>OZ012735.1:949294638-949894638 GCA_963859935.3 Lathyrus sativus
AGTTAAGGGGTTTATCGCGTGGGCATTTGCACAAGAATGTTGTCGACGTGAGGGAGGAGTGAGATGTCCTTGTCTTAAATGTGAATGTAGACCTATAATTAGTGATCCAGAGGAAGTAGAACGTCATTTGAAGAGGAAGGGTTTCATTAAAAATTATTGGGTTTGGACATATAATGGAGAACAACTGTCGAGTAACGTACATGCAGAGACAACTAATACACACGCATCAAGCAGTCAATCACATATGGAATTTGATGAACAATTTAATCTGATCGATGAAATGGTTGGAAATGCATTTGGAGTAAATGTGACATATGATGAACCTCAGGATTTTGATGGGGAAGAGTTGCCGAATGAGGAAGCACAAAGGTTTTACCAATTGTTGAAAGAAATGAATACACCGCTGTTTGAGGGGTCAGCAGATTCAAAATTATCAATGTGTGTGAGATTATTGGCCGCAAAGTCAAATTGGAATGTTCCTGATCAGTGTTTGGAATACTTTGCAAAAATGATGTTGGATGCGACTCCTACGAAAGACAACTTGCCTACAAGTTATTATGATGCAAAGAGGTTGGTATCGAAGTTGGGTTTAGAAGTACGAAAGATTGATTGTTGCATAAAAGGATGTATGTTGTTTTATGACAATGAGTTTGGTATTAATGATGAGGCGCTGGAGGAATGTAAGTTTTGTAAGAGTCCGAGATATCAAGTTCGTAGTAAAGTCATTAACCGTAAACAAAAACGTGTAGCAGTGAATTCCATGTTTTATTTGCCGATAATACCAAGGTTAAAAAGATTGTTTGCTTCAATGCATAGTGCAAGTCAAATGACATGGCATCATACAAATAAAACATGTTCAGGCATTATGCGGCATCCATCTGACGGTGAGGCATGGAAACATTTTGATAGGGTACATTCTGATTTTGCTGCAGAACCTAGAAATGTCAGGCTCGGACTATGCTCTGATGGTTTTACTACATACGTCCAAGCATCTGCAATTGCATATTCCTGTTGGCCAGTTATCGTAACCCCTTACAACCTCCCTCCAGAGATGTGCATGACAAAACCATACATGTTTTTGACTTGCCTCATTCCAGGACCGTCAAGTCCTAAATCTGGAATCGACGTTTATTTGCAACCTTTAATAGATGATTTGAAGAGGTTGTGGATTGGAGAATGGACCTATGATATATCTCGCAAACAAAACTTTACTTTTGCGAGCTGCCTTGATGTGGACTATTAATGACTTTCCCGCTTATGGAATGTTATCTGGTTGGGGTACGCATGGCAAAATGGGATGTCCACCTCCCAAACAGTTCCATCTGGGAATCCATCATTTATTAGTCCGTTTGGGGGATACTTCATGCATCCGCTTGGGGTACCATCTACGTTTACACAACAGTCTGGGGGATCTAGTTTTCCTGGGGGAGCTAGTTTTCTTCCTCAGCAGTATTCCTTCACGCCGCAGCCTGAGGGATCTAGTTTTCCTCAGCAGACTCACTTCGCACAGCCTGGGGGATCTGTTTTTCCTCAGCAGTATTCCTTCACATAGCAGCCTTCAGGATCTAGTTTTCCTCAGCCGACACCCTCCACGCACCAGCCAGAGGGATCTGGTTCCCGCATTCCACACCCCACACATATACCTGCTCGTCAGCAGCAGGATGACCACACTGTTCAGGGGGATGACGATGTTCATGAGGAGCAGACAAATCCTGTTGCAGAGGAGCATTTGGTGGTTGAAGGACGACATCTGATTAGGCCTGAGGGATCTGGGTATGTTTTTAATTTATAATATTTATTTAGCTATATATTGTCATTTTATGTTTAATACTCGTTCAAATTATTGTTGTTTAGTTTTGATCCGTGTCGTCCTGCTGCTAAAGCTGTAAACTGGGTCATTCAATTGATGTATACAAAACTCATTAAGTCTTTCGGAGAACTCCCAGATACTAAGAAAGATATATGGCTTGATAAATTCAAGGTAAATTGTATTTTTATTATAGTTATGTTATTTTATAACGATTTTTTGTTATATATGTCTAACATTTTATTTGACTGTCATATAACTTGCAGGAAAGGTGTACTTGGCAAAAATTTGACGAGTTCAAAATTAAAAAAAATTCAAAAGTAAGGTATCTAGCAGATTATCTGACATGCTCAAGAATGCTAGACAACGTTGGGAAAGAGATCAAACTCGTCCTAACTGGATAGGCGAGGAAATATTTGGTGAACTTGTTGAGTGGTGGAAGACAGAAGATTTTCAGAGAAGATTTGAACATGCTAAAAAGATGAGGGCATCTGAAGCAGGTGGCTGTCTTAGTACAGTTGGAAGTATCAGTATCAGCGAACATCGTCGACGAATGGTAATTATAACTATTTTTTAAGTTTTATTTTGTATTATTATTTATTTACTTAAGCTTCATTATTTTAAATAGAAAAAGGACTTGGGGAAGGAGCCACGAATTAATGAGCTATTTCTGAAGACCCGAACCAAAAAATCGGGAGACTTTGTTGACGGCCGTTCCAAATCAACCTTGATAACTTGTTAATTATAGTTGAATTCTTTTAATTTCAAAATTACTATATAACTAAATTGTTTAAATTATATTTAATTTAATATTTTTAATGTGTGTGTAGGAGTTGTACCAGACCTTGCTTGCCCAATTTCTAACTGAAAATCCTCAATATACGCCGATTGGGGATGCACCGCTTGATCCACGCGTTGATCTTTATATTTGGAATTTAACAGTAGGCGGGAAGAGAGTCAATGGATGTTTTTTTGGTCTGGGGTCTTTGGCTGGCGAATATAGAAAAGGGGACCGAACATTATTTCAAAGACTCGATGATGGGGAAGGAGGATCGCGTCCGGCAGAATTGACACCAGAAATGTTGGCAACAGTGAGACAATTAGCTCTATCTGAGGCGAGACGAGAGGCGGAGACACGTGAGGCGGCCCTAAAGGCCGAAATGGATGATATGAGAAATAGACAAAATGCTGAAATAGAGGAAATGAGGAAGCAGCAATCAGACATGGAGGCACAAATGCGAAATTTTTTTGCCTCGAAATCGAATTATTCTGCCGAAGATGATGAAGAAGACGAAGATGTATCATTTAGTGACGAGGAATAATTTTTTTTATTGTCTATATTTGTGACGTGAATATTACGTGACAACTTTTATTATTATTATTTTTATTTGTGGCGTGAATTTCATGTGACTAATTATGTATATATTTTTAATGTATATTATTTTAATTAAAAATTATTTTTATTTTAAATTTAATATTTAATATTTATTTTAATTTTATAATTGTTTTTAGTTAATATTATTTATTTTTTATTATTATTAAATTTTATAGTGAAGTGCATCCCATGTCACTAATTAGTGACGTGGGAATCACATGGGAAAATAATTCAACTGGTGTCAGACAAGCGTGCAGACCAATTTGGTAAAGGTAAGTTCCAACATGATTTTCACGTCACTAATTAGTGACTTGGTTTTCACGTGGGAACCTTTTCTACTTTTTTTGTCATTTGCGACGTGGTTTATATGTCACAACTTTGTGACGTGTTTTTCACGTGGGAAAAAGTTCCCACCATTGCATTTCCGGCGTGTTTCTCCCACGTCGCAAATAGTGGTTAGTGAAGTGATTTTTAACTTAGTGACGTGAGAATCACTTGGGAAAATACAATGTTTCTTGTAGTGATTTACAGAAGTTGGCATACAACATATAACATAAATGTCACTTGGGAAAATACAATGTTTCTTGTAGTGATTTACAGAAGTTGGCATACAACATATAACATAAATGATTAGATAAATGAAGCAGAAAGCATAGACCATACAATTTGTAAAATACCGCTGTACTTTATTAAAGCAATTGAAGGAAGCCACACAACATTGTTTGAAAGTAACAACAATGACTAAAAATATGGTGTTTCCAAACCTACTCTTTTAATGATATTGTTGCAACAATAGAACAGAAGGGTACCATGAACAAACATTTTTTTATTTGAAAAAAGAAAGGATAATTTTTTTTCAAATTAGTATGAAAATTGGTACTTGACCATTCCATGCTATCACTTAAAAAAGCTCCAAAAGAAAACGATTTGTTCATTTTACAACTCCATCCTCTAAACATGCCCCAAACCAAAGCATTTGAACATAACTTCTACAGACAACACAGATAAATAACTCAAAAAATTGAATTGGAACTTATTAAAACCAGGATAGTCAAGGTATATTAAGTTCTTCGTACTAAAGGTTGGGTTTAGCAATGTCATGAGTTCCCACTGTCCAAAAAAACATATATTATATGTATTAAAAACAAATCAATGGAAGAAAGCGGTATACCTTTCTAAGGCATTGGAAAACAATTCTTCAAGTTCACGAGGTCGCAGCATCCTATCCTAGAGGAAGGAAAAGATATGGTTAATTTTCACATTGTATAACGATAAATCTATTAAGTAAATGTCCAAAAATAATTGGGAAGCAACATGAAAAATAGAAAGTATTCAAGGTCATATGTGGAAATGACATGCAAAATCAACATCAAATGCATCAAAAATTGTCTCTAAGAAAACATTGTAAGGTGCAAATACAAAATATACAATGGAATAGGGTTAGGGGATTTCTATTTAGCCAAACAATTCAACAATGACATATACAAATACAAAATATATATATATATATATAACAGTAATGATAACCAATCAATCTAATCTAAAACTATAACTCTTGAATGTTATAACCATTTGCAGTTAAAATAACTTAGTAACTTGTTATTATTGCCGGAAGTTCAAGTAAGAGGGAAAACACATTATTGCTCGACCGACAACTCTCAAAGCTTGTTTGCAAAGTTTGAAGACTCGCATGAATAAAAAAAATTTCCCGAAGATCCATACAGAAACTATAAATGGATTAAGACTAAAGTCATCAAATACAGAAGTTCATGGCAAAACATCAGTGATGCAATTAATCGAACAGGTGGCGTGCGTGTTCATATTAGTTAGTGCCTAGAATTAACAGTAAAATTCTTAAACAAAACAGAACATATAATTGATACAAATTATAAAACTACAGTAGATATTTAAAATAAAATATACAACAAAATTGCTAGCAACACGATTCCTAACATATGTTTCTCAACATTCTCATCAACCAATGTTAAAGGACAAATTAATAAGTTAATTATACATAAATCAAACAGTTGATAAATAACATAAAATCAAACTGCTGATAGTGAACATACAAACTAAATAATTAAAAATGATTCCAAATAAAATAAATTCAAATGAACTCACAACTCCAGTAGGTGAGTAAGTGCTGATAGTGAATTTGTTGTCACTTGATAATCCTTGGACAACATATCTACACAAAACAAACAAAACCCATTAAAAACTTCATCAACGAATCATAAATGTAAAAGAATTTGAAATGAAAAAAAATCAAAACAGTCAACATAGAAATGCTTAGTAGAATCAGAGAAGAAGAAGAAGGCAAAATAGAACGTAAATTAGATACCAACAAAGGTGTTTCACAAATAAAATGGTTGAAAAAAATTTTCGTTGAGAAACATGATGGAATCATTTTAAGTTTGCTGCAACACAGATTAAAGAAGCCAAAACATGGATCTAGGTAAACGAAAACACAAAAAAAACAGAGAAAGGGGCGGCGGCGAATTTAAGGTTTATGTTGGAAAATAGAGAAAAGCAGAGAGTGAGAGAAAACGGGGGAGAGAGTGAAATAAAAGGGATGGAATCGACACGCATGTGGTTTGAGAATGAGAGGTATTGAACTGTCTGTTAATGAGAGATTGAGAGAATGATTGAGAGAGGAAAGGTTTTCTGAAACCTATTGGAGGCCACGTTTATGAGAGAGGAAAATTTTTTTGAATTTAAATTTAAACCAAAAGATGATTGACACTTGACATGTGAATAAAAGTTTGGCTTAGAGCATCTTTAGTGGGAGTAAACTAAATAGGTAAACTAAGATACTTTTTGTGGGTCCAAAGTGATTTGTAGGATTTAAAAAATTTAAAGTTGATTTGAGTAGTTTTTACTTTAATGGTGGTTGTCTATAAGAAACCAAAACTTGACCCCATATTGTATTAAATGGTTAATAAAAATCTATTATTTATGTTAAATAATTAATAAAAATCTATTATTTATGTTAAATAATGTAAACCCACACATTACTGCAACATTACTACTATTATTATCTACCGGCATTTCCAAATAAAGTAAACCCACACATTACTGCAACAATTTATTTTCCATGGCTCCAAAGTTGTTCATCGTACATAGTACTGAAGTTTTCATGTTCATATCCGACACCTATTAATGTATCTTCTTCACTTGGAGGGACATAAGAATTGTGTATGATACATGGTTCTGTCCAGAAATTATCATTCAAAACATCCATGAACGCATCCATTAAAGGAGCATCAAGAAGATATTTTTCATATGATATCTTCGTAGTTGTTGGAGTGTCTATTGTTTCACTTGAAGATGGGATTGAAGACAATGCAGTTGTAATATTGGGACCACTATTATATTTGTTTTGCTCTTTCATTGTAGGGTTATCTGAATTTGTATCTTTCGAGTTTCTTGTTTCATTTTTAGTGTTTGTGTCTGATTTAGTATTATTAATCAAAACGTTTTTTTAAGGCAGTATGCCAATGATTCTTTATCTCGCTATCTGTTTTTCCCGGAGCTATCATAATCCATCTGTATAATAAAATTTGTATAATCATCATAAAAAAAAAGCCTTAATATTATACTATATGTGAAAAATAGAAGAGCTCCCTTAAAAATTTATTGAGTAGTAAAAACACATTATACTTTTATTTATGTCTATCTAGAAGAGAATTTAGATAGAACTGCAATATTACTGGTTGTCTCTGCAATAATTTGAAACTCCAATATCAATGAAATTTAAAATCACATTTTATAATATTATGAAATAAACTAAATTGGACAATTTCAACCACCTTCATTTTCAAATATTAAAAGGTTTAGAATTCTAAATTTCAAACTTTTTTTTAATTTTATAAAAAAGAAATTTAAATGCATTCAATAACTAATATATTTAATTTATATTTTGTCTAAAGACATTGTATAAATCTTGAAAAACAAATTTTTCTTTATAAATAAAACTAAAAAAATTATAATTGTAGAAAGTCTAAATCAACCCTGTCAAATCATATCTACCTTGTCTCTATTTCTATACGTATCATCTAGAAATATTAATAACTCAAAAAAACCAAAAATCCTTAAATAAAATTAATACCTGACTAACCTTAAAATCTCGAGTAATAAATTAACAAAAGAACCGACTCTTCTAACTTCACACATATAGCACAAGAAATCCTATATGGTGAAGTAAAACTTGACTCTTGTTTAAGTGTATGCGGACAAGAATTTTTACATGAGAGGAAACATTATGGATTCACACTTGAGGGGGTGTTGAAAATAATATATCAAGTGTGAGTTAGAGTCTCACATTAATTATAAATGTGGAGAGTTGAACATTTATATGTGAGAGAACTTACATATCTATCACCTTAGTATTATACACTGAGTTTTAAAAAAATACATTCCTAACAAAAAAAAATAACTAAATTAATTGAATAAAGTTGGTTTCTTTTATTTATATGTGACCAAAAATGGGTGTTTTTTTTGTTTATATATTCTTAGGGAGAGAGTACACACTAAAAAGCCTTTGTCTTAATTCAAAAAATAGAAAGTACTAATTAAAAATTGAAAACCATACTTATGCACTGTATTGATGTAGAAAAGTGTCGATTTAACTTTTCTGAGAATAAAATATTATGTAAAAATGTTTCCTTAAATGTATGAAAGAGAGTTCGAACCAGACAATCTTTGAAATAAATGTGTTAGGTTTGTGGCTAGCATTGACAAGTTGATGATACCTATTACCAAGTTTTTGATGAAGTTTGATGATAGTATCTTCTTCTTGTTGAGTAAAGTTTCCACTTTCGATATCTGGTCTTAAAAAGTTCAACCACCTTAGTCTACAACTCTTCCCACACCTTTCAAGTCCTGAAAACATTATTCTAAGATAACACAAAAACTAGAACAAAACCAACATACACACATGAATAAATAATTGTTTTATACCTGTGAATTAGGTAGTTGTCGCCAATTCCAACAGCCATATCTAGTAACATATGCAATTAACTTGTTGTCTTCTTCAGGAGTCCATGTCCCTTTTCTCAATCCATTTTTGTCACAACAAGGGCTTCTCTCACCATATCTTCTCTAGGTTCCTCGTGAGTGTGTTGATGGATTTGGTGTCCTATATAAAGAAAAAGATTTTTTTTTTTTTTAAATTCAGGTTTTGGTTTTTCGTTGAAGGTCGTTTCTGTAATTCAAAGCTCAACCAGAAAAGTAAATAAATATCTGATTTTAAATGAAATGTGTTTGTCATTTGTACTCAATTTGTTTGGTTTTATATAATTGAATGATAGACTGATATAGACAGACACATACATGTGATATGTTTACATGTTTACTAGTTTAGTTTCTTAGGTTATGAGGACCACACGTTTTGAATATCCACCTTAAAACAAACCAAGCAATGTGGCACAGCTAATTTCGTGTTGCATGAGATCCTAATTTTCAAAATTGGTTAGGATTGTAATAATAACTATTGAACAGATGAATGATTACTTGATATTTTATTGAATTTGATGGAATGAATTACAAACGACTTACAATGTTTAATACTACCTCTATCTTAAATTATAAGTTATTTTGTAAAAATTATTTGTTCCAAATTATAAATTAATTTAGAATCTTAATACAATATTAATGACGTTTTTTTTTAATATACTTTTTATCATTTATTTCTTTTTTTTCTTTTTATTCTTTTAGTCTGTTTTCCAATATAACTAATGAATGACAACTTCTTAAAATAAAAGATCATTTTAATTTTTCATAAAGTAATGATTGCATTTCTTAAACTGTGTGAAATGCTCAAAACGTTATATAATTTGGGACGAAAGGAGTATATAGCAAAGCAAGTAATATGGCAATTATGACCGTTCTAAGAGGTTCTAAGAGAGAAATAAAAGCACTACAAATAAAACATTTTTCTTCTATTGAAAAGAAGTCTTATTACGGTTTCACAGACGATATAACAAAGTGGGTCATAAAAAGAAGTCATAGAATATACATGACAAAACAACATGGTAATCAGACAACGAAAAAAACCAACAAAGATACACAGAATACATGGTAAAACGTCATGTATGATCAAGGACAGATAGAATCAACCACATGCACATGGAAAAGCATCATGTGAATCAACAAGTACATAAAATCAACAACATACATGACAAAGCATTGTTTAAGCAAAGAGAATTAATGACACATACATAGAAAAACATCATTCAACAACACAAGCACGTGGAAAAACATCACATAATCAATAAATACATGGCACAACAAAGAATCGTGAAAGACAAAGAATCGTGAAAGACAAACACACATGGAAAAACATTGTGTGATGAACATATACATGACACAACATCATGTGAACATCAAATGCAATCAACAGGGCATACATGGAAAAACATCATGTAGAAGTGATAACAAATAAAATCCTCAGACAGTCACAACAAATCATCGTGATCAACGAATAAAATCCACATACATACATGGCAAAACATTGTGTAAAATCCACAGACAAAATCAACCACCTACACGGTAAAACATCGCGAATTAGTAGCAGATAACATCATCAATTAATCAAGGCAAAGTATTAAGATTTAATCGAGGAACAGGTCTAAAAACATGAAAATAAATCGCAAGATCGAATCGGACAACAAAGAGAATTATTAATCAATTTAAAGATAAATGTTTAATAAGATTAATTAATAATTTAATTAATCAGTATTAAATAAATATATTTAAAAATTAATAATTATCACACTTATATATATTTTTAGATATTACCTAAATAACTAGTGAAAATAAATAATCACAAATCTTTTTAATCTTTTTTTCAAAATATTCAAATAAAATTAAAAATTAAAAAATAAAAATGAACTTTTAACAAAACAATCAAGGTAATATGATGAAAAAAATATAATGACTTAATAAAGAAACAAAGTGGGCTTAAGGCCCAAATCTAACCATAATTAAAATTAAAATAGTAAAAATAAATAAATAAATAAAGTTTAAAAAAATTGCCAAACAAAGTGTGAAACTTTCTTCTTCTTTTTTTACTGCACGTAGCCTCTCTGTGTTTCTCTTCCACTTCTCCCTCCTTCACAGCGTGCGTGGCGTGGTAGTGAGTATTGGCTTGAAGTGAAGGAGTTGAAACAATTTTGTCATGCTTGCTGATTTCAAGGGCACCATCGCCTTCTCATCAATTTGACCGATTGAATTTTATTGCAAAGTGACGATGCGAACTTGGCGGTTTGAGTGAAACAAAGGTGGTCACAAGCTAACTTGTCGGAATCACGTTGGAAGTGATGAGTTGGAATGGTTAAAGGTGTGTTTTATGTTCAGATGGAAGGGGGAAATTTGTTTTTTTTTTTTTATAGAAAAATGGAGATGAGGTAGTGTTTGGTTTTTCCAAGTTGGGTTGTCCTCTCTTGAAAGAAAAAAAGCAGGCCGGCGGAGATGTAGTGAGATGAAGATGAGGGTGAAAGTGTATTACATGCGTGTGGTTTTTGGTGTGTGAGTTGTTGTCTTGCGTGAATTTTTATGAAGGTGGGTGAAGGTGTATGGTGTTCATACGGAGGGTATGGGATGGCTGTTTACATCAATTCATGGTGATGGTGGAATGGTTTTTTTATGTGCAAGTTTTATGGTTGTTTGAAAGAGAAGGTTTGAAGTGTGTTAGAACAAGATTTGTTCTTGGTATTTTCTCTTTAGTTTTGATGATAACAAAAGTATTAAAAGAACAATGGTTTATTTGATGTGTGTTTTATTTATGCAGGTTCTTATTCTTATACATAAATAATCAGAATCTATTTATCTAAGATACATTTGAAGTTGCTTCATTGCTAGCTTCTGGTGGCAGAGTCTGAAGAACAATTTCCAAGTGTGGCTTAACGCAAACTCTGAACTAAATGCCTCATCATTCAGACGAGTTTCTACCCTCAGTCGTTGTATATCAGCTTCTGAAGCCATCCAGAGTTAGTGATAAAGTTATGGACTATTCGTACTACTGAAAGCATGATGCATTGTCTTATCAGCCTGTCAGCTCAAGTCTACAAAATTGCAAAGCTCAAGAAAAGCTGATACGTTCTATTGATGTATACTCCCAACGACTCTATTAGTATGGAACCTCTTGAAGACTCAAGGGTTAAATGTGTTACACAAAGGATTTAGAACTCTGTTATGCATTCATCTTCAACATCTCTTATACTTTTGAGTAAAAGCAAAGACACTTGATTAAGTAACCTTCTCAACGACTAGTTTATGGAAAGGCTATATATATGGCTGAAGATTCAAGCCTAAATTTTTAACAAGGATTCTTCTGTTAAAGGAGTAGCAACATCAATCATTTATCAACTCTATGTAATAGGCATATTTTCTGTTGTAGTTTGTAATTGTAAAATCCTTAAGATTTATTACCCATGTATATAGTTAGAAATATTAAGTGCTTTAGGTCTTTGCTATGGTGATTTCACGTACCTCTAATGCTTGCATCATGTACACCTTGTTCTCTATTTTGCTGAGCCTTCCATAGTTTATATTAAGTCTTATGTTATGTGCTAGAGTAAAAAGTCTTGTCTCATTGGGATTCAACCAACAAGTCTTGAGCCAAGATGTTTAAGCCACGTAAATCTCATTGCTTAAGTGATTGAGTTGTGAAAGTCTTATTCAGCCAGTCTGATTGAGTAAAAGTAAAGTATTAGACATGTGCTCTAAGCAAAGGTAAGTCTCAACTTGAAGAGAGAGAAGCAGGTAGCTCAGTATGATGGTGTGAGTAATAGAAAGTCTTATACATATGCTTTAAGCAAAGGAAAGTATCAGCCAGAAGACAGATGAGCAGGTGGCTCCGTCAGATGGTGTGAGCAAAGGGAAGTCTCAACCAGAAGGCAGATGAGCAGACGGTTCATTCTGATGGTATGAGCAAGGGTAAAGTCTTAGACATGCACTCTAAGAAAGAGAAGTCTCAGACAGTTGGCCTGAGCAGTTGTAAAAGTCTTATGCAGAAGCATAAGCGATTATAATCATGAAGTGCTTATAATGAAAAGCTCTTCTGAGGAAAGGAGACTAGACTACTATTAGTTAAGGGAGGAACTAGTATAAGTCCTTTGTGTCTTCTGTTGTTATTTTATTTACTTCTGCTGTATCCGCTACCAACTGAATTAACTCAGAATCTAAACATCAGTTCTGATTTTGAGACTCTAATCAAAAGCTAAATAATAAGAAAACGCGAAACACAATTTAAACCCCTTCTTGTGTACTTTTCACACCTTCAGTTGGTATCAGAGCATGGTCTATGCTTAACAGTTAACAGTGGTGCAAATATTGATCAAATAAAAAAGTATATTTCTAACATATAATACGGCTTTTCCTACCATATTCAAATGAGTGATTCCATTGAATTTAAATGATGGAAAAACTAAATATATTTTTAACTCATTGGACTTGATAAAGGGTTGATGAAGGTATATAGAATATCCTTGAAAAAAGTATTACTATAGAAGTTGATGGTGTTATAGATGATATTTTTGAAAATCTCTTTCACCAACTTAGAAGATGTATATTGAATATCTTCAGAGATAACTGCATTCTAGTAGATGCACTATCTCACTTCTGAGTATATCAACATCATTGATATGTATGATGCTTGGACTATCTTTAAAGTCTTGTGCTTGGGTTTGTGATGATCAGTTTGTGAAGCTTGAAGTAGTTACACTTCATCTAATCTTTTCAAGCAAATTCTGAGAGGACTGGTTCGTGACTTAAATCTAAAGTCACAGTTTTTCATGTTTACATTCTGAATCTGTTGTGGTCTGAAGATTTATCATGGTGTCCTTAAAGAAAAGAAATGAAGTTGGATGATGAAAAACTATTCAACAGATCATCCTCTCTTTTTTAGCTTAAGTTCTTTAGAATGACTAATGATGAGAAACTTAGGTTTCTTGTCAGAAGGACTTTCATACTGGCTGAATGGATTGTGATATCTGTTGATAGAAGAGTATCTTCAAAAGATTTTAAAATATTTGTATTTCAATTGATTTTCCAAATTTGAAATCAAGAAGAAAATTCTACCAGAACCTAATATCAGATGCTCTTCAATGCTTAACCATTTGAAACTGATATTAGTGCAGAATGCAGATGAAAAGAAGCATCTGTATTCTGAAATAAAAAAATCAAGTATTTGAAAAGAAAGATATGTTTTTAAAGGTATCTTGTTTCAAAATATTTGATTATATGGAGTTTTTTTCTTTATGGTGATATCTTAAGAAACTCCATTGCTTCTTGGTTGAGGACCATTATGGAAGTTGTTTTAAAAAGACGCTTCTATGAGAAATGTTCAATTTCTCTTTGAGCTCTGTTAGTTGTACTAAGGCAATACTCTGATCTGCTTTATCTAAATCTTTGTTAGCTATCACCATCTGGTTCTGAGCTTGTCAATGATTTCAAAGTCAAAATATTTAATCCTAGATAATGAGATTATTACCATTTCTTAGAA
This sequence comes from Lathyrus sativus, assembly GCA_963859935.3. Lineage (NCBI taxonomy): Eukaryota > Viridiplantae > Streptophyta > Magnoliopsida > Fabales > Fabaceae > Lathyrus > Lathyrus sativus. Next base: position 949,308,325 of record OZ012735.1, read on the forward strand.
CAAGATTCTGTTCATAACTCATTCTAGACTTGCACTCTGGAGTGATTTGTGTTCTGCTGATAGATTAAGATGTAAGGCACATAAGAGTTTGTTTGTACTTACATGTATGGTATTATAGAAATGTGAGTATCATAATGTATCTGCTACAGATATCAAGGAAGGATGCATGGGCATCTTCCAAAAGGTTGTTTACAATATTGATCGGGAGAAGATCCAACAGCCTAGATTCAAGTACTAGTGATACTGAATTAGGTGAGAGTAGTGGGATCATTGGTCAGATAGCCATTGAATCAGAATCCAATCAAATTTGTGTTCAGACTCTATTGGTCAAGTATTCTATTTTATTGTTTTAATTAGTAGTATGAGTAGCATGACTAGGATCAATATGTGTCATACCCCAAAATTTTCCCTACCCTTTTCACCTACATCCTAGGATTCATATACCTCTATTTTAGCATTTATATAATATCATATCATGCATTCATGTTCATTCACTTGCATTGAGCTTCTAAAGCATGGGATCAAAGAGATTCTTGTGATTTGGGGTTTGCCCTAGTCAAGAAAAGATTCATCTGGTCATTACACAAGTTTAAACAGGAGTTGAGTTCATATGGTCTTGATTATATCTCAAAGTTCCATCACTCATTCATTGGTTCAAGAGCTTCCTCACATCAAGGTCTAAGCTAAGGATTTAAATGACACAAGGAGATCAAGCTCCATTTAATCACAAACACCAAACTAGGATTTTGGTTAAGGTTAAACTTGATGTTGACTTTTTTACAACAACACGATCCCATGATCCAATACATGATTCAAGGTGCCCCAACAGGACATTGTTGTCCACTCATCTGCTTTTATTGTCATAAGAAGTATGAGATATTGATAAACGAAGAAAATAGATTCCACTGTGAAAAAGTAGACTGTTACCTAAAGTCAAAGTTTGACTTTTGGGGTCTTTGGTCAACCATGAATTTTCCAAGTCAAGATTCATGAATATGGAGTTTTAATCAAGCCTAATCAAGAGGAATTATGAAAATCAAGAAAAATGTGAATTTGAGGTGTTTGGAATATTTTTCAAGTACCAAAAATCATGTTCACTTGGCCAACTTTCCAAGGTTGTGGAGATTAATTCAAGCATCCAAAATTGAAAAACAAGAGCTTCTATTGAAGATCTCACTTGATACTACATGTTAGAAAAAGGTTTAAACTCAAAAGCATTCTCCAATTGAGAGCTATTTAGGCCAAAGTCAAGGTTTCTCTCTTTGTACAATTTCTAATAACTTAGAAAATTTTCTAAGTGTGGAAGCATGTTCATGTTCATGACTTTCAATGCATTTTGTGGTTGATCCAAGCACTCAATGGAGAAAAATGAGGTATGTAGTTTAAGAAGGAATTCGATACTACGCCATGGTGCAAAATTTGGTCCAAGAATCGTCCTTCAAGTGGGAGATATTTGAAGCTAAAGTAAGGGTGTCAACATTGTACAAAACTGCCAATAACCTAGAAATTTTTCTAAGTGTCGGACAACAATGATACCCCAACTTCATGACTTTGAATTTGTACTATGAAAGAGTCATCTCAAAAATGTTCTAACATGAAAGTTGTATATTGCAACAAGACCTTTCCAGGGATACCAAGTTCGCTTCATTTGGATCATCCTACCTCAAGTTGTGCTCCTCCAAAGTAGCCATGTTGACATGTTTTGAATCATGGACATTTTTTTCTACCAAGTTATGCATGATGATGTATTCACCAAGAATGAAGTTATAAGTCTATTTTGAGGTTATAGGTCATCCTTACTTCAAGTCCAAAAGTCCATAATCTTCACATGCAAGACAACTTCAAGTTAGGGCTTAAGTTTATGGCATTTTTAACACTTCATGTTCAAGATACTATATCTTCCAAACCAAGGCACCAATTAAGATAACTCCGAAGGCTAGTGATTCACCTCATTGCACACTTTGTAAAGCATCAAATATTGGATCCAAAGGTGGAGAATTAAGCACGTGAGAAAGGTACAAAGTATGCAAAAACTCACTGCACCAAGCATTTTCAAGTAAGAAAAAACTTGAGAATATTCTAGATCATGGACAAGTCATAATTGGAAATCACCAAAAAATTATTCCCTCATCATTTCCACTGAAATTGGCACGTGGTAAATGGCTCATAGAGAGAGAATAATGAGATGGAAAAGTTAGTTATGAGAGTGAATCTCACTCTCTCATTTTCGTTCAAAAAGCAAGTGAAGGTCACTTTCCCTCACCCTAACTCACTCATTTATAAATAGAGAGCTCTTGCATTGAATTTCACAAGATTTGAAAGCCAGTAAAATTCTACTCAAATCATGTCAAAATGCCTCTGAAAGTGGAGCTCTTGTGTGCAATCTAAGAAACCTCAGCGAGAGTTATTAGCCCAAATCTCAAGTAGGAAGAACAAGGAAGATAAAGCAACGAAGATCAAGCCAAATAAAGCATTGTCGAGTGAGAATAAAGCACATCTTCAGAGCACTTTGATCACGACGAGGCCGATAATTTCATAAGCTTTTCTTGAGTTTCTTGATGCTAATATGTTCATCTTGCTCTCATGGTCATGAATATACTGTTAGTTTTCATTTTCCATGCGCAAATATCATGAAATAAGCTTGAATATCTTATGGTGTGTTTTGAGTTTGCTTGATTTTCTCATTAACCGTGTCGTATAAGTGAAAACCAACCGCATATTCGAGAGCTTTGCGAAATTTTGGTTAAGAAGCATGTTTCATATGCCATTTTTCTTACATGTCTTAGAGCTTCATTGTGTGCAGTAATGGTGAAAGAAACGATGAAGAACCTGCGGTTCTTCCATGTATCGAGGTTTTGCTTCTTCTTTTTTTTGGTGCCATGTGTCAGCGTGCGGTTGCATCTTGTTTAATGACTTTGTGATCTTCATGCACTCACATGTATGTTGTTGTCATACCCTAATTTTTGTCCCTAAGATTCTGTTTTGCATCATCTGCATAGCATATCATGCACTTCATCTTGCATAGTGTCTGAAGTGTCAGTCAGAATAAATTTGTTGGATTTACAGACAAACTGGTTTAAATTTATTTCAAAATCTGACCATACACTGTATTTTTCTAATATGTTTATTTCATGTTGATTATTTTGGTGTGTTCATTTTATTTTTTCAAGCACTTTTCTGCTCGACTTTTTATTTCGTTTTTTATTCATTTTTATTTAAATAATCATTTAATTTATTTATATTTAATTAGATATTTAATGTAAAATTTTATTTTTATTAATTAATTTTATTTTTAATTTATTAATGTTTTCTTTTTAAAAAACATAAAAACATAATTTTTAATTATTTTAATTCTTGTCTTATTATAAAAAACACAATTCTTTTTATTCTTGTCTAATCCTAAAAAACACAAAAACATGATTTTTAATTTCTTTTATTCTTTTTTGTCATAAAAAATACAAAAAACATGATTTTTAATTCCTTTTATTCTTGTCTTATTATAAAAAACAAAAAAACATTGTGTTAATTATTATTGTCATTCTTGTCTATTTTCTAGTCATATATATATATATATATATATATATATATATATATATATATATATATATATATATATATATATATATATATATATATATATATATATATATATATATATATATATATATATATATATATATATATATATATATATATATATATATATATATATATATATATATATATATGTATTAAAAGAACAAGCAATTACACAAAAAAAACATTCATACCTCATCTTCCTCACACCCAAACTGCAAAGTTTTTCATAAACCACAACGTGGCGTCGAGAGAAAGAGGCAGAGAGGGCAGCGACGCGAGGGAAAATGTCATTTGAGAGAGGTAAAATTGAAAACTCACCCTTTATTTTGAAAAGTTGATGTTGTGTTGAATTTATGTTAATTTGATATTTGTCTTTGTAGTATTGTTTATAATGTCATGTTGTAGTGTTTTGCGTATATTTGTTGATGTAGTTTTATTAAGTTTGTAATTTAAGTATGTATCATGACATTTAGCTAGTCTATATTTGTTCATAAATTAAGCTATAATATTTTGTGTTAAATTTATAATTGCTTATGTGTTACTAATGCGTGTTATTTGAGTTTATGACTTGTGTGTGGATGGTTAAAGTGCATGTGCATATGAGTTAACAACATGTAAAGTGATAATAAGGAAAGTATTCATACAAATATTTTGAATGTATTTATGTTGTATTACATGGTGTGGTTACTCAAACATTGATTCTTTTATTTTTAATAATATTTTATTTTCCTTCTTTTCTTTTTTAATTGATTTTTCATAATCTAGAAAATTAAAAACATTTTTCTTGACTATTTGTTAATTGTTACATTTTGAAATTATTTTCTCTAATTAGTTTCTCTTTAATTTAATTCATATAATATTTCAAAAGTACCCAAAATATTTTAATTATTTATTTTCGTTTTTCAGTTATTTAGTTATTTGTTGAATATTAAAAAAATATATAAAAATATGTTATAATTATTGGTTAATATAAATATTAATATTTAAATTAATTAATAATTTCTTGTTACACGTCCAAAGGAAAGATCTTGTTCTTGACTTCATAGTCATGAACATCTTATTCATTTGCATATTTTCCCTCTGCTTGATCTCTGATTCCTTTCAGGTTGATCAGTTTAAGAGACACCCTCAAATCCTCGGGCTAGATTCCCTTAGATTTTCAACTTAGACAACTTATAAATTAAATCCCCTATTCTCACAAGAGAATTAGACATGATTCATCTATGTAGTCGAGATATAATTCATCTACCCCATAACATAGTCGAGAAACACGTAGAATCTTTTCCACTTGAGAGAGGTATGTGGCATACTCGTCGACTATAAATCCGAGTTGGAGTCCTTCTCTCAAAGTGAAGCAAAGGCCATCTTCCATATGCTTGTGGTGGTTCAAGTTGAGTATTCTCCCTAAGATGACTACTTGTCTCTTCTCCTAAAATTAATCAACAAACTTCCCTCCTAGAACCTTGGTCATAGTCAATAGTTCCTCAACCCCTTTAGGGGAACTACGAATGCTCTGATTCCATTCCCGTCAGGATACGTAGGCACGAGATGCGATGTCTTGGCGAGCATACTTAGAAATAAACCCTAGGTCTCTTACCCTTAGCAAACTACGATAACACAAATACTAACAAGAGGTTCCTGTAGAGTACTACAGATGCTTAGGATGCTAATACCTTCCCTAATTTTAACTAACCCCCGAACCTTAGATTCTCTAGATTTGTTTTTGCATTGCATATTTTGGGTTATTCACTCTTTTTCGTTTCCCTCGGATAAATTAAAGATCGGTGATGAATTATGATTTGTGATTCAAGTTAATTTAATAGTTTGATATCCGATTCTCACCGCGATAGTTGTCTGTGTGTAGCTTTACATCATGACCTTAGATTTCTCATTTTCATTTAATTGTGAAGATTGTGTGGTCGGTAGGTGTGAGATCATGCACCACACGATTTACATTGTACGTCTGCGCATGATGAGGGTGCATGATATAGACATTCACTTTTTGTTCATCAAGAAAAACCAGTGATGGACTTTTATGTATGGGCCTTGTGTTTTTATTATATGCACCTCTCTTTTTCTATTTCAACCCTAGTTTTCATTTAATCATAACTTTCTTATTTTAAATGTTTTTTTAGTTTTTCTTTTTTTCAACTTGATTCAAATTTTATTCTCTTTAATTTTATTGAATATATTTTCTAGTTAGGATATGTTTTAATTAAGTTGATGTTATTTGAATAATTTTGCACTTTATTTTCATTCTTTGGAATTCGTAATTGCGTGAAATAATGCTTGATGATGATGCTTTGATTCTTGGTTGATTATTTGAGTTCTTGTGATATTCTGACATTGTTAACTTGTTGTTTGTTTCACATGTTCCCCTAGAAAATATTTGATTCAATTTAATTGATTTAATTAAATTGATTAAATTAAATCAAAGATATTGGGATGTTTATGCTATACATGATAACATTAGGGTAGTTCTCTCTCAAAACTTAGCTTAATATCACTTCTCTTATCTCATATCACATGTATGCATCCTTTGAGCTTTTCTTGATTGATCACTTGCCTTTGAATCTTGTTATCCATGATTGAATTTGCCTTGATGTTTCATGGGCATTCCATCCATAATTGTACTTACTTGCCATATGATTCACTTTTATATCTCGACTAAGGATGACTCATGTCTAATCACTACGCCAGAAATCACTTTTAGCAGCGCATAGAAAGACAGCGCTTTTTACAAAAGCGCTGCTAAAGGGCCATAAAAAAAAAAGAAAAAAAAACGCCTACCTAAGACAGCGCTTTTAAAAAAGCGCTGCTAAATGGTGGGTCTAAGAAAGCGCTTTTAAAAAGCGCTGCTAAAGGGGGGACCTAAGAAAGCGCTTTTTAAAAGCGTTGCTAAAGGGGGACCCTTAGAAAGCGCTTTTTATATAAAGCGCTGCTATATGGAATTGATAAGGCACCCTATGAAAGCGCTTTTAAAAGCGCTGCTAAAGGTATTCATATTATAATTTTAAAATACCCTCCAGAATTTTAATAGAATCAGAACAGTCACGCTAACTATTTCTTCTTTCTCTGGCGAACGAAAACACGAACCAACCACCCACTGTTCATCGTCTGACCATCTCCTTCTTCCGTCCGATCATCCTTCCGACCATCACTGACCGTTCACCGTCCGTTTTTGAGTTCATCCATCCGTCTGCATTGACGGTCCACCATTGTTACGGTATGTGAAGCTTGCTCTGCTTTTCTTGTTTTTTTTTTTTTTATCTTTTCACCATTGTTGTTCTGATGATATAGATGGTTTTATATAGATGGTATTTGAACATAATAGATGGTTTTATATTGTTGCTGTTGTTGTTTTTATTGAAGGTTTTGTGTTATCTGAGTTATTGAAGGTTTAGTGTAAAATATGATATTGAAGGTTTTGTGTTATCTGAGTTATTGAAGGTTTAGTGTAAAATATGATATTGAAGGTTTTGTGTTATTTGTTGTTGCTGTTGTTGTTCTGATGGTTTTTGTTGTTGGTTTATGTAAAATATGATATTGAAGGTTTATGTAAAATATGATATTGAAGGTTTAATATGATATATGAGATATATATGATATTGTTGTTGTTGTTGATGTAAAATATGAGATATTTGAGTTTTTGTTGTTGTTGTTGTTGTTGTTGTTCTGATTGTTTTTGTTGTTGTTGTTAATATATATATATATATATATATAGTTTAATATATGATATTTGATATATGATATTTGACGTTTTTAGTGTTATTGAGATATATTTGATATTTGATATTTGATATAGTTTAATATTTGATATATGATATTTGTTGTTTGTTGTTGTTGTTGTAAAATATGATATTTGTCGTTTGTTGTTGTTGTAAAATATGAGATATAGTTTATATTTGATATAGATTGTGGTTGTTGTTGTTTAATATGATATTTGTTGTTGTTGTTGTTGTTGATGTAAAATATGAGATATATATATTTGATATATATTGTTGTTGTTGTTTAATATGATATTTGTTGTTGTTGTTGATGTAAAATATGAGATATATATATTTGATATATATTGTTGTTGTTGTTGTTTAATATGATATTTGTTGTTGTTGTTGATGTAAAATATGAGATATATATTTGATATATATTGTTGTTGTTGTTGTTTAATATGATATTTGTTGTTGTTGTTGTTGATATGAAATATGAGATATAGTGTATATTTGATATAGATTGTTGTTGTTGTTGTTTAATATGATATTTGTTGTTGTTGTTGATTATAAATATGAGATATAGTTTATATTTGATATAGATGGTTTGTTGTTGTTGTTTAATATGACATTTGTTGTTATTGTTGTTGATATTTGTTGTTGTTGTTGTTGTTATTCTGAATTACAGGTATATTATGGCCAGCAACGAGGAAACATCACATGATGGAAAAGAAACACCCAAAGACGTTGAAAGCGAAATTAAAAGAGGCATAACGATAATGAAAAGAATCATCCGTGCGAGAGATAGAGGTGTAAAGTACAATGTCCATTGGAATGAAAGAGATCAGTTGGTTGAGCCTAATGGTGCGCTGCTGACAAGTTATATTGGAGCAGTTGTACGTTCGCAAGTTCCGATTACTTGCGATAACTGGAGAATTCCTGCATTAGAAGCGGCTAAGGATAAAATTTGGACCGAGATTCAAGTATGAGATTTGATCATTTTTAATTATGTTGACAATTACATCTTTAAATTAATTATACTAACATGTTATATGTATGTGTATTTGTTTGCAGAGAACTTTTAATATTGAGGATTCTAGGAGAAAATATTGTATTCAGTTGGCCGGAAAACGCTTGAGGGGATTTAGAGCGTTTTTAACCAACAAATTTCTTAAAGATTCTGATGGCAACTTTGTAGACTCGGAGCGTCCAGCAAAGTACGCTGATTTGATTTCGGATGCAGAATGGGAGACATTTGTTGCAAAGCGAAGAACCAAAGAATTTGAAGTAAGTACAACTTATCATGAACAATGTATAGTATATATACCTATTCCACAAACAAACTGATATGACTTAAACTTGTTTTTTCAGGTTAAGAGTGGCGTAAATCGGGAACGAGCATCAAACCCTGCGTATCCATATAGAAAGGGGCGTTTGGGATATGCACGCTTAGAACAAAAATTAGTAAGTGCATATATATGCTTTAATATGATCTATTTACAAAAAATAGTAAGTATACATAATAGGATATAATGCTTTATTGTTCGTCTTAATGCGTAGTTGGAAGAGGAGAAAAATGATGTGACATCTATTCCGGACCATGTCGTATGGAAGGCTGCCCGGGTGGGAAGAGATGGAGCCGTCCAAGAAGAAGTTCAACAAGTGTTTGAACAATGTGTAAGTACAACATTAGTTTTTGAACAAAGAGTTTGAACAAAGTGTAAGTACAACATTAATTTAGCACATTTTTCTTAATTGACACATTAACTGATCATTATTTGTTTAGGGCATTTCACCTTGTCGACTATATTTATCGTCGCCGACTTATCGCATGGTTGGCAAGGGAAAGGTGCATAACACCCTGGGAGACTTACTTCACCATAAACCCCTCCCTGCTGGGCATTTGAAAGTATCTGTTGATATTGCATTAGAGAGGGGGGGGGGGGCGTTGTTGCCTATACCAGACGATGTATCAGACGCAACAGTGGTGGGAGACGCGATAGGAGCTTATGTAGCATGGCCGGCGAATCTCATTTTCATAGATGATGAGGTAGGTTGAACCTTGTAATATTCCAATGTTTTATTACCCATACATGAAAGTTATTCTGACATTTAGACTTTCTTATTGACATGATGATCTTAGACTCCCACAAAATCCAAAACAAAAGATGATAAAATTATTGTGCGGGATACCGATTCAGCTGCATCAAAGTTACAGGTACTAGTACTACAGTTTAAGTGATTATTTTATTATAAATTATTTACTGAACTTATATATGACTTTTAGGTTCTTGATCAGCAGTCGCAACAAGTCAGCAAGGGAAACATGCCTGAAACTTCCAAGGTGCCCAAAAAAAAGGTCGAGACAAAAAGAGCATTTGTTCCTCAATTTGGGATGTGCCTTCAAACATATGTAGGGACAACAGACGTGCCTGAGGGCGGCATCCGTCTAATACATATGGATCAAGGTATTTTCGGTTTTGAATATTCCGAAACACTTGCTAAGGAGGATTTCGACCAGGTTTTCAAACATTTAGAATTGGGCGTCGGGGTTATGCATTCCTACATCAGGTACTTCGATCCATTTTAATTAGATAATTGAACATTTTAAAATTCGCTCGTTTAACTGAATAATCTAATGTTGATTATATTTTTTTTAGGCTCTTGTATGACAAGTTGTTGGTCCCCGCTGATTTGACTTCAGTATTCGCATTCTTATCTGCTAGCAGTGTCAACTCACGGACAATAGACCAGACACCAGAAGCAGTCAAAGAGTACACAGTCCAGAGATTTATGGGTGCGAATGCGGAGAAGTTGTTTATGTTGCCATATAATACTGGCCATGGGTTAGTTTTTATTCTAAATTCATTTATTATAATTGTTCGATTTTTGCCATATTATATAACATTTCCGTCTAAACTGTTGTCTTATTTTATAGTGGTCACTGGTTGTTGGTCGCAATTAATCTGATTAAAGAAATAGTGTATTATATAGATTCATTGGATGGCGATACAAACAAATATGAAAATCTGAAGAACATGGTTGATACGTAAGTGATGATATATAGTGTTCTGAATAATCATATATGTTTATTTATTATGTGACATTGTTCTAAATATGTGTTTATATTATGTTAGAGTTATACAAATATACAGAGCACAGAGAGATGCAACAGTGCCAAAAAGCAGGGCTAGCAACATCAACTGGATCAGAGTGGAGGTATATTTTCCCATGTTTGACTGTTATAGTGGTTCTACTTTAAAACTATTTAAACTATATATCCTGATAAATGTTCGTTCGCTTTTTTCCTAATACAGTGTCCTCGTCAGCGTGGTGGGATTGACTGCGGATATTTTGTACTGCGCTTTATGAAGGAAATCATTCTTTCTGGTCAATTAGAGATTCCAATCATGGTATGGATCAATTCATGAGTTATATGATTCATTTTGATAATTAACTAATATTTCATCTGAGTAATTAGTATTAAATCGTGCTTGTTCTGTTATATTATGTAGTATTTTGATGAATTCAAATGCGCTACGTACTCGAAAGTAAAATTGGAAGAAATTAAGGAAGAATGGTGTCAATTTATGATTGAGTTAAGAATTCTATAATGTATATTGGATTTGTAATTATGTGTAAATTGTATATTGTATATTGTATATTGTATATTGTATATTATATAATGTACAATGTTTAAATTATGTGTAAATTATACTTGAGTTAATTATGTGTAAATTGCAAAGTGTTATTGTATAATGTACAATGCTTAGTTATATTGTGTTGAATTAAAGGCCAAGTGTTGAATTACAATGTTTAAAGGCCAAGTTATATTTAAGGCCTGAATTATAAGCAGGGAATTTAATTGTTATAAGCAGGTTTGTCTAAAAATATATAAAAAATGTGATTTTTCAAATTTTTTTTTTTTTAAAACGTGAAGTATAGACAATGCTTTTACAAGAAAGCGCTGCTAAAGGGGGAAAAATAAGCATAAAAAAGCGCTGCTATAGGTTAGGAAAGGAGGGGTCTAAGAAAGCGCTTTAAAAAAGCGCTGCTAAAGGGTGGTCTACAAAAGCGCTTTCATAAAGCGCTGCTACAGGGGGGGGGGAGGGGGAGGGAGAATAGGCAGCGCTTTGTAAAGCGCTGCTAAAGGGGTAAAAAAGCGCTGCTAAAAGTGATACCTTTAGCAGCGCTTTTTCCACAAAAAAAGCGCTGCCTTTACCTTTAGCAGCGCCACTTTAGGCAGCGCTTTAAAGCGCTGCTAAAGGTCAAAAAAAGCACTGCTAAAGGCCATTTTTGGCATAGTGAATTCTCTCATGGGAGAAAAGGGAACCTAATTGTAGGTTGTCTAGTTAACATCCGAAGGGAACTAACCTAATTCTATGAATCTAAAATAAGATTGAAGGTGAAAGCTATCTTATTGTTGTCATGCAAAGGATTTATCATAAGACCTAATATGATTCAATTTATCATAGATGAAGTTGAATTATGGGCCTACCCTTAAATAGGTTAACCATCTTAATTAATTTAAAATTTTAGTCTTAATAATATTTATTATAAAAGTGTTAGTTAACTCTAATTGTCATAATTTAAACTAATTTGACTAACTGAATAAGGTGTTATGAATTATTTTACCTAAATAAAATAATAACAACAATTAAAAAGAATGGGGTGTGAATTAAATAAAATTAATAAGTAGGCTGTAATTAGAAATTGTTAATAGTAAAAAGACCTAAAGTCTAACTCATAATCCTAACATACATCACTAAATCATATCCAATAATAATAATAATAATAATAATAATATAAATAATAATAATAATAATAATAATAATAATAATAATAATAATAATAATAATAATAATAATTATTATTATTATTATTATTATTATTATATATCAATATGAATGAAAGAAAAAGAATACAGAAAGAAAACAAAAAAAACATGAAGGTCTACGTGAGATAGCAACACCATTTTTAACTAAAAACATTATCCTAATACCTTGATTTTAGCCAAAAAGAAGTTACTATATTATCTTGACCTTTTCAATTTAAAAAAATAAATAAATAATCCACATCATAAATAAATAAAATAAAATAAAAACAATTAAACCATAAGATGAGAATGAACATATCAGATCCAAATTCTTGTCCCTCACTTTGACTTTTCAAATAAACTCCTAGCCCTTAGAATGACAACACATGGCAATAGAGTTTTTTTTAAATAAAAATAAAATGTAGCCAAGCAAAACAAAAAGCAAGCAACGTAGTTGTATTACTCTCTCTCGTCTGCTTACAAAAAAATCAATTTTTTTAAAAACTAAATTCTCACCATCACAACTCGTAAAGTCACACAGATCCAGATTTATACATAACACAACAAATAAAACCAAGATGCAAGGGGTGATACTTAAATCGAAAGATGTTACGTCACTAAGCGGAGGTGATTGGAACGACAACCAGTGGTGAAAGGTATGACTACAACTGCAAAAGAGTGTGGTGCAACGGTTCAGCCGAAAATGGTTTGTACGCGTCGAGAATATCGAACTCCAACTTCTTAGTGTTAGTCTTTTTATTTATTACTTTGTTTTTTCTATCTCTTTTATGTGTGTATTTCTGAATTTTTTTCTGTTTTTTTCTTGTTGTTTTTTCTCTTTTTTTGTGTACCATTTATTTTTTTCTAATGCATATATATAGGACTAGAAAATAGACAAGAATTATAATAACAATTAACACAATATTTTTTTGTTTTTTTATAATAAGACAAGAATAAAAGGAATTAAAAATCATGTTTTATGTTTTTTATGATAATACAAGATTAAAAAGAATTAAAAATCATGTTTTTGTGTTTTTTATGATAAGACAAAAATAAAAGAATTAAAAATTATGTTTTTGTGTTTTTATAATAAAATAAGAATAAAAAGAATAAAAAGAATAAAAAGACATGTTTTTGTGTTTTTTTATTATAAGACAAGAATAAAAAAGAACTAAAAATTATGTTTTTGTGTTTTTTAAAAAGAAAATATTAATAAACAAATTAAAAATAAAATTAATTAATAAAAAAATTTACATTAAATCTCTAATTAAATCTAAATAGATTAAATGATTATTTAAATAAAAATGATTTAAAAACGAAATAAAAAGTCGGGCAAAAAGTGATCGAAAAAATAAAATGAACATACCAAAATAATCAGCGCGAAATAAACGACTAGGAAAAATACAGTGTTTGGTCAGATTTTGAAATAAATTTTACTCACTAAAAAGGCTTAAACTGGCCTAAAAAATGTCCAAAGAATGGTCGAAAAATTTAAATGAGCACGCCAGGTTAAACTACGTGAAACGTAGATTAATATAACTAACATTTGCAAGCTCGACCTTGAAATTTTCCGTCCACTGATTTTACACACAGTTGATTTTTATTTGATCAATTCGACTGTAATTTCAACAAGTTTATTCTAGCTAATAAATTGGATATTATGCATGATAAAATGTGTGATATGCTATGCAGACGTTGCGAAACGAAAAATAAAATCTCAGGGTCAAAAATTAAGGTATCACACTAAGTCTTCTTCCTCACAGATAACAATTCAACACCTCTTCCCCACAGACTACACTGGAACAATCAACATCAACAATACTCCTCTGTTTGGACTAAACACTGCATTCTTTGGATTTTAATGCTTTATTTGGGTTAATCACCTCTATTGTTAAAATACTTTTCTTCTTTTTTGCATTGCCATGTGAGCTCCATGCTCAGACAACCTTCTGTGTTGGTTAATCACCGTTTATCGGTTAAAATACTACATTCTCATTTCATGGGTTAATCACCATCTCATGGTTAATAAACCCTACAACTTATGTATTTGTTAATCGATGTTTATCAGTTAGAATACCACACATTCATTCTTGGATTAATCACCACTTCTTAGTTAATATACATATTATACGTTGGTTAATAAATGTTTATCGTTTAAAATACCAAACTTTCGTTCAAGGGTGAATCACCGCATCTTGGTTAACATACCCCTCATGCATGGTTAATCACTATTTATCGGTTAAAATACCTCATTCTTAGTTTAGAAACTGCATTCCTAGTTCAGACACCTACCCTATGGATACAAACGCCACAATCTTGGTTCAAACAATATTTTCACCATATCTTCACGACACTTTTCTTAAATCAAGTTCCCTTCCTTTTAATTCAATTCAAGCAACTCTTTTCTTTTTTCTTTTATCACACAAACCTTTTTCAAAAATATTTTCTTTATTTTCATAAAAGAACTGTTATAATCTGTTCCTTAGCAGTCAGACTAAAAGCTTGGAGCATCCAAATGAGGATCAAAATCAGCTAGCGTCTACACACTTCTAAGATATGATTATAACTGTTCTCTAAAAATAAACAACAAATCCGTATTTTCTACCATGAACTACGCAACTCTAATTTTCTCATTGCACTTGAGAATACATATGCACGAGCGTTTGAATCCTTGACGAGCACACTAATTTAAAACTTATTTTTTTCTCTTTTGCAAGTAACCTTTAAATATTAACACTCGTCCATGCAAAGAAAAATCAAAACAGTTCCCATTAAGTACGACATATGTAAGTGATGCTAATACCTTTCCCTCGTATAACCGACTCCCTTACCCGTTTCTCTTTCCCAAGGGTTTTATCGATATTCTCCCTTTTCTTTTGGAATAAATAAAGTTCAGTGACGACTCTGTTGTAAGTTTAAGCGTGTGATACGCTCGAGTATTTTTCATGCATTTGACAGGTGAAACTAAATCCAGACGGATCAATTGAGGAACATAAATCAAGGTTAATAGCTAGAAATTTTTTACAGAAATGTGGTTTAGATTACTTTGAATTGTTTGCATCTGTAGCTAGACATGAAACAATCAGATTGGCGATTGCTATAACTACAAATAGAAATTGTCTTCTGATGCATTTAGATGTGAAATCTACATTTTTGAATGGTCCTTTACAAGAGGAAGTGTATGTGTTACAACCAGCTAGATTTGTGAAAAAGAATTAGGAAGGAGTTATGTACAAGTTTCATAAAGCCTTGTATGGATTGAAACAAGCTCCTAGAACCAAGAATCTGAAAATTGATTCATTTTTCAAGCTTCAAGGATTCAGAAAATGTGAGATGGAGTGTGACACCTATATATGTTTAACATACATATGATAACAATGTGATTCTAGTGTGTCTCTATGTTGATGGCATATTGGTAACAAGAAGTTGTTCAAATGAGATAGCTAAGTTCAAGAAGATACTAATGAATGAGTTTGAGATGACTGATCTAGAAAATATGACATATTTTCTAGGGATAGAGACTTTTTACTCTGATAAGGTATAATCTTTTATCAGTTTGAGTACCAACTTGAGTTTCTGTAGAGATTCGAGCTAATGAATTGCAAGTCTGCAATTACACATGCTGAAATAAGTCACAAGCTTGATTATAATGTTGAGGGTGATGATGTAGATGTTACAACTTTTAAATAATTGGTAGGATCATTGAGATATCTCTATAATAGCAGACTTGGCATTTGCTATGCAGTTGAAATGGTGAGTAGGTTTATGAACAAGGCAAAGTGGTTACATTACCAAACTGCTGTCAGGATACTAAGGTATATTAAGGGAACTCTTAGGTATGAAGTTTTGTTCCCTTCTGATGCTGAATCTGATTCAGAGCTGATGTGCTACTCGGACTCTGATTGGTATGAAGATAGAGTTGACAGAAGAATTACTTCTGGATATTTATTTAAGTATTTGGGAGGTCCTATTTTTTGGTGCTCTAAGAAGCAACCAGTTGTTGCATTGTCAACCTGTGAAGTTGAGTACATTACATGTGCTTTGACTGCTTATCAAGCTGTATGGATTCTGAACTTGCTGCAGGATCTGAAGGTCAAGGTGAGCAAGCCTCTGAAGTTGATGATTGACAACAAATTAGTTATAAGTCTTGTCAAGAATCCAGCGGTGCATGAAAGAAGCAAACATATTGATACAAAGAAAATAAGTCCAAAAGATTGTAATTCAAATTCATTTTAATTTGCATTTAATTTGGAGTTAATTTGAGTTTCATTTAGCCTCTGATAGATTATAAGCTTTAACTATATCAAGATTTTAGTGTGAACATTGTAATCATTTTTATGTTAAGAGTTACTTACAAGTTTTCTCTCTTCTCTCTCTTTCATCTTCATCATTTTCATCTTCTTCTTTCTTGTACACCAACAAAAATATATATCACGGATATTATTCTAGTGTCCCAGTTTCGAATTTAAAAGAGAGTAGTGGTTTTTTTATAAAAGTATGATTTCTAAATAGTTAATCAAATAATTTTTTTAACAAAGATTAGAGATGATAAAATAGATTAATGTTTTAGATTCCCACCCCTAATTATGTTTATCTCGTGGCATGCCTATTTGCCACCCGAATATGTATCAAAATATTTACAAGAATAATGAATTTTTAACTGAGATAGGAGATTAAGCTGTATTTACTTTATTTTTTTAGTCTTCTTTGATGGTATAACATAGTACAATACAACTCAATACAAAAAGGTCACACTGATTAGTTAAAAAACGTTGACTATTCTTCTGACCAAAGAAAAACATTGAATATTCTTCCATTCTTTGTCTAATCAATTTTTCTATAGTTTCTCCATTGAAGTTGCCCATTGAAGACATGGCCATGTTCAAAACAACAAAACCATGCTTCTGGCTTTCTCTTCTCAACCTCATCTTCTCTTTGCACTACTATCCTTCCCTTGCAGCTCTAACCACCATCTCTGCAAACCAGTCTCTCTCTGCTGACCAAACTCTAGTCTCTGAAGGAGGAAGGTTTGAATTGGGTTTCTTTAAACCAGGTAATTCCCCTAACTACTTCATAGGCATATGGTACAAAAAGGTCTCTATACAAACAATTGTTTGGGTTGCCAACAGAGACAATCCTGTCTCTGATAAAAACACTGCAACCTTAAAAATCTCAGCTGGTAATTTAGTCCTATTAGACGAGTCTTCAAACCATGTTTGGTCAACAAACACGAGTTTTCCTAAGTCAGATTCTGTTTCAGCTATTCTTCTAGATACTGGAAATCTTGTTTTGAGAAATAGGCCTAATGATGATGCATTAGATCCTCTATGGCAGAGTTTTGATCATCAAACAGATACATTTCTTCCAGGTGGGAAAATTAAGCTTGACAAGAAAACAAAGCAGCCTCAGTTTCTAACTTCATGGAAGAATCGAGAAGATCCTTCAACGGGTCTTTTCTCTTTGGAACTAGACCCAAAAGGATCAACTTCGTATCTTCTTCTTTGGAATAAGTCTGAAGAGTATTGGACAAGTGGAGCTTGGAATGGACATATTTTTAGTCTTGTTCCTGAGATGAGGTTAAATTACATTTACAATTTTTCATTTGTCTCGAATGAGAATGAAACCTATTTCACTTACTCGTTGTATAACGATTTGATTATATCTCGGCTTGTGATGGATATCTCGGGCCAGATCAAGCAATACACGTGGTTGGAAAGTTTCAATCAGTGGAACCTCTTTTGGACACAGCCAAGACAACGATGTGACGTTTATTCTTTTTGTGGTGCATTTGCAGTATGTGATGACAACTCATTGCCTTATTGTAGCTGTTTGAAGGGTTTTGAGCCAAAGTCAGTGTCTGATTGGAACCTGGAGGATTACACGGGCGGATGTGTCAGGAAAACAAGTTTGCAATGTGAGGATTCCAATCCCTCTAATGGGGATAATGAAGGGTTCATTGCAATCTTCAACACGGTATTACCTAAAAATGCGCAACTTCTGCAGTTAGAGAATGAAGTAGAATGTGAGTTAACTTGCTTGAAAAACTGCTCATGCACTGCTTTTACATATAGAAATGGATGTTCAGTTTGGTTTGGAGACCTCATGAATCTACAACAATTGTCTTCTGATGATAGTAGTGGACAAACTTTGTATGTCAAATTTGCATCAGAAATACTTGAAGCTAGTAATAACAGTGATCGGGGGAGGGTGATTATTGGTGGTGTTGTGGGTGCAGTTCTTGCCATAGGGATACTCTTGGCCCTTCTATTGTTTTTCGTATTTAGGCGAAGAAAGAGAATGCTTGCAACAGGAAAGCTATTGGAGGGTTTTATGGCGGAATTCGAGTACAAGGATTTGCAAATTGCGACAAAGAATTTCTCCGAGAAATTGGGAGGAGAAGGAGGCTTTGGTTCCGTTTTCAAAGGAACATTAACTGATTCAAGTGTTGTAGTAGTGAAGAAGCTAGAGAGTGTTAGCAAAGGAGAGAAGAAGTTCAGAACAAAAGTAAGTATACTAGGGACAATGCAGCATGTTAATCTTGTTCGCCTTCGTGGATTCTGTTCAGAAAGTACAACCAAAAGGTTTCTGGTTTATGATTACATGCCAAATCTTTCCTTGGATTTCAAATTATTTGGGAACAACAATTCTGAGGTGCTGGGATGGAAAACGAGATACCAAATTGCTCTTGGAATTGCAAGAGGACTAATATACCTCCACGAGAAATGCGAAGAATGTATCATACATGGAGATATAAAGCCGGAAAACATTCTCCTTGACGCTGATTTGAGTCCAAAAGTTTCCGACTTTGGCCTAGCAAAGCTAATTGGACGGGATTTCAGCAGAATCCTTACATCCATGAGCGAAACAAGAGGTTATCTTGCTCCAGAGTGGTTTTCTAGGGCTTCTATCACAGCGAAAGCCGATGTTTACAGCTACGGAATGATGCTTTTTGAGGTTGTATCAGGTCGGAGGAACTCCGATCCATCTCTAGATGGTGAATTTATTTTCTTTCCTGCCTTGGCTGCAAAAGTAGTTAACCAAGGTGGTAGTGTCCTTACTCTTTTGGACCCTAGGTTGGAGGGAAATGCTGATATTGAAGAGGTTTCTCAAATGATAATAGTTGCTTCTTGGTGTGTCCAAGAAAATGAAACTCAGAGGCCAACTATGCGTCAGGTAGTTCAAATTCTTGAGGGGATTTTGGATGTGAATGTGCCACCAATTCCAAAATTCAATCAAGTGTTTGTAGATAACTAAAAGCAATATCTGATAGCTAGCTTCAAGTCTTTGGCAGAAAATTAAAATAGATTATTGTGTCTGTTGCTATTTGTTACTCTATTGATTATATTGTAATATATGGTTTGAACAATGATATTTTCTTTCCAAGATGGTATTATATACAATAAAAAAAAAAAATGTTAGTATTATCTGGTCGTATTACCTATACGCGGTCATTTTATTGATCATGTAGACCACGCTACAGCAAAGATCAACTCTTCTTGATCTTATGGTAATCTTATCCTACGAAAGGTGGTTCAACTTCAGAATTTTTAGTGTGGTTCTAATAGGATACAATCAACTTGAAATAAGTATATTTGATTTTTAATGAAGATATGTGATTGATGCGTCTACTTACTTCCTTGATGGTAGTCTAGTACAATACGACTCATGAGTCATGACAATAAGGTCACTAGTCCCTCTTTCTCAAAGTTTCTCCGTTGAAGTTTCTCAATGAAGTCATGAAAATTACAACTGATGATAATGACTTAAAACTGATCCACAATGACCTTAATGTGTGGAAGAGCAGCCACTAGGCACTCATCATTACCACAATTTTCTTTATATATAGTTACTCCATTGAAGAGTTTTAGCCATATTATCCAATATGATGAAACCTTGGTTCTGGCTTTCTCTTCTTAACCTCTTCTTCTCTTTGCACTTATATCCTTCTCTTGCAGCTTTAACAACCATCTCAACAAACCAATCTCTCTCTGGTGACCAAACTCTTATCTCTAATGGAGGAATCTTTGAACTCGGTTTCTTTAAACCAGGTAATAGTTCCTCTAAATACTACATAGGAATATGGTACAAAAAGGTTAGCCAACAAACAATTGTTTGGGTTGCCAACAGAGATAACCCTGTCTCTGACAAAAACACTGCCACCTTAAAAATCTCAGCTGGTAACTTAGTTCTATTAGACCAGTCATCAAAACAAGTTTGGTCAACAAACATGAGTTTTCCTAAGTCAGATTCTGTTTTAGCTATTCTTCTAGATAGTGGAAACCTTGTTTTGAGAAATAGGCCTAATGATGATGCATCAGATCCTCTATGGCAGAGTTTTGATCACCCAACAGATACATGGCTTCCTGGTGGAAAAATTAAGCTGGACAAGAAAACAAATCAGTCTCAGTTTCTGACTTCATGGAAGAATGGCGAAGATCCTTCAACGGGTCTTTTCTCTTTGGAACTAGACCCAGAAGGAAAAAAGTTCTCTCTTCGTTGGAATAAGTCTCAAGAGTATTGGACAAGTGGACCTTGGAATGGACATACTTTTAGTGGTGTTCCAGAGATGAGGATCTTCAATTTTTCGTTTGTGTCAAACGAGAACGAGAGCTTTTTCACTTACTCCATTTACAACGATTCAATTATATCTCGACTTGTGGTGGATATCTCGGGGAAGATCGAGCAATACACGTGGTTGGAAAGTTCCAATAAGTGGAATCTGATTTGGTCACAGCCAAGAAAACAATGTGATGTTTATTCTTTCTGCGGTGCATTTGCAATATGTGATGACAACTCATTTCCTTATTGTACCTGTTTGAGCGGTTTTGAGCCAAATTCAGTGACTGATTGGAATCAGCAGGATCACTCAGGTGGGTGTATGAGGAAAGAAAGTTTGCAATGTAACGGTTTCAAATCCATTAATAATGACATTTTTGTTGAAGTCCCCAACGTGGCATTAGCTCCACAAGCACTATTTTCAGTAGATGAAGCGAGATGTAGGTCAACATGCTTGGAAGTATGCCCCTACATTGCTTATACATATAATAGGAATGGATGTGCTATTTGGTCTGTAGACCTCATGAATATACGACAATTGTCTAGTGATGATAGTAATGGAGAAACTTTGTATATCAAACTTGCTAGTGAAAGTAGTTATCTGGGGAGGGTGACCATTGGTGACGTAGTGCGCGCGGTTGTTGCCATAGGGATGATTGGGATGATGCTATAGCATTAAGTCTTTGACAGAAAACTTGGAGGGCTCATTGTGTGTGATGTATAATTTGAATAATGAAATTCTCATTTCAAGTTGGTATTATTTCAAACATGATACTATAAAAAAATGATATGTCATGCAATCAGAACACTGTTATTCATCCTTTCTAATACAAATGAAATATCAATTAATACTTTAGTTCAACTTACTTGTGGTGAGAAGGGAACAATCACTATGCATCCATGTTCGTGGAGTACTTCCTTCCTAATCTACAAGTTGAAAGGAAGACGGGTATGAAGGAGAAGGGAGCTGACCACAAGGAAGGATGAAACAAATATGATTTGATGCTGCAATGTTGCTTATTTATTTTAACAGAAACCGGTCCTATATATAGGAGAGTATGGGACAGGTGCTCAGCATGTGGAAGAAAAGCCGGTGGTTTGTCAAGATAATAGTTGCCCAAATAGCATTAGCCACAAATTTCCTCCTATTGGTTTATGCAACCAGGTTGTATTAGAGTTAGTTGATATTGTTATTTTAGTTAAATTAGTTACACCTAAACTCCTATTATATTGTAATAATCATCTATGATTGACCTACATTTTATATATGATGCACGAGGAAAGTAAAAGAGAGTGTCTTTTAAACCTAAAATTTGTTTCTAGAGACAAACCTCTTGAGTTTCTCCATATAGATCCTTTTAGCTTCTCATGGACAAAAAAATATGTGATGCAATTATTATGACTTTGCTATTGTAGAAGATTTCACTACCCTTGCACCTTATTCTTGGTTCACAAGGAAGAAAAATTTAAGGTATTTGTTAAGTTTGTCAAGTTTGTGTAAAACCAATTCGATTTAAAAATTATCACACTTAGTAGTAATCGTGGTGGTGAATTTATTAACCATCATTTAAAAAAAAATTTGCAACAAAAAATAGATAACACATAACTTCTCATATTCACACACTCGACAATTGAATAGTGTTGTAGAGCGTAAAAACCGTATTTTAGAAGAATTAGCATGACAAATAATAAGTGAAATGAGTTACCTAAGTACTTTTGGGCGGATGCAATTAACACTGCATGACATGTCTTAAATAGGATAGTCATTAGACTTGTCATAGAGAAGACCTCATCTGAGTTACTTAAAATTAGAAAATTAAATAATTTTTTATTTTTTATTTTCAGCTGCAAATGCTTTATTTTAAACAATGGCAAAGACTAGCTAAAAAATTTTGATGTGAAAGTTGATAAATTAATATTTATAAAATTCTCTTCATCGGGTAAAGCTTATATGGTTTTTAATAATAGAACGTCTATTGTTGAGGAGTCAGTGTGTATTGCTTTTGGTGAAACCAAATCTTAATATACAAAGAGAGGTGGTTCTTTTTGTGATGTTTCAGGTATTACGAAAGACTTATTCAAGGGCGACACCCTAAATGTGGATCCTCCAAATAACGAGGATATTAAAGATGATGATAATTAAGATAGTGAATACGAGGATGATAAATAAGAAACCTCAACAAAGCTTCTTCAAAAATGGATTGTGGCGAAAAACCACATTGTTTTCAATTGATGTCGTCAAGAACAAACCAAAATATGAGAAAAAGATTGAGTTTCTTGAACAAACACAAGAAACTCTATTAGGTTTTACAAATGATAGAGAACAAAGAAGAAGAAGAATAAGAATTGGTTAAAACTGTTTTACTATTCACTTACTCAATAAGGGTTCAAAGATTACAAGTGAATACCAACAATTAACTACTTTCAACAAGCTGAGAGAGCTCGTCTATTTATATACTATAAACTAACTTAGCTTACAAGCTAATTTAACAATTGTGTTTACAAGGAAGACCCCACAAAGCTAACATATTTCGACGGCATGCTAGAACAGACTACGACTACAACATGCACAACTCATATCAAACCAAGAAGCTACCCTTATCGACATTAGAGTTTGATCTAAAACACCACAAATCTACACCTTGGAATAAACTCTATACTAACAAGGGAACAAACTAGTTTTCATCATGCAGTTTTATCAACTTCATACAGTGGAAAACCTTGCTACTCGACAATGTCTTGTCTCGACTCCTCATAACTTTCTTATAGTTTCTAGGTTTTTCATCCAGAACCTCACTTGTAGAGATTAGGGCATACATTATAAGATCTGCATATGTAACCAAGCCTTTGAGGTGGCTTGATGACTCTTCTCGAGTTGTCTCTTGTCGTAGGTAGTCATTATCAATCTCCTCATCTTCATCAACAACTTGAAATTTTTCTTTGACTTCATATGGGTCATGAAATTCAACATCACTATGCCCCACCTCAACATGAATTTCTCCCTGTTCTAGCTCTTCTTCAGAGATCTTTAAACTTCGAACAATATCATCTGTTTTCTTGAAAGTTATCTCAGCTTCATTGGAAACTACATCTCGACTTGTGATACACCTCATGTGACATGACTCTAGGCACCACAACCTATAAGCTTTGACTCCTTCAGAGTATCCAAGAAACATACATCTCAAAGCTCTAGGTTCGATCCTGTCTTGCCTAACATGAGCATAGACTATATAACCAAATACTCTAAGTCTGTCAAGACTAAGTGGATGGTCCGACCGGAATTCTTCAAGTGTCTTCATTCCTAAGGCATTCGAAGGACACCTATTTATCAGGTATGCTGCAGACATGATTGTCTCAATCCAAAACACCTTCTTCAATTCTGCACTAAATAACATGCACCTCACCCTTTCCAAAATAATTTGATTAAACCTTTCAGGAAAACCATTTTGTTGAGGAGTACATGAAGTATTTCCATGCCTTGAAATAAAATACGCAAGACAACAGTTGTCAAAAGCCTCATGGCAATATTAAAGACCATTATCGGTCATCAACCTCTTGACCTTCCTGCCAGTTTGGTTTTCAATAAGTTCTTCTAACTTTTGAAATTTTTAAAAGTTTCATCCTTAGTCTTCTGGATGAATACCCATAATTTTCTGAAGTAATTATCGACTATGGATAGAAAATACTTTGCACCTGAATGTGAAGAATTTTTTGCAGGTCCCTAAAGATTAACATGAATGTAATCAAGGAATCTTGTTTTTTTGTTTACTTTTGTTAAACTTCATTCTACATTACCAAATACACAAGGTTCACACAACTTTAATTTTTTGACCTTATCAGCACGCAGTAGATTTGATTTCAACAATTTGACCAGACTTCTTTCACTAACATGGTCAAGTCTCTTGTGCCATAGCTCAACCTTCGACATAGGTTTCGTGGATGCCACATTTGCTGAACCACTTACAACCTCAACATACAAGTCTTGTTTCTTCACGCCTCTGAAGACTTTCTTCGAACCCTTCATTACCTTTAGGATATTTTGCTCTCCTTTGAAAATATATCATTTATTGTCAAATTCACCAAGAGAAATTAAATTCCTCTTAAGACCAGGTACGTACCTAACATCAGTTAATAGCCTTATTGACTCATCATAGAGCTTGAATCTCACAGATCCAATACCTGCAATTTTGTAAGGCTTGTTGTTTCTTAGCAACAATGATCCACCATCTTGATCACACAATTCTTCAAACACATCTTTGTTTGGAGTCATGTGTCAAGTACACCCTGAATCCATAATCCACTCCTTTCTAGAATTACTGCTTGAAACCACAAGGACATCAGATGATTCATAACCATCTTGCAGAATGGTTGTATTAATATTATCCTTTCCACCATGATTGTTCAGTCGACAGGAGATACTTTTCTTGTATGACTCTCTTTCTTATAATGATAATACTTAATATTAGGAGCATTACCACCATAAGAATTCTGTAGAACTTTACCCTTCTTCTTCTCAAACCTACCATATTTCTTAAAGAACTTCCCCTTAACGGACAAACTTTCACCAATAGAAGATGGTTTGTACTCCTTTTGTTCATTCAAATCCTTATAGTACAAAACAGATTGAACATCTTCAAAGGTCAACGACTCTCTTCCATACAAGAGAGTTTCTTTGAAGTGAGCATGGGACTTAGGTAACGAGCACAACAGCAGCAACACTTGATCTTTATCATCAATATTGACCTCAATATTTTCAAGATCAAGAATTAACTTGTTGAACATATCCAAGTGCTCAGTCAAGGCTTTGTCTTCACTCATCTTGAACGAATACAAAACTTGCTTCAAGTATTGACGATTAACCAACGATTTCGTCATGTACAAACCTTTAAGTTTCGTCCACACACTCGTTGCAGTTTTCTCTTTTGAAACCTATCGGAGAACCTTATCACCAAGGCTTAATACAATGGCACTTTGGGCTTTTTCAACCATTGTTGTCTTCTACTTCTCCGATAGGGCATTATCCATCTTCTTTGATCCTTTTAACGCTCCTAACAAACCCTGTTGAACAAGATGGACTTGCATCTCCAAGCGTCAATCATTCACACCGGTGAATTTCTCAATCTCATAATTTGTTGAAGAAATCTTCTTCTCCATACTCACCGCACTAGTTTGTTGTGAGTTGATGTCGTTAAGAACAAACTAAAATATGAGAAAAAAATTGAGTTTCTTGAACAAACACAAGAAACCCTATTAGGTTTTACAAAATATAGAGAAGAGGGAATAATAATAATAATAATTGATTAAAACTGTTTTACTATTCACTTACTCAATAAGAGTTCAATGATTACAAGTGAATACAAACAATTAACTCCTCTCAACAACCTGAGAGAACTAGTCTATTTATAGACTACTAAGCTAACTTAACAATTTAGCTTACAAGCAATGTCCAATTCGACATGATAACTTAAACACAAAGCTAACATATTTTGAAAGCATGTTAGAAAAGACTTCGACTAAAACATGCACAACTTCTATCGAACCAAGAAGATACCCTTGTTGACACTAGAATTCGATCCAAAATACCACACACATGTTATCTCACATACTTGTAAACATCAAAAGTGGGGTAAGTATTTGTTCTTAAGTTGACTATTTTTATAATTACTATGTGTTCATTTCCCATATTGAAGCAAAATAGATTTAAAAGAAATGGCGTAAGGGTTTGGCATGTGTCCTCAAAACAAACAAAACAATCATTAATACCATATGGACTTTTATGAACAAACAGGATGAACACATCATAATTACAATAAATATATAAAAAGGCTAGTGGCGAAATGATACAGTTAAGATGAAGGAATTGCCTATGAGAATTTGTATGCTTTTGTAGTTCGCCTTGAAGCGATCCGACTGCTTTTTTCATTTGCATGTTGCCTAAATTTTAAGTTGTATCAGATGGACGTTAAGTCCACTTTCCTTAACTGTTTTATAAACAAAGAAGTATACTTATCTCAACCTTCTGATGACTTTCACGATCATGAAAATTCTGACTATGTTTTTAAACTAAAATGAGTTATCTATAGAGATTAGTATGAGCACTTTATTGACTTCATACTTAAGAAATAATTTACTCATGGTACAAACAAATACTACTTTATTTATAAAGCGTAAAGGATCACATATCCTTCTAGTTTATATTAATGTTGACGACATTATTTTTTGTTTTATTCATAAAACTTGCTGCAAAGATTTTTTTTAGTATTACGGAGGAAGAATTTGAGATGTCTTTGATGAACGAATTAAATTACTTCTTAGACTTGCAAATTAAACAAAGGGACTTTAGCACATTCATCATTCAAACGAAATATTGTTTGGAGTTACTAAAAAAGTACAATATGAAGAATTCAAAGTCCACATCTACACTGATATGGCTTTAAATTTGTTAACCGATAAAGATGAGTAAGAAATGAGATAGAGATCTCAAAATATCGAGGTGGAATAGAATATATATTTGCTCTATTTGACTGCAAATAGACCTATTATTATGTTTAGTGTTTATATATACATACACGCAATTTCAAATGTTGCACAAAAAATTTCACATTAAAATCGTTAAAAAAATTTTGAAATATTTTCACATCACAAATTTTAATTTTATATAAATGAAGTCCCCACATTTAAATGTTTGTAAAATTTTGCCATAATAAATATAAGCAACTCTCATAATGAACTAGAAAACAAATAGATCACGAACTTGTGAAGAAATAGATAGCACTTACGTTGCGTCTCATGCAAGTAATGTACTGTTTGCATAATTTTCTAGCCTGATAGATTATTTTGCTACTATAAGTTAAGGAAAGTAGAAGAGTCAAATCGAATACTATTTAAAATATAATTACCGAATACGATAGTTTCAAAACCTCATTAACTACTATTAGTATTTCAGATGAAGATTAGTGACAAATTAAATTTGTGCAACAACCAACCATGTTTGGATTGAATTTCATAACCACTTTACCTTGCAATTTTGGATAAAAATAACAGTGCCAAACAGAGAAAAGAGCAGTAAAACTTGTGATGAACAGATGTTTCAGGTTTCCACCAATCTAAGTTACCTCCCAATTGAGGAGAAAATATAGTAACACAGTAAAATTGGAATTCGCAACCCGTACTCATAGATTTAAAATTTCTGTCGCGGTTTGATCAAGATCAAATTATTTAAATTCAAAATAGATATTTTACATTTTAAAATGAATTAAAAATCTACATTTTTCTTAATCGTCTCTTCAAGATAGAAGAATCATTAATGTTCAAAAATGCATGAATGCAGATTTTAACTAGTACTTTTGATTCTTAAAGATCGTACATACATTTCTAATGACATTGTACAAAATTCAAAAACTTTTACATCGGGTTTGCAATTGTATTGTAGACATCAATTTAAAACCATATTATTTTTTATGGTCCCGAATTATGGCTATACTTTAGGGATATGGATGTTGTGTTTGACAATTTATACCAACCCTTTTTAGCCAATTAGAGCTTGTGTTCCAAAGAGAGAAACAAGAGAAAAAGATTAATGTCAAAATAATGACATTAACTTTACCGCAAAAAACTGTCACGGTTAAGCTTATGAGAATCATCATGTATAATATTCCTAGGCATTGAAACTTTTGTGTCTTCTCTAATTGATATCCACTAGACTTGGATAAAGTCTTTGATTCGGATACTGGCGAACACAACGAAGACGATGAACTTGACAAAGACGATTCAATTGCCTTTTCTTCATTATTATTAGTCTTGAATGATGATGATGAAGTTCTTGTATGTAATGAATAATTACGCTTTGATCCGAAACAACTTTGGCTATAACGTTTTTTCTTGTGAGCTCTTGTATTCTGTGAAGCAAAGAAAAATATTCAATATGCATGAAAGTTTGATAACTAATCATTCTTTTGAAACAATGTTGATTTAAAAGACTAACCAATATGGTTTGAAAAATCACAGCTTTAATCACCTTAGCAAGTGTTTGTTTTGGAGGATGATCAACAACCTGAGTCTCTATCAATCTCGAGCCACCCAAAAATGAACTGGTTGCTCGATTCTGCGTCTCGTGTTTACAACTATTGGTAGAAGGATATGTGACGTTAGTATCAAAATCATCGACGGGACGGAAACATGTTAAGAACTTGTTCTTTGAAACACTCTTCATAGTTTTATAAATTGCGTCACTATGAGAAAGATGATACTAATTAGTATTGGAAGAATGTGTGTGTATATATATTGTTGAGTGAATTTGAAGGGATAAAATTGAGGACGAAAATACAGAAGAGTAGTTTGCATTTGAGGAGAGAATATTGAGGTTAAGGCCTGCAAAGATGTTTGTTTTGGTAATTAGACAAACAAGTACTTAGTAGTAAGTACCTTTGTTGAGGTTTTAATAATGAATAACGTGTGTTTGGTTTTGGATTGTTGACCAAGGCGATTTGTTTGTGAGAGTGAGTGATGATTATAATAGAGGCTATGGGCGGGAGAAAATAGGTAGGGGAACTTTGGGGGTATCCGTGCGGGACAGATGAGCATTTGGTAATAAGGATGTGATTGCAATTAATATAATAATTAGGTATAAGTCATATCTTTATTGTATGCATTATAAACCTTAAACTTGATAACAACTTAGATTGATATTTGAATGAATTAGAAAACAATGACCGAATTTGAATGGATGTAGCAGAGGATAGCGGAGATAGTTTTCTACAATACTATCTATTTTGTACTGGGTCAGAGGTTGTTCTACCGTCGGGCACGATCCAACCTAAGTCTTCGTTGGGGAGGACTTAATGAAGGCCTAATTCATTACCTCAGACGGAGAACTCTCACGCGTCTCCCCACGATTTCCACGTGCTCTTCATGTGGGGACACGTCATCAACCAACTACCCGCGTTCGAGAGAACAAGTCATCCATCTCCTGAAATTCGCAGGGCAGTTGGACCAGAACGAAGACCACATGCTGGTCTTCCATATGCCACGTAGATCCTAACAGTTATTCGTATTGGGTCTAGTGATCCAACCTAATGCAAATAATCGTTGGCTCAGCGCTGGGAGCACATTACAAATACCCTCTTTCACTAGAGAGTCAAGTATTTTATTCTCTACGTTTTTTTGTACTTGCTTTCTCTCTCCCGCCGAAACTGATTTTAGCATCGGAGTGCCTTGCAGGTACACCCCCTCCTCTTCTCCAATACCGATGAACTAGAAGCTCACGACGCGTTGTTGGCTGCTGATCTCTATCTGATCCGGTAAGATCAATGGCGCCGTCTGTAGGAACTTCTTGCTTCCCCGTTCTTTCTTCCTCATAAATCAAACAACCAAAGCACATCTCAACTTCCAATTATCATGGTCAGCCCATGCGTTGACGATAACCTCTATGAAACTGCTTTCACCACCTTCACCAATGGCGACGAACATGATCCCGACATGGCTGTCCCCGTCGAGGAGGGTGACCCCAGGGACGGACGCACCGCCTCTCCTTCCTCCAATAATGCGGCTAACAACGCCGCCCAACGGTTCGACAGTCCTTCTGTTTTCCAACCCATTCATGTGCCGCTCAACACTGACCCGATCATGGTGGCCTTGTTCGCGGTGATCAACCAGATGAACCTGGTGATGTTCCAATAAAACGAACTGATCGGGATGCTGAAAAAGGAACGGAAATCATGCTCTCCCTCGCAGTGACATAGGCGCCCAGTTTCTCGTAGCTCGTCCCCGAGACAGCGAGAAACACGTCCCCTTTCTCCCCGCAGAGACATCAACGGGACGAATCTTGAAGCCCCTCCCGCGATAGCATGGACGTCTCCCACGACTAAAGAGGCCTTAGCCTATAGTGACTCAGAAGCGCGACCGCAGCCCTCGCCAGAAGGAGCGACGCTCCTCGATGTTCGCATGTAATTTTTGCGCGAACAACCTCTGACTTCCTTACGCAGGTTTACTTGCGGGGCCGGCCAAACAAGTCCTAGAACTCTGGTTTGTAATGTATGGGAAAATGGTGGAATGGTGTTGTTTTGAATAGGCTGAAGATCACTTCTAGAAAAGACTGTAAAATTAAATAAATATGGATACATAAATAAGAAGAGACAAAAACAACAAGACAAGACACTTTAAAGTTAATGATATAAAATGCTTATTAAGAGGAAAGGTGGACGCGGTCATACATTTTGCAGGAATGAAAAACTCTTTTCTCTTAACGCTTGGTATTCAGAGTGTTTTTTCCTTACAATGTTACAAAATGCGCCCCCTAAAATGAAACTGGGCATTGCCTTAAATAGGGAAATAAAATAACTGTCATGTTGAAGTTAGTGGCGCCACGTGTCCATCCACCACTTTTGTAACCTCTCAGGTTCTCAGCTTTCAAATCAGTTTCCCGTTCAAATGTTTTCCTTCTTTGCGTTGGCTTCTTTGTCCATCAATCAACCCTGTCGATCAAAACTGCCTGAGTCGACCCAACAACCCTCTTCTGTCGGTGTCGACTTACCTCATTTCCTTCACCATCTTTCCCAGCCTGTCGACCCGTAAGCCAGTCTTTTTGTCGCCTCTCTTTAGTCGAAGCTTCCAGCCAAAGAGATGCCCCATCAAAACCTAGTTTCGACGGAATACTCTGTCGACTAAGAAACTAGGCGTTTTGATTATATGGAATTTCGACTGCGTCTTGGAATTTCGACTGTGTTTCTTATATGGAATTTCCACAGTAAAACCATCATTGTTTTTCATCGATTCAGCTATGCGTCACCCATAGTCTGACGTGATAATGGCGCCTTTCTGCGCCACGATTTCCAAGACAAAGCTAATCATATTGGTCACATCCCAACTTCATGGGTCTTTCAATCATCCCCACTTACTCTCAGAATCAGAAACGTCTTTTTTGCCTTTTCACTTGTACACAATCTTTCCTATAAATAGCTCATTTCACACTTTGTTTCTCTTTTCCAACTCTTCTCTCGTTTCCACTTTCCTGCAAACCCTTGTCTCGAAAGTTCTTCAACTTCCTTTTCAATGGCTTCTTCCACCATTTCCATCACTCACACCACCGGTAACAACCCTATAGCATTTGTTCTTTCTGAGGTTGATTCTCTTAGGCCCCTTCCAAAATCAACGCCTGTTGATGAAGCGGTGGTGGCTGCATGGCAACGCCAGATGGTTATCCCTTTCGTTGTTGCTGGAAAGCTGCATGCTTTCCATGGGCCATATCCTGCTAACAAGCCTAGCCATAAGGAGCTTCAGGCGTTCTTTCCTTGCTTTTTGGCCACTATCCCCCCAACTTTCCAGAAAGGTGGCACTCTCGACTTAAAATTCATGGCGCCAAAGTCCCGTGTTTTCCGGTCGATGCCTACCCCAGGAAAAAAGGATTATATTTCTTGGTTAAACAAGGTCCAGAACAAACGTCAAGACCAATGGAAGATGGCTGGCATCTTCGACGCCATCTAGCTTTCCAAGAATGCACACAGGGTCAACCTTTGTCTACTGTTGGCGACAATGTTTTTCTGGGAAGGTTCGACTAACATGTTTCACTTCCCTTGTGGCATGTTGACGCTGACTCTCTTCGACGTTGTAGCCATTCTGGGTCTTTCCCCTCTGGGTGAGACATTTGATCCAACCCTCGAGACGGATGCTACCTTCGACTTCGGTCGTGCTGGCTTCTAATACTTCATAGAGGATCACCATGATAAAGGTTCTACCGACGTGTCAGACGAATAGCACATTGCCTTTATGACTCTCTGGCTGTCCTACTACCTCTTATATTGTGGCTCTCTACAGATAGCCAAGAGTTATATCAGCCTGGTGATCCAGATACACGAGGGTCGACAAGTCTCTTTGGGTAAGCTTCGACTATCTTCCCTCTACCGTTCTCCTGGTCTGTCGGCCTTGAGAATAAAACTTCTCCATTAAACTGTCAAATCTTTGAACGTCTCAGGGCCCATGTGGTTACTACAACATTGGCTCAATGCCACCTTCGAGCATCAAATGGGTTATCCTATGTCTGCAACCA
The DNA here is from genome assembly GCA_963859935.3 of Lathyrus sativus. Classification (NCBI taxonomy): domain Eukaryota; kingdom Viridiplantae; phylum Streptophyta; class Magnoliopsida; order Fabales; family Fabaceae; genus Lathyrus; species Lathyrus sativus. Next base: position 949,341,026 of record OZ012735.1, read on the forward strand.
TGCAGCGCCTCAATGACGATCGTCTAGTAGAAGGCGTTCGACTCGCCTTGATGACCACACAGGAGACCCCTAACAAAACTCTTTTCATGAAGCACCTCACTGTGTTTGCTGAGGCAAACACCTTCGTTCCTGGCATGGCTCCTTTCGTGCATCAACGGTTTGGTCCGTCATGGTTCATAAATCCTTTCCTTGGCGCTTCTCCAAAGACATCATCCATGTCAAATTCAATATGGCAGGCGTTTCTGACTCTTACCATGTTGTCGTTTCAAATCGAGATGGGGAACAATGGTTATGAATTCATGAATTACCAGCCTAATCTAGTGGTCCAACAGTTTGGTTTGAGCCAAATGCTACCAAAGTCTATGGTACAACACACTTCTGACATTGTATGGGCTGGTCAACAACTAAACCTGGCAGGCCACAAGAGCTGCCTCAAATTTGCTAGGTCGACTCAGTGTCTTGAGTTTCCAGTTTTCTCTTTTCAACCATCTTTCTTCACCACTGAAGCTTTTAATATTTGGTGGTCGGAATACCAAGCCCAATGTTTCGACCGTAATCTCTTCTTGGAGAATGTGGTCGACGTTTTTGTTGCTCTCGTGGGTGAAGTCCCTGGCCAGACAATCTATGTAGCTGTTGAGAACCCCTCAGGAGCTGGTGTCTCCGAGAAACCCCCTAAGAAGGTACTTTCTCCACTTTCCTTGTTTGTCTTTCATTAATTGTCAACATCTTATTTTTATACTTCTTTCCTCAGGGTCGAAAAAGGGAACCACCTGTCGCGTCGACCTTCACTAGGTTAACGAAGAAATAAAAAATATTAAATCTTCATGTATCACATGCTATTTGGTGTCTATTTGATTTTGCCTCCTCTTGTCCACTCACGTTGTTTTTTGTTAGGATACTGAAAAAATGTCGGCTTCTGAAGGTGGCGCATCGGACAAAAGTACCCAATCCCAGGTCTTTCTCTCTAAGATGTCGAACTCTTTGCCTGCTACCCCCTTGGTTAAGAAGAAAAAGGTTCCTACAAAAAGAATTCCCTCCAAAACAGTCACTTCGACCGTAAGGCCTGTTGTTCCTAAGAATCTAACTGAAGTTTTCCAAGCTGTCGCCACCAAAATCCCTTCAACACAAGATACTGCTGAGGTATTTATTATCTTTATTCTTTTGGTTCCTATATTACATGGGTATTTATTTATGCTGTCTTTCGCAGGACAATGCGGTCGACACGACTGTTATTGTTAATGTTGATCAAGACACGACTACTGCTAGCAATCCCCCTGACACGACGCCTCTTTTAATCCCTCAAAAGGTCGACGAATTCCAATGGCCGTCGACAGAAGAAAACCCAATGGCAAAAACAACGCTTATTGATCATACAAATGAGGCTAATAGGAATGATGCGGCCACTGGCGGCAAAGACAACCTTGTGATTATCCCAACCGTTATCAAAAGAACTCCGACTCACCTAAGTTCAGTCGAAGGCGACCCTTCTGTTGACAAGATACCTACCCCAAAGGAAATATTGGCTATGAAAAAGTCCAACCCATCAGAGACCCTGAAGGCCCTTCTCAAGCTTTGCCAGTCGACTGTGGATGCCACCCCTGCTGGTTCGAAGGCCACTCTCAACCCAGAGATGGATGATTCTTTCACCCTAAAACTTCAACAATTAAAGACGTATTTCTTTGAGGATGAGTTCCTGGACGCAGTTGCAGAAGAGTCAGTTGTAGCCTTTGACGTCTTTAAAATATTGGATGAACTCTATCACTTTAGAGTGTCTGCCCCTATGTCCAAGTATTTCATTGAGTTTGAGGCTTTCTTTACTCAGTTGGAAAAAAATCTATCGATGTGCAAGCAAGTCGATGCTCAAATTAGGGGGAAGATTAATGAAATGAAACGAGCGTGGTATCTCAGCTCCCTTTGTGAGAAAAAAACTTGAAGACTTTAAAACCACAAAGAAAGAGCGCTCCGACAAGTGTCGTGCCTTCGACCAACGGATATTTGATTATCAAGCCTAGATGGCAGAACTTAAGATAAAGATTACTGAAGTTGAAAAACAGAAGGCTTCTTTGGATTCTGACGGACCTCTACCGGCTTAGGAGGTTATCGACCAGGAAGTATCCCAGGGGATAGCCCACGTCGAAACTGCCCTCGCGCTAAAGAAGACCATCGATCAAATGCGGCAGAAAAAATTTCTATTGGAAAGTAAAGTGGATCATGAGAGAACCCTTTTTGAAGATTTTAAGTCCAAGTTTCCAACATAGCTGTATTTTCTTTTAGTTGAAAAATGTTTTTTTTTGTGTAACTCCATTTTGGAGCTATTTTTTAATTGTGTTAGCCTTCCACCAACGTAGGCCAATTATCAATGAACATTATTTTGGATTTGAACTTCTTATAACATAGGTCTATATTTTTTCAAATATTTCCCATTTACTCTTATGATTTGTTGGTCCTCAACTATCTCTTGGACCTCGTACACGTTGTTGCTAAACATTTGGGTTACTTGAAATGGTCCTTCCCAATTTAGTGACCACTTTCATAACCTTCGATCTCGTCGATCCACAAGAAAAATTGTCTTCCACACATAACCATTGACTGCAAAGGTCTTTTTTCTGACCTTATTATTGTATGCTTTGCCTACTCGTGCCTTTTGGCATAGTAGCCTGTCTAGCGCTACCATCCTTTCTTCTTCTAAGTCCACCATTTCGTCTAGCATCATGCTCCAATATTTCTCCGACGGGATGTCATGTTGACATTGCACTCTAATTGACTGTAAACAAATTTATGCTGGCAAAACAGCATCATGACTGAAAGTCAAACAAAACGGAGTTGAATTGGTCGACTCCTTAGGAGACGTTCGACAAACCCATAAAATTTGATCCAACGTCTTATGCCAGATCTTAGGCTTCTTGGCAACATGCTTTTTAATGAGTCTAATTACCACCTTGTTGGCAGCTTCGACTTGGCCGTTTTCTTGAGCATAATATGGTGTCGAAGTGATCAACTTAAAACCTATCTCCGTTGCAAATCCCTACATCTTCCGGCTAACAAACACGGAACCTTGGTCCGTCGTGATTGTTTTAGGAATTTTGGACCTGTATAAAATGTGGTTCTAGATGAATTAAATCATAGTCTCTTGGTCTACTTTTACTAAAGGTACAGTCTCTATCCACTTTGTGAAATAATCTATCCCTACAAGGATGAATTTTTGTTGTTTCGACGAGGCTGGTCAAATCTCTCCTATAATATCCAACGCCCAACCACGAAAGGGTCGTGGCATAAAGATGGTGTGCAATTTGCTGGCTGGAACGTGCTGGACATTTTCGTGTCTTTGACAATCTTAGCACCCCTTTGCAAAGTCTGTGCAATCCTTGAGCATGCTTGGCCAATACACACCTTGTCGAAACAATAGGAATTTCATTTTGTGGCTAGCTTGGTGAGCCCCGCATGTCCCACTATGGACTTCTGAAATTGCTAAGTACGCATCTGCGTGCCCCAAACACTTGAGCAACACCTTCTCTGGTGTCTTTTTCCACAACGCATTCCCCATTAGGACGTGACTTAAAGCTTTGTACTTAATATTTCTATCAACCCTCCCCACTGGACTTTCCAAATACTCAACGATTGATTTTCTCCAGTCTGACAGTGACAGATTGCTGATAGAAAAGATTTCACAATTTCCCAAACTTTTATTTAAATTCTCCGTCGGGATGTCTGCCCCGCCGGCTTCTGACAAGTCTGATGCTGATGGTAGTACCTTAGATACCACCTTCTCCTTAACTTCAATGAAGTATCTTAGTTTTCCCGCTGACACTTTGTACCCAGAGGTGATTTGCGCTAAATCATTGGCCTCTTGATTTTCTATCCTGGGCACGTGTGTAACGCTAACAACCTCGAAGCACTCCAAAATTCGTTTCACCGTCATAAAGTACACCACGAGGTGTTCCTGGACACACTTATACTCTCTCATGATCTGTTTAATCACCAGTTCAGAGTCGCCTTTTATTTCAACTCTCCTGGCACCTAGATCCTTAAGGATCTTCAGGCCAGTGATCAAGGCTTCATATTTTGCCTCATTATTAGAATATTTTTCGCCGACCCTACATTTGAATCTAGTAGGATAGCCGTGCGGGGATATTATCAAGATCCCAATACCTGTTCTATTCTTATGACTTGATCCATCAAAGTAGAACTTCTAAGGATCCGTGTCGACCATCCACAATGATGATTCGATCACTGCATGGTCGACAATAAAGTCTGCCACTATTTTTTCTTTCATTGCCCTTAGAGGGACGTACATCAAGGCGAATTCAGTTAACGCTAGTGCTCACTTCCTAATTCAACTATGCAGAATGGGTTTAGACAACATATGCTTAATAATATCAAAATGCAATGACACGTAAACCTCAACTGGTTTAATATATTATTTTAATTTCATACATGAGAAGTACAAGCATAGGCACAACTTTTCGATCATGGTGTACCTAGTTTCAACATCTATTAACATTCGACTAAGGTAATAAGTGGGTCTTTCAACGCCACAATCATCCTCTTGCGCTAACATGCTTCCTATAGTTGCGTCCGACGCAATGATGTACAACTTTATGTTTTTATTCATACTAGGTGGCAATAAAATGGGAGGCCTCGTGAGGTATTCTTTGATGCTGTCGAAAGCCTCTTGCTGCTCCTGTCCCTGGTGAAAGTCACTTTCTCTCTTGGCCTTGAGAAATGGCGAGAACACCTTCGTCTTTCCACTTATATTTGATATAAACCTTCTTAAAAAGTTTATATTCCCCAACAAATACTGGAGTTGTTTCTTCGTCGGAGGAGGCTTGAGATCCAAAATTGCCTTGGTTTTGTTTTGGTTGATCTCGATGCCCTTTTTGTGGACTACAAATCCTAGGAAATCTCTTGCATGTACACAAAAAGCACACTTTAGTGGATTCATTTTTAATCCATATTTTCTCATTCTCTCAAATGAACGTCGAAGGTGATCTAAGTGATCATCCTCTGATGAAGATTTTATGATAATGTCGTCAATGTACACCTGCATAAAATTCTCAATAAAATCATGAAATATAGCATTCATGGCTCTTTAATAAGTTGCCCCGACATTTTTCAAACCAAATGGCATCACAACCCATTCGTACGTTCCAAAGGCCCCAGGGCATCAGAACGCCGTTTTGGGAGCATCATCTTCAGCTGTGAGGATTTGGTTATAGCTAGAGTACCCATCGAGCATACTTAAATACTCAAAACTCACGGCTGAATCAACCAGGATTTCTACCACAGGCATTGAGTACTCATCTTTAGGGGTCGCGTTGCTCAGATCCCTGAAATCTATAGAGAGTCTTAAAGTCCCATTTTTCTTAATAACAGGGATTATGTTTGGTAACCATTCGACGTACCTTGTAGTTTTGATGAACCGACTTTTGAGCAGTCTCTCAATCGCCTGCTTGATCTTTAAAGTGATTTCTAGAGCGAAACGTCGTGGCTGCTGTTTTTACTGGCCTTTTTCCTGGTTGGATTGGTAGTCGGTGTTCCACTACATTCTGACTTAAACCAAGCATTTCACCGTAATCTCAGGCAAAGCAATATTTATACTCCTTCAATACTTCGATTAGCTTGACCTTCATCTTCGAACCAATCTTAGCACTTACGTACGTAGGCCTCTTCGTTTCCCCATCACCCAAGTCGACCTCTTCGAGTGGGTCTTGTGCTTGTATTCTCTGCAGCTCAGTTGATGGGTTTTTCTCAAAACCCAAAGGCTCATTATCATAAATGCAATCAAGTCTTTGTCTTTCCGAAGCTGTTGTTTGGCCTTGTTGGCCAATTACTTGCATATTGCTGTCAGAATCACCAGCCATGTTTTCTCTCTTTCCCGCTTCTAGTGCCGACTTTCGCTTGTTTTTAGCCAAATAGGCCAAAATTTGAGTCAAACTCTCTGACTCAGTAGTCATTTTCATCAATTATAGGCCACCATATAGGTGGAAGTTCCTCTGTGGGATCCATTGTAGCGTCAGCATCATCCTAAATGAATCTGTAGTCAGGATCCAAGTTTTGGATGCGACCCGTGTTGATAGAAGTATAAGATCTTGAACCATCGCCACAAGGTGCCACATTTGCTAGGTGTTGTTCAAAATATTTCTCTCCACCCATTGCTTTATCCATCCTGTAATAACTCTGGTCAGCTTCAATATTCTCAACGACGCCGTCTTTCCTCTAAATGTTTAAGCTCTGATGTAGAGTTGAAGGAATTGCCCATATCCCATGGATGCATTCTTGACCCAATAAGGGATTGAAATTTTCCTTCAATTTTATGACAATGAAGAGAGTTGGTCAGGTAGTGGTACCTACAACTAGATCAACTTGGACCACTCACAAAATGTTGTTGGTCTTCCCTTCATAATTGGATAGAACCATGTTGTGTTGTCTGAGATCAACTTCAGTTTTTCCAGTATTTTTGAACAACATATGGAGCATTAAATTGACAGATGCCCTTCTATCCACGAACACCTTGTTGATGGCCACTCCGTCGATCTTCTCTTTTATGAACAATGGTGTTGCAGTGAGAATCGGATATCAAGCTATTAATTAAATTGAACCACAAATCTTTAAATATTCACCACCGAGATTTGATTTATCCAAAGGAAAGGGTAAAGATCGAAGAAAAACCCTAAGTGCGCTATGTAACAACGAAGCTAAGAGATTGGGGGGTTCAGGGGTTGGTTATACTAAGAGAAGGTATTAACACCCTAAGTTTCTAAGTACTCTACAGGAACCTTTTGTTTGGTAGTTGTGTTATTTGTCAATGTCTGTTTGCTAATGGTTATATTTTAAGGTGCTAAAGGTCTTGAACTATGGGTATGTACACTAAGTATGCTCTCCAAGATGTTACATCTCGTGCCTACGTATCCTAACAAGGATGGAATCAGAGCAACCGTAATTCTCCTAACTAGGGATAGAACTCTTGACTATGGTCAAAGTTCCAAGGGGAATAAGCATCCATAACAATGATACTTATATAGAGTTGACAAACTCTATAAGTCTAAGTTGAAAGACTAACATGGGGTTTGACTTCAACAAAAGTTAAGAGGGGAAAAGTGAGTACCCATAACAATGGTACACACATAGAGTTAACAAACTCTAGTCCTAAGCTCTAACTTGTAGGATTCCTAACAAGGTGTGCTAAAGATTTTGACTTAACAAAATCAAAGGGATATGATTCTTCAAAAAGTCCTAATGACTGTAACAAGGTCAAAGGAAGATGGGAACAAAATGAGCTATCTATGACATTAAGTCAATAGAGAGACTTTCCTTTGGAATTAGGAACACAAGGTAACTCTTTGAGGATGAGAGCTAACAAACTACATCACTTGGGGGAATATCAAAGCTTAAGCATACACATACATTTATTCAAACATGATGAAGATATAAAATCATGGTAACAACCAAAAAAGATAAGAGCAAACATGTAACAACGTCAAGCAAAGATAATAACAAGGTTACAACCAAGTATACCCATAGAAGAATCAAACCAAATGGTTACAATCAAAGGTAAACATAGATGTTAGAACATCTAAAAGGGTAAGAAGTAAGGTTATTACAAGACCAAACATCATAAGTGACAAGTGAATCATGCATAAGTCAAAACATTACTTATCACAAAGTTCAGAGTTCAAGATGCATAAGTCAAAACATTACTTAACATGGCAAAGTTTAAAGATCAACATGCATAAGTCAAAACATTACTTAACATGGTAGGATCAAAGATCAACATGCATAAGTTAAAACATTACTTAACATGGTAGGATAAAAAATCAACATGCATAAATCAAAACATTACTTAACATGGTAGGATCAAAGATCAACATGTATAAGTCAAAACATTACTTATAACAAAGTTCAAAGGATCAAGATTAACATGCATAAATCATATTAATATTTAAGCATGGAACACATAGAGGATCATGTATAAGTCAAAACATTATTTATCATTGATAAAAATCAAGTAGAGGTAACATCCCAAACAACTTGGACAAAGGTGTGACAACAACGGGTGAAGTATGGTGAATCATGATAAACAAGTAGGTAACAACCAAGGTTTTATGATATTCAAACATATATTCATATGTGAAAATGAACTTGAAAAAGTGACAACCATCATGTAACAGCAAGGGTATGCATATTCACACATCAAGTGAGGTTCATACAAAGTATATTGGGTGCATACAAGCAAAGAGAATCAAATAAATCAATTAAAAAGATCAAGAGAAGGCCTAAGAAACCCTAAAAAGTCACAATCTTTGAACATGGACAAGGTCAGGAAAAATAAATATTTTTGAATGTTTCTTGACATAGACAAAAAATAGACATTCTCATGAACATTTAGCAAAAAGACTGGGATCATAATGATAAAAATCAAAGAAGTTATGATCAATTCAAATTGTGAAGAAAAACATAAAAACAAGGTATTAAAAATAAGGGGATGCACTCAATGGGGTTTGAACCAACACACTCAAGGTTGTTGGATCAAAACATTAGCCAGCTGAACCACATGTGCATTATGAAACAATGATGGAAGTGAGATAATATATGTAACCAGCTTTAAAAATGGGAAAATAGCAAAAATGATTGATCAACAGGATCAAACCCAGGTCAGACAAGGCAAGAAGGTACTTAAGCACGCAAGGTAAACCACTGGGATGGTGATACATCCATTGTATCACCTTCTCAAATAAACATATGAACCTGAAAATGGCCTGAAGCCTACCCAAAGCTCATCTTCTCCAAATTTCAGCTTTGCAAATCAACGTGTAACTTCCTCAATACTCAATGAAATTGGATGATCCAAAGATCAAACTTGCGTATTTTTTCACAAGGAATTCAGTGGTACGTACCAATGGTTTTTCCTAATAATGTTTCTAAATGAAAACCCGATAGTAAGTCCTCAAAGAGCTCAAATTTTCAAATTCAACATCACAGTCTCATATTATTATGGATAGCATCAAGTAATAGTTCAAACACATCACATATGACATATCAAACAATTCTATGATTAATGTACATCAAAAGAAAGCATGATTTAAAAAAATGCCAAGTTTGAGGAAACTTACCTCTTGGAGAAAACTTGAAACTTTCACAAGACTTGATACAAAAATACTTTGATGCCTTGGACACCTTCTATGGACCTCTTATGGAGCTTTAAGATGCTTAGAACCAAGAGAATCCAACTGGAACAGAATAAAGCTCCCCTCTTACAAACTGTCAAAAGTGACCAAAGGGAACTTCAAGAAAACGAAGTAACAGAAGAAAAACAAGGTTTGTAACAACTTAGGGATGTTTATTATAGGGTGTTTGAAGGATTAGAAGGTTTGGAAATGGACTGGACAATGTTTTGGATGTAAAAATGTAGAAAGTCAAATCTTTGAGGTTTGAGAGTTGACTTTTGGATTTGTTGGTTTTTTTATGGTTGTGATGATCTGAACACCTCTAACATATGTTTTATAATGTGTTAGAGTGATTAGTTTAGTGATTTAGTGGCTGGAAATGATTTTGAGAAGCCTTGTGCAAAATGGTGCTTTTTGACACAAGTGGTGTTTTTGCTTGCAACATGCTGAGTTTAGGAGTGTGTATCTCTAGTTCCTCATTTTTTTAAGCATGATGGAATGCCCTATTTATAAGGAAATATTGGAGGTTAGTGTCTTGCTTCATAACAGATTGGAAAGTTCACTTGATTTGTCTAGTTTGGTTGGATTCCAACTTGGTGTTTTGCGGTTCTCCATGGTTTCAAGGAAAAGTACAATGAAATCTTGAGCGGTTGAGATATTTCTTCTGACTTTGAAGATGCTTGAGTGCAGGGAGGATAGGTTGGAGGCTTAAGAAGCTGGTTTGGTGCATAAAGTTACCTTTATCAAAACGAAAGTCATGCCTTTATGCCAAAAATGGAAAGGTCATGACCTAGAAATCAAGCTTTGGACTCCAACTTCTTCTCTTCGAAAGTCCTATCTCACAGATGCTATGAAGGAGTTCTTGTACTTTTTGGAAAGCCCTAAACATGCCCTACAACTTTCATGTTTTGAGAATTCCTTGAATCTCAAGGGATCATGGTGAAAACTAGCTTTGAAGTTGACTGAAAATTAGAGTAACAAAGTTGTCTTGAAACATTTTTAAGTGTTTAGAAATCCTTCCAAACTTTGAAGCTTCATAACACAAACTCTAAGCATAATTTTATCATAGATGACTAGGACAATTTTGTAGCACATGAGGATATCTACACATTGATCTTTGGAACTCACCAAATGGGTGTGTGGATTGGAAGTTATGGTCTTTCAAAGTTGGCATCAAAACTAGAGTTTTTCCACACTTAGAAAAATTTCAAGTTGTCTAAGTTTTCTTCTTTTGCAAGAAACCTCTAAAATCTTGATTTCTTCATGATAAAACTCATTTATTAAACATATTTTGATGAAATTTGTCTTGGATGCTCCAATTTGAACCAAAACTCCTAAAAGTCAAAGAGTTGACTTTGTCAGATGAATTCAACTGTGTGATCTTCAATGGAATTTCACGTTGAGACTTCTTAAACATAATAGATAGGATTTAATGATGTGTATGAACATGTCAAATCATGTCCCAAGGCTTGGGATCATGCTTGGATGAAAAGTCAAAGGCACAGTTGACTTTTCCTAAAAAAATGCTAATTTAGGGCCAGACGAAATTAGGCTTCAATTGTCTTATGGTGAGATCAATTAGAACTTGATTATTGTTGAATATGAGCTTCTTGAATGTATGGAAACTTGATTTGATGATGATCAATCCAAAACATTGATTGATCAAGCAATAGTCCTCTTGATTCCACAGGTGCAAAATCTTAATTCAGATGAACCTCAATAACAATAAAATTGAAACAAAGTTAGGTTCAGGATATAATGCTTGATTGTCCTAGAATGATAATGGGCTAAGTACCCTTGTATGAGGCCTTTGCCCCCTTTTCTAGATCTAATACCTTCCACTTCGGCCGCTTGCTCCCTTGTTGGCTCACAGGCGCCACCCACTTATCTTGTGAGGTGTTTGATGGTGGCACAAGAGTCTTGGGCCGCGTTGGCTGGAACAGCTTCCTGTACTCTTCGTTCCATCGAGGAGCACCGTTCTTGTTGAACATGAACTTAGGTATTGGGGGCTTACTGTCTTGCAGTGCCATTTTCTTACCCGCTTCGTAGTTCTCAACAGCCTTTTCGTCAAATACGACATTGCATTTTGGGCATAATACAATCTTCGACCCGCTCACCCTGCATTTCTCTTGGAAATCAGTCAGACTTCCACCATTTTGAGGGTAGAATGCCTCAAGTTTCTCTTCAAACTTCTTGTCGGGACCATCAGTAGTCTCAACCATCATGCATTTAACTTTTTTAGTTATTAGGTGCTCGTTGAGACCTTCAGTAGCCTCCACCATCATGCAGTCATATAACTCAGAGTATAAGGCTTCTTCGAATTTCAGAGGATCTGTGTCCACCTGCATTTTGGGCCTTTCGCCAAATTGAAGTAGGCCTTCTTTCAAAGCTTTTTGCACCAAGACCCTGAAAAGAACACATTGAGATGTCTTATGACTAAGGAAATTATGAAATTTACAAAATCTCCTTTTCTTCTTTTGTTCTAAAGGGGGATCTTTTGCCCTAGGAGGGGCAATAATCTGACCATCTTTAACTAATAAATCAAATATTTCATCGCACTTAGATACATCAAAAGTATACGTTTTTACAACATATTTATCTGTTTTTTCGATTTCAACTGGATTTTTTCCATTTGACAGTTTTAATGATTTGCATGTGTACGGAGGCCCTGGCTTCAGTTCAGCCACGTTGACCACGTTATCATCGACAAGCTCCTCATCGTTAGAAAAGTATTCGTCAGCAGCCACATATGAACCTTTCTCTTTCTTACGGTATTTGTTAGCCTGGGTTTTTTCATTTTTTAGACGTTCGACCTGACGGACCCTATCGGCTAGCTGTGCCATATCTCTTAGATATTGAGTGTCTAAATTTTTCTTGATCGAATAATCTAGACCTCCAGCCACTATCTCTACTATCTCATGTTCAAGGACTTGCATGAAGCATCACACTTTCAACAGTCTAAACCTGTTAAGATATTGGTTTGCCGACTCTGTAGCCTTTCGCTTGACATTGGCTAACTCTTTCAGACTAATTTTCGATTGTCCCATGTAAAACTGTTCATGAAATAATCTTTCCAATTGTTCCCAGGTATGGACGGACTATGAGGGTAAGTTGGTGAACTAAGTAAATGCATTTTTGGTGAGGGTACTTGGGAAGTACTTCAATTTTAAGTCCTCGTTGTTTGTTATGTTGCCTGCTTCGGTTTGGTATCTGGCAACATATTCAACGGTGGACTCCTCGGTCTCTCCAGCGAATTTGGTAAACTTTTTTGGCACTTTCCACCCTCTGGGAAACTCTGCTTGCAGAACAAATTCTAATAGTGGGAACATATATGTTGGTCGTTGAAGGCCTGGGTTCGGCCCGTTGTGAACCATAATTCGTTCCACCATGGCTTCTAAGTTGGGTTCACCAACCTTGGCTTCATATCGAACATGTCCGACCACATAGTCTGGGTCCTGGTTTCTATGAACCAAAACAACGGGAGGCCTTTGGGGCACCCTGGGTGTGTGTTCAAATTCATGGGGTTGCTGGTTAATTGTCTCGTCAAAGACTTCATCTTGTCGAATTGGCGTCTCCAGTCGAGGTGGCGGCGTCTGTCGACCCATGGCCCTAGGAGCACCTAAAAAATCACCTATCCGCGTCATTTGAGTTGCCAATTGTTGGTAACTCTGAGTCAAATTGTGTATTAGTGGTCTTAATATGGTACCCATTTGATGAGTCAACACGTGGAAAATTTCATGATTACTTTCGTTCATCTGGTGCCTCATAACAGCGACAGAACTTGACATGAAAGTTGGAAATGAAAGTGGAACACTAAACCCTGGGGGCTGGTGTCGCTACTGTGAAAAACGAGGCCGGCAATGACAGAAGAGTCGCCACCGTGTGTTATTTATCCCAAAGGAGGGAAGGGAAACGCTCAGAGAAAACCTAACGAAAAAGGGAAAGGAATGGTCATCGCAACCAAGTCCTGGATTCGGGAGTCGGTTACGCAAGGGGAAGATATTAGCACCCCTCACGTCCATCGTACTCGATGGGATCCATGCTTAATTGTTTATCTCGAAGGGTTGATTAATACTATCTAGCTAAAGGCTTAAGGACAAAAGAAAAGAAAAGTGACTCGGTAGAACACAACAGTTCTATGCCTACGTATTCCCGTCTAGAATAAGAAATCAGAGTCAACGTAGTTCGCCTAACTACGGGTGAAAAGGGGGGAAGGTTGCTTGCCGAGATATCGCATCTCGTGCCTACGTGCTTTCACACGGCATGAAAGATCAGAGCAAACGTAGTTCGGGCTAACTAGACCACAGGTTTGGTTCAAGTGTTTTTAACCCGAGTAGGGTTAACAAACGGTTCTAGCAGTTTGGTGTATGCAGCTCGACCTTTGGAGACTTAGGCGTTTACCGTTTGCGGTAGAACCGAGAGTTAACGAAACTCTCTTTAAGAAAATGGTTTCTAAGGATTGAAGGTCCAAGAGGACAAAAAGAAGTTGAATGTTTGTTTTTGTGTCTTTTAAGAAGAAGTGTTTTGAGTTTTGTTTGTAACTCGTGTTGCACTAAAGACTTGGACTTAAGAGTGAATGCGTCGCACGTCACCCAAAGGGTGCCACACTAAACATTCAAGCTACGTGAGGGAAACCCTCCCATAACTCTTTCTCAAGTGCTTAAGGCTCGTAACGCAAAACACATGTTATCCTTTATTAAGTATTTTTAATAATATTTGAAGATGAGAAGAGAAAGAACACAACTAAAGGGAAACTAGTTCAAAACCTAGTAGTTGTCATGCAAAGTTCATTCTATAGTCAAGGTTAGGAGGGAACTACTTATTGTTGTCATGCATGGTTAAAGGCCTAATGTCTATCACATTCTATTTTGAACAAGAAATAATGGAAATCCTAAGGGAAGGAAGACAAAAAGGAAGAAGAAGAAACCAATGGTAAAAGTGCATACATGAAATGCAAAATATAGAATGCAAAGATGCAATGCAAGTGAGGGAGGAAAATAGTGTGGGGCAGGATCCTCCACAAGCCCATCTTAACCTCAAGCCAATCATGGAATAATGCAAGAGAATAGGAGAAGGAGATGCAACAAGGGCAAATTATACAAAACAATACAAAGGAAGTCCTCGAGGATTCACCACTTTAGGCATGCCTTAGCGACCTCCAAAGGAGATACCTAAAACTTCCTTAAGTAGCACACCAAGGTCATGGGACAGAGGGTAGAGTATTTTAATCATACAACCTATGCCACCAATGAATATCAAGAGATAAAGGGTAAGGAATCAAGAGAAACCTATGGATGAAGCACATAAACCACTATATGGAATCACAATGCACTAGCATGAAAATATAACATCTAATGGGCAAGTTATGAATAATATAAACAGCCATCCAATGATCTATAAGTCCTATACAATGTCTAAAATAAGAAATAGGAACCATAGCGCTCATCAAACAAACAATTCGAGGCCGTTGGAGCCGAAAGAAAACCAATGTCCGCTTGAAATATTGCCCTACAACATGTCACAAACCAGGGGTGAGAAGTATAGCAAAAATATCCCAAAGGAGCTGGTCAAACCAATTGAAACTAGGTCAAGTATGCACAAAGAAAGCCAAACTAGAACATGGCAAAGAAAGACCTTCAAAACCCTTCAAAATGGTACAGTAAAAATCAAGTAAAAATATATCTAGGTACCTCAATGTGTGTATGAATACCCTGCAAATGATTTGGCATTTAAATGATGTATTGGTAGGTTAAAGAAAATCAACAAAATCATGACACAAGTATTTACATTCTTATGGGACCCCAAATGTAAAAAAATCCAAAGAAAATGTCAGAAAACGGTAAAATCATAATTCCAATTCTATTAATTTTTAGACATCTCAAAGATTCAGCACAAAAAAATTGGGATCAGAAAGATTAATTTTGCTATTTTCTATGGTATTTTGAATAAGCATGAAGAAAAAGAAAATAAAAGAACATGAATACAATAAGAAATGAGGTGAATAAGTGAGAATACACAAAAGTGGTAGGGGGAGGGATCGAACCCACGTTCTTCCAGCCCCTGCCTGATGCAAAACGATCGTGTTTAGGTCCTAACACGTGGCATAGCGCGTGAGGCTTGGATGTGAGGACTAAGTCTTCATTTTTTGGATGATGCAAGGGTGGCTGTGTCATCTTCTTCCTTTGAATGAAGAAAAATGAGGGAAAATGTAGCAAGCTTTGAACATGGCGGTCGGAGGTGAGTGTTCTTGGCCGGAAAACTTTGAATGCTTCTATCTCCTTTGTTTCTTGTCCAAATCCAATGATTTTTAGACCAAACTTGAGTGAAATTTCGTGGAGATGAAGAATATGGAATTATTTTGGACTAAAACTCACTAAAACTCCAAAACCTTGCACATCCATGAAGATGTCAAGAACCAAAAATTGTCATGAAAGTGCTCTTTTTTGTACCAGAATCCATGTAGACCTTGAAAGCAATGCAATGCAACAAAAATGGAGCAATAAAGACTCATAAATAAGGAGCTATGTTGAATTCTTTATACCTCTAAAAATGGCTTCCGATAGCCTCACTCAACCACCAATTCTTTGAGAAAATGATATGGACACGTTCTATAATTGATGATGAAGGTGTTTGGATGGAAAGAAAGCCTTGAATTATTGTGAAATTGAAAAATCAATTTTGACTTGAAGCTCACTTTAATGGAGGTTTATGGCCATGTTCATGCATCAATTTTGGACAAACAAATGTTGAATCAATTCTATAATTGTTGTGGAAGATAATTGTGATGAGAAATGATCAAAAAAGTGGGAGAGAAAAGAATTTAATTTTTGGATTTTTGATTATGGAAGTGGTGAAAAATGTGAGAAAAATGATCATGAATCCTCCCATTTTCCTTGGCCTCATTTGTTTATATATCTTGCCTTGTAAGAATGATCAATGGTCCAAAATTAGCCCTTGTTTCAATCTTAAGGGCTTAGATTCAAAGTGTACCTTAACCATGAAGAAATCTTGAAATAAGCCATGATAAAATCCTCAAATGAAAAATGTAATAATTCCATTGTTATTAAAACATGATTTACATTCAAAATAAGCACAAATATGACTTTGTTTGATTAAAATTTGGTTACTTTCCAATCTAGGCCGTTTCACAAACTTTCACCAAAGTACCTTCCATGAAACTTCACCTAGGAGCTAGCCCATTGAATCCTTGAGGTATGGTTGACCAAATGACCCCATTTGGCGCAACTTTCATGTTGGAAAAAAGTCCATTTGAGTTATGCAAA
This sequence comes from Lathyrus sativus, assembly GCA_963859935.3. NCBI lineage: Eukaryota > Viridiplantae > Streptophyta > Magnoliopsida > Fabales > Fabaceae > Lathyrus > Lathyrus sativus. The sequence goes on from OZ012735.1 coordinate 949,357,473, forward strand.
GTATTGAACTTGACCTGTAATTTTATGACCTGTAATCATAGTTTCCCAAAATACCCCTACCTTGCAAAGCTTATAACTTGAGCTCTGCAAATCAGATGGAGAACTTCTAGGACTTTTTGGAAAGCTAAGATCATGAGGAACAACTTTCATGTTGGCCAAAAGGTCAGGTGAAACTTCCTTCTAGGTTAAAAGTGGCATAGAAGCTGGTTGACTTTTGCAGACAAATTTCACATTCATCTGATGACCTGTAACTTGTCTGGCTTGTAACTTGAGTTCTATAAATCAGATGGATGACTTCTAGTACTCAAATTAAAGTTATGAACATCCTCTACAACATTCATGTGGACTCCAAAGTCATGTGAGACTTTTATCTTGACTTGTGTGGTCTTGAAGTTAGGCACTAAACAGGGGATTTTACACTGAGAACCCTGGCTTAGCAACTCCTCACACTCTGAATTCTCTTGAATTGGTCTTTGAACAACATCTCAAATGTTTCAAAATATCATTTCATGATCTACATGACCTAGTAATAGGCTTTAAACATCTTCAATTGCACCGCTGACTTAGGGTTGACCAGGTGAAAACCCTAGCTGCAACACTTCCAACTGTGGCTGCTTGCACTTAACAAAATGACTTGACTGAGCTCCACCATGATCCTCAAGGCACTCCATAAGTTTTCTCAACATATCTCACCCATAATTAAGACTTCCCAACTCATTGATAATCTTCAGTTGGCCTCTAAGTCAGGGGATGAACCCCACACAAGCATCTGAACTTCTCAAGGGCATGAACCACTTCCTGGTGACTTTAGTGACTCCTCAAGCTCGAATAAAACCTCTAGATAGGCCTCTCTTGATGTATATCACACTTGATCCCCTGCATAAATGTTAATGCAATGCTATGATAATGCTATGATGATGTTATGCTAATGCAAAAACAAGAAGGAAAAGGTTGGGCAAATTTTCGGGTGCAACACTTGGTGACTTAGTTTGGAAAAGACTCTAACCCCTGATAGGAGGAAAAAGCCGACGAAGAGCTTTCCCCAAAGAGTGGGCCACTATGATGCAGGCTTGACATATAATATGTCGGCATCCCAAAGGCCTGAGGTGTGGGCATTGTGAAACTAGGCATATACTGCCCCCCCAGTTCCTGTCACCATAGCTAAGGTTCAGGCCGACATGGCGTCATGACAAGCCTACCATGAGCAGTCGAAACTTCAGACACAACGTCAACGCCAATTTCAGTTATTTGAGTCACAGCCGTATTTCCCTTCGAAGACGATTCTTCGTTTGGACGTGGTATCACAATCTTACCACTATGCAAATGCATACACCTAAATCGACGGGTCCTACCGGGTGTGCCAATTTGTTCGCACGCAGTTTTCGCATGAACAACCTATAACCTCCTAACGCAGGTTTACTTACAGGACTGGCCAAAAAAGTCCCAGAACTCTGGTTTGTAATGTATGGGAAAGTGGTGGAATGTTGTTGTTTGGAATAGGCTGAAGACCACTTCTAAAAAAGACTGTAAAATTAAATAAAGATAAATGATTAAACAAAAAGAGACAAAAACGACATAACAAGAAACTTTAAAGCTAATGATATAAATTGCTTATTAAGAGGAAAGGTGGACGTGATCATACATTTTGTAGGAATGAAAAACTCTTTTCTCTTAACGCTTGGTACTCAAAGTGTTTTTCCCTTACGATGTTATAAAATTTCCCTCTAAAATGAAACTGGGCATTGCCTTAAATAGGGAAATAAAATAACTTCCTTGTTGAAGTTGGTGGCCACGTGTCCGTCCACCACTTTTGTAACCTCCCATGTTCTCAGCTTTCAAATCTTTTTCCCGCTCAAATGTTTTCCTTCTTTGCGTTGGCTTCTTTGTCCATCAGTCGACCCTGTCGATCGAAACCGCCTGAGTCGACCCAACTAATCTCTTCTATCGGTGTCGACTTACCTCATTTCCTTCACCATATTTCCCAGCCTGTCGACCCGCAACCTAGTCTTTGTATCGCCTCTCTTTAATCGAAACTTCCAGCCAACACCCGGCTCCCAAGAAAAGCAAAGTCGGCAGGAAGATGGGGAAACAAAGACTCGACTGAGAAGCCCTCCATGCTGCAACAGGAGCCCTCATTACGACCTTTCCCCTCTGACAATCACCCATCAGGAGAGACGAGGATGACCCCCGTACTCCATTGTCTAGAGCCATCATGGAAACTCGCCTCCCCGCCAGGACGGAGAAACCGTCGAACCTAGCGACCTACGATGGAACGACTAAACAGGATGACCACATTAAGAGCATCAATGCAATGTTCGACTACTGCAATATCTGGGGAGCCATAAAGTGCAGGCTCTTCCCAACGACCTTGAGGAAGGGCGTAATGGTGTGGTACAAGAGCCTCAAGCCTGAATCCATCACTTTCTGGAAAGAGCTAAAGAGACAATTTTCTAGGCATTTCACTGCCTCTCAGCGACATCCGAAGATGGAGGTATCCTTAGAGGATATCATTCAGGGGAAGGAAGAATCTCTCCAGGACTACATAGAGAGATTCAATCGAGAAGCCATCTAGGTATCCACAACAAACGACACAAAGAGATACCTGATCAAGCGAGGGTTACGACCATGTAGCGATTTCTCCAAGGCAGTTGGCATCGAAAGGCCCGACACACTGGACGAACTCCTCCACTAGGCCCAGTCCTACGTCCAATATGAGGAGAAGGAAGCCGCCAACAACGCCCGCGACTCGTGGAACTAGGAAAGTCCCAAAGTCTCTAGGCACGAAGAATCTGTTGCTCCCCGACATGGCGGGGACAAGAGAAGAGGTGATAGGCCCCGCGGCTCCCGAGAAAATAGGGGTCCAGCAGGCTGTTTCACTGAGTACACGCTACTCACCGCTCCCTGCAAACGCATCTTGGTTGAGTGCATCAACTCGAAATTCCAGAGAGGTGGGGTCCACTTTCTGAAGGCAACGCCATCCAAACCCAACATCGACAAGTCCAAGTACTATTGGTTCCATAGGAGCCACAGACATGTCACGGAAGATTACATCAATCTCAAGGATGCCATCGAAATCCTAATTAAGGAAGGGTACCTGAAGCAATACACTTGGAGGAACAAAGCTCCTTGATAGGAAACGCGCGAGGCGAAGAAGGTCGAGGAGGTGACGCCACCCTCTGATGATACAGGGTTGTAGGTCGCTCTTTGCATCTCACGACCAGAGGACTTCTATCTCCCCCTCGGGGCTGACACCCATCTGCCTGCTCGTAGCCCGTGGGAGAGCTTCCTTACCCCGATGTTCATATCTGGAGGAGGGTTCAACAAAATCTCTTTGGGGTCAGTCAAGAGGAAGTTTGATGAGCTAATCAACAAAACCTCGAAGCAGAACGCCATCCTAGATAGGTTCAAGGGAAACTCAAACTTGATCACCTTCTACCTCGATGAGCTACCGGGTGGTGCCCTAATTCCAGCATGCCTCTGCTAATCAGATCCCAGATGGAAAACTTCGACGTTCAACACATCCTCGTCGACCAGGGGAGCTCGGTTGACATAATGTGTGCTCACCTTTTCACCACCCTCCAGCTCGACGAGAGCCATCTGACCCCGTATGTCGCCTCCGACTTGCAGGGCTTCAATGGCACCACCACAAGGCCATGATGCTACAGATCAACAAGGAAAATAAATATCCAACAAATAGCACACATAAAATGTAAAAAAGGCCAGCGTTGAAAGAAACTTCATATTATAAATTACGGGCAAAGCCCATTGTTCCAGTATTAAACACCATGGCTTGCAGGCCAGGCAAAACCAGATTATAAAATACGACACGCATGTCAGGAAAAGTCAAAAATAAAATGTGCCATGCAGGCCGAACAATAAATAAGAAAAACTAAACATCTACCTCCTCCCCCTCCCGAGTCTCCCCCCATCTTGATCATCACTTTCACCTTCCATAGCCGGGGCGACCACCCGACTGTCGACCACCTGGCAGAAAGGGCTAGTCCCCTCAGTGACGAGCTGACCCTTAGGATTCATAATTTGAAGTTGATCTAAAGCGTTTTTGAACCCTACCTCAAGAGCCCCTAAGCAGTCATGCTCGAGCTTCCGGATCCGGGGGACCAGGTTACCGCGAGTCGCAAGGGCTTTCTCCTCGTCGATTTCATCCTCGACGGGGTTGGCTGCAGCCTCTAATTTAGTGAAACTGGCTCAGAGTTGGTTCCTCTCTCCCTCGACCTTCTCCATTGTTTTCTGCATCTCAACCATGTCTTAGAGAAGACCAACCTAGACCTCGTACTTCGATTGGTAAACGAGAAGGTCGATCTCCGCTTTGTTCTTCTTTGTCCAAAGGAGTGTATTCTCATCCCGCACCGCCTACAACTCGGAGGTGGGACTGGCCTCATCGTTGAGGACCAAAACCATCTCGAAGACCCTCATCATGGCGGTCATGTCCTCACATAGAGCCTTTCTTCTGGTCTCCTTGTCAACACCCATGATTGCCTTGGACTCCACGCGGACACGGTTAGAGAATTGTCTATGTAGAAAAGCCCCCGATGAAGATGACACGGGGGCAACAAGAACCTTTCCTATACAATTCCCTCTAGAAGGTTCACAGGCTCAGACTCATCGGCGTGCTTCCTCTTAGGCGGTGATCAGTGGTTTTTATACATTATTTTACCATTAGTTTTAGTTAATCATCTTATATGTTTAGTCGCATTTAATTTCTTTTTATCACATTTTATACGTTGGTTTGGTATTTCCATTATTTTTAGGTTTATGTAAGCAATCAAGAAGAACTAGAGCAAAAACCAGGAAAAACAGCAGGAATTCGGAAGAGTTTTTGGAAGGAAAATAGTGGCCTGACACGACCACCCGTGTCACCTGACACAGCCCGTGCCAGGAGGATATCAAGAGAAAGAAAGTTGAGTGGTGGACAGTGGGCTGACACGGGTGCCCGTGTCACCTGACATGGCCCGTGTCAGCAAGTCTGAGGCTTGGCTAATTTGAATTAGAGAGCTAGGGATCCAACACGGTCGCCTGTGTCACCTGACACGGCCCATGTTGGGTTGGTCATGTCAGCTTCCAATTTTCTTGATTTTTTGACGTTTGTGATTCCTAAGGGTATTTTGGATATTTTCCTATTGTTGTGCTGGACCTGGGAGTATTTAATACGTATTTTGAGAAGTAAAGAGGGACATTTGGCCAAGAGAAGAATTAGGATGGATGATTAAAGGTTTTCTCACTAAGGACTTAGGAGTAAAGATTCTAAAGATTCGGTAATTAGTTAGTTACAATAAGTTATTGCAGTATTAATTCAGAGTTGTTACTGAGTCGAATCACACACTTCTTCTAGCATGTTACTCATATTTGTTGAAACCATTTAGTCAATTTTCCTCTTTTATTTGCAATTATTTTTATAATCAAACAAAACAATTTCAAAACCCTAAGTACTTTTGTTCAACTGAATTATTATAGAACTTGTATTTTCTATGCAGTCTTCGAGATCGATATTCGTGGAAATTCTCTCGTATTACTATATTGGAAAAATAGTACAATTTTTATTTTACCGATCAAGTTTTTGGCGTCGTTGCCGGGGATTGCCAAAATATAAGTTTAATTTTAATTCAATTGAAATTTTGTTGCTTTACGACCAAAATTTTATTTTCAGTTTTTTATTATTATTATTATTATTATTATTATTATTATTATTTGCATTTTGTTACTACTAATCTGCGTCTAACATTTTCATGCGAGGAGAATCCTCAGCTAATTTTTCTTTTGACGTAGAGATCGAAAGAATTCTACACGCAAGGCGTAGACAAGCAAGATTGACAGCTTCAAAAGCAGAACCTTTAGCGCCAACACCAGAAGAAGAAAGAGTCTATGTACATTCAGAGCATTTCGACTCAAGTTCTAACTCATATAGAGATACTGTGACTATGGTTGGAGTTCCACCAGAAGAGATACTACCTGGTGATTACGGTGGAGCTAATGCACCGGCTGGTAGGTTAACAATTGTAAACCAACCGGTGAATGTCGCAAATTTCCAGTTGCATCCGAGAACTATCACCTAACTTGAGAGGAAACCTTTCACTAGAAAGGTTAATGAAGATTCCAACAAACATTTGCAAAGATTTCTAACTATGAGCACTACTCTCAAGATTGATGGGCACACTGATGAAGCGAAAAAACTAAGAATGTTTTTGTTCACTCTCTTTGAAGATTCTGAAGAGTGGTTTTAATCGTTACCTGCAGGAAGTATTGCTACTTGGGAAGAGATGGAGAAGTCCTTTCTTAATGAGTATTTTCCGGCCTCTGTGTATATTCGTAAAAGATATGATATCATGAATTTTAAACAGAAAGAGAGAGAATCACTTGGCGATGTGTATAAAAGGTTCAAATGGTTATTGGTTACATGTCATACTCATAGCATGGATCAAACTGAATAGATGTAGATGTTTGTGAATGGTCTCAAGATAAAGATTATGCAACTAATTGATACGGAATTTGGTGGCTCATCAAACTTTACAACACCCACTGATATTAAGAAGATCATTGAAGCCATTGCTGCAAATGAGCATTTGGAATTGTATAACCGTAGTGTGAGTAAACCGGAAGGAAAAATTGACTTGAAGATGGCTAATCAAGTTGTGAAATTGGAAGATCAAAACAAAGCTGAAGTAGAAAGAAGGCTTAAAGCAATTAATGTTAGTACTCAAACGGTGGCTCAAGTTCAACCTATCCAAGCTGTGAGCTATGAGATTTGTAGTGGACCCCATTTTACTGCACATTGCATTGCAACTACTAAACAAATTGAAGAGATAATGTTTTTGAAGCAGAATAATCCATATTCTCAGACTTATAATCCAGGGTGGAAGAATCATCCTAAATTCTCCTGGAAAGATCAGAATCAACCTCATTATCAACAGCAACAAAAGGCTCCTCAGAAAGCAGAATGAGAAATAGCTATTGAAAAGATGACACAATATTCAATTCCAAGAAGAGACATGAAATAATCAGAGTAACACCACAACTTCTATAAAAAATCTTGAGGTTAAAATGGGACAAATAGCACAACAACTCTCCACACAAACTCAAGGAACCCTCCCGAGCGCGACAGTATCGAATCCAAAAAATCATGAGAAGGTTAATGTTGTCACAACAAGAAGTTAGAGAGTTGTGGAAGAAGAGGAAGAAAATGAAATAAACGATTATCAGTTTATAGAGTTTGAGCTTGAAGTGAGAGAAAATGGGAAAGAATCGGAAAGAGCCTTACCACATGTGAAGCCAACTGAAGAGAAAAATAAATAGGAGGTTGTTGCACCCCAAAATTTGCCCTCTCTTTTCTAACTTTAAATGGCTTTTGCTTCGCGTTCATTTTGCACCATCATTAGCCTTAGTTCATAATCATACTCTGCATTGGTCATCTAAGATGTGGGATCAAAGGATTTTCTCGTTATTGATGCTTGCCCTGTGCAGAGACGAGTCAGGTGGTTCTTATTTCAGTCAGGTTGAAGCAAGGATTTCTCAAGAGTACCAAGTCTTTGGTTAGTGTTTGGTTTGATTCATTGCATCTCAAATTACTTTCTTCATCAGGGTGTGTTTCGAGGAAAATTAGAGTTCTGTCCACGGTTGGGTTTGTGTACTTTTGTCAGTTGAGGCTCGTTGGGTTAAGGTTTCTTTGTGATCAAAGGATTGTTGTTATTTATTGTTTGGATTTGGTGTGGTTTCTTGTTGTCAAGTGCATCAAGGTCATATCAAGTTATGTATCCATTTCCCTAACCCATAACCATTTTTAAAGTCCATAATCCATATTACTTCATTTTTTATCATAATCCATTTCTAACCATTTTCCAAACTTCAAAATCCAAGCCAAATATCTCATTATCCATATTCCAAATCCACTCTTAATCCATGAACTAGTTTTCTATATCCATTTTATATACTCATTATCCAATATTCATTTCATTTTCACTTATCCATATTGTTTTCCAATATTCATTTCATTTTTACATATTCACATTATTTTCACATATCCACATTATTTTCCAAATCCACATCTTCACCTTTTTTTTTAATTATTATTTCTTGTTAATCCATTTATCCAAATTCAACCCATGTCATAAAGTCCACTTAAATGTATTGTTAAAACAAAAGAATAAAAAACATCACGGGCCATCAAATGCCACACAAATACAAAGCCCATGTTCATTTCTAAGGTTACAAAAAAGCAACACATAAGTCATGAAGAATCAAGTCTAAGGTTATGAAAGGGATTTCTCAACGTAATGCAAGCTGCTTCACAGACCACACGATGAAGTTTACAATCCAAATTGCAAGCTAGTTCAAAATCCAAAACATCCTGTAGCATATCATTTTATTCTTATTTTCCTCTTAAGCCAAACAAACCCCACATAACCTTTAATGAATACCACACCACTCCAAAAAAATGCAACATACTTCTACAAGCTCTGCACTTCTGCACACAACACCAACACCACAATGCCGCTCGACCGGCACATATACCACGCGGAAAAAAAAAAACTGCACGTTGTCGCATCAGTAGGAGCCAGAATACACGTTGCAACACACCAAAAATCTGCTGCAATAAAACTCTTCCAATTGATTCCATGGTACGACCAAAAAACAACAACCCATAAAACTCTCCTCACTCATCCTCTCCGAAAAAACAAGCAACAACAATGTAATCCCTTCGACATCCCTTCATAAACCGTTTCATCTTCAAACTCCTTTATATCACACATTTTTACACCCTCATTCTGAAAAAGCTCGTTGAAAACAACCTCAAACCCCTTCAAATATTCAACCCATTTTCACTAAAGCTCCCTTAACTAAACCAAAATCAACCCTAGATCTGAGAAATAAACCATGAATAGGAAGGGATAGAAGAACGAGGTAGAGACTGAGAAGGAAATGAGGCAATGAGACCTCAAACCTTGAACCTAAACAACACAAACTTGGAAAAATTTCTCAAATCACGAAAGAAGAAGGATCAAATTGAATTTATTCACAGAGAAGAGGGTTAGATTTCAGAGGAGGATTGAAGACGCAACTTTCTTCGTTGTTGCGTTTTGATGTTTCAATGATTTTGAGCAAGTGAAACAATGTTTTAACCTGCTAAACATAGACTCATTTTTCTTGATTTGAAACCGTTTATTCCTTTTGCTTAGCTTGTGAATTGTTTTAGTTTTGTTCCTGTGGTGTTTGGGCCCTGTAAGCCCGTTGGATGTTTTGCCTCCACCCTTTTTTTTGTTTCAAACCGAATTCTAGACAATAAAAGGGGGATGATGGGCCTCTTATAAGCCCACATGATTCCCTCTCTTATCACACACACACCCCTTTTTGGGCTCACAAAACCCTTTGTCTTAATGTTTTTTTAGATTTTAATTTTTAATATTTTTTTGTAAATTAAGATTTTTAGAATTTATAACAATTTGTTTTTCTAAATAAGTTTATTTTTAGAGTTTATATATATATATATATATATATATATATATATATATATATATATATATATATATATATATATATATATATATATATATATATATATATATATATATATATATATATATATATATATATATATATATATATATATATATATATATATATATATATATATATATATATATATATATATATATATATATATATATATATATATATATATATATATATATATATATATATATATATATATATATATATATATATATATATATATATATATATATATATATATATATATATATATATATATATATATATATATATATATATATATATATATATATATATATATATATATATATATATATATATATATATATATATATATATATATATATATATATTTTCCCCTAATTTTAGTTTTTTAGAGTTTTTAAAATATTTTTCTAAAGTTAGATTTTGGCGTTTTTTATTTATCTTTGAGGTTTTATTTTCGTATTATTTCGTTTCGGTCGATGACGAAACCTCTAAAATCATTATCGGTCAAATTATTGATAGATAATAGTTTATCCGAGACCACCTTCTTTTCTCTTTCAATCTCTTCTTCATTTTTGATTTTATTTAATTTTCTCGATCTATGAAGTCTTCGATTCACGAATGCTGGTTTTCAAGGTTGATAACCTTCATTGTTTCAAATTTGTAGAAAATGATCATTTGGATCATTTTTCTATATTTTGGGATCATGAGATGTTTCCCTCGATTAATTAACACGAGTTTGTGATTAAGACGAGATCCCACCCTTCTTTTATCCGTGCGACATGATTTAATCGGAGAATGATCCTCAATATGATTTCTCTATCTTATTTTTAGCACGGATATCAATTCACGCGACCTCCTATAGTTTGACTTTCATCATAAGTCGAGCTACGACGGTTTAGCGTTAATTTCGTCCCGATTCAGTTAACTAACAAACTAACCACTAATTTTACTTTATGTCAATATACACTGCTTTATTTTTTCAGTCAATATTATCTTGATTTATCCTATCTTGTTCATATACTCATTGACATTTATCTTGATATATTATTGTGGATATTCTTGTATATTTATATATCATGTATATTATTCATATCTTGTATATATTCATATTCACTTATACAATCTTTCAAAACACCTAATAAATTATCGAAACCATAAAACCCTAAATTCGTGGACTGTTGGTTGTTTTGTCCGAGTAACGGATCTTTGGACATTTTCAGGAACCCTGGCATGGAGTTATGCCTGACTTTCGCTCAAAGGTGTAGCTTAGGACACATTGCACACACACAGCTTCCTCTTGGGCTACCTGACAATGAGATATTTTATTTTGTGCAATCTCGTACAATTTGCATGTACCCCTCTCCCATTTTTGATGTAGGTATTTCGTATTTCTTTGACCGCGACTTATCTTCTAGGAGCACCCCCAGGGACTAGTATAACCATTTTCAAACTAATTCTCGATTCGTCATCGAGCCATTTTCAAACGCCCCTCTATAAGTCGAGTGTTTGTCCACATTCTCCATCAACCTATCACACACACTGATGCACTTCATCGTGAACTCGATATTAGGAGCACCCCCAGGGACTAGTATCGTTTCTCACACTTTAACCCTTGACCTGCCGTCAAGCCGGTTCCGTTTTCAATCAAAATCGTTGACTCGTCGTCGAGGTATTTTCAAACCCCCTTCTGTTCCACCATGTTTTTACACGCGAATACAAATCAAACCCTTGATCCAACGTCAAGCGGATTTTCTCAACAAACTGTCAAACGAATTCACCACCTGTTTTCTTTTACAACTTTTTTCTTAAAACCTTGGTCTCGTACCAAGCACATTTTCAAACTCTTTTCCTAATAAAACTTGAATGGTTGTGGAGTGGTTAGGCGTAGGCCTTCTCCTATCCCGAGTGCTTGACATTAGGGTTCACTGTCGTGAAGCACTTACCATTCAAGATCAAAACACCTTTAATAAAGAGAATAAAGTTGTCTTTATATTGAACTAAAGAGAGAAGATTAAGTGCAGACTTCTTTCTCTCCGAGTGTCAGGATACTCACTGTAGAATGTGTGATCTCGATACTCGTCTTTCAATATGAAGACGTGACTGTATTCTCCACACCTTTTCATAATAAATCTTTTTGAGATAAAGAATTGGGTACTACCCGCAAGGGGTTACTATCTGAGGACCTATTTCACCCCTAAAAACCACTCCCACAAATCAAATGTGACATCTTGCCTCGATGGCGAAAACTATCTTTTCAAAAAGGATATGTTACGTCGGTTCTACCGCAAATAGGTAACACCTAAGACTCCACGAGCGAGCTACAATACACCTAACTGCTAGAATGCGTACGATAGCATCATCCACAAAAAAACACCGATTAACCTTACCCCGAACTATGTTTGATCTGATTTCTCATACCAGATGAGAATACATAGGCACAAGGCGGTGATGTCTTGGCGACCACACTTTCCGACCTTTTATCCGTAGTTACCCAAACTACGGTTGCTCTGATTTCTCATACCAGATGAGGATACATAGGCACAAGACGGCGATGTCTTGGCGAGCAACCTTCCCTCTATCACCCGTAGTTTCTCGAACTACGTTGACTTTGACTTTCTCATATCTGTTGAGAACACGTAGGCCTGAGACTGCGAAGTCCTACCGAGTCTCTTCTTCCCCTTTATCTCCCCTTTCCCTGTTTCTAGCCTTTCTCTTTATCCCTTGGAACACTCTTTATAACAATAACATTTAGTAGATATCTTCACACATAGACAAACAAATGGTTCCCATAAAGTACGATGGATGTGAGGGGTACTAATACCTTCCCTTCGCATAACCGGCTTCTGAACCCATTCTCTTGGTTGCGAGACCATCTTATCTGTTCCTTTCTTGAGGTTTTCTCGATGTTTTCCTTTCCCCTCATGGGATAAATAAAGTTCGATGGAGACTCTTCTGTCCTTCCGTTCTCGCCTCTCCGTCGTTGCATTTTTCGAGTAGCGATAGAGGTTAAACTAAAAATTAAGTTACCTTACCCTCCGAGAGTTACAAAGAAGGATCAGAAGGAGAAAGACTTTGAAAATTTTAGTACAATGTTCAAGAATTTAGAGATCAATATGTCGTTCATTGAAGCACTCGAGCAAATGTCTTTGTACAAGAAATTCATGAAACATGTAATGGGGAAAAAGAGACCAATGGGTGAGGCGCAAAAAATTTTAACTGAGCTGTGTAGTGAAATATCACAAGGAAGGAGAATCCCCATCAAGCGGAAAGACCCTGGACCTGTAGCAATCTCTTGTACTATAAAAGATAGAAATTTCAAGAAGGTCCTCATTGATTCAGGTGCTAGTGTGAGTCTCATGCCTCTATCTATTTTCAAAAAGCTGCGTATTGGAAAAGTGAGCGATACGGGAACAAACTTGAAGTTTTCCGACCACACGACTAAGAGGTCATATGGGCTAGCAGAGGATGTACTGGTTACGATTGATAACTTTACCTTCCCATTCAATTTTGAGATTATGGGTATCCCAGAAGATTAAAAGACGCCCATCATACTTGGTCGGCCATTCTTGCTTACTAGTCGGTGCAATGTTGATATTGAAATAGGTACTCTAACCTTGAAATATTTTGATGAAGAAATAACTTTAAAAGTGTTGGACATCAAGAAGCGAGGAAAATAGGAAGACATTCAACCTTCAGTTGGAATGATCGAAACAGTGGAAAAAGGCAAAAGTTCAAAACCATGTCCTAGAAAAGTCTTTGGTGTAACCTCTCAAGTTGCAATATCTCAGTTGTCTAGGGCACATAGCGAGACTCCAGAATTCATTCGAGGAGTCAAGAATAGAAAAGTTGGATGTGATTTGATAGATAACGTTGTTCTTATCGCTGAGTCTGACCGGTCCTCTGTTGCAGAAAGGTCAAGCAACAAAGTGTGGAAGCTGAAATACCCCTCATAACAATGGGGAGTGAATCGTTGAGCCATATGATGTTAAAAGAAGTGCTACGTGGGAGGCAGCCCATGTTTTTAATGATTGAGCATTTTCTTTTTGTTGTTATTTTGTTTCGTTTGCAGGTAATAAACGAGACCGTATAAATGCAAGCTAGGAGTATCAAATGGGTGTTGCATTACCCTCTGACTCCTCAATGAGGATCTCTCTGAGTACATTTATTCCTCTCTTGTTCTAAAACATTGAGGCCAATGTTTAGTTCAATTTTGGGGAGAGTTTTTACTGTTTTGAGTTTTCGTTTTAAGTACTTTTTAATTGTGTCTGTGTGCTTTTGTTTAAAAATCGCTTTGAACCCTTCCCTAATAAGGACTGTAAAAAGATTTTCTTGTGAAAACTATGATGTGTGAAGTAGTAAGGAAAGTATATCGAGTTTGAAGGAAGAGGAGTTAAAACTAGGGAAGCTGCGAAAGTTTGGAAATTAAGGTATAACGTGAACACCCTAGATTCTCCAGAGTAAGGAAACAAGTCCAACGTGTATATTTGTACCATAGTACTTGAATTTTAGGAGTATTCCCTGATTAGTTCATAATGATAGTCCGACATAATTAAAGTGAATTTCATGTTTAAAGTTGATTGAGAGAATGAATGATGGTAAAGACAACTGGTCCTTCTAATTCGGGTAACCCTCACTCGGTTACTTATCCTAACGGCGATTGAATCTCTATAGTCGTCCCAAAGTGGACTAATAAACGCCAATGTGCGAGAGAAAAGAATAAAGGTGCCTCGAAAAAGTCTCGATCAAATTTTATACATGTGAGGGAAAGCGATAAAAAATGCCTTAATCTGATTATCCGAATGAAAGGGGTAGAAAATTAAAGAAAAGACTTAAGCTCAAAGCATAGTTGCAGATGTGACCGAAAGGGGGATTTAGGTTTTCTCACTAAGAAATTAGGAGTAAACATTCTAAAGAATCAGTAATTAGTTAGTTACAATAAGTTGTTGAAGTATTAATTCAGAGTTGTTACTGAGTCAGATCACACACTTCTCCTAGCATGTTACTCATATTTTTTGAAACCACTTAGTCAATTTCCCTCTTTTATTTGCAATTATTTTTATAATTAAACAAAACAATTTCAAAATCCCAAGTACTTTTGTTCAACTGAATTATTATAGAACTTCTATTTCCTACGCAGTCCTCGAGATCGACATTCGGGAAAATTCCCTCGTATTACTACATTGGCAAAATAATACACTTGCTATTTTACCGATCAGGCGGATTCTCTTATGAAGGGGGAGACTGGCTACACTGCAGAGACAAGGAGGATCCCCCAGGATCCTGATCAGGCTTTGACATCTGCTGGACCTGGGCGACTCGGCCTTTGGTAGTTTTCTTCGCACCCTTGGTCGCCGCGAGCTTCATCATGCATTCCTGAAGGCTCGAATGCTGACCTGCGACAAAGAAAAGAACATGTTAGCACGACAAGAGAAAATAAGCAGACAGAAAAACAAACTAGAAACACCCACTACCTAAGAGCCTCAATGCTTCCCCGTCAGGCCCACACTCGAGGAGGGCCATGGTGTTAATTAACTAAGACTCGAGGTGAATCTCCATGCGCTTATCACGAATAACATTCCCATCCTTGTTGACACGCTTGCCAGGAGTAAAATTCTCGATGAATGTGACTATCTTCTCATAAGCGAGTCGATCCTCGGCATCCAGATTGTCAAGTTTGACGATGTAGCTCTCCGCCCCCTTGTCGAAGTGCCTCCTGCCACTCAAGGGAGAACTTCACTTCCAAAGCTTCCACTTGTCGCCCGTTCTCGTGCTTGGTCACATGGTCGAATAGGGAATCAACGACCAAATGTGATACAAGCATTACGACGAAGTATATATCCTTAAAAGCACGGACAGAATCCAGGTATGCCTTTAACAACTTCTGCGGCTACTTCAGAGATACTCGACTGTGTCGACCATGTAAGGAATGTCACTGAAGGTGAACCCTACAGAAGAACAGGGGAGCGTCGCGCCGACACAAAGGCGTTGACACACAAGCTCAAAATCCCGCATAAACGCGATCGCATTGGGGTGAATTTGTGAGGGCGCCAAATTCAGCCACTGGAACACCCCCTTTTGGAAGTCGCTAAAGGGCAGACAAAGTCCTGCTTCCCGGAACACAAACTCGTACATCAAAAATTGTATCCTATTGAATGATGAGTATATTTGGTGCGTCTCTCTAGGCTTGTAGACCATCCAGTTTGTGGGGGCCCCTTCGGCGAGATCCTCGATGGTGGTAAAAGCGTTTGAGTCATCAAGGGAAAAGTGCAAAGTGATATTGAGGGGCTCCTGCCCTATCCAATCGAACGATGTGGTAGCTTCCGCGACTTCTACTTCCTCATCAATCAAATCAAGATCGACTACTTCGTCGACCAGGATGACATCCTCGGGCTTTGCGGCCATTTTACCCGAAAAGTAGAGGAAAAAAGTGAATTTGACATCTAAGATTAAATCCACCCTTCCACCGCAAATAAAGTGAAAGGGCGAGGAAACGCTCACAAGGGAAGACTCCTCGACACAGAACGCGAAATCTCCCCCTGCGGGAGAAAGGTTCCTTAGCGCTTAAGTTCCAACCAGAGTCGAACATGGAAAGTCTCCTCGACTAGAGATTTCCTTATGAAATTCACATGTACGCGAGGAGGAAGTTTCTCCGACATCGAACCCAGCGAGGATGCTAAAGCCTCATGTGATCCCCGAGACCTTCATCACAAACTTCATGCGTTTTCCCAGAATCTTCATGAAGTCCCTGAAATCTTCATCAAAAACTTCATGAAGTCGCCAAGAACTTCATGAGGTCGTCGGGAACTTCATGAGCCTTCCCAAAAGTCGTCAAAAACTCCATAAACATCCCGAAAAATTCGTCTAAATCCCCTAAAAAATGCATAACAAGACGAAAAACGCATAAAATATGGAGAAATATAGAAGACTTACTATGCAAAGAACAATATGGACAGCGGAGCAAGGAGATGATGGTGTCTACGGCAGCGGACAGACGTTGTGAGAACAGAGGAAACCTTGAGGGACTTTGAGAAATTATTGAGCTAGAATGACGGAGCGTACAAATGAATCAGGCTTCCCCTCAATTTATAAGCCCTAGCACAAGAAGCGAAATGTCTCATAGGAACTCAATCACCCTTACCCATATTCTTCATAGGCTCTACTTAATTCTGACACGTGGCATAGGATGACATCACGCGCGTCCCCTTAAGCCCCTTCGCACGGCTCGAGGAAATAACATGACAACCCCTTTTCACTTCCATCGTACCATCTAACATATCGAGCGTAATCCCCGACCCTTGCGCTACCGGGAACACTTCACTGGGAGAAGATAAAAACAAGTCATGTATGCATGTGACGAGCACTTGTCCTCAGGATAAACGCCTGACCGACCCTATCATCAACCACGGGTGAAGCTCACTGTCGAGAACGATTAATGGCTTATGCGTCTGGTTCCAGATAGCCCTGCGAGCTCAGCGCCTCGAGCACGAGCGATGCACCAAATAGCCCCTCCTCGACACAATAGTTGACTCTTAAGTCGTTACACCTACGCATCAGAGCAACGACTTGGGGGATCCTATTCTGGAATGGGCCAAAGGCTGTGATCGGAAAAATAGCAAGTGTACTATTTTTCCAATTGAGTAATAACGGAAAATTTCTCGAATGTCGATCTCAAGGACTGCTTGACAATATAGATTTTTGGTTTTATGTTAGTTAAACAAAAGCCTTGGGGTTTCAAAGGTTTTAATTTGTAAAAATAAAATACAAAAGGAAAAAAGAGTAAAATAAAGGTTTTGAACAGAAGGAGAAGCAATGTTAGGGTAAGGTGTATGAACTTCCTTGTAATAACACTAATCCTAAGTCGCAAAATCACCGCTCAATTCAATCATTACCAGTTTTAAAGATTAGTTAACTCTAATTTCTTAGCAGAAAATCCTTTGGTATTCTCCCTATACCCCAATTCCTTGGCGGTATAGGAACAATATCAAGCAATTTGTTTGATCTAAAACATTACGGTTACTATAGGGTATCCCCATACCTAGGAAATATCTATTATAGTATTATCGTATAAAAGCATTAACAATCATTTTTCCAAACCTAAAGTTAACCATAAATCAAATCCTATTTGTCAGATAAGAAAAGCCTTAAGAATATTATACGATAACCATGATTATGAGAAAGCAGTGAAATTACTAATTCAAAGGAAATAAGGTCATTATAGAGTCAATTCAAGGACACTCCCCTAGCATTGGGGAGTTTAGTTATTCATAACATTTAAAAGCAATACAGAATAAAAGATAAACATTACAAGATAATCATATTGCCTTGATCTTCAATTGCTTCCGCGCATGAAAACCTTCAGTTCTCCAATCCTCTTGATTTCTGTAATTCTGATCGTATAATCCTCTCTCCTCCAAAAATTCATTTTTCCTTCTCAAAACACGTCTTAAATAGTCTCAGGTCCAACACAGCAATATGAAAATACCTAAAATACCCTTAGAAATTACAAAGATAAAAAATCCAAGAAAATTAGAAGATGAAGCGCTTTAGCCAACACGTGCCGTGTCAGCTAACACAGGCGGCCGTGTTGGCTCATTGTCTATCTGAAATTAACTTTTTCCCCCCAGGCATGCTGACATGGGCAGTTTCAGCTGACAGGGGCGGTCGTGTCAGGCTCCTGGTCCACTTCAAAAACTCTTCCGAATTCATGCTGTTTTCCCTAGTTTTTGCTCTGATTCTTCTTGATTGCTTACCTGAACCTAGAAAACATAGAAATACTAAACCGACGTGTAAAATGCAATAAAAACGAATAAAATGTGACTAAACATATATAATGATTAACTAAAACTAATGGTAAAATATCGTATAAAAACTTCTGATCAAACTCCCCCAAACTTAAACCATTGCTTGACCTCAAACAACAAGCTTGGATAAATAATTTTCAGATCAAACGGAACATCAAGTGAAGGGATTAAGAATGTAAGGTGTGTCGATACTCATACGTGAGTCTTTGTTCTGATCGGCTAAAACTAGTTCTCTCGGTAATCATCTGTTAACGAAGGTATTACATAAACACACACCGCGGTAAAACCACGAATCTAAATCCCCCTTTCGGCCACCTCTCCAACTATGCTTTGGGCTTAAGTCTTGTCTTTGATTTTCTACCCCTTTCATCCGGATAATCAGATTAAGGCATTTTTGATTGCTTTCCTTCACATGTACAATTCTGATCGAGACTTTTTATGTGGCACCTTTATACTCGTTTTCTCTCGCTCATTGGCATTTTCTAGTCCCCTTTGGGATGACTATAGAGATTCAACCATCGTTAGGCTAAGTAACCGGGTGAGGATTGAAGGTGAGAAAATACTTAGAAGGGGGGTTGAATAAGTATAGAGAAAATATTATGGCAATAAAAACTCAAAGATTTTTATCCTGGTTCGTTAAACTCAACTACTCCAGTCCACCCTATCAAGAGTGATTTGCCTTTCTCAACAAGGACTTAATCCACTATTAATCAAACTGATTACAATAGCAAGCACTAAGAACAACGGTTCTTAGTCTTCTTAAGAACAACTGATCACAACTGGATTGTTTTAAGGACTTTTACAATCAAATGTAAAACTAAACAAGTGTTTTAAATGCTTCTAAGTAAGCTATATTACAACTGTGATTTTACACTTAAGTTTATGAATAAAGAAATAAATTCAACAATTAGAATAAATTGTATGAGAGCTTTCTTTGAATTCTTTCAATGTTTCGTCAACTGAAGAAGAGTGATAGAGTCTTGCTTTTATAGGCACAGAAGTCCAAGTTATTTTCACGTTGAAGGCTGTGTACTGAAAAGGGCTGTAGCCTTTTGGTCTTCACATCACTTGACCTTTCCTAGAATTAGAATGCACAGAGAAATCCTTTTTGTTTGTGTTCTTGTGTCTTGCATAAATGAGGAAAGATTCGTTTGGCCAAACCAACAGACATAACTTTGAATTCTTCTTCAACAAGTTTCTAATACTCAGCAAATAACATCAGAGCCTTGAATGATCAGAGTCTTTGATGTTCATCAGAGTTTGCAGGATCAGAGCATTGCAGCAAGTGTGCTTTCAGCGTGTAATTATTCATAGCAGAGTTTGGAATCAGACCCTCAGTAGTGGCATCGTAGTACAATCAGAGTCTTTTGAATAACTGTGCTTGAAAATCTTCATAGAAAGTCTTCAATGCTTCAAATGCTTCTGTAGCTTCTGCTTCAGATCCTTTTGTAGCTTTTGCTTTAGAATCTTCTGTAGGCAGCGCTCAGAATCTTCTAAGAGATGCTTCTGATGCTTCAGAGCCTTTGCATAATTTCATGTTCGGATCTAATTTGCTTTCAGAATGATATTCTCTTTAATATTTGCAGCAAACATACTTGAACAATTTTTAGAGTATATAATTCTTTAATACAAAATTTCGTAAGAGTTATCATTAAAACATAGAGATATAATTAAGAACTAATATGTGTTCTAACAATCTCCCCCTTTTTGATGATGACAAAAACATAAGAAATTTTGTTCAATAAAAATATAATTATAACTCCTCCTGAGATAATGAATCTCCCCCTGAATTGAACACTTAGAGAGAATAGAAACTTCCCTTTTTGCATGAGTATTCTTTTCAGAATCAGAGCCTGATTGTTCCAAAAAAAAATTGGAGCTTGACTTGAATGAACGTTTCAGAATCAAAGCCTGATTAGTTAAACTTGATCTAGGGATCTTAGAGTTACTTTTAAAGAATTTGTCAGATTTTTTAAATTTTCTGAAATACTAAAAGTTCACGTTAGATATAATTAGATATATCTGAATTACATTTAGGTAGAGTTTATTTGAACAGTCAGATCCATTTTCTCCCCTTTTTTGTCATAATCAAAAAGTAAAACTTTTAAAGACAAACAAAAGGAAATACAGAAAAGATACATTCAAGTAGAGAAAACAGCAGAGTCATTCATTCATTCTTATTAAAAATAGACAAATCATCAGATAAATTCAAGTACATGTGCACAAACATCAGATACAGAAAAAACATAAAACTAGGTTTGCTTGGAAAGAATCATCTTCAGAAGTTGAGTGATCTTAGATGACGATGCTTCTTGCTTAGTCATCCATTGTGCCATGTTCTCATTCTTCTGATCTTGCTTGGCCATCCATGACTTGATCTCTGATTGCCCAGCTTCCAAAACTGCAATCTTATCTTCTAAATCTGGATTTTCTTTCTTGATCTCAGATGAAGAAGGTGGGGCAGATGCTGATGCTGGTGCAGAGTCAATTTCCATTGGGGATGCAGAGTCAGGAGCAACAGATCCAGAGGGATTTTCCACAATTGTCATAGCCAGTGTATTTTCTTCAGAAGCAGATTCTGCAAAAACTTCTGTAGCAGATACTCCAGAAGATGAAGGTACATCTTCAAGAAGCAAAGGTGCAGATCTTTTCACATTCCATATCATGCTTCTGGCAGTCTCAGCAAATCTGAGCTTCGCATCATCACAACATACATTCTTTAGATTTGAGGCTACAGTATTGAATCTGGTAATGAAGCTATTCCAGATAGCATCAGATTCATTTGCATCCATTGTTGACAAGCATCTTTTCTGAACAGAGCCTAAATTCATATTTATTTCTTTCAGAAAATTTACAAATAGAATATCAACATTTAGCCTATGTTTTGGTTTGAGAAGGGTTTCCAAAGTGAATGGCTTGGGTTGAGGTGGAGGTGGTATGGTAAATTTTTTGGAATGATGATTAGAGGACGAGGGTAGAAAGGAAAAGATGGATGGTCAGATGAAGAAGTAGCAGTTTTAGATCTGGATAAGGCATGAACCAGAGATGGTTTTACACGTGATGCAGAGGGAACAACATCAAATATAGTGGAAGTGTAAGGAATGAAAACAGATTTATCAGACAACAAAGGTTCTGATGAAATAATATCTGGCAATTCCTTTAAGTAGGTTTGAAGTACAAATGGTAAAATGGTTGAAGACTTAGGTTTAAATGGAGTGGTAGAGTCAGATGGTTCTATTCTGGTATAAAAGTTTTTAATCTTTAGACCAGAAGGAAGGGGATCAGAGGGATGTAGTTTAAAAGAAGCAACTGAAACAAACTCAGATGTCCTGGGTTTAGGTTTGGGAGTGGGTGTAGGAATGATAATTTCAGATGAGATAGGTGGATCAGATTGTTTAGATTCAAATTCTCTGAGATAAGGGGGTGAGATAACATCAGGATGGACATCAGATTCACATGAATCAGATGAGGTGGTTGGGGTATAAGATGTGGAAGATACATTAAACACAGTCTTGAGAGGTTGAATATCCAAAATCTCAGAATCAGGTATGTTAGATTCAGCAGGAGTGGATTGTTCTGGTTGAGGATCAGAAGGTTTTGATGTTGATGGTTCAGATACAACTGGTTCAGATGCAACTTGTTCAAATGCAACAGTTTCAGATGCAACTAGGTCAGATTGTATGGGTTCATATGCAATTGGTTGTTGAATTTCAGGTTGCTGTTGTGTTGTAGGTTATTCTGTTGGTGTTGTTTGTGGTTCAGATTGAGGAATTTCAAATGATTTAAGTGGTGTTGGGGTAACAGGATCAGATTGAATTTGTGAAGTAGGAATTTTTGGTGGTTCAGAAGTTTGAGATGGAGCAGGAATTGTTTGATTTTAAGTGGGAGGAGGTTCAGGCATAGAACTAATTGTTGATACATTTACAGCAATTTTAGAAAGAGAATGTAAATATGTTTTAGTACCTTTTGTCTTGATGCGCTTGGTAGGAACAAAGAGAATCTCTCCAGAAGCTTTTCTCTTAATCTGCTTCTGTGGTTTTTCAGCAACTCTTTATTTCTTCTGAGCAGCAGCTTCATCAGCCTCTAACTGTCTTCTTTTTCTCATGTTCTCTTCATAAACATCTGGCATAGGTTCTCTAGCACGAATCAGAATATCAGCAGGAATAGGTGTTCCATCTGCTTTGCACGCTTCAATATACCTAAGAATAATATCTCTAGGTTCTTCAGCACCAAAGATTGGAAAGTCTTGAATTGGAATCCTTCTCTGACTTACTTCAGTAACATTCAGCTTCTTAGGAGCAGTTGTGAGTTCATCCATAACTTTTAGCCTCTGAAGACTCTTTCCATTCAAGGGTTTTCCAATTATTGTCTCAAGCTCCTCTTTAACTTCAGCTTCATAAAGAGCAGCTACTAGACCATTCTCTATCAGAATGTCTGAGATCAATCTTCCAAAAGGAATCCACGTCCTGATCTTCTGTCCCTTATCCTTTATGGATTCTCTGGATGTATTGATGTGATTCCATAAATGCATAAAGAGAATGTATGGAAGATCTACCTTTGTACTCTGACTCAAGCAGTAAATGAAATAGAGTTGTTCATTATTCACATAATCTGGAGAATTTGTGGATTTTCTGTGATTGATGCATCCCAAAAAAATATTTTCCCAGATTTTGTAGTCAGGTTTCAGATCCTTAAATTTATCGGAGGCCTGTCCAGATGCAATAACTTCCTCATACACTTCTTCCATGTCAACACGCCCAGTTGGCAGATGACAAACTCCATCAGTTTCCTCATACCCTATGAATTTCCTGATGAGATCTTCAGTGATTATGATCTCTTTTCCCAGAACAGAAGAGAGGATGAACTTTGGGTAAACAGATGCATGAATCCAAAATTCCTTCACCAAGTGTGGATACACTGGACCAAACAACCTGTCAAAATACTTAACCCAGCCTTGTGCATCAACAATAGAACGCAAATCAAATCTATTATCATCCAGAGAGTCAAATTCCACCATGGATTCACAAAGAACTTCAAGCTTGTCCACAGGGGTTAACAATGTTCTCTTAGGTTCCTTAAAGGGAGTAACACCCCTGTTTGATGATGCAATTGCAGCCATAGATGATTGAAACTGAGCTGATGTTGAGGATGATGTTGCCATTGTTGAAGATGAAGAAGATTCAGATGAAGGTTTAGGGTTTTGATGAAGAGCAAATAGCAAACAAAAATGCATATATTGTTTGCAAAGTGAAAAGTGTGAAATGGTGTGATTTTGTGGTATTTATAGAGAGAAGTTAGGGCACACAAACAGACACATTCAGCACGTTCACAAATAGCAATTAATAGCATTTAATGAAAAGAATAAAAATCATTTCAAAGCATTAACTGATTCTGACATATTGGGGGGAAAACCAAGATTTTCACTATTTAAACAATACCTCAAATGTCTCTTCAGTAATGTGCACGCCATCTTTTTAGATTCAGAGTGACACGTGTTTGCTTGCACGTACTTCTGAATTCTCTTTGAGAAATGAAACGTTAGCCAACGTTCAGATCCTCTAAGATTGGTTAGTTCAGATACACACAAATAATAATAATAATAATAATAACTCAAGAAATCAAATAAAGACAGATGAAATACTTCAGAGTTTAAAACATTTTGCAGCTGAGAAGTTTTGCTTCTGATAAATATCATTCTGGACAAAAATACATACTAATGTTTTTCAGAATAAACTTGAACCTATCTTCAGCAAGGGGTTTTGTGAAAATATCAGCCCACTGATGATCTGTATCAACAAAGGCTAATTTTATAATACCCTTCTGAACATAGTCTCTGATGAAGTGATGTTTAATTTCTATATGTATTTCCTTAGAGTGTAAAATAGGGTTTTTAGACAAACATATATCAGAAGTATTATCACAGAATATAGAAATATTACTCTCAAAGATATGATAGTCTTCTAGTTGACTTTTCATCCAGAGCATCTGCGTGCTACATCCAGCAGCAGCAATATATTCTGCCTCTGTAGTTGATAGTGCAATTGTAGGTTATTTCTTGCTGTATCAGGAGATTAAATTTCTTCCCAGAAATTGACAACTTCCAGAAGTACTTTTTCTTTCCACTCTGTCTCCAGCGTAATCAGCATCACAGAATCCAACTAATTTAAAATCATCATATTTTCTGTAACACAAACCCACATTAGAAGTACCTTTCAGATACCTTAGAATCCTCTTAACAGCTGTTAAGTGTGATTCTCTAGGATCTGATTGGAATCTTGCACTCAAGCATACACTAAATAAAATGTCAGGTCTAGAAGCAGTTAAGTAGAGAAGAGATCCTATCATACCTCTGTAGAGTTTCTGATCTACTTTCTTACTTACCTCTTCCTTAGCAAGAGTACTTGTTGGATGCATAGGAGTCTTTGCCATCTTACTGTCAGTCATGTTAAACTTCTCCAGAAGCTCCTTAACATATTTGGTCTGATGAATGTAAGTGCAATCTGGAGTCAGGTTGACTTGAATTCCCATAAAGAACCTCAATTCTCCCATCATGCTCATCGTAAATTCAGCTTACATACATTGAGCAAACTCCTTTCCCAGCATAACATTGGTAGATCCAAATATAATATCATCCACATGTATTTGACAAATTAATAGATTTTTCTTAAATGTTTTACAAAAGAGTGTTGTGTCCACTTTGCCTCTGATAAAAATTTTCTCCAGAAGAAAATTGCTTAATCTCTCAGACCAAGCTCTGGGAGCTTGTTTTAAACCATAAGGAGATTTCTTTAGTTTAAAAACATGTTCTGGAAATTTTTCACTTTCAAAACCAGGAGGTTGGGGAACATAAACTTCTTCTTCTATAATTCCATTTAGAAAGGAACTCTTAACATCCATCTGATATAGAGTGATGTTATTTTGTGCAGCAAAAGAAATGAGTAAACGAATAGACTCTAACCTGGCTACAGGAGCATAAGTCTTTGTATAATCAATTCCTTCTTGCTGGCTATAACCTTTAGCAACAAGCCTTGCTTTGTTTCTTTCAACGTCTCCTTTTTCATTCAACTTGTTTCTGAAGACCCATTTAGTTCCAATTATGTTGAATCCCTTTGGTCTTGCAACCAAATCCCAAACATCATTTCTTGTGAACTGATTGAGCTCTTCTTGCATGGCAATTATCCAGTCATTGTCTTGCAAAGCTTCATCCACAGAAGTTGGTTCAATAACTGACACCAACCCAAATAATGATGCTTCTGATGATCTGAGGAAGGGTCTTGTTCTTTTGGGGTCATTTTTCTTTCCAATGATCACATCCTCTGGGTGAGAGGCCTTGATTCTGTAAGATGATCCTCTAACATTTGATTCTTCAGAAATGTTCAAGTTGTTCATTTGAGAAACTAAAGGAATTGCATCTGGCGTTGCTTCTGGTTCCTTCACTTGAGCTTTTTATGCCTCTGAGCCTTCAGAGTCTGTGAGAACTACTTCTCTATCTGCAGAACTTTCAAACTGCTTTGGCTTTTCAATGCCAAGCTTATCATCAAATCTAACATGTATAGATTCCTCCACAATATGTGTTTCAGTATTGTATACTCTGTAGCCTTTTGAGCGTTTAGAATAGCCAAGCGTGAAACACTTCTGTGCTTTAAAATCAAACTTGTTAAGATTCTCTTTTGTGTTCAACATATAACATATACATCCAAATGGATGAAAATAAGAAATGTTGGTCTTTTTGTTCCTCCACAATTCATAAGGAGTCTTTTCTAGAAGAGGTTTTACAGACACTCTGTTCTGAATGTAACAAGCTGTGTTTATTGCTTCTACCCAAAAATACTTTGCCAGATTAATCTCGTTGATCATGGTTCTGGCCATTTCTTGCAGAGTTCTATTTTTCCTCTCTACAACTCCATTCTGTTGTGGAGTTCTTGGGCAGGAGAAATCATGAGCAATGCCATTTTCACTAAAATATTTTTCAAAATATTTGTTTTCAAATTCACCACCATGATCACTTCTGACTTTAACAATTTTGAAATCTTTTTCATTCTGGACTTGTTTGCAGAAGTCAAAGAACACAGAGTGTGACTCATCCTTGTGTTTCAGGAATTTCACCCATGTCCATCTGCTGTAGTCATCAACAATGACTAATCCATACTTCTTACCTCTGATGGATGCAGTTTTCACTGGTCCAAACAAATCAATGTGAAGTAATTCTAATGGTCTTGAAGTTGAAACAACATTTTTAGTTTTAAAAGAAGATTTTGAAAATTTTCCTTTTTGACATGCTTCACAAAGAGCATCTGCGTTGAACTACAACTTAGGAAGTCCTCTAACCAGATTGAGTTTATTAATCTGAGATATACGTCTCATATTAATATGCCCCAATCTTCTGTGCCAGACCCATTGCTCATCATTAACAGACAAAAGGCATTTAACATTTTGAACCTTAAGTTCAGAAAGATTGATTTTGTAAATGTTGTTCTTCCTCTTTCCATTAAATAGGATTGAGCCATCCTTCTGACTAATAGCTTTGCAACATTGTTGATTAAAGATTATGTCATAATCATTGTCACTTAATTGACTTATGGACAATAGATTATGCTTTAATCCTTCTACAAATAAAACATTAGATATAGAGGGAAGGTTACCATTGCCAATAGTACCAGAGCCAATAATCTTGCCCTTCTGATTCCCTCCAAACTTCACTTCTCCTCCAGGCTTTGGAACATAAACATTTCTCCCGTCATGTGACGTGAGTAGCCAGAGTCCAGGTACCATGAATGGCGTCTTGACTTTTCTGCTAAATACATCTGCAACAGGGATTATCTTATCCTTAGGTACTCAGATCTTTTTGGGTCCTTTTGGGTTAGTTGCCTTGACAGTTTGTCTGAACTTCTGTCTTTTTACAACAATTTTGTTCTGACTGACTTTTGGCTTAAACACAGGAACATTCTGATCAGAACGTGTGTGTTTGATATCATTCAGATGACCAAACTTGAAATGAGAGTATAAGGGAGTTTTCTTAATAACAAGTTTATCAACAGGCATTGGATTTAAATCCTTTCCAGAGGAAGATTCATATCCAATTCCTTTCATGTTATTTCTGCTAACTCCATAGATCATTGAAGCCATCTTGCTTCTATCTATGCTTTTAGCCAGAAACTTCTGAAAGCTGAAGTCATATTCCTCTAAAATGTTTTTGCATTTAGACTTAGTTTCAGACTCAGAGTTTTGTTGAGCTTTTTCAAAATTGGTTTTTATTTTTAAATTGTTTTCTTTTAGCTCAGCAACTTCTGATTTTAATAGATTATTCTCAGATTCAAGATTGCATTTAAGCTTCTTGCATTTGAGCTTAATCTGATTATAGTTTTTCAGGACTTCTGATGAAACCCTAATAGGCTCTTCCCTAGTAAGGTCAGAAAGTACCACATCCGAGTCAGATTCAGAATCAGATTCAGATCCAGATGATCCTTCATTCTGATCTTTCACACCTGCCATCAGAGCCACGTTGGCGCATTCATCTTCAGATTCTGATGAAGATCCAGATTCATCTTAATCATCCTAGGTTTCCATTAGAACCTTCTTCTTATGCTCAGGCTTTCTTCTAGGCTTTTCTTTCTGAAGCTTTGGACACTCATTCTTGTAGTGGCCAGGTTGTTTGCATTCAAAACAAACAACTTCCTTCTTTCCAGATCTTTTTGGTCCAGAGGACTCCTTGCGCTGATCTAGCTTCTTGAAGTTTTTGAACTTCGTCTGTTTGTGCTTCTAGAGTCTGTTTATTCTTCTGGACAACAAGGACAGTTCATCTTCTTCTTCATAAGAAGACTCTTCAGAAATCTCTTCTAACACCTGCAAAGCTTTCACAAATTTGTTAGATTTTAAGGCAATTGACTTACCTTTCTTTTGAGGCTCATCTTCCTCAAGTTCAATTTTATGGCTCCTCAGTGAGCTGATTAGCTCTTCCAAAGTGATCTTGTTCAGATCCTTAGCAAGCTTCAGAGCAGTGACCATGGGTCTCCATCTGATAGGCAAGCTTCTGAGGATCTTCTTCACATGATCAGCAGTTGAGTAGCCTTTGTCCAGAACTTTTAGGCCAGCTGTGAGGATCTGGAATCTAGAGAACATTGTTTCTATAGACTCAGATTCTTCCATTTTGAACGCTTTATACTTCTGTATTAGCGCTAGAGCCTTGGTCTCCTTGACTTGTAAGTTTCCTTCATGTGTCATCTTTAAAGACTCAAACAAGTCAAATGCAGTTTCTCTGTTAGTGATCTTCTCATACTCAGTATGAGATATTGCATTTAACAAGATTGTTCAAGCTTTGTGATGATTTCTGAACTCCTCCTTTTGGGCTTTAGTCATAGATTTTCTATCCATTTTCTTGCCATCCCCATCAGTGGGATGAACATACCCATCAATGACTAAGTACCATAAATCAGCATCATAACCAAGGAAGAAATTTTCTATCCTGTCCTTCCAATAGTCAAATTTCTCCCCATCAAACATAGGGGGTTTTGTGCTGATTTTGTCCCTTTCTTCATATCTGTTGTTGCTGTTAGATGTTGAAGTTTTAGCCATAATAACAACCAAATATATATATATATATATATATATATATATATATATATATATATATATATATATATATATATATATATATATATATATATATATATATATATATATATATATATATATATATATATATATATATATATATATATATATATATATATATATATATATATATATATATATATATATATATATATATATATATATATATATATATATATATATATATATATATATATATATATATATATATATATATATATATATATATATATATATATATATATATATATATATATATATATATATATATATATATATATATATCAAAGTTTTCTCACTGGATCTTTTCTGTCACTGTGAAGTGGTAGCACATACAGAACCGGAGCTCTGATGCCAACTGAAGGTGAGAAAGTACTTAGAAGGGGGGTTGAATAAGTATAGAGAAAATATTATGGAAATAAAAACTCAAAGATTTTTATCCTGGTTCGTTGAACTCAACTACTCCAGTCCACCCTATCAAGAGTGATTTGCCTTTCTCAACAAGGACTTAATCCACTATTAATCAAACTGATTACAATAGCAAGCACTAAGAACAATTATTCTTAGTCTTCTTAAGAACAACTGATCACAACTGGATTGTTTTAAGGACTTTTACAATCAAATGTAAAACTAAACAAGTGTTTTAAATGCTTCTAAGTAAGCTATATCACAACTGTGATTTTACACTTAAGTTTATGAACAAAGAAATAAATTCAGCAATGAGAATAAATTGTATGAGAGCTTTCTTTGAATTCTTTCAATATTTCGTCAACTGAAGAAGAGTGATGGAATCTTGCTTTTATAGGCACAGAAGTCCAAGTTGTTTTCACGTTGAAGTTTGTGTACTGAAAAAGGTTGTAGCCTTTTTGTCTTTGTCGCTTGCGCGAAAATGAGGTGCCGGCATGACAGGAGAGTCGCCACCGTGCGTTATTTATCCCTCAGAGCGGGAAAGGAAACGCTCGAAGTAAACCTCGCAAAGACGGGAAAAGGTATGGTCATCGCAACCAAAACCTGGATTCGGGAGTCGGTTACGCAAGGGGAAGGTATTAGCACCCCTCACGTCCATCGTACTCGATGGGATCCACGCTTGGTGTTTATAGGTAAAAGGGTGTATTATCTATCTACGCTAATGGCTGGTCCGAAAAGAAAATAAAAGGACAGGACTCGACAGAACATGCGGTGTTCTGGGCCTACGTATTCCCTCGTGCAATGGGAAAGTCAGAGTCAACGTAGTTCGACTGCCTACGTCTAAACGGGGGAAAGGTTGCTCGCCAGGACATCGCGTCCTGTGCCTACGTACTTTCATCTGAAATGAAAGATCAGAGCAAACGTAGTTCGGCTAACTACGGGTAAACAGGAGCTCTCACACAGCAGTGAGAAAACAAACTAGTCTCTAAGGCTCGGGAACCTACAACTACGATCTGGTCTCAAATGCGCTCGGGCAAGAGAAAAAGGGATAACAATTAGTCGTTAGCGGGAAAGTCTCGATCGCACAGCCGCGAGAGAACAAAGGTTAGTCGTTAGTGTGCTCGCTAGGATATCGCATCCTATGCCTACATATCTTCGTCTGGAACGAAGAATCAGAGCAGCTGTAGTTCAGCTAACTACGGATCAAGCTACTCAAAAGCTCCTACAGAAAGGAAAGGGAAACCCTAGAACTATAACTGAGAAACAGAGGAATCTATATACTGCTACCACACCTGGTTGACCATTCTAATGTCTATCATAACAACTCCGCAACGGAGAAGTCAGAGCTCCTAAGGGAACATGGCAACAGGATTAAACTACAAACAAGAAACTGCAACGTAAATGAATACTGAAAATATGCATGAATGCAACAGCTAAACAAACAAGGCGCAGAGGCCGCAAACCACAAAGGCAAGGGAGCTCAGCTCTACCAAATACCAACAAGCAAAGCCACGCAATAACAAACAAGCAGAAGGAGGACCACCTCAACTTCTCATGCACACAAAGTCTACTTCTAAGATGCACCTACTCAGAACTATCTAGATGAACCTAAGTCTAATGCAACATAACATCACACAAGTCAAACAATACAAGGAGACTAACCCTGAGCAGGGCCTCTAACAAACCTGAAACAAGCTCCTAATAACTCTCTAAACAAAACTCTATACAATACCCTAAGCAAAGCTCTAAGCAACAACCTAATCAAAACCTAAGCAAGGATCTAAACAAACTCCTAGGCAAGAGGAATCAATCCCATTTCCCAAGCTTCAGAACAAGCTTACCAGAGAAAGGAAGCTAAGCAGACAAGCTCATAGTATCTTTCCTCAGGAAAGTACCAGGAGGTTACTACTCAGGAGTCATATCCTATGCGGCTCGACAACTGTGATCAGTTTACATCCCTCCTCAGGAGAGATTAAACTCACATGAAGGCTCCGGCATCACGGGATACTTGAGAAATACCTATATGCACTAGGGGAACTAAGTGAACAGGCTCATAGGACCTTCCTCAGGAAAGTACTAGGAGGCTGACACTTAGGAATCGTATCCTACGTGGCTCAACAACTGTGATCAGTTTATATTCCTCCTCAGGAGGAATTAAACTCACAAGTCGGCTCCGACATCACTGGATACTTAGGAAGTCCTAGACAAACTACTGGAACTAAGTGAATAGACCCATAGGACCTTCCTCAGGAAAGTACTAAGGGGCTTCCACTTAGGAATCGTATCCCATGTGGCTCAACAACATGTGATCAGTTTACATTCCTCCTCAGGAGGAATTAAACTCACAAGTCGGCTCCGACATCATTGGATACTTATGAAAGAGGTGAGAAGGAAGGATGAAAGTCATTCATAGTGCCTTCCTCAGGAAAGTACCATAAACTCCCTTCAAACTTCGGGATCTCGAACCTCACAAACAGACAACAAGCTCCTAGACTAAGCCTCAATCCAATGCAACCTTGCAAGCTCCAACAGGACCTCCAATCAGCTCCCACCTTCAAGAAGAATCCACAGGCCAACAAACCACAAAAGACTATCTCTGAAGTTCAACCACAGTTGAACTTCATAGTCAGAAGTCATCAAAACTTCTCCTATTTTCAGGCTCAGACAAATCCTATCAGAATACCCTACAAAAATCTATCAACAATCTATGGGGAGACCTACATGGCTCTAGGACAACATACTGAAAAATCAGAATAAAATTCAATACCAGATGAAAGAAATAAAATCAGCAACACAGACATGCCAACAGACCAATTTATTCAACATCAATAACAGTGAAAAAATGCAATTAAAATGAAAATGCATGATTAAGCTAATGTTTTTATGCTATAAAATTCTACACTGAGTCACGAGTCTACAGAAAAAAGAACGGAATTATTTGACTAATTCTACCATTTTTTATGAATTTTCTAATGATATGCATGCATTAAGAAATATTAAAAACATCAATTAAATGGAAAATATGCACTAAAAATAGAAAATAAAAATAAAATGTCTTATTTTTATTTTTCTTAACATTTTCATCAAATGGTGGAAAAAGAATTATTAAAACAATTATTATTTACATTTTTTCTATGAATTATTTGATATGCACAAACAAAAGAAATTGAAATAAAATTGAAATATGGCTGGGGGTTTAAACAGCAGGGAAATCTAGCTATTATTCATTGGGCCCTGATTCTGGGAGGTACTAAAAGCAGTTGGGCGCAGGGCCCAGATTCTGAAATCAAACAAATCAAAAAGAAAAAACCTATGGGGGTGCAGCGTTAGCAATATTTCAGTTTATTCTCAATGGGCTTACGCCCAGGGGGTGTTGAAAGTAAATCTGGGGCCTAAGGCCCAATCCATCATTCAGATCCTCACACACGCTGGGGGGGGGTTGAGCAACTGGGAGGTGTATGCGCAGCAAACACACTTGGGCCTAAGCCCAGTCCGATCAAACCCTAATCCAGCATTCAGTTAACAAAACCTAAATCATCCCCCCAAATACCTTGGGTACTGTTCACCTTAACCTCTAACGCCGCTCTGCTCGTTCATCTCCCTCACTCCCTCTGCAACTCACTCAACCCAGCAAACCCTAAACGAAACCAGACCTGCAACTCAATCCGACCTAAACCTAAACAAACCCTAACTCAAACCTAAATTCAATCTAGTCTCCAAATCAAGACGAAATGAATCCATACATTCAACAATCCACAACGAGATGCGAGTAAGAATCGAAGGGCAACATACCTGGAGGTGGAATACGAGCAAATTTGAGGTGTTCTCTTGATGATTTCAACGACTCACGCGAAGATCTTGATGAGAGTTCCTAAGAACTTCTTTGGAGGTTGTTGCCGTCTTCTGAACAAGCACCGAGGAACTCAACGAGTTCTTGGAGATCTGGAAACGAAGGAAGGTTGAAGGCGCTCTGGAGATGGCGTTCTGGAGATATTGTGTGAAGATTGATGTGAGAAGACGAAGTTGTTGATTTCTGGAAAAAATTCGTATGATGGAGGATGAAGATATTTCTGGAAAATCGTTGATGGAGGGCGAAGATTTAGGGTTTCTGGAGAAGTTTGCACGAAGGTTGTTGAAGGTTGGACGAATTGATGGAGTGGATTCTGGAGGAGTTGATGGAGTGTGAAGTTCAATGGTGGTTTCTGGGAATTAGGGTTGAAGGTGATGAGTTTCTGGAAATTTTGGTTGAAGATGATGAAGGTTCAATGCGTTTCTGGAAAACGTGGTTGAAGGTGATGAAGGCGGAAGGGAGGAGATCGGAGGAAGAGGATGGAATCTGGGTTTGGAGGGAGTTCTGGTGAGTTTTCCGGTAGAGGACGGTCGCCGGAGTACATGCACGGCGGCCGGAGTGGTTTCACGGTGAAGCGTGGGGAGCAAGACGCGTGGTGGTAGACGAGCTCTGCATGTGGGACACGCGTCCCACGCGTGGCTGAGGGAGAGACGGTGAGGGATACGCGTGGCGCTCTGGGAAACGGAAAGGTGGGTCCTCTTGCTGCGCAACACGTGTCAGCTTATATACCCTGGAAATGCGTGGGAAGCTTCTAGAATCTCCTGGAATCTGCTGGACAAACTGGACTTGTTTTTGGACAATCTGAATCATTTTGAATTGGGCCTTTGCAAAAAACGCCTCACTGGGCCCATACGAAAAATGAATCAAAAAACTGTAAAATATTAATTAACTAAATCTGATTAACACTAATAATCCTAATTAAATCTAAAAACAACAATTAACCTAATTAAAAAAGTGATTAAAACTCTAATTATCCTAATTAAGTCTAAATCAACCTAATTAAATCTAAAACTCAATTAAGATCTAATTATCTCTAACAATTCAATTAATCCTAATTAAATTCTAAAAAATGATTAAACTAATTAAACCCTAAACTTTCACTAATTCTCTATTAAAATCCTATTATCATTTAATACCAATTAAAATCTATCATTAACAAAAGAAAAAAAAAAACTATATTATTTCATATTTCCTAAAAATATTAAAATCTATTTTAAAATCTATAGAAAATTCTAAAAATGATTTAAAAAATCTTATAAAATCCTAAAAAGAGAATTAAGCTATTAAAATATTCAAAAACCCTATTTAAATTCCAGAAAAAATTATAAAGCCTATTAAAAATTCCCACAAGCCTATGAAAATCCTAAAAATGCAGATGAATGCAAATGACCCCCATAAAAGCGCACGAGACCAGATCGAATCGAACGGAGATCCCCGGGCATCAGAATATCCTTAAAATCACTGAAAAATCACCGAGGAGCGCACAATTTCCTGAAAATAAAACCCTGGTTATCTGGACTGGGTCTGCCATATCTGATAGACAAAAATCAAGCTGTAAACTCTGATATCCCCTGCTTGTGCACAAAAATCATATATCTGAGCTGCGAATATGAATTTAAACCATGAGTCAGATAGGAGAATCGGTTGGTCAAATTTTAGGGTGCAACAGCTGCCCCTATTCAAGCGACTTGGACCTGAAGGGTTTGAAGAGCGCTCAGCCTTCAAACATTCAGAGGTACGAGACGGTTGAATACAAATAAAACCCGAAAATTTGCCAACCGCGAGCATATACTGTCAACTGCTTGGAGAATAAAGTCCAGAAAACCGAGTCCAGTCATTACGGCACCAAACTGATCAATCATCTGATAGAGAACTCCTGATTTGAATACCCGTTGCTTGTGATACCCCATATAACAAACCCTGAGGTCTACAACAAAACACCTGATCCTTTCACATTGCCTACTGATAGGCAGGAAGAAATATACTCACATCGCCCAAAGATGGACGGGAAGACACCCTGATTGGATACTCACCTCGTCTAATGATAGACGGAAAGACAACATTAATCTCCATATTCGCATCGTCTAAGGGTAGACGGCATCATCCTGATTGATGAACAACTCATTATTCTCATCGTCTAAGGGTAGACGGCATCCTCCTGATTGATGAACAAATCATTATTCTCATCGTCTAAGGGTAGACGGAATCATCCTGATTGATGAACAACTCATTATTCACATCGTCTAAGGGTAGACGGGATCATCCTGATTGATGAACAACTCATTATTCACATCGTCTAAGGGTAGACGGGATCATCCTGATTGATGAACAACTCATTATTCACATCGTCTAAGGGTAGACGGGATCATCCTGATTGATGAACAACTCATTATTCACATCGTCTAAGGGTAGACGGGATCATCCTGATTGATGAACAACTCATTATTCACATCGTCTAAGGGTAGACGGGATCATCCTGATTGATGAACAACTCATTATTCACATCGTCTAAGGGTAGACGGAAAGAAATAATCTCTGAATTCACGCTGTCTACTGACAGACGGGAGAAAACTTTAATCTCCATACTCACATCATCTAAGGATAGACGGAAAGTCACCAGAATCTCCATACACACATCGTCTAAAGATAGACGGGAAGTCACCATAACGCAATTCAACACCATCCTTTGAATTTCAGAATCCTTCTGTCTACGGGAATTGATGGAGAAGTCAATATCCTTGAAGGGGCCACATCGTCAGTATGGACTGACGGGAAGAAAAAACCACCTTTTAAGAAACATGTCGTCAATAAGAATCGACAATCACGAAAACTGAACATTCTTCGAAGAGCTTCGACATCAATAGGGATTGATGGTCAGAAAAGTCTTTCTTGAACGTCATCATATCCAATAACCAGAAAGAGAACCAATATCCAAAATCATTTTGAAACCCCTTAACAACTAAGGATAGCCGGAGAAGACTCGCTGGGGAAACACCTCATCATATGTATGATCCGGCAATAAGAAAACCCGCTGAACAATAGCTCGAAACTTCACATCGTCTGCTGACAGACGGAAAGGAAAGCTACTTATTAGAACAGCTCTATTTTGAACTCCATTTAAAATCAACCAAAGCTTCACGTCGTCTACTGATAGACGGTAAGAAAAGCACACCCTGGGGGAACCCCCTCTTGAAATCTTACTGCGATCACCCGCAACTTCACATCGTCTATGGATAGACGGAAAGAAAACCACATTCATACTCAAGACGTCTAATGCTAGACGGAGAAATCCACTTATTGGGGGAACACATCGCCAATATGAATTGACGGGAAGAAAAGCTTGTCAACATCAGATGACTGACTGATCAAAGCATAATCGCTGTATGATCTGAGATACAAATAATCCGCTGAACTGTCTGAATACTGCTGCTGAATAAATGTCCCTGAACTGATCACAGAGTAATTCACGCGCCATATGAGGTTGACAGAAACCTGACTTATGCTTTGTATGCTTATGCAAATGCTT
Organism: Lathyrus sativus; assembly: GCA_963859935.3. Classification (NCBI taxonomy): domain Eukaryota; kingdom Viridiplantae; phylum Streptophyta; class Magnoliopsida; order Fabales; family Fabaceae; genus Lathyrus; species Lathyrus sativus. The sequence continues at coordinate 949,394,179 of OZ012735.1, forward strand.
TAGTCTTTCTACAGCGTAATGCTCCATTCTAGATGGAAATGCTACGCATTTTGAAAATGTCATGCAGGTATGATGCAGGTATGATGCATGCAATATGTTAGCAGGCTCGAGCTGCCAGAGAAGGCCGGGTACAGAAAACCACTTCAGCAAAATAAATGCTGAAGGCGAGGCCAACTTTGCTGGGGATAAACCGGATATCACTGAATCGTCCTAGCAAAATAAATGCTGGGAGAGTGAAATCAACCCTGCTGGGGATATTGAGGACTTAACCGAACACCCCGACGAAGCAATACCCTGCTGGGGAACATAACTCCGTTGTAAAATAGCAGACGTGCTGAATATGATTAGACTCCTCTGGGAATAGCTTACCCATACCAATGACCAATTGGACTTTGCTGGAGAAAATGGAGGGAGTCTTCCCGCGTACTGACGAAGCTCGGATCTGGAAAATGATGCGCCAACACAGATGGGCTTCACAGTAATCGCAAACTTGGATTTGAGCTCTTAAGCCATCTTACTGGGTCAGATACACCTGACGCTGGAAAATATCCTTCCTGAATACACAGCCTTGAAGGGTCAAGGGATAATGATACAACTTCCCGCATTCATCTCGCTCTCGAAAATCGACTGCATCTGCTCGAATAACCCTGAATGGCCTTGCTGATACAGAGAACAACAATCCTTTCGCTTCTGATATGTCTCAGCCTACGGGACCTTTGTGGGGATGGTCCTTGAAAGGAAATATGCAAATCCGTTCCCTGATGGTCTGATATGATATGCCTCAGCGTTCTGAACTCCTGAGAGACACTTCACCTCGAATGCTTCTCGCGCAACCTTTGCGTGCTTAAAATGGTCTGCCCCTGACTGCAACCCCTTGATTATCTGATTCAGAGTAGCATCTCCTGACTACGACGCATTCACCGAATCTCAACTTGATTGCCCCAGAATAACTGACTTCGAGAAGCTGACCTGACTGGGAATCACAATAAAGTTTGCCCCTGCTCTCGGAACATTCGGGCGTTCTGCATTCTATCTTGACCATACTTTCCATCGTAGGAAGCTTTTCTGCTGTCGAGCGCTTACTCGCAAGTAAAACAAGTTGCTCTGCATAAAAGATGTATTAATGCAACACATATGACAGCTTTGACATCCAATCTGTTCACTGGGAAAAAGAAAAACAGTTCATGGCATATAATGCACACAACCTTTGTCAACATCAGTACCAACATGGTAGGAGGAACCTTTTTAGGAGTCAGAATCGACGCGACCTTTACCGGAGTATGCTTTCGAAACAACCTGCTTCAATTAGGACTTTTGAAGGTTGTAACGCGGTCAGGTTCATGGTTTTGAAAGAAAGGATAAAGGCTCAAAGTTTACTTTAACCCACCCGTTCTCCTTGATGTTCTCCCATCCTACGTTCAGCTAATTTGACCTTAGCGCTCACCTCTCAGAGGTTGAAAGATAGGAGTGATAGTTCGAGAAACTTTTGGATTTTGGAGTGACAGTCACTCACTTTTCGTCTTTGACATTTGTGGTCACACGACTTGTATTTTCATCGAGGATTTTTCTTTTGATCCTTTTCACCTTTTCTTTTCATATCCCTAACTTTTGCCTGGACTGACTCCTTTTGAGTATCTTTTGATTTTTTTTAAGTCCAGCGGGATGCCCTCATTTTTGCCTAAGTCATTTGTTTTGAATTTTTTTCTTGACTTAGCGGGCTTTTGATTCTCTTTCATTCTTCTTTTTTTCGAACAAGTCGTGTGACATTGGTTGTCTGACTCTTTGGGAATGATGTGGCTGTCCCACTCTTGATTGAACCATTGTGGTCTTTTAGGCACGACCTCTAGGGGTGTGATTGATCCTTGAACGGACACTCCTTTTGCAATTTGGACGCTCGGTCAAATTAGCTAACACCTACCCTGCCCCAGGTTAAGATTGAGGGTTTTTTCGTTCACAGAAAGAAACTCCTACTACAAGGCTCAAAGGGGTTGACAAGGGATTATCTTCCTTATATCTCCGGTGTTTAAGGATTTGAATCAATGCCTGTACATCATCAGCAGGTTCTATTTCAAAAGCATACAATATCGGTAGTTGCATGTCGGTCATTTTCGTCTTCCTCCCCAAATTCTACTTAACCAAGTGGTGGATATTTGCAAAACAGTTAGTGAACACGACTGGATTTAATCAAAACATGCATATTTATTTCATTATCATCAATTGAAATGGAAACAACAAGTTTTACAAGCAAGTTTACAAATTCAAACAGGAAAGCAATTACAAATGTAAAGAAATGACAAGCTAAAACAAAGGAAATATGCTAGCTCCCGAGAACTGGGCTTTTGCATCTGCCTTGCTGCTGAACCAGTCTATCCTTATTAGAGGCAACCCAATGCTGTCCTGATCTGCTTTCAATCGACTCAACCAAACTATAGAGCTTTTCCTCTTTCATTCAGATGATGTGGGGACCTCCCGGTCCGAAGCTGATTGCTGCACTATCAAGCAGATCCTGCACTTTGTGCTTAAATGCTTTACAGTTCTCAACTGTATGGCCAGGTGCCCCGGTATGGAACTCGCAAGTAGCGTCAGCATCGTACCCCGGTGGTGGTGGTCCCGTTAAGGGAGCCAATGTCCTTTTACGAACCAATTGGAGCTGAAGCAATGTCTGCAGAAGCTGTGCGTATGGTATAGGAGGAGTTTCCAAATGACGGCTTGCCAAAGGACCTTGATTCTGACCTCTTTTATACCCCCGATTATTCTGTTGCTGAGGCTGCTGCTGCCGGTATCGGGTTGACCCTTGAGCACCCTTCGTATCAAATGCAACATCGGTTTCTTGATCTTCGATGTACTGATTAACGCTCTCCTTATGCTTAGCCATTTGCTTTCTCAGATCTGCCCCAGGAATAGGCAACAATTGTGGGCCTGGAGATTCTGACACCATGGAGTCCAGGATACGCTTCTGACCCACTGCAGCTTTAGAAACATCTGTCATCTTAGCATCGACTGAGACAGGAGCAATATGCACAGCTACGCCGCCCGGCGTGAATTCAATATCGTGCGAGTCAATCAGGTCTTGAACATTGTGCTTGAAAGCATGACAACCCTCGATGTCATGTCCGAATGCCCCGGAATGAAATTCACATTGCTTATTGGCATCGTACCCTTGAGGAAACGCTTTCGTTGGTGGCGACAACGCTCTTTTCTCAACCAGATTAAACCTCAGTAAGATCTGCAAGAGCTCAGCATAGGCCATAGGCGGTGCCTCAAATATTCTCCTTGGCTTCCCTTCTTGGATCCTCTGTTGAGCCGGATGTATCTTCTGTTGCTGCTGCTCAGGTTCCACATGCACAGGTGGCGCGAGCTTCTTCATTGCGGCTTCAAATAGCTGATCGTCTTCTTTCCTAAGCACATTCTTGACTACCTCCATGATCAAGCTCATTTGGGTCTTCAGCTGACTGTTCTCCTCTTTGAGAATCTTCTGCTCTGAACGCATCTCTTGCATGTCTTTCATCATCTGCCCCAGCTGGCTTTGGACTTCGCTCAATTCAAACTGATTCTGTTCCATTTCTCTGAAGGAGTTCCTGCAATAAACTGGACGATGAGGAAATAAGGCCCACAGTTCTGATATACCTGCTAAATGATAATGCAGCGCGGAAAGCAACCACACATTCATAACGAGATAAAGAGAAACTCAAACTATAAGCACACAGATGAACATCTCCAACACATGTACAACCAACAAAATCAGCAGGTAAGCACAAATGAGTCTGAATATAACGACCCCATCCAACAATCCTGGTGGTGATCGACAAATACTGATGCACAACAGCTAAACGGGTTAGGCAGAGAAACAGATGCGACACCCGGCATAGAAACCTCTAGAAACTTCCCCCATATTCAACTGAACTCTCTGATTGACAATCTTCAGAGCACACACTTCCTGTGGAGCCTTCCATGATATTAACTGACGAACCCGCACAACTAGAAGACGGAAAATCATTCATCTGAACACAACCTTGAGGAGTGATGCAAATACGGCTAGAGTCTAACAGATCCTGAATCTGACTTCTAAGCACCTTACAATCATTTGTTGAATGCCCCTGTGCCCCATCGTGGTACTCACAGCAGGCGCTGGCATCAAAACCCGGAGGATACGGTGGGATCACCGGCTTAGTCTCTTTCGGTACTATCAATCCGCTTCTGACCAGATCTGGCAACAACTGGCTGTATGACACCGGTAGCTGAGTAAACTGCCTTTCAGGCTTCCGTGGTCTTCGTGGAGCATGCTGACGCGATCGACGATAGGATGACCGTTGACTTGAAGTGTCTGAAAACTGATCTTGAGATGCTAGAGATTCTGAGGTGGCATCATCTCCTTCCCACTCTTCTTGAGAACTGACAACTGACTCAATCTTATCAACTGGGACGTAAGGAACACCTCGAAACTTTCCACTCCTGAGTCCTCGCTCAACAATCTCTCCCAGCCTCATCAGGCCCACAAAGTTTGTGCAACTGAACAATTTGTCAAAATAATGGCCTTTCAGAGTACCCAAGAAGATGTCAACCAGTTCCCTTTCCGGAAGCGGTGGTCGAACACTAGCAGACAATTCTTTCCATCTTCGCAAATACGCTCTGAATGATTCATTCTCTGCCTGAGACAATTCTTGCAGATCTACGATACTAGGAGTCAAATCCAAATTGTAATCGTATTGCTTTATGAAAGCTCTGGCTAAATCCACCCATGATCGAATCTGATTACTTTCCAATTGCATATACCATCTCAGGGATGCCCCAGTCAGGCTATACTGAAAGCAATGGATCATCAATTTGTCATTTCGCACAAACAAAGTCATCCTTCGACAAAACATCATCAAATGCAACTTCGGACAGCTATCTCCCGTGTATTTTTCAAATTCCGGCATTTTGAACTTGTACGGCAACACCAAGTCAGGAACCAAACACATGGCTACAGCATCCAGGTTAACGGCATCTTTCGCTTCCAAGGCTTTCATTTGCTCTTCCAACACTCGGAGTCTTCTACCATAGTCAAGAGCTCTTGGATCTACTAACCCGGTCATTGGAATATCTCTCCGGTAATTCATCGCAGGGAAGGCAACACATTGATTGTTAACAGGAGGATAACGTTCATTTCGGGCAATAAACTGCTCATGCTGATCTCGGTTCTCAACAGTTGGCTGCACAACTTGGTCTGCAGTAATATTGTTTGCTTGCGGGAAGCCTTCCATAGTATCATACTGATGGTTGGACGCCACAGTAAATCCTGCCTGGGTGGCGGGAAACTGGAAATTGCCTTCAGACATAGCCACCAATTACCGGTAACTGATTACACTGCTTGATTCTGCTCAAATCCGCTTCAGCCCCTTTGTCGTCTTCAACGCTCCACTCTTGCCTCAAATAGTTCCCCGAGAATCACTTTCTGGGTGAAAACAAAGGCTGGATAAGTGCTTTGACCTGCTAGAGAAATGCTATGCAGTATGATTTATGCAAACAAAAATACAAAAATGCTAACGTGCATGTGTGCATTGGAGATATTTTCCCTCCAATTCCAGTGTCAGTGGTAGCAAGACGAGATAAACCATAGAGACAATATTTGGAAAAACCCTTATATATTGATTAGAATAACTGTCTTGTCAAGAGTTACATAACTATGCTCCATACAGCTGATATGATAGGGAGGATCCCAGCCAACATGCCTGGTGGTGATCTCAACATACAGAATACAAGAGAAAAATCAAATACGGGTACGGTTGCGGAAGTCTTCGACCATCTTCTTTGTCTCTGCGTGATCTGGTTGATAAATCAAACCTTCTATCAGTCGATCCCTCTTCCTGACTGTTCCCTGGATGTCTCTGACAAAGTCTTCCCAAGCTTTATCATTGGCACCATCCCCTGGTTTGGGTCTCTTGGCATCTGCTCTATGCTGGAAATCTTCCAAATTCTTCATGGCATCTGTCAACTTGCGCTCGGCTTCGTATCGGCGACAGGCTTCTTCTTCAAGCTCTTCGTTCTTCACTTTGACCTGTTCTTCTAACTGAGCAATCTGCGTCTTCAGCCCTTCTTCTCGCTCCTTGCGCTTGGTCATAGTGAGATCCCAGTGCTCTCTGAACTTGGCTAGCTTTGCATAGGCCCTTTCCAGCTCTTGCTTCTTGGTGGCCAGCACACTACTAACGGAGTCCACATCTAACTCTAGACGCTTCTTGGTTTCCGTCAATTCCAATAACGTAGCCTTCAGATGTTTCAGAGTTTCATCCTGTTGCTTAGAAATATACCCTGTTTCAATATTTTCATGCCGAAGCTTGGCATTCTCCTGCTCTAAAGCCTCTTTAGTCTTTGCCAGCTCTTCTTTCTCCGCCATTAGCTGCTTGTAAACCTGAATGTCCACAGTGGTAGGTTCTTCTACCGGAGGATGCAATGGCTGAACCGCTGGATACGGCATAAGGAACTTCACGGCTCGCTCACGAATCCATTCTATATATGAGCTAGGACCTCGAGTATCCCCTCTGTTACCTGAAAGCTTCCCTCTCTTGTGCAAGTTTCTCCAGGCTTTCTCAAGTTTGGTCAGCATCTCTTTCCCTATTGCCCCGGTGAGATACAGAGATTCCTGTATCTCCTCGGGCTTTGGCACTCCTTGAGGTATATACCCAAATTGCTTGATCAATAAAGAAGGGTTATAGTTGACACAACCTTTCCTTCCTATCAACGGAACATTCGGGAATCCTTCGCCTTTGAGTATGACTTCAGCTCCAAATACCTCTTTAATGACCCATACCACGTTCTCAGCAGTCAATCCCATTAAGCGCTCGGGCCATCCTAGAGAATTGATAGAGGTGACAAACGGACCTGACTTAGGCAAATGACTGGTGAACCACCTGCATAGGAGAGGGACACAACAAGACACATTCCTTCCTCGTCGCTTTTCATTCTGATAATGAGTTGAATGGTGGATATCTCCCAGCAAAGTAGGAACTGGGTTTCCCGCAGCCAAAATATAGAAGGCATCAGAATCAACAAAATCAGGAATATTCGGGAAGAACACGATGCCATACACACATACAGCAAGAATAACGTCAAAAACCTCCCAGCTACCCTTCTGGGCGTATTCTCGAGCCTTCTCCACTAAGACATCCAACGGAAATCCCCATACGTCTCCTCTTCTGATCATTTTCCCAGACAACTCAGACTCTTTCAAGCACAGGATGGCAGAAAGCTCAGCTAGCTTAGGCTCAGCGTCCGTACGATAAAAAGGCATCTGCTCACGGATCGGTATATCCAGAAGTGCAGAGTACTCCTCCAGAGTAGGAGCCAAAACGAAGTCGGGAAATACAAAACACCTGAGCTCCGCGTCGTAAAACTGTAACAGAGTATAGATGCCGCTGGTCTCGTAGACAGATGGCTGATAAACGTAGGTCAGAATCCTCCCATATCTCTTTCTGAAGTCACCCATTCCTCTCTTCTTAGCAATAGCCATCAACTCTAACAATAGACTGATATTCGGCGACGGAAACTTATAGGGCAATACTCTCTTCAGGTTTTCCATGTCTTGCTAGGAACGAACACCAGAACTGGAAGGGAAAATATGCACCTGCAATACACACACGTTAGTTGAATGCAGATGGTAATGCAATGATGCAATATGATAAATAATGCAATCTGCGAGCACAGGGGCTATGCTGTAGCCTGAAGAGGAATATCTCTGTGATCAAGAACAGAAAACCATCACGGTCATCAGAACCTCATGCGAATAACTACCATTTGATACTCAAAATATCAATCCCCTGGTAAGAAAACCATCTGAACCTCTGTATCTGACGAAAATACCATCTGATAATAGCCTCAACCTCAGATAAGAAACCCATCTGACCCAGACAACACACCTGGAGATGAATCAAGAACACCATCTGACAAAGATACTGAATCATGGTTTCTGATGGCCAGTTTTCCTGCAATAACCCAGTCCCTCTCACAGGTAGGATAGACCTAATCCACGGACAAAGGTACGGCATCCTATGCGGTTGTCAGCGTCACAGACTTTCATGAGTGACGATACGATTCCCAGAAGGAGTGGCATCATCAAATCATGAAGAGGCCTCACTTAGCTGACTTCCAAATGATCGGTCCCCAGAGTCGACAACCCTCACGTCTGGACTCCCCTCAGATCCTCAGGACCGGAAAGGAGCACCTCTGCAAGAATCTCGTCTGAGCGCAGATTTTCGTAGGGAACTGTGCCTGCTCAGCAGACAGGTTCGTCTACTACTTCTCCGCAACTATATCTAGGTGTGTACTCAAGCCCAGGTCCGGCTTTTCACTCACAGTAACCTCCCTTTGCCCACAGCAATAATCACAATAATGTAATGCTGGAAAATAAATGCGGAAAGGTAAAGGTACAGAAAAGTAAAGTGCAGAAAAGTAAAATACAATATGCACAACACCCGACCAATAAACATCCAAGCGCTAGGATTGACTCGCGTAGGGGATGGGAAACGGTCCCAGCATAAGGGATGGGAAAAGTCCCTAGATGCTTTTATCCCCAGCAGAGTCGCCAGCTGTCGCTTGCGCGAAAATGAGGTGCCGGCATGACAGGAGAGTCGCCACCGTGCGTTATTTATCCCTCAGAGCGGGAAAGGAAACGCTCGAAGTAAACCTCGCAAAGACGGGAAAAGGTATGGTCATCGCAACCAAAACCTGGATTCGGGAGTCGGTTACGCAAGGGGAAGGTATTAGCACCCCTCACGTCCATCGTACTCGATGGGATCCACGCTTGGTGTTTATAGGTAAAAGGGTGTATTATCTATCTACGCTAATGGCTGGTCCGAAAAGAAAATAAAAGGACAGGACTCGACAGAACATGCGGTGTTCTGGGCCTACGTATTCCCTCGTGCAATGGGAAAGTCAGAGTCAACGTAGTTCGACTGCCTACGTCTAAACGGGGGAAAGGTTGCTCGCCAGGACATCGCGTCCTGTGCCTACGTACTTTCATCTGAAATGAAAGATCAGAGCAAACGTAGTTCGGCTAACTACGGGTAAACAGGAGCTCTCACACAGCAGTGAGAAAACAAACTAGTCTCTAAGGCTCGGGAACCTACAACTACGATCTGGTCTCAAATGCGCTCGGGCAAGAGAAAAAGGGATAACAATTAGTCGTTAGCGGGAAAGTCTCGATCGCACAGCCGCGAGAGAACAAAGGTTAGTCGTTAGTGTGCTCGCTAGGATATCGCATCCTATGCCTACATATCTTCGTCTGGAACGAAGAATCAGAGCAGCTGTAGTTCAGCTAACTACGGATCAAGCTACTCAAAAGCTCCTACAGAAAGGAAAGGGAAACCCTAGAACTATAACTGAGAAACAGAGGAATCTATATACTGCTACCACACCTGGTTGACCATTCTAATGTCTATCATAACAACTCCGCAACGGAGAAGTCAGAGCTCCTAAGGGAACATGGCAACAGGATTAAACTACAAACAAGAAACTGCAACGTAAATGAATACTGAAAATATGCATGAATGCAACAGCTAAACAAACAAGGCGCAGAGGCCGCAAACCACAAAGGCAAGGGAGCTCAGCTCTACCAAATACCAACAAGCAAAGCCACGCAATAACAAACAAGCAGAAGGAGGACCACCTCAACTTCTCATGCACACAAAGTCTACTTCTAAGATGCACCTACTCAGAACTATCTAGATGAACCTAAGTCTAATGCAACATAACATCACACAAGTCAAACAATACAAGGAGACTAACCCTGAGCAGGGCCTCTAACAAACCTGAAACAAGCTCCTAATAACTCTCTAAACAAAACTCTATACAATACCCTAAGCAAAGCTCTAAGCAACAACCTAATCAAAACCTAAGCAAGGATCTAAACAAACTCCTAGGCAAGAGGAATCAATCCCATTTCCCAAGCTTCAGAACAAGCTTACCAGAGAAAGGAAGCTAAGCAGACAAGCTCATAGTATCTTTCCTCAGGAAAGTACCAGGAGGTTACTACTCAGGAGTCATATCCTATGCGGCTCGACAACTGTGATCAGTTTACATCCCTCCTCAGGAGAGATTAAACTCACATGAAGGCTCCGGCATCACGGGATACTTGAGAAATACCTATATGCACTAGGGGAACTAAGTGAACAGGCTCATAGGACCTTCCTCAGGAAAGTACTAGGAGGCTGACACTTAGGAATCGTATCCTACGTGGCTCAACAACTGTGATCAGTTTATATTCCTCCTCAGGAGGAATTAAACTCACAAGTCGGCTCCGACATCACTGGATACTTAGGAAGTCCTAGACAAACTACTGGAACTAAGTGAATAGACCCATAGGACCTTCCTCAGGAAAGTACTAAGGGGCTTCCACTTAGGAATCGTATCCCATGTGGCTCAACAACATGTGATCAGTTTACATTCCTCCTCAGGAGGAATTAAACTCACAAGTCGGCTCCGACATCATTGGATACTTATGAAAGAGGTGAGAAGGAAGGATGAAAGTCATTCATAGTGCCTTCCTCAGGAAAGTACCATAAACTCCCTTCAAACTTCGGGATCTCGAACCTCACAAACAGACAACAAGCTCCTAGACTAAGCCTCAATCCAATGCAACCTTGCAAGCTCCAACAGGACCTCCAATCAGCTCCCACCTTCAAGAAGAATCCACAGGCCAACAAACCACAAAAGACTATCTCTGAAGTTCAACCACAGTTGAACTTCATAGTCAGAAGTCATCAAAACTTCTCCTATTTTCAGGCTCAGACAAATCCTATCAGAATACCCTACAAAAATCTATCAACAATCTATGGGGAGACCTACATGGCTCTAGGACAACATACTGAAAAATCAGAATAAAATTCAATACCAGATGAAAGAAATAAAATCAGCAACACAGACATGCCAACAGACCAATTTATTCAACATCAATAACAGTGAAAAAATGCAATTAAAATGAAAATGCATGATTAAGCTAATGTTTTTATGCTATAAAATTCTACACTGAGTCACGAGTCTACAGAAAAAAGAACGGAATTATTTGACTAATTCTACCATTTTTTATGAATTTTCTAATGATATGCATGCATTAAGAAATATTAAAAACATCAATTAAATGGAAAATATGCACTAAAAATAGAAAATAAAAATAAAATGTCTTATTTTTATTTTTCTTAACATTTTCATCAAATGGTGGAAAAAGAATTATTAAAACAATTATTATTTACATTTTTTCTATGAATTATTTGATATGCACAAACAAAAGAAATTGAAATAAAATTGAAATATGGCTGGGGGTTTAAACAGCAGGGAAATCTAGCTATTATTCATTGGGCCCTGATTCTGGGAGGTACTAAAAGCAGTTGGGCGCAGGGCCCAGATTCTGAAATCAAACAAATCAAAAAGAAAAAACCTATGGGGGTGCAGCGTTAGCAATATTTCAGTTTATTCTCAATGGGCTTACGCCCAGGGGGTGTTGAAAGTAAATCTGGGGCCTAAGGCCCAATCCATCATTCAGATCCTCACACACGCTGGGGGGGGGTTGAGCAACTGGGAGGTGTATGCGCAGCAAACACACTTGGGCCTAAGCCCAGTCCGATCAAACCCTAATCCAGCATTCAGTTAACAAAACCTAAATCATCCCCCCAAATACCTTGGGTACTGTTCACCTTAACCTCTAACGCCGCTCTGCTCGTTCATCTCCCTCACTCCCTCTGCAACTCACTCAACCCAGCAAACCCTAAACGAAACCAGACCTGCAACTCAATCCGACCTAAACCTAAACAAACCCTAACTCAAACCTAAATTCAATCTAGTCTCCAAATCAAGACGAAATGAATCCATACATTCAACAATCCACAACGAGATGCGAGTAAGAATCGAAGGGCAACATACCTGGAGGTGGAATACGAGCAAATTTGAGGTGTTCTCTTGATGATTTCAACGACTCACGCGAAGATCTTGATGAGAGTTCCTAAGAACTTCTTTGGAGGTTGTTGCCGTCTTCTGAACAAGCACCGAGGAACTCAACGAGTTCTTGGAGATCTGGAAACGAAGGAAGGTTGAAGGCGCTCTGGAGATGGCGTTCTGGAGATATTGTGTGAAGATTGATGTGAGAAGACGAAGTTGTTGATTTCTGGAAAAAATTCGTATGATGGAGGATGAAGATATTTCTGGAAAATCGTTGATGGAGGGCGAAGATTTAGGGTTTCTGGAGAAGTTTGCACGAAGGTTGTTGAAGGTTGGACGAATTGATGGAGTGGATTCTGGAGGAGTTGATGGAGTGTGAAGTTCAATGGTGGTTTCTGGGAATTAGGGTTGAAGGTGATGAGTTTCTGGAAATTTTGGTTGAAGATGATGAAGGTTCAATGCGTTTCTGGAAAACGTGGTTGAAGGTGATGAAGGCGGAAGGGAGGAGATCGGAGGAAGAGGATGGAATCTGGGTTTGGAGGGAGTTCTGGTGAGTTTTCCGGTAGAGGACGGTCGCCGGAGTACATGCACGGCGGCCGGAGTGGTTTCACGGTGAAGCGTGGGGAGCAAGACGCGTGGTGGTAGACGAGCTCTGCATGTGGGACACGCGTCCCACGCGTGGCTGAGGGAGAGACGGTGAGGGATACGCGTGGCGCTCTGGGAAACGGAAAGGTGGGTCCTCTTGCTGCGCAACACGTGTCAGCTTATATACCCTGGAAATGCGTGGGAAGCTTCTAGAATCTCCTGGAATCTGCTGGACAAACTGGACTTGTTTTTGGACAATCTGAATCATTTTGAATTGGGCCTTTGCAAAAAACGCCTCACTGGGCCCATACGAAAAATGAATCAAAAAACTGTAAAATATTAATTAACTAAATCTGATTAACACTAATAATCCTAATTAAATCTAAAAACAACAATTAACCTAATTAAAAAAGTGATTAAAACTCTAATTATCCTAATTAAGTCTAAATCAACCTAATTAAATCTAAAACTCAATTAAGATCTAATTATCTCTAACAATTCAATTAATCCTAATTAAATTCTAAAAAATGATTAAACTAATTAAACCCTAAACTTTCACTAATTCTCTATTAAAATCCTATTATCATTTAATACCAATTAAAATCTATCATTAACAAAAGAAAAAAAAAAACTATATTATTTCATATTTCCTAAAAATATTAAAATCTATTTTAAAATCTATAGAAAATTCTAAAAATGATTTAAAAAATCTTATAAAATCCTAAAAAGAGAATTAAGCTATTAAAATATTCAAAAACCCTATTTAAATTCCAGAAAAAATTATAAAGCCTATTAAAAATTCCCACAAGCCTATGAAAATCCTAAAAATGCAGATGAATGCAAATGACCCCCATAAAAGCGCACGAGACCAGATCGAATCGAACGGAGATCCCCGGGCATCAGAATATCCTTAAAATCACTGAAAAATCACCGAGGAGCGCACAATTTCCTGAAAATAAAACCCTGGTTATCTGGACTGGGTCTGCCATATCTGATAGACAAAAATCAAGCTGTAAACTCTGATATCCCCTGCTTGTGCACAAAAATCATATATCTGAGCTGCGAATATGAATTTAAACCATGAGTCAGATAGGAGAATCGGTTGGTCAAATTTTAGGGTGCAACAGTCTTCATATCACTTGACCTTTCCTAGAATTAGAATGCACAGAGAAATCCTTTTTGTCTGTGTTCTTGTATCTAGCATAAATGAGGAAAGAGTCGTTTGGCCAAACCAACGGACATAACTTTGAATTCTTCTTCAACAAGTTTCTAATACTCAGCAAATAAAATCAGAGCCTTGAATGATCAGAGTCTTTGATGTTCATCAGAGTTTGCAGGATCAGAGCATTGCAGCAAGTGTGCTTTCAGCGTGTAATTTGAAGGTGAGATAATACTTAGAAGGGGGGTTGAATAAGTATGAAAGATTAAGACTAAAAATAATCACACAATTAATTTTTATCCTGGTTCGTTTAAAACAACTACTCTAGTCCACCCTTCCTAGAGTGATTTGCCTTTCTCAACAAGGACTTAATCCACTATTTAATCAAACAGATTACAATAGTAACACCTAAGAACAACTGTTCTTAGTCTTCTCAAGAGCTACTGATTCCAACTGAATCCTCTCAAGGAAAAACCTTTACAATCAATGTAAAACAAATACAAGAGTATTAATGCTTCTATAAAGCTTTTATCACAACAATGATTTTTCTCTTAAGTTTAAGTACAAGAAATTCTAAGAAGAATATGAAATAATGAGAGCTTAGAAATAATATAATTTCTTTTCAGCAAATTGTATGTCTATCATTACTGAAGAATTTGGTGGAGTCTCCCTTTTATAGGCAGCTGATCCAAGGAAGCTGAGCATTGAAAAGAGAGTCCCAAAAAGGTCTGAGCCTTTTTGTCTTCACATCAAGTGACCTTTCCTAGAAGTAGATAGCATAGAAAAATCCTTTTTGTCTGTGTTATTGTGTCTAGCACAAATGAGGAAAGAGACGTTGATTTACTCCAACGGATATATTCTTGAATATTTCTTCTTCAGTTTTCAGCAAGTTCTTCAGAGTCTGAATGGATCAGAGTCTTCTAATGATATTCAGAACTTTGCTGTATCAGAGTCTTCTGCAGCATGTGTGCTTTCAACGTGTTGATCATCAGAGCATATTTGACACAAAACTTCAGTACTTGGCAGCGTTAGTACTTTCAGAAACTTCTGAAGAATTATGCTTTGAGAAACTCTTCAAACAATATTCTTCTTTGCTTCAGATGCTTCTGCTTGCTTCAGATTCTTCTGGAGCTTCTGCTTCAGATCCTTCTAGAGACTACGCTCAGGATCTTCTGTAGACAGCAATCAGAATCTTCCAATGAATGCATCTGGCGCTTCAGAGTCAGTTACATTCTTGTATACAATACAGATTTGCTTCTAGAGAGTTAATTTCATTTCAATCTGCAGTAAAACTCTCAAACAAATTTTAGAGTATATAATTCTTAAATATAAAATTTCCTAACAGTTATCATCAAAACAAAGAGTTATTATTAAGAACCAATCTGTGTTCTAACAATCTCCCCCTTTTTGATGATGACAAAAAGTATTAGAAATTTTATTTAACTGAACATATAGAATTATAACTCCCCCTGAGATGATGAATCTCCCTCTGAGTTAAATAAGAAAAAGGAATAGAAACTTCCCTTTTGTCTTGAGTAATCTTCAGAGTTAGATCTTGTTTGTTCTTATAACATTTTAGGGTCAGAATGTCTTGCAGATATAAGATTCAGAGTTTGATAATAGACAAATGATCTGAGAGACTCAGAGTTTCTTTTATAGAGTGTTCTTATCAAATGTTCTGAAATAGTCAAGTTAAATGTTAGATAGAATAGATATGTCTTAAGATTCATTCTGGTGAAGTTATATTAAACAGTTCAGATCTATATTTTCTCCCCCTTTTTTGTCATAAGCAAAAAGTAAAAACTTAGTCATAGTTTCATTCTTCTCATCTTGCTTTGACATCCATTTTGTCATATCCTCAGACTTCTTATCCTGCTTAGCCATCCAGGATTTTATCTCTGACTGTCCAGCCTCCAGAGCAGCAATCTTGTCTTCAAAGTCTGGATGTTCTGTCTTTATCTCAGATGAAGAATTAGGAGGTTTTGTAGCCTGAACAGAGTCAATTTCCATTGGTTCTGTAGATCCTGAAGAGGGTTCTACCAGAGTCATAGTCAATGCATTAGCAGTAGATTCTGTTGATGGTGGAGGAGCATCTAAATGAAGCAGAGGTTCAGTTTTGTTGACAGTCCAGAATAGAGTCCTTTCAGCTCTGAGCTTTGCATCATCAGAACAGACGTTCTTCAGATTTGAAGCTACAGCGTTGAATCTATTGATGAATCCGTTCCAGATGATGTCAGATTCATTGGCATCCATTGTTTCAGAGCATTTCTTCTGAACAGTACCTAAATACATCTGTATTTCTTGCAAAAATGTTTGAAATAAATGACCAATATTAAGTCTGGGTTGTGGTTTTAGCAAGGTTTCCAGAGTTATATGTTTAGGTTTGGGAGTTGGTGGAAAAAGTGATTTTTGGATGGAAATTAGAGGAGGAGGATAATATGGAAAGAAAGGAATTTCAGGTTTTTGAGGTAGGGATTTGTTTAAAGCATTAAGCAAATGAGGTTTTGGTCTTCTGTTTGGGGTAACTACATCAAAAGGTGTATTTGAGTAGGGTTTGAAGGCAGATTTTGGTGGATCAACAGATGCAACAGTGTTATCAGATGCAATTTGCAGAGCTGAAGCAACAGCTTTATCAGGATTAGCAGATATGGTTGCTAAAGATCCTACATTGGACATTGATTGAATATATGACATAAGCACAGATGGAATAGCCACTGTGAGTTTTGGTTTCAGAGGTTTGAAGGGGTCAGATGGTTCAACTCTGTCATAAAAGTCTTTCAGTTTGAAACCATAAGACAGATTATGAAAAAGAGAAGAAACTTGGGCACAAGATATGGAAGATCTTGGATTAGAACTGGGGATTAATATCTCAGATGATGGTGCAGGTGTGGGAATAAGATCTGGAATGGGAGTTTTAGAAGGTATGGAAGGTTCAGGTTTGTTTATCTCAGAGTATTTGTCAGATGGAGAGATTAGAAAATCTGAGTGGATTTCTGATTCTGATGAGTTGGAGGATGTTGTAGGTGTACAAGAGGTAGAAGATACTTGAAACACTGTTTTTAGTGGTGTGACATCAAGAACATCTGTCTCAGGGATGTGAGGTTCAGAAGTGTTGGTAGGTTTTGAAGGAATGTCAGATTATTTGGATGGTTGTTCTGAGATTGGTGAATCAGAAGGAATAATTATTGGTTCTGATGAAACTGGATTAGAAGTTACTTTTGTAGGTTCAGAAGTAACAGTTGCAATGGGTTCAGAATGTGGATTAATTGATGGTGGATTGTCAGAGGCTTTTTCTGGTTGAACTTCTTTTGGTTGATTTTCTGGATGTTCAGAGGTTTGGTGTTGAACAGATGTTTGTTGTCCTGATGGTTCTTGTTTTGATAGTTGATGATCTGTTGGTTGAGGACGTGGAACAAAGTGTTTGATATGAATTTTGGGTTGAGATGGTTTTGGTACAGAAACAGTTGGTGTTGTTGTTTGAGTTGGAGCAGGTGTTTGTTTTTTTGTGGAGAAACAGAACTAGGAGCAGTAACAGAAATGGTTTGTGTAGAAGGTGGTTTTGGAATAGACTTAACATTAGAATCATTAAAAACATGTTTTGCAGAAGATACAGAAGATTTAGTACCTTTTACTTTGAACCTCTTGGCAGGTACAGAAGCAGCTTCTTCAGAATCTTTTCTCTTCAAGAGCTTCTTGGGCTTCTCAGCTATCTTGACTTTCTTCTGAGCAGGTGCAGATTCTTCTACAGGCTGAGTCCTTTTCCTCTGGAGTGGTGCTTCTTCTTCTCCTGCATCTGGTAGTGGTTGTTTAACTAGCTGAAACACATTAGCAGGAACAGGTGTTCCATCCTTCTTGCATTGATCAATATACATAACAACTATATGTCTGGGCTCTTCAGCAAAGAATAAGGGAAAGTCATCTACATGAATCCTCTTATTCAATTTAGACATATTTAGCTTCTTGGGGGCTGTTGTGAGTTCATCAACAATTTTGAGTCTCTGAAGACTTTTAGCATTCAGAGGCTTTCCCATTATAAACTCTAATTCTTCTGTGACACCAGCAGCGTATAGAGCAGTTACCAAACCATTCTCAGTAAGAAGATCTGAGAGCAACCTTCCAAAGGGGATCCAAGTTCTGATCTTCTGTCCTTTCTCTTTCACATATTCTCTAGATGCATTGATATGGTTCCACAGATGCATAAACAGAATGTATGGAAGATCTACCTTGGTGCTCTGACTAAGGCAATACATGAAATAGAGTTGTTCATTATTGACATAGTCTGGAGAATTGGTTGATTTCCTGTGGTGGATGCATCCCATGAAGATCTTGGCCCAGATCTTGTAATCAGGCTTCAGATCTTTGAATTTGTTAGAAGCTTGACCAGCAGTCATTACTTCTTCATAAACTTCATCCATGTCCACACGCCCAGCTGGCAAGTGGGAAACACCATCTGTTTCTTCATAACCTATTAATTTTCTTATCAGATATTCTGTGATAATAATTTCTTTTCCCAGCACAGAAGATATGATGAACTTGGGATAAACTGATGCATGAATCCAGAATTCTTTCACAAGGAGAGGGTAAACTGGTCCAAAAAGCCTATCAAAGTACTTAACCCATCCTTGAGCTCTAATTATGGAACGAAACTCAAACCCATTATCTGCCAGAGAATCAAACTCAACCATAGATTCACATAAAACTTCCAATTTATCAACTGGCGTAAGAAGTGTTCTTTTGGGAGGAGAATATGGAGCAACACCCATGTTTTCTGAAGTCACAACAGCCATAGTAGATTGGAATTGAGCAGTTGTTGATGATGAAGTTGCCATTGAAGAATGCTTTGTCAAACACTTAGGTTTTGGGTTTTTATGCAGAGAAAATAGGAGATGAAAACGCATGTAATTTCTGAGAGAGTGAAAAGTGTGAAAGTGAATACAAGACAAATATTTATACTAAAACACTTAGGCACATCAACAGTCAGAAAAATGCACGTTGGAACAAGCATTAAATGAAGAGAATAAAAATCATTTCAAAACATTAGTTGCTTCTGACAATTTGGGGGGAAAACCAAGATTCTTACTATTCAAACTTCACCTCAAACGTCTCTTCAGTTATGTACACGCCACCTCTTCAGATTTGGTGTGACACGTGTTTGCTTGCATGTGTTCTGAATTCTCTTAGAAATGAAACGTTAGTCAACGTCCAGATCTTCTAAAGATTGTTAGTTCAGAGTTTCACAAAGAAATATTGATCAGAATAAAATAAGCAATTAGAAATACTTCAGAGCATTAAGCATTAAGCATTTTTGCATCAGTAAAAATTTGCTTCTGATAAATATCATTCTGGACAAAAATCCATACAAATATTTTTCAGAATAAATTTGAATCTATCTTCAACAAGGGGTTTTGTAAAAATATCTGCCCATTGATGATCTGTATCAACAAAGGCTAAATTTATGATTCCCTTCTGAACATAGTCTCTGATGAAATGATGCTTAATTTCTATATGTTTTGCCTTAGAATGTAAAATGGGATTCTTGGACAAACATATGGCAGAAGTATTATCACAAAAGATAGAAATGTTACTTTCAAAAATTTGATAATCTTCTAGTTGACTTTTCATCCAGAGCATCTGCGTGCTACATCCAACAGCAACAATGTATTCAGCCTCTGTGGTTGAAAGTGTGTTGCACCCCAAAATTTGCCCTCACAATACAAGACTTTGTGTTCCAAGAAGGTTCACAAGGTTCACAAAATTCACAATTGGTCAGAAGAGTTGACAATTCCCTCAGACAATGCACCTCCTAAGCAGTGCATCCAAAACTAGGGTTTTGACTTTAATCAGGCTAAATGGACTTCCAAGACTTCAAGTGAGCTTCATAACATCTTATATGTGTATAAGAACCCCCATGTCAAGTTTCAAGACTTTTCTCAAAAGTTTGCTCAGTCAGATGATCAGATAAGTCAAAAGCAGTCAATGCAGTTAAAAGGTCAAACCAAAGTCAAACTTCATGATTTTTTTTTTTTTTTGCCAACATCAAAGAGAGGTTGGGTGAGAAATATTATCATAATAACTGTAATACCCCAAATTTTGCCCTAAGATTTGTCGTCGCATTTCATTGCATTTAATCAATTACTAACAAATTTGTGTAGTCGTTTGACTTTTTGCAGGTAAATATCATATGGCATGCATTTTTTTTTTAAAAAGTAAAAATGGCACAATTGGCAGGAGGACATGTGTAAGGAGTTATGAGTGTGAGAGGTTGAGAGTTCGAATCTCACCTTTGTCATTTTTTTTGTTTTTTATTATTTTTACTCTAAATTTTTCTATCTTTCATTAAAAAAATAACAAAAATAGTTTTTTATTATTATTTAATTATTATTTTCGTATTTTAATTAAATCATTTTTTAAAATATTATTTTTTTCACTTTTTTCTAAATTATTCATAAAAATATCCAAAAAATCATAAAATAAAAAATATTGAAAAAAATTTTGTTCTTTTTATAATATTTTTTATTTTAGGAATCAATAGGATTATTAGTTTTTATTTTAAGTTTATTTTAATTATTTTAAATTATTTAAATTTTATTTTTTTCTTAACTAATTATTTAGTTTGGGCTTTAAAATGGGCTTTAGGGACATTATTGACAATTTGGTGTTAACCCTAATTTGTTCCCTATATATACATGTGTTGCCTTGTTGGAAAAGAGAGGAGAATGAAAAAAACCTAAGAGGAGTGAGTGCCGTTTGCCGTTATTTAGTTTTCTTCTTCATCCATTACTATTGTTTCTTTTTCTTCATCGTTTACCGTTATTTCTTTTCCTTCATCTATTACTGTTGTTTCTTTTTCTTCATCTTTTACCGTTATTTCTTTTTCTTCATCTATTACCGTTATTTCTTTTTCTTTATCTATTACTGTTACGTTTATATATATATATAATTTTTAAATTGTTAGAGTTTATATATATAAGATTTTTGATCGAATTATGTCGATACGATGTTTGCACATTCGTGTGCATGACGCGTGACATTTGTGTTAGTTCGATCTGGTTGCGATGATCGCATTTTTGTGTGAGCAATAATACTATTTTTTGCTTAATTTCTTTTTCTTTGCGATAAATTTTGTTTCGTCCGATTTAGATCTGGTTGCGATGAGCGCATTTCTGCGTTAGCAACATTGTTGGGTTATTTGGCACATTTAAAATTCATTATTGCTTTATTATTATTATTATTATTATTATTATTATTATTATTATTATTATTATTATTATTATTATTATTATCATTATTTATTATTATTATCATTATTATCATTATTATTACCATTATTATTATTATTGTTATCATTAATTTATTAAAATTTGTTATAATATAAAAATCTGTTTTTTAAAATAAATAACATTAACATCTTTTCCAAATTAATATGAAAACCTATTATTTTTAAGAAAAACTTTTTTTAGATAAATTTAAAATAATAACTAAAATCTTTTTTTTAAAATAATAACTAGAACCGTTATTTATTTTATTTTATTATTGTTCAATTCAAATTTCATTATCATATTGTATCTGCTCCTCTCATGTAACCTCGCGAACTTAACAATCGCTCTTTAAATTCTGCCTTTAAATTTCTGCTTGCATGGTTTAAATTATGACATTATCTCTCTGTTTGCATGATTCAATTATCTCACGCGTTTACTATTATTTCTGTCACATTGCACACATCCGAAGGTTAGGTCTAACTGTTTGGCCGCCGCGCCAATAGTCCGTAAAACTTCACACATTCAATTTCAAATCCTCAAAACTACAAACTACAAACCCTAATTTTCACAAATGCCTCGCCGCAGGCAAAATTACAATTTTACCCTTAGCATTAGGTCAAAGAGCCGCCGCGCTCATTTTAGGGTTTCCCGCCGTGGAATCCCTAATTTAACCCTAATTACAACTTAACATTTCAACGTAGAGATTTGGAGTTTCTACACTCCACGTAAGCGTGTCCTTAAGATGCGTTTATTCCCCTTGAGACCTTGACCACAGTCAAGAAGTTTCTAACCTCCCTATTGAGGGGAACTACGATTACTCTGATTCCACTCCCGTAAGGATACGTAGGCACAAGATGCGATGTCTTGCCGAGTAAACTTAGAATTAACCCCCTTTATTATTTATTATTGCTTATTTATTATAATTTTGTAATTGCCTCTTGGATGTAAATTGTAATTACTTAATTATTATTATCATTATGGTTAGTAATTAGGGAGTGCTAATATGTATGATATTTAAAAAAATAAATTAGATCATTTTAATATAAGATAATTAAATTAAACATTTCACACACGTAAGTCGATTTTAATCGCCGTCTCACTTCTTAAGGATATCCCTCAAGTTGCCTATGAATATTGGTTAAGTGGGGTGTATAAAGCAAGTCCCTCAAAAAGAAAATCATCAAAGTCTCTTATGGTTGCCTTTACGAATCGAGTCCCTTTCGAAAAATGATGATAGTCCCTCTAGTTTGCTTATTACATCCCACAATGGCCTTCAAAATCCAATTGTCCCTCACATGTCCCTTAACATCCAAAGTAAGGACTACCTACTCCATTATAGTAGGGATAGTCTTACTAAGGAAAGGATAAAGAATAAAAAAGACCTTAAAACATTAGGGTAGGCTACTCCTAGATACTTGCTCACTTCAAAACTTTTTCACACTTAAACAAATTTCCAACAAAATTTTCAAACAAGTTTTTTTCACATCCATACACGGATTATTATTAAACTATTCTGAAATTTTTTGCTATTCACACACTACACTTTCAAAACAATTCAAAAGTGAGCTTAAGTACCTAAGAGCCCATGGATAACCATGGATGAAAAGGGTGCTAACACCTTCCCTTTTCATAACCTACCCCCCGGACCCGAAATATTCTCTAAGGTCTTTCCTGTTCTTTTATAACCTTTCCTTATGGATAAAATAAAAGTCGGTGGCGACTCTTGCTATCCGCAACATTGTTTAAAGTCAGTTCTCCCACCGTGTTACAGAACTGGCGACTCTGCTGGGGATCTATTTTAGAGGGGTACCCTTAGGAATTAAGATCACTTTAAATTGTTTGCCTTGTTTGCTTTATTATTATGTTGTTGGGGTGCTCTTATGTGTGAAAGGTCCTAACCCGGATCTAGTGTACCTTAGGTAAATGGCAATAGACCAAGGAAACTGTACGACGTATATCGATACGGTTGATCTGGTGGCCATAGTTAGTGCGACTTCTTGGTTGGTGCTTATGTTCCTTAAGTCAAGTTGAGGATAATATTGAGGCTGCCATATGTTGTCAATGCACTAATTGACTTTTAGAACCCTAGTTAACTCATCTTGGCCTTTAGAAAGTAGTGAGGTAACCGGCTTTGGTGCAGACTGAAGTTGGTTGACACTCGATACTACGCTCATTGAGATCTTAAACTTGGAGGGTTTTGGTTGGCAAGTAAGTTGCCTTCTGAACAACCACCCTTGTGAAGGATCAATGATATTGAGATCCCTTAGAACCTGGTTACTTTTGTAGGACAGGATGAACCATCTAACTTCAGGGGAGGGTACTTGCCTTTGAACCTCATGCAAGCCTTTAAACCTAGGGCTATGGTGTGACTTGTTTGTGTGTGCCACATGTTTGTGATTGAGCATAACATCATGACATCATCATGCATCATAAGCATATCATTTTCCCTAACCATTTCAAGGACCAAAGGATTTATCTTTGTTCTTTGTTGCAGGTCATGGCTTCTGCTCGTAGAAACACCATCAGGATCAACTTTGTAGGGATACCTGCTAAGCTCAAGGAGTTGGTTTCCCTAGTGCCTGATCATTCCCAGTTCAACAAGAGACATGGTCACTTATTGGATCTAGTTACTTCAGGGTTCAGTGAAGACATGATGAGTGTGCTGTTTCAGTTCTTTGACCCTAAGCACCATTGCTTTACATTTCCTGATTATCAGCTGGTTCCAACCATGGAGGAGTTCTCCAAGCTTCTGGGTATACTTGTTCATGATCAGAAGCCATTCACAGGCTTAGAGAAGGAGCTTAAACCAGAAGTTATTGCTGCAGCTCTACATCTGAAGAAGTCTGACATTGTTCTAGAGACGAGAAGTGGAGTTAAAGGTATTCTTGCCAAGGTATTAGTGGATAAAGCTCAAATGTTCTTGAAGGCTATGAGCTACGATGCTTTTGAGGAGATCTTAGCCTTATTGATTTATGGCTTAGTGTTGTTCCCCAATCCTGATCAGTTCATAGACGTTCATGCCGTCAACATATTCTTGAGTCACAATCCAGTGCCTACCTTACTTGGAGACATCCTACATTCTCTTCACACCCGTACTACAAGGGCAAGAGGAACTTTGATGTGCTGCATACCTTTACTTTCTAGGTGGTTTATTTCTCACCTTCCTCGCTCAGTAATGAAGAATGAGCAAGGGTTCAGATGGTCCAAGAGGATCATGTCACTTTCTCACTCAGACATCCATTGGTACTCCAGATCTATGGAGAATGTCACCATCATTGACCGTTGTGGGGAGTTTCCTAATGTGCCACTTCTAGGCAT
The DNA here is from genome assembly GCA_963859935.3 of Lathyrus sativus. Taxonomy (NCBI): domain Eukaryota; kingdom Viridiplantae; phylum Streptophyta; class Magnoliopsida; order Fabales; family Fabaceae; genus Lathyrus; species Lathyrus sativus. The sequence continues at coordinate 949,418,404 of OZ012735.1, forward strand.
AAGAGGAGGCATCACCTACAACCCATCTCTAGCTTTACGACAGTTTGGTTACGCCCGGAGCGATGGTCCACATGACATGTTGATTCAGGGCATTGTGTTTGACTACGACAACGATCTTCAGGGTTACCGTCAGAGATTCATACGAGCTTGGGGAAAGGTAAACAGGATTGACAGCAAGACACTGGAGCCTAAGGACACTATTCCTATGGAGGCTTATCTCAGATGGGTACGATCTCGTGCTCAGACACTCATGATGCCATATCCTGACGTCCTACCAGTTACCATGGAACCTGTTGCTGAAGGAGACACAGCTTATACCATCCTTCACCCAGACATGCCTACTGATATGGAAGACTTGCAGAGATCATGGATCCAACTGAAAGAGCAAAGGGATACTTTCGAGGCTCATTACAAAGCAAGCCAAGCAAGGATCCTAGAGCTAACAAAGCTACTTCATGAGGAACGAAACCTCAACTCATACCTCAACACAAAGAGGAAGCGTCCATGGGAGACTTAAAACCCCATCTTTTGTACATATTTCATTTTCATTTTTTGTAAGCCTAAAAGGCAAAACAAGTTATTACTAATAAAAAGTTACTTTCTTGTTTGTTTAAGAAAATTTAAATCCTGCGGTCCTTGAAAACATTGCATATGCATTCCCATATCATTGCATCACAGGTTTATAATTGTGAACAGGTTTCTCATCTTCTCGCCGTTTATTTCAGCAATGGCTCTTGAACAATCAGTTAAGGATCTCCAGGCACAGAATGCACGGTTCCAAGAGCTGATCCTGAACCTATCCAAGGGGCAGGATGAATTGAAGACACTGCTGGCCAAGAAGACTAAGAAGGCTAGAAGGTCTGCTGGGTTGCTCAACATAGGAAGAAGGTTCAAAGGTCCTGCCAAGACCAAGGAACAGGTTGAAGACTATGAATCTGAAGAATCTGAGCAGGAGAGAGGCAGTCTCCACAACACTATGGGGGACTCTGATTCTGAGGCTAACTACTACCATGAGCCTAACGAAGACAAATTCAAGATGCTGGTGGATAGAATGGATGCTATGGAATTACAGAAATCATCTGGGCTGGATTTTGAGGATTTGAGCTTGATATCTGGGGTGGTCATACCCATTGGGTTCAAAGTTCCTACATTTGTTGTCTATGATGGGGTCTCTTGTCCCAAATTGCATCTGAGGTCTTATGTCAGAAGAATGCAACCCCACACTGCTGATAAAAAGTTGTGGATCCATTTCTTTCAAGAGAGTTTATCTGGAGCTCAGCTAGAGTGGTATTATCAGTTGGAGAGTGTCAACATCAGAGATTGGAATGACCTTGCTGAAGCTTTCTACAAGCAGTATCAATACAATGCTGACTTAGCCCCCACTCGCATGCAGCTTCAGAGCATGTCTATGGGTGCCAAAGAAAGCTTTAAGGAGTATGCTCAGAAGTGGAGAGACTTAGCTGGAAGAGTTCAACCCCCTTTGACTGATAGGGAGTTGGTTGATATGTTCATGTGTACGCTGAATGGTCCGTTTTACAGTCATCTCATTGGAAGCTCATCATCTGGCTTCACTGAGTTGATCATGACAGGAGAGCGAGTAGAGAATGGTATCAAGAGTGGTAAGATCCAAGTGGGCACTTCTTCATCAGGTGCTGCAAAGAAGCCTCCCACTGGGAAGAAAGAATCTAATGCTGTGTATGGTCAGCCTGATCGTAACAGAAGGCATCAGTCTGTTAGTGCAGTTCATATTTCAAATCCAACTCCTGCAACAACAGAGCAGCCTCAAGGCAACCAACAGAGGGCTAGAAGACAGTTCACGAAGATCAACATGTCAATGGCTCAGGCATTGCAACACTTGTTGAAAGCTGAACTTATTACCCTGAGGGAGGCCCCTCAGAACCCCAATGTTACCTCTCCCAAGTACAATCCCAATGCACGATGTGCATATCATTCAAACTGTCCAGGACATGATACTAATAACTGCTGGGTCTTGAAGAACAAAATTCAGGATATGATTGATGCTGGAGAAATTGAGTTTGATCCACTAGGTACTCCAAATGTGATTACAGCTCCAATGCCAAATCACGAGAAGACTGTCAACGCCATTGATGAAGATATTGATAAAGATCTGCATGTCTATTCAGTTATGGAGTTGAGCACACCATTGTCTGTTATCAAAAAGAGGTTAGTACAAGCTGGGATCTTTCCAGGTTGTCATGAAGATTGTCTATATTGTACCTATAAGCCGGATAGTTGCTTCATTTTGAGAGATGGGATTCAACGTCTCATGGATAAATATACTATAGTGTTTGAAAGAAGACCAGCATCTGTAGAAAGTATGGTGGATCATCTGACTCAGGGTAAGAAGATTGAAGAGGTTGACATGGTTGACAAAGTACCACTAAGAATCACTTCAAAGGGTCCCATTAAAATCACTCATCAGGGCCCAATCAAGATTACTGCTGAAGGTCCTGTGAAAGTTGTCGCTGAAGCCAGAGTAGCTCCTCTGATCATTACCACTCCTGGTCCTATTCCTTATACATCTGACAAAGCTGTGCCTTGGCACTATGGGTCTGATGTTTACATCCATGGTGTCAAGCAGGAGCCTTTACCTGATATGCCTGTTGACATTGATAATATTGCTGGATCTAGCAAGATCACTCGTAGTGGAAGAGTCTTCTCTCCTCCAGTTGCTTCTAAGAGTGCAGTTACTCCTGCTGTTACTTCCACCACTGATGCTCGGGGCAAGGGTCCTGTTATTGAGCCTGTATCTACTGATGTGCCAGCTGCTGATGACCTCTCTAAGCAGATGGAAGAAGTATTGAAAATCATTCGCAAGAGTGATTATGATATTGTTGATCAGCTGGGGCATACTCCCTCAAAGATTTCTATGCTCTCCCTGTTATTATGTTCTGAGGCTCATGCCAAGTCATTGATCAAGTTTCTAAAGATGGCTCATGTACCCAGTGCAATTTCTGTGGACCAGTTTGAGAATTGTGTTGCTCACCTGACCTATGACAACGGGTTAGGATTTTCTGATGCTGACTTGACCCCTGCCAAGAGGGATCATAACAGGGCCTTGCATATTTCAATTGAATGCAGGGGCACTACCCTGTCTCATGTGCTGATAGACAATGGTTCCTCTCTGAATGTGTTGCCTAAGGAAGTCCTGAACAAGCTGAGTCCTGAAGATACGGTATTGAAGCCCAGTAATATTGTGGTAAAGGCTTTTGATGGTTCTAGAAGAGTAGTGCATGGGGAAATCGATCTTCCAATCAAGGTTGGCTCTCAGGTGTTTACTGCTACATTCTATGTGATGGATATTCGTCCTTCGTACTCATGTCTGCTTGGTCGTCCCTGGATCCATGGGGCAGGTGCTGTGACCTCCACATTACATCAAAAGTTGAGATATCCGGTGAATGGAAAAGTTGTTACTGTCTTTGGAGAGGAAGAATACTTTGTCAGCCATGTAAACACTTTCAAGTATCTGGAAGTAGAAGGTGAATACATTGAAACTCCATGTCAGTCATTTGAAGTGGTTCCCTGGGCTGTTAAGGATTGTGTGACTCCTCCTGCTGTGAAGAAGGTTCCTGTGGTCATCAGAAACCCTCCAACAATGGCAATGACCTCCCTCAATGATGCAAAAGCTGTGGTGGAAGAAGGTGGTTGTACTATTTGGGGTCAGCTTCCTGATATTCCATACAAGTCTGACAAGTTTGGTTTGAGTTTCACTGCAGAGTCCCAGAAGGCTGTTCGTCGTGCTCGTGCTGTTCGTATCACCAATCAAGGGGTTATCAATGCTGTGGGAGATCAAGATGAAGACTACAACTTGGAGGCATGGATTTTTCCTACTGCGGGTGCTGGACTCAATAATTGGAAAGCTGAAGATGTTATCCCTATCTCCTTTAGTCAGGAGTAAATACTATTACTGTGTTATGTTTTTAAATTTGTAATTTCTGGAACAATTAAAACTTTCAAGCCATGTGCCTTACCCGGGGCACAATGGTGTGCTCGTTACGGGTTGTCATTTCATTTGCATACTTCATTCAATAAAATCAGTGGACGTTTCGTTTTCGTAAATATTGTGTTCCTTGTCTTTCTTTTTCTTTTATTTTTGCTTTATCAGCTATGTGTTCTTACACACACCCACGTCACTAAAATGCAGATCCTCATCCACTCGGGATCCAGTTGATAACAGTTCTACTATTGCCAATTACAATTTCGAGAATCCGATCTATCAAACCGAAGACGGAAACGAGGACGATTGTGAAATACCTGTAGAGCTTGCTAGGTTGTTACAACAAGAAGAGAAAGCTATACAGCCACATGAAGAGCCAGTCGAAGTTGTGAATCTGGGAACTGAAGAAAACAGAAAAGAGGTCAAGATAGGGGCTGATTTAGAGGACAGTGTCAAGAGCAGGTTGATTCAGATGCTACGTGACTATGTGGAGATCTTTGCTTGGTCTTATGAAGATATGCCAGGGTTGGATACAGACATTGTGGTTCACCGTTTGCCAGTGAAAGAAGATTGTCGTCCAAAGAAGCAGAAGGTTCGTCGTATGCGTCCTGAAATGTCAGAAAAGATCAAAGCAGAGGTAATGAAACAGTTCAATGCAGGGTTCTTGGCCGTAACTTCTTATCCTCAGTGGGTTGCAAATGTGGTACCAGTTCCTAAGAAAGATGGTAAGGTGCGTATGTGTGTAGACTACAGAGATCTGAACAAGGCTAGCCCTAAAGATGACTTTCCACTTCCTCATATTGATATTCTGGTAGACAACACTGCTCAGCATAAGGTATTCTCTTTTATGGATGGTTTCTCTGGTTACAATCAAATCAAGATGGCACCTGAAGATATGGAGAAGACTACATTTGTGACACAGTGGGGCACCTTTTGCTATAAGGTAATGCCATTTGGTTTGAAGAATGCAGGGGCAACATATCAGCGTGCTATGGTGGCTTTGTTTCATGATATGATTCATCATGAGATAGAGGTATATGTGGATGATATGATAGCCAGGTCTCAGAATGAAGAACAACATCTTGATCATCTGCACAAGTTGTTTGAGAGGTTGAAGAAATACAGGTTGAGATTAAATCCAAACAAGTGTACTTTTGGAGTTAGATCTGGAAAGCTCCTGGGTTTCATTGTCAGTGGAAAAGGTATTGAAGTGGATCCTGCAAAAGTGAAAGCTATACGAGAGATGCCAGCTCCCCGTACTGAGAAGGAGGTTAGAGGTTTCTTGGGACGATTGAACTACATTGCAAGATTTATTTCCCAATTAACTACCATCTGTGAGCCAATCTTCAAGTTGTTGAAGAAAGATCAGGTGATGGAATGGAACGATGAGTGCCAGACTGCCTTTGATGAAATCAAGAGATATTTGCTAGAACCTCCAATTTTAATGCCACCAGTTGATGGAAGACCCTTGATTATGTATTTAACAGTATTAGACAACTCAATGGGGTGTGTATTGGGGCAACATGACGAGTCTGGTCGAAAAGAGCAGGCAATATACTACCTTAGCAAAAAGTTTACCGACTGTGAAACAAGATACTCACTACTCGAGAAAACTTGCTGCGCTTTGGCATGGGCTGCTCGCCGACTAAGACAGTATATGTTGACCCATACTACCTTGTTGATTTCGAAGATGGATCCAATCAAGTACATATTTGAGAAACCTGCTCTCTCCGGAAGAATTGCAAGATGGCAAATGATCTTGACGGAATATGATATACAGTATACCACTCAGAAGGCCATTAAGGGGAGTGTTGTTGCTGATCATTTGGCTCATCAAGCAATAGATGATTACCAGTCAATGAATTTTGAGTTCCCTGATGAAGACATTATGTCTGTTACCAAAGAACCTGGACAATATGACGGACCTGAACAAGGATCCCGATGGACTATGGTTTTTGATGGTGCCTCCAATGCCCATGGTAATGGTGTTGGTGTTGTGATTAGTTCCCCTGAAGGTTGTCATACCCCGATTACTGCCAGACTTTGTTTCTATTGTACCAATAACATGGCTGAGTATGAGGCATGTATCATGGGTATGCAAGTTGCTATTGATATGAAGATTCAGTTCCTTGAGGTGTATGGAGATTCAGCTCTGGTAGTAAGTCAGATTAAAGGAGATTGGGATACAAAGCATGATAATCTCATTCCTTACAGAGAACATGTGTTGTCTTTGATCCCACATTTCAAAGAGATTACAATGGATGGTGAAGACAGTGTTCTCAGGAGGTGCCATGATACTGACTACAATGGATGGTGAAGACTTTCCACAACCTGTAAACGCAGACATAGTTAAAAAAATACTACGCATAAAAAGAGACCCGCTAGGTTGACAGGCCTAGGCAAAAATAAGGGCATCCCGGCAAACCAAAAGGGTTTGGGCAAAAATTAGGGATATATATATAAAAAGATGTACACCCGGCAAGTCGAAAACCTGAAAAGGCGGCTTGGGCAAAAAAGGGTATCCCGGTGGATTGAAAACCTGAAAGGGCAATCCAGGCAAAAGTTAGGGATTAAAGCGTATGACTATGTCTCGTTTGGATCACTCATGAAACTGCAACCAGTTGTACTACTTACTCAAGCTCAAACAGATAAAGCTCAATCCAATCGTTTCCGTCTCAACAGCAAGAAGATGAGATACTTGAGTGGCAATAGTAGAATTGAAACTCAATAGGATTATTTCCCACATAGCTGATTCTTTTTGTAAAACTTCATGACAAAATTCTCTTACTAGGGTTTATGTCTCCTTGTACAAACTTACCCGTGTATGGGTCACTTTTGATATAAATAAATTCCATCTTTTGAATCCAGATTCACTTTTACCCTATTTACATAAGCGAAACGTCCATTGGTTGTGTTTGAATGTATGTATGCCTTTGAATATGATTGATGTTTACCAGAAACGCATGTATGCTTTTAATATGATTGATGTTTACCAGAAATGCATGAAAATGCAGTAATAGTATTTACTAAGGACGAACGAGGGAAGGATTTCAACGAAGCTTCGCCGGTTCATCTTTACAAGACAGTTACAAACCATCAGTAGGACTAATCCATTTTCACAAAGTCTAATCTCCCCTGGAATTTATATCCATCTCTTTTATCCTCATACGGATATACGGGAAATTACTTTCCAATAAGGGCACGATGAACGAAGACGGGATGTTATACTTATCCTACTATCAAACGAAAACGAAGGTTATCTATACCCTACTATCCCCAACAATGGGAGGTTATCTATACCTTGTTATCCCCAACAACGGGAGGTTATCTATACCTTGTTATCCCCAGCAGACGGAGGGTTATATATTCTTCAACAACGAATCGGGATTTATTTTCCTTGGCCAGCAGTTGTTATACAAGGATATCCAGACACTTCCAGCAGTGTCATAGCATACATACATCATTTACATCATACCATAACATATATGTCTATAGTACATTACCTAAGTGCATCATGTCATACATGCATACATAAAGCATAAACTAATGTTGTTATACAGAATGCTACCTTGTTTTCAGGTTAATTATCCAACAAACAATCTTATGATCTTTGGGACTGCTTTATTGTAACCTCAGGGTTACTTTATCCTCCTGATGAGCTTCTTATTACTTTGGGACTGCTTTATTGTAACCTCAGGGTTATTTTATCCTCCTGATAGCCTCTCATGACTTCAAGACTGCTTTAGAGCTACTGATTGCTCTATCCTCCTGAAATCATCCTATTACTTCAAGACTGCTTTAGAGCTATTCATTGCTCTATCCTCATGAGGTCATATTACTACTTCAAGACTGCTTTAGAGCTATTCATTGCTCTATCCTCCTGAAGCCATCTAATTATTTCAAGACTGCTTTAGAGTTATCCATTGCTCTATCCTCCTGAAATTACATTATTATTTCAAGACTGCTTTAGAGCTATCCATTGCTCTATCCTCCTGAAATCATTACTTCAAGACTGCTTTAGAGCTATTGATGGCTCTATCCTCCTGAAGACATATCACATTATTATTTCAAGACTGCTTTAGAGCTGTTGATTGCTCTATCCTACTGAAGCCATTCTATTACTTCAAGACTGCTTTAGAGCTATTGATTGCTCTATCCTCCTGAAGCCATTATTACTTCAAGACTGCTTTAGAGCTATTGATTGCTCTATCCTCCTGAGGTCAGATTTATCACTTCAAGACTGCTTTAGGGTTATCATTATTGATTGCTCTATCCTCATGAAGACATGCTGTTACATCAGTATTACTCCAGACTCCTGACAGTTCTCATTATACTACTGAAGAACTTTCCCCTAGTGGCATCTTTAAGCCCACTCAATCATGTTCAACTAACCATCAATATCACTCCATGCACTGGTGAGTGCAAATTTTTGGGCTTTTGTGTTCAATCCCCTTCAACCTTCCAGGTTACGACTGGCAAATATACCAATCTAACCCCTCAGGTTTCAGAAAATTGAACAGGGGCAGCTGTTGCACCCCAAAATTTGCCCTCACAATACAAGACTTTGTGTTCCAAGAAGGTTCACAAGGTTCACAAAATTCACAATTGGTCAGAAGAGTTGACAATTCCCTCAGACAATGCACCTCCTAAGCAGTGCATCCAAAACTAGGGTTTTGACTTTAATCAGGCTAAATGGACTTCCAAGACTTCAAGTGAGCTTCATAACATCTTATATGTGTATAAGAACCCCCATGTCAAGTTTCAAGACTTTTCTCAAAAGTTTGCTCAGTCAGATGATCAGATAAGTCAAAAGCAGTCAATGCAGTTAAAAGGTCAAACCAAAGTCAAACTTCATGATTTTTTTTTTTTTTTGCCAACATCAAAGAGAGGTTGGGTGAGAAATATTATCATAATAACTGTAATACCCCAAATTTTGCCCTAAGATTTGTCGTCGCATTTCATTGCATTTAATCAATTACTAACAAATTTGTGTAGTCGTTTGACTTTTTGCAGGTAAATATCATATGGCATGCATTTTTTTTCTAAAAAGTAAAAATGGCACAATTGGCAGGAGGACATGTGTAAGGAGTTATGAGTGTGAGAGGTTGAGAGTTCGAATCTCACCTTTGTCATTTTTTTTGTTTTTTATTATTTTTACTCTAAATTTTTCTATCTTTCATTAAAAAAACAACAAAAATAGTTTTTTATTATTATTTAATTATTATTTTCGTATTTTAATTAAATCATTTTTTAAAATATTATTTTTTTCACTTTTTTCTAAATTATTCATAAAAATATCCAAAAAATCATAAAATAAAAAATATTGAAAAAAATTTTGTTCTTTTTATAATATTTTTTATTTTAGGAATCAATAGGATTATTAGTTTTTATTTTAAGTTTATTTTAATTATTTTAAATTATTTAAATTTTATTTTTTCTTAACTAATTATTTAGTTTGGGCTTTAAAATGGGCTTTAGGGACATTATTGACAATTTGGTGTTAACCCTAATTTGTTCCCTATATATACATGTGTTGCCTTGTTGGAAAAGAGAGGAGAATGAAAAAAACCTAAGAGGAGTGAGTGCCGTTTGCCGTTATTTAGTTTTCTTCTTCATCCATTACTATTGTTTCTTTTTCTTCATCGTTTACCGTTATTTCTTTTCCTTCATCTATTACTGTTGTTTCTTTTTCTTCATCTTTTACCGTTATTTCTTTTTCTTCATCTATTACCGTTATTTCTTTTTCTTTATCTATTACTGTTACGTTTATATATATATAATTTTTAAATTGTTAGAGTTTATATATATAAGATTTTTGATCGAATTATGTCGATACGATGTTTGCACATTCGTGTGCATGACGCGTGACATTTGTGTTAGTTCGATCTGGTTGCGATGATCGCATTTTTGTGTGAGCAATAATACTATTTTTTGCTTAATTTCTTTTTCTTTGCGATAAATTTTGTTTCGTCCGATTTAGATCTGGTTGCGATGAGCGCATTTCTGCGTTAGCAACATTGTTGGGTTATTTGGCACATTTAAAATTCATTATTGCTTTATTATTATTATTATTATTATTATTATTATTATTATTATTATTATTATTATTATTATTATTATTATCATTATTTATTATTATTATCATTATTATCATTATTATTACCATTATTATTATTATTGTTATCATTAATTTATTAAAATTTGTTATAATATAAAAATCTGTTTTTTAAAATAAATAACATTAACATCTTTTCCAAATTAATATGAAAACCTATTATTTTTAAGAAAAACTTTTTTTAGATAAATTTAAAATAATAACTAAAATCTTTTTTTTAAAATAATAACTAGAACCGTTATTTATTTTATTTTATTATTGTTCAATTCAAATTTCATTATCATATTGTATCTGCTCCTCTCATGTAACCTCGCGAACTTAACAATCGCTCTTTAAATTCTGCCTTTAAATTTCTGCTTGCATGGTTTAAATTATGACATTATCTCTCTGTTTGCATGATTCAATTATCTCACGCGTTTACTATTATTTCTGTCACATTGCACACATCCGAAGGTTAGGTCTAACTGTTTGGCCGCCGCGCCAATAGTCCGTAAAACTTCACACATTCAATTTCAAATCCTCAAAACTACAAACTACAAACCCTAATTTTCACAAATGCCTCGCCGCAGGCAAAATTACAATTTTACCCTTAGCATTAGGTCAAAGAGCCGCCGCGCTCATTTTAGGGTTTCCCGCCGTGGAATCCCTAATTTAACCCTAATTACAACTTAACATTTCAACGTAGAGATTTGGAGTTTCTACACTCCACGTAAGCGTGTCCTTAAGATGCGTTTATTCCCCTTGAGACCTTGACCACAGTCAAGAAGTTTCTAACCTCCCTATTGAGGGGAACTACGATTACTCTGATTCCACTCCCGTAAGGATACGTAGGCACAAGATGCGATGTCTTGCCGAGTAAACTTAGAATTAACCCCCTTTATTATTTATTATTGCTTATTTATTATAATTTTGTAATTGCCTCTTGGATGTAAATTGTAATTACTTAATTATTATTATCATTATGGTTAGTAATTAGGGAGTGCTAATATGTATGATATTTAAAAAAATAAATTAGATCATTTTAATATAAGATAATTAAATTAAACATTTCACACACGTAAGTCGATTTTAATCGCCGTCTCACTTCTTAAGGATATCCCTCAAGTTGCCTATGAATATTGGTTAAGTGGGGTGTATAAAGCAAGTCCCTCAAAAAGAAAATCATCAAAGTCCCTTATGGTTGCCTTTACGAATCGAGTCCCTTTCGAAAAATGATGATAGTCCCTCTAGTTTGCTTATTACATCCCACAATGGCCTTCAAAATCCAATTGTCCCTCACATGTCCCTTAACATCCAAAGTAAGGACTACCTACTCCATTATAGTAGGGATAGTCTTACTAAGGAAAGGATAAAGAATAAAAAAGACCTTAAAACATTAGGGTAGGCTACTCCTAGATACTTGCTCACTTCAAAACTTTTTCACACTTAAACAAATTTCCAACAAAATTTTCAAACAAGTTTTTTTCACATCCATACACGGATTATTATTAAACTATTCTGAAATTTTTTGCTATTCACACACTACACTTTCAAAACAATTCAAAAGTGAGCTTAAGTACCTAAGAGCCCATGGATAACCATGGATGAAAAGGGTGCTAACACCTTCCCTTTTCATAACCTACCCCCCGGACCCGAAATATTCTCTAAGGTCTTTCCTGTTCTTTTATAACCTTTCCTTATGGATAAAATAAAAGTCGGTGGCGACTCTTGCTATCCGCAACATTGTTTAAAGTCAGTTCTCCCACCGTGTTACAAAGTGCAATTGTGGGTTGCTTCTTGCTGTACCAGGAGATTAGGTTTCTTCCTAGAAATTGACAACTTCCAGAAGTACTTTTTCTTTCCACTCTGTCTCCAGCGTAGTCAGCATCACAGAATCCAACTAATTTGAAATCATCAGATTTTCTGTAACACAAACCCACATTAGAAGTACCTTTCAGATACCTTAGAATCCTCTTGACAGCTGTCAAGTGTGATTCTCTAGGATCTGATTGGAATCTAGCACACAGACAAACACTGAACAATATGTCAGGTCTAGAAGCAGTAAGGTAAAGAAGAGAGCCAATCATACCTATGTAGAGCTTCTGGTCTACTTTCTTACTTACCTCTTCCTTGCCAAGTGAGCTAGTAGGATGCATTGGAGTCTTTGCCAACTTGCTGTCAGACATGTTGAATTTCTTCAGAAGTTCTTTAACATATTTTGTCTGATGTATGTAGGTGCACTATGGAGTTTGATTAACTTGGATTCCTAGAAAGAATCTGAGTTCTCCCGTCATGCTCATTTCAAATTCTGCCTGCATACATGTAGCAAACTCCTTTCCAAGTATAATATTTGTTGATCCACAAATGATATCATCTACATAAATTTGGCAAATTAGAAGATCTTTCTTAATTGTTTTACAGAATAGTGCTGTATCCACTTTGCCTCTGATGAAATTCTTCTCCAGAAGAAAATTGCTCAATCTCTCATACCAAGCTCTGGGAGCTTGTTTTAATCCATATAGAGATTTCTTTAATTTGAAAACATGATTTGGAAATTTTTCATTTTCAAAACCAGGAGGTTGGTGGACATAAACTTCCTCTTCTATAATACCATTAAGAAAGGCACTTTTAACATCCATCTGATACAGAGTGATGTTATTTTGTGCAGCAAAGGAAATAAGAAGGCGTATAGATTCTAACCTTGCCACTGGAGCATATGTCTCAGTGTAATCAACACCTTCTTGCTGACTATACCCTTGAGCAACCAGACTTGCCTTGTTCCTCTCAACTTCTCATTTCTCATTTAGCTTATTTCTGAAGACCCATTTTGTACCAATTATATTGAATCCTTGAGGTCTCTGAACTAGATCCCAAACATCATTTTTGCTGAATTGATTTAGCTCTTCTTGCATGGCAATAATCCAATCATTGTCTTGCAGAGCTTCATCTACAGAAGATGGTTCAATTTCTGACACTAGTCCAAATAGTGATGCTTCAGATGATCTTAGAAAGGATCTTGTTCTGATGGGATCATCCTTCTTTCCAATAATGACATCCTCTGGATGAGAAGCTTTAATTCTGGATGATGATCCTCTAATAGTTGACTCTTCAGAAATGTTTAGATTAGTCATCTGAGAAGTTAAAGGAGTAGCATCTGGAGTTGCTTCTGGTTCCTTCACTTGAATTTTGTCTGCTTCTGGAGCTTCAGAGTCAATGAAGACTACTTCCCTATCTGTAGAGTTATCAGACTGCTTTGGCTTTTCAGAGCCAAGCTTATCATCAAATCTGACATGAATGGATTCTTCCACAATCTGTGTCTCAGTGTTGTATAATCTGTAGCCTTTAGAGCGTTCAGAATATCCAAGCATGAAACACTTATGTGCTTTGGAATCAAACTTGCTCAAATTTTTCTTAGTGTTTAACATATAGCAAATACATCCAAAAGGATGAAAATATGAAATGTTGGGCTTTTTGTTCTTCCACAGTTCATAAGGAGTCTTCTTCAGAAGAGGTCTAACAGACACTCTGTTCTGAATGTAACAAGCTGTATTGATTGCCTCTGCCCAAAAATGTTTTGCCAGATTTGTCTCATTGATCATAGTTCTGGCCATTTCTTGCAAAGTTCTGTTTTTCCTCTCTACAACCCCATTCTGTTGTGGAGTTCTAGGACAGGAAAAATCATGAGCAATGCCATTTTCAGAAAAATATTTTTCAAAATATTTATTTTCAAATTCACCACCATGATCACTTCTGACTTTTATAATTTTGAAATTCTTTTCATTCTGGACTTGCTTGCAGAAGTCAAAGAACACAGAATGTGACTCATCCTTGTGTTTTAAGAACTTTACCCATGTCCATCTACTAAAGTCATCAACAATGACTAATCCATACTTCTTGCCTCTGATGGATGCAGTTTTCACTGGTCCAAACATATCAATATGAAGTAATTCTAGTGGCTTAGAAGTAGAAACAACATTTTTTGATTTGAAAGATGTTTTTGAAAACTTCCCTTTCTGGCATGCTTCACAAAGAGCATCTGAAGTGAACTTCAGATTAGGGAGTCCTCTGACAAGATTAAGTTTATTAATCTGAGATATACGTCTCATATTAATATGGCCCAATCTTCTGTGCCAGACCCATTGCTCTTTATTAACAGACAAGAGGCATTTAACATTTTGAACTTTAAGTTCTGAAAGGTTTATTTTATAAATGTTGTTTTTCCTCTTACCACTAAATAGGATAGAGCCATCCATTTGACTAATAGCTTTACAACATTTTTGATTAAAGGTAATATCATAACCATTGTCACTTAATTGACTTATGGACAATAAGTTATGCTTTAACCCTTCAACAAGTAAAACATTAGTAATAGAGGGAAGTTTACCATTTCCAATAGTGCCAGATCCAATGATCTTGCCCTTCTGGTTCCCTCCAAACTTCACATCACCTCTAGATCTAAGTTCCAGGCTTTGGAACATAGACTTTTCTCCTGTCATGTGTCGTGAGCATCCAGAGTCCAGGTACCATGATTGGTGTCCTGACCTTACTGCTAAGAACATCTGCAACAGGAATTATTTTACTTTTAGGTACCCAGATCTTCTTGGGTCCTTTAGGGTTAGTGGTTCTGGAGGTTTGTCTAAACTTCTGTTTTTCAACATAATGTTTATTTTGACTAACCTTGGGTTTAAACACATAAGTATTCTTCTCAGAGCTTGTGTGTTTAATTTCATTTAAGTGACCAAACTTAAATTGAGAATATAGAGGTGTCTTCTTGATGAAAAGTTTGTCAACAGGTTTTGGATTGCTTCCAGATGAAGATTCATATCCAATACCTCTTCTGTTGTTTCCACTAACACCATAGATCATGGAAGCCATCTTGCTTCTGTCTATGCTCTTAGTGAGGAATTTCTGAAAACTAGAGTCATATTTTTCTAAAATGTTTTCATATGACTTAGTCTCAGATTCAGATTCTTGTTGAGTTATTTCAAAGTCATTTTTGATTTTCAGATTGATTTCTTTTTGCTCAACAAGTTCTGTCTTCAGAAGATCAATCTCAGATTCAAGATTGCTTTTCAGCTTCTTGTATTTGAGTTTGATATTGTTGTAACTTTTCAGAACTTCTGATAAAACCTTTATCAGTTCTTCTTTGGTAAGTTTAGCCATTACCTCTTCTGCGTCATCATCAGATTCAGAATCTGATTCATATCCTGAGGTACCTTCTTCTTGATCCTCTGTGATGGCCATCAGTGCAACATTTGCACATTCTTCTTTTGATTCAGAAGATGATTCAGATTCATCTGAGTCATCCCATGTTGCCATCATAACCTTCTTCTTTTTGTTAAACTTCTTCTTGGGTTTTTCTTTCTGAAGTTTGGGGCAAACATTCTTGTAGTGCCCAGGTTCTTTGCACTCATAGCACACAACTTCTTTCTTGCCAGATCTTATGTGCCCAGAAGATTCCTTTCTATTATCAGATCTTCTGAAGTTGTTGAACTTCTTTCCTTTGTGCTTCCAGAGTTTGTTGATCCTTCTGGATAGCATGGATAACTCATCTTCTTCTTCAGAAGAAGATTCTTCAGAGCTTTCTTGAATAACCTGCAAAGCTTTAGCAGTTTTGTTAGATTTTAATGCAACAGATTTACCTTTTTCTTTCTTCTGAGGTTCATCTTCCTCAAGCTCAATCTCATGGCTCCTCAGTGAGCTGATGAGTTCTTCTAGAGAGATCTTGTTCAGATCTTTAGCCATCTTCAAGGCAGTCACCATTGGTCTCCATCTGGTAGGCAGACTTCTGATGATTTTCTTTACATGATCTGATGTAGAATATCCCTTGTCCAGAACTTTCAGCCCAGCTGTGAGTATCTGAAATCTGGAGAACATGGCTTCAACAGATTCAGAGTCTTCCATTTTGAAGGCCTCATACTTCTGGATCAGAGTCAGAGCTTTTGTCTCCTTAACTTGAGAATTTCCCTCATGAGTCATTTTTAGGGATTCAAACATATCAAAAGCAGTTTCCCTGTTTGTAATTTTTTCATACTCAGTATGTGAAATTGCATTCAATAATATAGTCCTGGCTTTGTGATGATTTCTAAAATCTTTCTTCTGAGCATCTGTCATAGATTTTCTGTCAATCTTCTTTCCATTCCCATATGTGGGATGGACATATCCATCTATGACTAGATCCCATAGATCAGCATCATATCCTAGGAAAAAACTCTCAATTCTGTCTTTCCAGTAGTCAAATTTCTCCCCATCAAACATTGGGGGTTTGGTGCTGATCCTATCCCTTTCTTCATATTTATTGTTAATACTGGATGTTGAATTATCAGCCATTGTAACAAATGAATATATATCAAAGTATTTCTCTCTGGATCTTTACTGACACTGTTAAGTGGTAGCACACTCAGAACCGGAGCTCTGATACCAACTGAAGGTGAGATAATACTTAGAAGGGGGGTTGAATAAGTATGAAAGATTAAGACTAAAAATAATCACACAATTAATTTTTATCCTGGTTCGTTTAAAACAACTACTCCAATCCACCCTTCCTAGAGTGATTTGCCTTTCTCAACAAGGACTTAATTCACTATTTAATCAAACAGATTACAATAGTAACACCTAAGAACAACTGTTCTTAGTCTTCTCAAGAGCTACTGATTCCAACTGAATCCTCTCAAGGAAAAACCTTTACAATCAATGTAAAACAAATACAAGAGTATTAATGCTTCTATAAAGCTTTTATCACAACAGTGATTTTTCTCTTAAGTTTAAGTACAAGAAATTCTAAGAAGAATATGAAATAATGAGAGCTTAGAAATAATATAATTTCTTTTCAGCAAATTGTATGTCTATCATTACTGAAGAATTTGGTGGAGTCTCCCTTTTATAGGCAGCTGATCCAAGGAAGCTGAGCATTGAAAAGAGAGTCCCAAAAAGGTCTGAGCCTTTTTGTCTTCACATCAAGTGACCTTTCCTAGAAGTAGATAGCACAGAAAAATCCTTTTTGTCTGTGTTATTGTGTCTAGCACAAATGAGGAAAGAGACGTTGATTTACTCCAACGAATATATTCTTGAATATTTCTTCTTCAGTTTTCAGCAAGTTCTTCAGAGTCTGAATGGATCAGAGTCTTCTAATGATATTCAGAACTTTGCTGTATCAGAGTCTTCTGCAGCATGTGTGCTTTCAGCGTGTTGATCATCAGAGCATATTTGACACAGAACTTCAGTACTTGGCAGCGTTAGTACTTTCAGAAACTTCTGAAGAATTATGCTTTGAGAAACTCTTCAAACAATATTCTTCTTTGCTTCAGATACTTCAGCTTCAGATGCTTCTGACTAGCTTCATATGCTTCTGCTTGCTTCAGATTCTTCTGGATCTTCTGCTTCAGATCCCTCTGGAGACTACGCTCAGGATCTTTTGTAGACAGCAATCAAAATCTTCCAATGAATGCATCTGGCGCTTCAGAGTCAGTTACATTCTTGTATACAATACAAATTTGCTTCTAGAGAGTTAATTTCATTTCAATCTGCAGTAAAACTCTCAAACAAATTTTAGAGTATATAATTCTTAAATATAAAATTTCCTAACAGTTATCATCAAAACAAAGAGTTATTATTAAGAACCAATTTGTGTTCTAACATAATTATTCAGAGCAGAGTTTGGAATCAGATCCTCAGTACTGGCAGCGTAGTACAATCAGAGTCTTCTGAATAACTGTGCTTGAAACTCTTCATACAAAGTCTTCAATGCTTCAAATGCTTCTGTAGCTTCTGCTTCAGATCCTTCTGTAGGCAGCGCTCAGAATCTTCTAAGAGATGCTTCTGATGTTTCAGAGCCTTGCATAATTTCATGTTCAGATCTAATTTGCTTTCAGAATGATATTCTCTTTAATATCTGCAGCAAACATACTTGAAAATTTTTTAGAGTATATAATTATTTAATACAAAATTTTGTAAGAGTTATCATCAAAACATAGAGATATAATTAAGAACCAATTTGTGTTCTAACAAGGGTTACCCAACTTAGAAGGACCAATTGTCTTTACCGTCATTATTCATCATTTTTTTAGTGCCACAAGTCATTCTCTCAATCAATTTTATATATGCAAATCTCTTTAATCATGACAGACTATCATTATGAACTAATCAGGGAATACTTCACAAATCCAAGTACTATGGCACAAATCTATACATTGGACTCGTTTCCTTACTCCAGGGAACCTAGGGTGTTCAAGTTATACCTCATTTTCCAAACTTTCCCAAATTCCCTAGTTCTAACTCCTCTTCATTTAAACTCTATATACTTTCCTGACTACCTCACACAATCATAGCATTCACAAGATTTTTTTTTACAGTCTTTATATGGGGAGAGTTCAAAGCGATTTTTAACAAACACAAAAAAAATACTTAAAATGAAAATTCAAAATAGTAAATCCTCCCCCAAACTTGCACTAAACATTGGCCTTAATGTTTTGGAACAAGAGAGGAAGAGATGTACTCACAAAGATCCTTACAGAGGAGTCGACGGGTAATGCAACACCAAATTGCTGCTTCCAAGTTTGTCTCTACAAGTTCTCATTTATTTCCTACAAAACGAAAAGCATCAATTCTTAAAATCCATGGGTTGCCTCCCACGTAGCGCTTCGTTTAACGTCGCATGGCTCGATGAATCACTCTCTGTTAAGGTGGCATATATGAAACAAACAACACATCATCTTTTTTCTTTCTTTTGTTTGGAAGCAATCCCATGAATTTGAGGTATTGATGATGTTGCTTCCAAATCATTTTCAGATGTGCTTTAGTGAACAAGGCATAAATGAAATCCAATACTTTAACAATTTCTTGTCTTTCATCTGCCTTGTTAAAATAGTTTTTAGGGATACTAATTTCTTGAAGATTTTCTTGTTAGATGTCTACATCTACACAATTTGTTATATCTGTATTTTCATCCAGCACAAGATCATTTTCAAGTTGCCTTCTTTCTTCATCCCCATATTTCTTGTTCACCTCAGATTCTTCTATTTATAATGCATCTTCTTTGTCTGACGCAATGAATTGCTCTTCTTCGTTCACACATTCTTCTCTCAACCTGAACTCTCTCCAAATAAACTTATCTGGATAACATTTAGCTTCCTTATATTCATTCATAAGGATTCTTACCTCCCTCCTATATGCGTTAAATATTTTAGTCGCATCTTCCAAACTGATTCCCGAATCAGGCGACCAACATGCAGGAGATATAGGTGGCAATGTATAAAAAACATTCATAACTACAAAACTGGGACACTTTATCAGTAGTACGGTATAAATGAATCAAGAAGTAACAATAATCTGCAATATTTTTTTTATAATTTTTTTTATAATAAAATAAAATAAAAATACAAATAAAATAAAATTAAAAAAATAAAACAAAATTTTAGTTGCGGAGCAACAAAATTTTAACTAAAATAAACTCTAAAAATCTATGATCTTAGGCAGTCCTAGGTAACGGCGCCAAAAACTTGATCGGAAAAATAGCAAGTGTACTATTTTGCCAATTGAGTAATAACGGAAAATTTCCCGAATGTCGATCTCAAGGACTGCTTGACGATATAGAGTTCTAGTTTTATGTTAGTTAAACAAAAGCCTTGGGGTTTCAAAGATTTTAATTTGTAAAAATAAAATACAAAAGGCAAAAAGAGTAAAATAAAGGTTTTGAACTGAAGGAGAAGCAATGCTAGGGTAGGGTATATGAACTTCCTTATAACAACACTAATCCTAAGTCGCAAAATCACCGCTCAATTCAATCATTACCAGTTTTAAAGATTAGTTGACTCTAATTCCTTAGCAGAAAACCCTTTGGTATTCTCCCTATACCCCCAATTCCTTGGCGGTATAGGAACAATATCAAGCAATTTGTTTGATCTAAAACATTATGGTTACTATAGGGTATCCCCATTCCTAGGTAATATCTATTATAGTATTATCGTACAAAATCATTAACAATCGTTTTTCCAAACCTAAAGTTAACCGTAAATCGAATCCTATTTGTCAGATAAGAAAAGCCTTAAGAATATTATACGATAACCATGATTATGAGAAAACAGTGAAATTACTAATTCAAAGGAAATAAGGTCATTACAGAGTCAATTCAGGGACACTCCCCTAGAAATGGGGAGTTTAGCTATTCATAACATTTAAAAGCAATATAGAATAAAAGATAAACATTACAAGATAATCAGATTACCTTGATCTTCAATTACTTCCGCGCATGAAAACCTTCAGCTCTCCAATCCTCTTGATTTCTGTAATTTTGATCGTATAATCCTCTCTCCTCCAAAAGTCCATTTTTCCTTCTCAAAACACGTCTTAAATAGTCCCAGGTCCAACACAACAATAAGAAAATACCTAAAATACCCTTAGGAATTACAAAGGTAAAAAATCCAAGAAAATTAGAAGATAAAGCGCTTTAGCCAACACGGGCAGTGTCAGCTAACACGGACGGCCATGTTGGCTCACTGTCTATCTGAAATTAACTTTTTTCCCCAGGCATGCTGACACGGGTGGTCGTGCCAGCCTGACACGGGCAGTGTCAGGCTCCTGGTCCACTTCAAAAACTCTTTCGAATTCATGTTGTTTTCCCTAGTTTTTGCTCTGATTCTTCTTGATTGCTTACCTGAACCTAGAAAACATGGAAATACCAAACCGATGCGTAAAATGCAATAAAAACGAATAAAATGTGATTAAACATATATAATGATTAACTAAAACTAATGATAAAATATCGTATAAAAAATACTTATTAGGCTGCCCCGCTGTCGGGCATGGCCCAAACCAAGTCCTCGTCAGGGAGGGCCCAACAAAGGACCAATTCATCACCTCACACAGAGAGCTCTCACGCGTCATGCCCACAGTCTCCACGTGCTCCCCACGCGGGGACACGTCATCAACCAACTACTCGTGTCCGAGAGAACAGGTCCTTCACCTCCCAAAGTTTGCAGGGCAGTTGAACCAGGATGAAGACCACATGCTGGTCTTCCCTACGCTACATATATCCTGGAAGTATTTCGTATTGGGCCTAGAGATCCAACCCAATGCAAATAACCGTTGGCCCAACATTGGGGGCACATTATAAATATCCTATTTCACTAGAGGGTCAGGTATGCTATTCTCTATGCTTTTCTGTACTTGCTTTCTCTCTTCCGCCGAAAATTACTTTAGCATCAGAGTGCCTTGCAGGTACACCCATTTCTCTTCTCTAACACCGGTGAACTAGGAGTTCACGACGCGTTGCTGGTTGCTGATATCTTTCTGGTCTAGTAAGATCATTATCCATGTTTCAATCACACACTTGCATGATTTAAATTACACACTTGTATGACTCAAATCAGAGTTACAAACTATGCATGAATTGTTCTCATATTGTCATGATTTGAAGCACAACATCCATGACTTGAATCAGAGAGGTTTGATTTGAAAGGAAAGCTCTGATCTAGAGTCTGCATTATCAAGGTAGAGATTAACATATTCTTTAATAATTGGAAGGACTCAAGGCATCGTTCATCGAAGATGAACTCAACAGCGGCATGAATTAGATAACAACAGCAGGAATTTAAACTTGCAGCAACAAAACTCTAAATTATGCAGAAAATTAAAGTTGCAAAACCACCTGTATGTGAGATCACTTTTCTTTTACAAGTGAATATAGTGCTCTTAAAAAATATTTGATGCCAAAAAAATATGCACTAAGGTTCTATTTATAGACTAATTTTTGCTAAGAAACTCCTTAGAGTCGTGCAAGAGAAATGGAGAAATTGTTGGAAGTGGAGAAACAGTTTGATGAATCGTGAGCGGTTTTTTATGCTATATTGTCACAACTATAAAAAATATCTGGCAGAAAAACAGAAGAGTCGCCACCGAACATTATTTATCCCAACAAAGGGAAAGGAAACTATCGAAGAAAATCTCAAAAAGGGAGAAGATATGGTCTCGCAACCAAATTCGGGGTTTGGGATTCGATTACGCGAGAGGAAGGTATTAGCACCCCCTTGCATCCGTTGTACTCAACGGGATCCACACTTGTTGTCTAATCAAATGACGTGTTATCTAAAGCCTACTTCTAAACAGAAATGAGAACAAAGAAAAAGAAAAAGGAGACTCGATAGGACTTCACCGTCCTAGGCCTACGTATTCCCTCGTGTAATGGGAAAGTCAGAGCCAACGTAGTTCGAAAAACTACGGGTGAAGGGGTGAGGTTACTCGCTAAAACATCATCCTCTAGTGCATATGTATCCTTATCTGAAATGAGAAATCAGAGCAGCCGTAGTTCAGCTCACCACGGGTTGCTTAGTGTCTTTTATGAGTGACATTAAGTTCTCATTCCAGCAATTAGAATTAATGCCTATTTGCGGTAGAACGGAAAAATAATGTACTCTTCTATAAACGGTTTGACAAATGATCCCAAAAGATGAAAATGATATGAATTTGTTTGTGAGTTTTAGAGAAGTGAATTAATTTGGTTTAAGATTCACATTGCACTAAAGTCTACAATATAGAAGAGAATGCACCGCATGATAACCCATAGACGGGACTACGCTAAACACTCTAGACGAAGTAAGGAGTGACCCTCACTCATCATTTCTCATATTCTTAAAGCTCGTGGCGCACAATGTTCATCGTATTTATTACGTGTTTTGATGTTTTTTTAGAGATAAAAAGAGAGACGCACAGAAGGTCTAAGGGGAAACTCGGTCCTAATGTTGTCATGCAAAGTGTTCCTAAGGTCGGGATGCGGAAGGAAATTCTATCCTAATGTTAGCATGCAAAAGATGGACCTAAGGTTGAGCTTAAAAGGGACTAACCTAATGTTATCATGCATGGATAAACTCCTAATGTCTATCCTACTCCAAGATTAATCAAAAATTAATTTGGACTAGTAGGCCTTAAGGGAGCATGCAAGAACAAGACAAAACAAGGAAAAAAAATGAAAACAACGGCTACAACAGCTCTTCAGCTTCAGAACAGCTATAAAAAAACCCAGCAAATAAGCACAACAAATTTTAACAGCTCATGTTTCAGCATATAACAAGTATAAAAAGCAGCAGGCATAATGTATGCACAATTAATAGCATGTTAAAGTTCATAACAGTAGGTGTGAAAGGTTCAGGCAGCATGCACAAATGAACATTGCAACGAAAGCATATGACATGGTAAGGGTCAATCATGAACATGCATTACCAATCAAGCACAAAAATGTTCAATGCACAATTAAACATTCGACTAGAACATCATGTATTTAACACCGATTAATCAATTTGAACGATCACGCAATTACAAAATTAGAAATAAATAATGAGCATGTGCATAAATCCAGCAAGATAGTCATCAAGGATCAACAATCATCATCATGCAAACAAATATGCAACATGATCAACACACCAAGAATACAACGCACTGATCATAAACGTTCATCAACGAAAAACCAAAAATCGTGTGTCGAAGAACATCAAGAATTCTATCAAATATGTTGAAACAGGTCAAGAACAGTCCACATATATACATCATATCAATCCATGAAGTTTAAGGATGAAAAGGAAACTAAATAAGCTTGAAAAAGCAAGAAAAAGACATCATGTCTCAGTGGTAATCGATTACCAATATGTGGGTAATCAATTACCCACTTAAAAATGTTAAAAAAAAACATGTGGAAAAGGAAGGGTAATCGATTACCCTAATTGTGGTAACCGGTTACCACTGAGACAGTGGTAGATTTTCAACTTCCAAAAAGCACTTTCAGAAAAAAAAATAACTTATCCAATCATCCAAATGAACAAGCCATCAATTATGTACGAAAATCATGTCAAATCACAGCAATCAAACACCAATTGCATTAATCAAACAACAAGATCAAAGCAAGCAATAAGTTAAAGATCACCCAGAAACCAAGGATGTACATTGTGAAATGCAAGATTAAGCAAAAACAGAATTAGATCTAGGATTTACCAACCTACAAAGTTGAGATTTGCTTTGGTGAGTGTTGTTAAGCTGCAATTAACAGATCCAAGTAAGAAATCTAAGGATCTATGAAGCTCTAGCAAGAAAACTTAAAGATCCAAGCAATAATCCACCAATAAGCAAAAGCTCTTCAAAAAGTTATTCCAACAACTTAATTCAAGATCCAAACAAATTCCAAAACCAGAGTTGAACCAAGGATGATAATGCAATGGAGGTTTAGCTCAAGGTTTCACAAATTGCAATGTGCAATTTGTGAAGCTTTTGGCTATGGAGCTTTTGTGAGAATTTTAGAGTGAGAGAAAGGTTGAGAGAATAGAGATGAGAGATATAGAAAATTCAGAAAATAAGTGAGAGTTATGAGAGGTTTGGAGTGAATTTGTTTAAATAATCCCTAGGTTAGGAATTCAAATGGGGTTTGGAGCGTGGGTTAGTGTTTGGAATGGAAATTAGGAGTGGAATTAGGAATGAAAATGTTTTAAAATTGGAGGGAATTTTAACTAATTTATGAAAATGAATCAAATTGGAACCACTTCTAGATCCTTCTACTGATGCACATGAGAAATCACATGACCAAAATGCAATCCATATGTTGCAGTGTTGAAAAATGAACAATCTGGGCAAATTTCGCCTAGGGTA
This sequence comes from Lathyrus sativus, assembly GCA_963859935.3. NCBI lineage: Eukaryota > Viridiplantae > Streptophyta > Magnoliopsida > Fabales > Fabaceae > Lathyrus > Lathyrus sativus. Next base: position 949,443,081 of record OZ012735.1, read on the forward strand.
ATCGATTACCCTGATTATGGTAATCGATTACCACATTCAAGATTTCAAATTTGGCGCCATAAGGAGGGAAACTTTGAGAATCATCCTTAACCACTTGTTCCGAGCTTCGTTCTACCTCTAAAATTTGTCATTTGATATTGCACATGTATAATGCCTGACATGAACTGTGAACTGTCTCTTGTGCTCAAAATAAACTGCTGGAAAATATAATCGGGTGCTCGATTACTGAGTAAAATAAATGTCGAAGCCTCTGATGCTTGCTGCTTAAAACTTACAATGAAAGGAAGTCTTGAGCCACAAAAAAAACTTGATCCCATGTCTTAAGAGACAATGCCATGATATGCACAATGATAATGCAAAAATGAACAAAACATAAGCCAATTACGGTTGAAAATGAAAGGATAAATATTGGGGTGCTACATATATGACGTCATGGGCGTCAGCTCGGCTGACGGCCTTCCTGTCATGACTTTTTTAAATTGACGGGCATCAGTGGGGTTATTGTCTGCCTATCATAGAATTTGGACATGCACTCCTTGTTTATCACCCTGGTTGGATGACAATATTGGCTTGATGGACCATGATGAGTGTCATGGCTTGCTCAGCCTGTCTTATCAATTTGAACTTGGTACTTTTTCACCTTTTTTGCCATTTCCTCTGTTTATCACTACATATACTTCTAAATGATAAGTACCTAAAATATAACAAGTACTACCAACATAACAAAGCAAAAGCGATGAAAATGACATTAAAAACATGTGAAATTCGACTAAAACAAGCGGTAAACTTATGCATTATTAGGCTACTAGCTTATCCTCATACTGAAAATATTTTTGGCCTTGGATAACATATTGTTGAAAGTTTTTACGGCTATGATGCTGATGTTCTTAGTAAACATGGATCACTGTTGGACCCTGAGACTTAGTAGGTATTTCTTCATCTCACCATTACTAGTTTTTTTACCAATATTTCTTCTCTGTTGACCCTTTATATATAAGACTTCAACGTCACATCCTTTTCCTACCTAATGGACCTAAAACTTTCCATAAACTTAGATTTTCTTCAAAAGGCCGTGAGTGGATTCGTTCCTCGTCCCTCAAAATCTGGTCATGCCTCCTGCCTTCTCGGTGAAGGCAAGTATTTTTTTTTTTTGTTTCAAGCCCCATCGTTCACTTCATCAGGGTTAGTCTGGTCGTTGATGGGGAGGGTCTCCCACGACTCATGAAGGACTTCCTCGACATTTATCATAATGAAAAAGTTTTCCCATTCACCAAATGCCCCTCTGGCTACCATGTAAGTGATAGATAATTTGTTAGATCTTTCGTCATCAGACTGCTTCTTATTCTTGTTTATTTGTGTTAATTCATTTCTTTTCCTTGGTGGGTTGTCATCCTCTAGCCTCTTCTCTTTGTATTTTCTCTTTTCCTGGTGAGCGAACCTTGACAATATTCTTTCTAATCAGGTCTTAATAACATCCTATAGATGAACACATGCATCTGTATTGTGGCCTCACGAAGCATCTGCGATTGATGCATTCCTTTTAGATTGTGCCCTCTCGAAGCATGCAGAGAAGGTAGTCTTTATACTTTGATGGTGGTGCTCATTTACATTCTTAGTTAGAATGGGTTTCTTTTCTGACTTCTCCTCTATTATAATGCCCTTATTGAGTCACCTCATTTCCTCTTTTACTCATTTCTACCTTCTTGAATCTTCCCTCATAGATTACTTTGTTAGATGCTTGCTTTTCCTCATATTGTATACATTTTTTGTCCTTGGCTAGCATATTGTTGAAAGTTTTTGGGATTGTGATGCCTATGCTCTCGACAAACCTAGATCTCAATTGGAGCCCGGGACTTAGTAGGTACTTCTTCAACTCATCATTAAAATTTCATACTCAAATACAAGAAATTGAGTTATGCATGCTAAACGTATGGATTCAAAACTTAATCAAAAGATGTGCAATTAAGAAGGAGACTCAATAAACAATAATAAACGAAACAAAATGTTAAGAGGCAAGCAATAAATTTGTGTTGGAGCTCTCCCCTGAATATATTAGAGACATGCAACTTTATGAGGAACGAGTTTATCCACTGACGACCTCTCGAAGGAAACCCAAGTTGGTGAAAAGTTTGGGGTCAATTAAGCAATAGAAGGACGGGAAGTTAAAGTCTTATATCGAAGGTTCAATACAAGACTGACTTCGAGAGGTCGTCATTCGATATACTCGTTCCTCATGAAGTTGCATGTCTCTAGAATATTCAGGGGAGAACCCTAATACGTTTTTTTTCTTGCCTCTTAGTATTTTTTTCGTTTATTATTGTTCGTTGAGTCTCCTCTTTGATTGCACATCTTTGGATTAAGTTTTGAATTCATTCGTTTAGCATGCAAAATTCAATTGTTTGTATTTAAGTATGATCATTGTGTTTTAGGGAATATAGATAGTATTATCGTTTAGGGGTTATGGATAGTATTATTGACTTATCGTTTGTAATTTTTTTGTTATTTTGACGGTATTATGAATTCTGGATTGATTATAATATATGGGTATTTCATCTTATTACATTAGTGTATGATTTATAACATGTATTATGATTTTAAAATGTCAAATTTTATTGTCTAAAGGTTGAATATGAAATTGTATATCCGTATTTTGATATGGAGATGTATATCCGAATCAATTATTATAGAAGTGTAACTCATTGAGGTGTATATAGAATTATTATAGAAGTGTATCTACTAATTAATTTCTGACTAAAAAAAGAGGTATGACTCATTTGTTTATCCATAAACCTAATGTAAATGGATGCATTAGGAAGTATATTTCCGATCTTTAATGAATTGAGTAATTCGCAAGAAAAGATGGATTATCTTCAAGAATTTTGGCGTAACATTGTTTTTACTTAGTGAATTTGCTCTTAAAAAATTTCAAAATCTCTACTTGATTCGCCAAACCTTATTTAGAGAATTGCGTTACCCTACTTTTCCTTTTGCAAAATTATGTTGTGATTTCTTGAATCATTTGTTAGCTGGCTTAGTAAATTGTCTAAATTCTAAACCCTTTGATGTTTAAAATGTATAAAAATATTTTACACTGTCATCAAATAGAAATATATTATTCTGTCATGTCATATAATTAATTTAAAATTTTTAATATAATTTGACGGAATACATAATTGTCATTTTTTTCTCAAAATTATAACAAGAAATAGTTCAACATGGTCTGTATTATAATATTGGAAATAACATGATTGTGAAAATATTCCAATATGGTCTTCATGCTCCAAGTAGAGGAAGATGTGTTTTGCAACCTTGGGTGCAGACAACCCAACCTCCTAATGACGAATCATCGCCATGTGAAATATTCACCCACCAGGTTCTATCTCTGTCTATCATTTTCTTATCTTTGCTGAATATTTCATGTCTTTTCTTGAATTGACCAATATGAAATGCAATGAAAAAAAGAGCATTTTGTTAATCAAACACACATGCTATATATATTATAGGACACTAACTTAAAAAGAGAATCTCATTATTCAAACCATATATTACAATTACATTTCTTTACATCAAAATATCACATTTTATTTGTATTTCAGTAATAACAAAAATAGAAACAACTTATGTGATCCCCTAAATTTCTGCTGATAAATTAGAGCTAACTGATGAGATATTGCTTTTGACTTGAGAGCTTGTTGAGATGTTACTCTTAACCTGTGAACTTTGAGTTGAGCTAGAATCGGTGTAGAAAACCATGTCCTCATGATTATCAACAAACATTTGAAGGGATCTTGGAATCGGAGGCAGGTTCACTTCCAAAATCCCTTCAAGAATTTGAACTACCTGACCCATTGTTGGCCTTTCATTTTCATTATCTTGGACACACCAAGAAGCCACTTTTATTATTCGCGCAACTTCTTCAACGTCCCCGTTTCCCTCCAATCTAGGATCCAAAAGGGTGATCGCACTGCCACCTTCAATGACTACTTTTGCAGCTAAGGTAGGAAAGAAAGTAACTTGACCGTCTACCGATGCCTCAGAGTTTCTCCTACCTGATACAACCTCGAAAAGCATCATTCCGTAGCTGTAAACATCGGCTTTCGCTGTAATAGCCACCCCTGAAATCCACTCTGGCGCAAGGTAGCCTCTTGTTCCTCTCATGGTTGTTAGGACCCTGCTAAAATCTCGCCCAACTAGCTTAGCTAGGCCAAAGTCCGCGACTTTCGGACAAAAATCTGTATCTAAGAGAATGTTTTCCGGCTTTACATCGCAGTGTATGATGCAGTCTCGGCACTTTTCGTGGAGGTAAGTCAATCCCCTTGCAATTCCAAGAGCTATTTGGTATCTCATTTTCCAGCTCAAAACCTCAGAAGTATCCTTCTTCATGAATAAATGGAAATCCAATGAACCATTTGGCATGTAATCATAAACCAGCATCCGCTTAGTACCTTCCGAACAGAATCCACGGAGACGAACAAGGTTAACATGTTGCACTGTCCCTATTGTACTCACTTCTGTTCTGAACTGCTTCTCTCCTTGGCTAACACTTTCCAACTTCTTCACTGCCACTAAACTTGAATCGGCTAATGTTCCTTTGAAAACTGAACCGAATCCACCTCCTCCTAATTTCTCAGAGAAATTCTTCGTCGCATTTTGCATATCTCTATAACCAAATGCCACCAACGAACCCTCCACAGGCTTACCTGTTCCAACTGTTCGCTTTCTTCGCCTAAACACGAAAAACAGAAGAAGGGCCAAGAGAAGACCTATGCCAACTACCGCGCCTATTACAATACCGATGATCAACCTGTTACTGTTTTTAGCATCACTAAATTCTGATGCTGCGAGTTTTAGATACAAAGTTTTTCCACTGCTGTCATCTGAAGAAATCTGTTGCAGATTCAGTAGGTCTTTAATCCAAACCGAACATCCATTACTGTCATATGAATAAGCAGAACAAGAACAGTTGTTCAAGCATATGGATTCACATTCTTCTGCGTTCCCCGATCTCACAGATTGCGCATGTTTAGGCAATGCCATGTTGGGGATTGGACGGAACCTGTCCTTTACCCCATTAGAGCGATCCGAACTCTCGCATTGCAACCTTGTTTTTCTCATACATCCGCCTGAGTGATCCTCCAGATCCCAATCAGACTGTGACTTTGGCTCGAATCCACTCAAGCAATTACAATACGGCTTCGAAATCTCAGTACAGGTTCCAAACGCACCGCAGAAAGCATAAACATCACACTGTGCTCTTGGCTGCGACCAAAACAGGTTCCACTCTTTGATATTCTCCAACCATGATAATTGCTTGATCTGCCCGGATATGTCCATCACAAACCGCGATATAATGGAAGGGTTATACACGGAGTAAGTGAAATAGCTCTCATTCTTGTTTGTCACAAACGAAAAATTGTAGATATAATTCAACCTCATCTCAGGAACCAGACTAAAAATATGTCCATTCCAAGCTCCACTTGTCCAATACTCTTCAGACTTATTCCAAAGAATCAAATACGCACTTGTTCCTTTCGGGTCTAGTTCCAAAGAGAAAAGACCCGTCGCGGGATCTTCCTTATTCTTCCATGAAGTCAGATACTGAGGCTTCTTTGTTATATTGTCTAGCCTAATTTTGCCACCAGGAAGCCATGTATCTGCTGGATGATCAAAACTCTGCCATAGAGGATCTGACGCATCATCATTAGGCCTATTTCTCAAAACAAGATTTCCAGTATCTAGAAGAATAGCTACAACAGAATCTGACTGAGGAAAACTCATGTTTGTTGACCAAACTTGTTTTGAAGACTGGTCTAATAGAACTAAATTACCATCTGAGATTTTTAAGGTTGCAGTGTTTTTATCAGAGACAGGATTGTCTCTGTTGGCTACCCACACAATTGTTTGTTGGCTAACCTTTTTGTACCATATTCCTATGTAGTATTTAGAGGAACTATTACCTGGTTTGAAGAAACCCAATTCAAAGATTCCTCCTTTAGAGATAAGAGTTTGGTCACCAGAGAGAGATTGGTTTGTTGAGATGGTTGTTAAAGCTGCAAGAGAATGATATAAGTGTAAAGAGAAGAAGAGGCTAAGAAGAGAAAGCCAGAACCATGATTTCCTCATATTGATGAACATGGCTGAAATTCTTCAATGGAGAAACTGTCAAGAAAATTGTGGTGGTGAAGATGGCCTAGTGGCAAGTTGTTGGATGGTTTGAGTAGTTGTCATTAGTTGTAAATTTCATGTGAGTTTTATCATATGTACTATAGAGCTTGGAGCATTTATTGACTCCATCAACACTATCTTGTGTGCATTGATTGCACTCTCCACTTTACACAATAATGTTAAATTCGTTTTACTTTGATACATTTGGTAAGTTTTTCTAGAATTTTCTGTGTTCTATGTTGTCCAAAGGATAATATTTTATCATGTTTTATGATGTGGATTGTGCAATATGAGACTTTCTACACATTGTTGGAGTGGACTAAATCGTGCAAATATTTTATGATGTGCGATCACTGTCAAATAAAAAAATAAAAAAAGAGTATGACTTAAAAAAATATATTTATTCATTTGAATTTGTAAAATATGTTATAAGTGTTTTTGTGGGTTTTAATCAATAGCAAGTTTTGACTTTACAAAAGAGATTGATATTGTGAATGTAATTCATTCGAAAATGCTTAAATCAAATAAAAGTGATCAATAATAATAGGTTTAGAATACTAATTTTGATTTATGTAGAATAAAATGTAGACTCAGCCTCTAAGATCCATGATGAATGGTATTAGGGTTTTTATCATATAAATAGATAGGTTGGGTCCTCTTTGTCGTCGTCACAGTGAAATTTGCTTGATTGAGACCGCCACATTTAGAATCTCAAATATTATGAGCAGAACAAAGGATCCAGTTTAATACATTGATCATTTTGAAGAATTCATTATCATGATTTTAACAAATAAATGTATTATAATATCATGTAATATCATTTTTATTTTAATATGGGTTTTGAGCCAATTTTATATGATTTATAATTGTTTTCAAAAATTTTGATTTTTTTTTATATTTTATAAAATATGTATTATTCGGTTTCATTATTTATAATACTCGTGAGTTTTGTCTTGTATTGATTACTATGGTACTGGTACATCGTGGAGTAATCCACAAGTCACACGGTTAAAATATTTTGGATTAGTAATACAAATTGATGGAGAAAATAAAGGGGGTGTGAATTATTGAATTTAAGTTTGGTGGTTGAAATGGTGGATGACTTTAGGAATTTTATGTGAATAAATGTATCACTTAAATTGAAGGGAAAATTTTATTGGATTGTAGTAAGACCCGTGATGTTGTACGAGACTAAATATTTGACGGTTAAAAATCAACACGAGAATAAAGTTAGTGTAACAGAAATAAGAATATTACGTTGAATGTGTGGTAAAATTAAAAGAATGATAATATTATAGAGTGTTAGGGTATCACATATAATAAAAAATATGATGAAAATAGACTTAATTGACTTAAAAGCATATAGAGAAAAGACTCGTAGATTCTGTGATAAGGAAAATAAAAGAGTCAAATATTTAGCCATAGAGAAAGATTTAGAAAAATTATAAAAGAAATTATTAAGAAAAATCTTGAATTAATGATTTGGATAAAAACATAGTCATTGGTAGAACATTATGACATAAATTAATTCATGTAAACACACTTAATAAAATAAAGCTTGATTGTTGTTTTTGTATTGGTATTACATATTGATGAGTGGTTGCTCCATGATCAAAGATAGTAGTGACAAGAATGAAATACTTAAAAAAATTGTGCAAACAATCTCACAATATATATTTAAAATAAAAAATAGTATTAAATCACTCATCTCCATTGTCGAAGAAAAAATTGAAAGATGTTTTTTTTAAACTTTTCCTTAAATATATTTAAGATTTATTATGTATTTTGGATATTTTTTTATAAATATTTCAAATCATATTTCATAAATCGAAGCTTAAGATGATAGGAATTTATTTTAGGATGTGTTTGATAATCCATCACATTATGTAAAAGTGCGTTTAAATACCATGTTATTGTTAAAGTTTAGCCTACATCGGAATTTGATATTTGATGTACTAACATGGTTCTAAACATACATTCAATTTAACCAGAAATTCTAGTTTAAAACTAGTCTAGTTGAGACATTTAATTTAACTAGAGATCTTAGTTTGAAATCAATCTAGCTGAAAATGTAGCACGATTAAATTTTCTGAGGAATGTCTATTGCGGTCCCTTGTACTCAAAAGATTATTCTCAATATAACTTCTAGAAAGGTTTATATCTATAGCTACAACAGATTCAAGTTATTCAAACTTTTTTTGTGCTCACAGCTCAAAACAAGAAAGAAATCTCTTGTGATCTTTGTAATAGGCCCACCTAGAAAATTAGGATGATTATCCCTCAAACTAGACACTTGACTTTTGGAGCATGAAGTCTCGTCTTTTCTTGACAAAAATCAAGTAGGAGTATATCCCAATTCACACGTCGTTAGAGGATGAGGAATGTTGATTTTCCATTCAGTGTCATTTTATTCTCAATGCAAAAACTTTTGTCCACTAGTTTTCCACTTGCTACATCTTTGACTACATTTATAAAATTATACATGTTTTAACTTTTAATTAGAAAAATAATTATTAATAAGTAGTATTTGTTTGTGGCGTCCCTTTCTCTAGCTACCATTCTCATAGTGGCTTCTCCATTGACTAGGTCGTTATGTTCTTTTCCATCAAAACCAGTTTTATTCCTTTTGGATGAACTGAAAAGGGTCTATTTTATGATAAAAACATAAGGCAGTTTTTTTTCCTTATTTTTAAAAATTCAAAAATATTTATTATTTTTTTAAGATGCATATTTGTATACACTAAAGTTTTTTTTTTATTAAAATTATACACTAAAGTTTATTTTTGTTAAAATTTAGTCTGGAGATTCATCTGCGATGAATTATAGGGTGAATTCGCAGATGCATCTGTGAAAAGACTCATGAAACTATTTAAACATTGTTTTCATTAAAATGGTTTATCATTTAACCACTCAGTAATATTTTTGGAGATACATTTCCAAAAATCTCAATCGAAAAATTGAATATATGACCAACTTGTATGATCATCTCTTTCACATATCATACCTCCTCCATAACCCAAAACTCTTAAAAATAAATCAACTATTCGACTCTAAAACACATTCTTGTGTTTTATCACATCAAATAGAGCAAAATAAGTTGCAATTCAAGGTCAAGTTCATTCATTTCATACGTCATTGTTTGCATTAATCATGTCGTTGAGCTAAATAAATGAACGTTACATCCGGAGTGCATATCTAAATTCATCTGCTATCTGTTTTGGAGATTCATCTCCGAAGTTGTCTGTTACTGTGAATTTTTTTAATCAATTTTTTTTTGTATTAGACATGGTGCACCCGGATGTGTTTCCTAAAGTTGTTGTAAGTAATGATGTAAAACCGGATGAGGTGAAGGATAATGTTAAATCGTGTGCTAGTGTTAGTTTAATGGTAGAAAATAACAAATAGAGAGGCAGAGAAGTAGAGAAAACTGTTGGTTAAAAGAAAGGAATATATTTTGATCAATAGAAGCGTTACAATAAATAATAGAAAGGAAAACCGAAAACTATCCCACGTAACCAGGATTTTAGGGAATTGAATAATTAAACTAATTTGCTCCTAAAGTATAGCAACTACTACTAGCTTGCTCCTAAAGTATAGCAACCACTAATTGACTAAAAAACTGAAACAATAAAATAAAATAGTAATAATAAATCTAGCAGTTACAAAAACACATTTAATACTCCTCCTTGCTTTAGGAACTGCAAACTCCAATCAGTTGCCTTAGATATTCAAATTTGCTGATAGATAATGGCTTTGTAAACATGTCAGCCAATTGATCTTCAGACTTGCAGTAAATTAAGTTTACTTCACCACTTTGTTGCATCTCTCTAAAAAAATAGAGCTTGATGTTGAAATGTTTAGTCTTTCCGTGACATACTGGATTGTTTGCAATAGCGATTGCAACATGGTTGTCAACAAAAATTTATGTTTTGTTCTTCTGCTGCAAAGATAAATCACATAAAATCTTCTTCAACCATAAAGCTTGATTTACAGCAGCTGTTGCTGCTACAAATTCAACCTCAGCGGTGGATTGTGCTACAGTCTCTTGCTTCTTTGTGCACCATGAGAATACTCCCGAGCCTAGGCTGAAACAGTATCCTGAAGTGCTCTTCATATCATCAATAGATCCAGCCTAATCACTATCAGAGAATCCATACAACTTGAATTCTTTACACGTATCGAACTTGACTCCATAATCAATAGTGCCTTTGATATATCTCAATATTCTTTTTGCTGCTTGCAAATGAATTTCACTTGGACAGTGCATAAAACGAGACAAGAGACTTACCGCAAATAGAATGTCCGGCCTTGTTGCAGTGAGATACATCAGACATCCAATCAAGCCTCTATAATATCCTTCATCAATTTTTTCAGCATCATCATCCTTGCTCAACTTCTCCTTTTGATTCATTGGTGTGCTAACAGATTTACATTCCTTCATTTTAAATTTTTTCAAAATTTCCTTTGCATATTTTCTTTGACAAATTAACACTTCATTCTCACTTTGTTTGATCTCAATTCCAAGAAAATAGGTCATGAGACCAAGATCTGTCATTTCAAAAGCTTGCATCATTTCTTGCTTGAACTCGTCAACTAGCCTTGCGTCATCTCCTATTACTAAAAGATCATCCACATAAAGGGAAACTATGAGAAAAAAATTTCCTTTATGTTTCACATAAAGAGTGGACTCGGATAAGCTTTTTACAAAGCCTATGCTCAATAAGTGATCATTAATCTTGCTGTACCAAGCCCTTGGCGCTTGCTTGAGGCCATAGAGAGCCTTTTTTAGAAGATAGACTTTATCTTCTTCACCTTGCTTCACGAATCCTTCTGGCTGGTCTACATATATTTCTTCATGTAGCTCTCCATTTAAAAAAGCTGATTTAACATCTAACTGAAATATTTTCCAGCCATTTTGCGCAGCAACTGCTAACACCAATCTAATAGTATCTAATCTGGACACAGGTGCAAAAGTGTTAGAATAATCAACACCAAAAATTTGCGCATACCCTTTAACTACAAGTCTGGCCTTGTGCTTGTTGATTGAGCAATCTGCATTAAGCTTTGTTCTGAAAACCCATTTAACTCCAATGACTTTTCTATTTTCAGGCCTGTCAACCAGCTCCCATGTTTTGTTTTTTTGTATCATGGATATCTCCTCCTCCATTGCAGTTTTCCATTTCTGGTCCTTTTGCGCTTCCTCGCAGCTAGCAGGTTCACAAACTGCTACATTACATCTTTGATAGATGTCAGATAACAGCCTTTTTCCTCTGACTGGAGGGTCGTCTTCTAATTCATCCTGTAACAGCTCTGTTATTTGCTGTCCCGAATGCTTATCATCAATGTTGCCAAATAGTTTAGTTGTTCTTTGTGAGTTCTCCCAATTCCATTGTTGTTCTTCATTAAAGTGCACATCTCTGGTAACAATCATCTTTCCGGTTTGAGGATGATACACTTTGTAGGCCTTTGAAATTGAACTGTAACCCACAAAGATACCCGGAGTTGCCTTCTTGTCAAGTTTGTCACGCTTAACCTGTGGAACATGTGCAAAACAAACACAACCAAACACTTTAAGAAACGTTAGTGATGGCTTATACCCATACCAAGCCTCAAATGGAGTTTTATCCTTCAAGGCTTTGGTTGGAAGCCGATTTTGGATAAAAACCGTTGTGTTAGCCGCCTCTGCCCAAAATGTTTTAGGCAACTCCTTCTCATGTAACATGCATGTAGCCATCTCCATCACCGATCTATTTCTCCTTTCACTAACCCCATTTTGCTGTGGAGTGTAGGGGGCTATGAGTTGATGTTCAATACCAGCTTCTTCACAAAATTGATTAAATTTTGTTGATGTATACTCTGTCCCATTGTCAGATCTTATACATTGAATCTTGCAGCCACTTTGAGTTTCCACCATTTTCTTGAACTTCATAAATAATCCAGCCACTTCATGCTTAAATTTCAAAAAAAATATCCAGCACATTCTTGTGAAGTCATCTATGAAAAGAATGAAGTATAGACTACCTTGTAGTGATGGTGTTCTTTGGGGTCCCGCCACATCAGTGTGAACAAGCTGCAACTTTTGAGAAGCTCTCCAAGCTGATTTGGGGAATGATTTTCTTATTTGTTTACCAAATTGACAAGCATTGCAATTTGGTAAATTATCAGAAAGTATTGGCAGACCTCTTGACATGCCTTTTCTTTGCATGTTCCACATTCTTTCAAGATGGCAATGGCCGAGTCTCTTGTGCCAGAGTTCTGTGGGACTGACTTGAGTAAAATAGACTGCCTGCTCCTCCTCTGTTGGATCAAACGAGAAGCTTTTACCTCTCATTTTAACCCGTAAAACTTCCCATCCAGCAATGTCGTAGATGAGACATTGTTGATTTTCAAAAGATACTTTAAATCCCTTTTTAATCAACTGACCTACACTTAGTAAGTTTTGGTCAATGTCAGGTACGTAAAGAACATCAGATATAATTTTGGTACCTGAACACGTTGAAATTGCAATGGTTCCTTTTCCTTTTGCAGTAATATAGCCACCATTCCCTATTCTGACCTTTGAGACATTTGTGGGCTTCAAATCCTTGAATAGAGTCTTGTCATATGTCACGTGGTTCGTACAACCACTATCAATTAACCAGCATTCAGAATTGCTCCTTGTCGAATAGCATGTTGCAGCAAAAATATAGTCTTCTTCATCTTGCTCAACAACTTGGGCATTTGCGTCATGTTGCTGCTGAAATTTGCTCCTACAAATTACAGCTTCATGTCCAAGCTGATTGCATTTACTACACTTCGCGTCTGGTCGTTTCCAACATTTGTATGGTGGGTGACCCAATTTCCCGCAGTGCTGACAAGGTGGGTAGTTTTTCTTTTTAACCCTACCATTGTTTTGGTTGTTTGCACTATTACCGCTGCTTGATGGCTGGTCCTTCTTGACATGCTTCTTTCTACTGGTTTCCCCATAATGGTGCTTGGCTCGTAAAGCACCTTCGACTGCACCATCTTGTCTCATCAACCTTCGCTACTCTTGGGACTGCATAACACTTACAAGTTTTGCCAATGTGATCTTTGAAAGATCCTTAGTGTTGTCTAATGAAGTAATAGAAGCTTCAAATTTTTCAGGAGCAGTTACTAGTATTTTCTGAACTATACTTGAATCAGAAAAATCAGAACCTAACAACCTCACCTTGTTAGCAATGTTAAGAAGTCTGTTTGCATACTCCTTAATTGTTTCATACTCCATCATCTTTTGCATTTCAAATTCTCTAACCAGATTCATTGCTTGCATTCCCTTGATTCTTTCATCTCCTTCATATTCTTCCTTGAGGAAATTCCAGATCTCAAATGCCGAATTAATCGTCATGATTCTGGTGAAAATGTCTTATGAGACAGCAGCAAACAAAGTAGCTCTTGCCTTAGATTTTCTTCCTTTCTTCTCCTTGTGATTTTTTATCTGAGCCATAGTTGGATTGTTCAGTAAAGGAAGAACTTCATAGTCTTCCTCAACGGCTTCCCAAAGGTCATTTGCTTCTAGGTAAGCCTCCATTCTTGCTGCCCAGATGTGATAATTATCACCGTCAAACACAGGCGGTGCTAGTTTTATGTAAGGAGTTTCAAAATCCATCTATTTGATGAATTGAAGGAAGGTTTATTATGGTGGGTTTTTTTAAATGGGTTCACTCACAGGTCCCTCTAAGAAGAAGGCTCTAGATACCAATTTGTTAGTTTAATGGCAGAAAATAACAAATAGATAGGCAGAGAAGTAGATAAAATTGTTGGTTAAAAGAAAGGAATATATTTTGATCAATAGAAGCGTTACAATAAATAATAGAAAGGAAAACTGAAAACTATCCCATGTAACCAGGATTTTAGAGAATTGAATAATTAAACTAATTTGCTTCTAAAGTATAGCAACTACTACTAGCTTGCTCCTAAAGTATAGCAACCACTAATTGACTAAAAAACTGAAACAATAAAATAAAATAGTAATAATAAATCTAGCAGTTACAAAAGCACATTTAATAGCTAGACTGTTTGATGTCGAGTTAGATGTTGGTCAGCAATTTAGAAATGAACAACTATTTACTGCTCGTAAACATATGTTTGAATGGGTACGCATGAATGCCATCTCCGATAGTGGTTATAATATAAGGCAGACATTTGTAACCGTGAGACGCGAGAGAAGTGGCATGTATGTTCCACCTATTCAAAAGTTGAAACGTGAAAATGTCAGATCGAGAAAATGTGAGTGTCCGTTTAAATCGAATGGATATCGTAAGGTAGATGATACATGGAAATTTAATGTGATTTCTAGTTTACATAATCATGCCTTGCAAACTGAACTAGTCGTTCATCTTATTGTATATCGCCTTAAACCAGATGAGAAGGAAATTGTTTCGAGAATGTCTTTAATTAGGGTGGCGCCGAAAAATATACTTGTAGATTTGAAAAGGAAAAAATATGAAAGTGTTTCAAGTATCAAGCAGGTATACAATGTGCGATATCAAAACAACATGGCGATAAGAGGTCAAAGAACCGAAATGCAACAACTTTTGAAGCTTTTGGATGATAATTACTATGGTTCTAGGTACATATTTTGTGATGATAAAGTTAATGTTCATGACATATTCTAGACTTATCTCGAAAGTATCAAGTAGTTCGACATATTTCCCATTGTCATCATAATTGACTCAAGATATAAGATCAACAAGTATATGCTTCCCCTTTTGGAAATTGTTGGTGTTACTTTTACGAAGAAGACTTTTTCAGTGGGATTTTCATTTTTGGAATCTGAAAAAATCAGTCAATGTTACATGGGCCCACATACTTTTCCAATCATGACTTTCCTTCTAGGATGCATCAAGTTGTTGATTGTACGCCTTGAACCTCTCGCTAACTCTGACTAGGCATTCATATACTCCCTTCCTTTTTCCACTTTCAACCCTAGCCATCTTTTTTCTTTCTAAGAGTTGAATCTCTTTTTGGTCAAGGTTGAACTTTAGTTCATTCCTTTCATGGGAAAATCGGTCGAGATTAGCTTGCAACTCCTTTTTTTCTCTCTCAAGACGGATGATGGTTGCCTTAAATTTATTGACCTCTTCAATAGAGACAGAAATTGGCTCAGATGATCTGGGATGAGATGGAACATCAATGGTGAAAGAAATTTTGATTTATTTCACCCTTCCTTTGAACCATTGATTGTATGACTCCTTAGCTACACAATTCTTCTTACCTTGCTTACTTCCCTTCTTATCTACCTTCTCCCAATATCGGATAAATCCTTCAAAGTAAGTCCAGGTCATCAACACCTAAATCATGTAATAGAAACCCTTTTAGAACCTCATCATCTGGTTTCTCTAACATCGGATAACCTAATTGCCTCAAAGCTAATGTTGAATTTTAGTTAATACACTCCTTGGAGCCTATGAGGGGAACATTGGAAACATTCCCACCGCTGAAAATTATTTCCTCTGCATTAAGCCTATGATGTTATCTTTTAAGACTAATCATAACTATTCATCCCTTTAATCATGAAGACATTCTTGAACACATGGGCAGTGAACCATAGGTACAACAAAGAGATACAACAAAGAATTACTCTTCTATTTTTTCATGTCGCACATGAAGAGTACGATATACATCACAGTAGTGTCAATGAAATTATCCAAGTTAGGGAAGAGGATTAAACCAAAAATGAGCAACACCAACATATCTCCAAAGGATTCCTATTTTTGGGCATCTGCGAGTTCTTATGCTTTCTTCTCTAAGTACCCTCTTTGTAATCCATGATTGTCCTCACTTGTCTTGTAATGGAAAACGAGATCATATACTGGGATATTTAAAGCTTTGGATAAGTCCTCGAGCTTCATGACTTATCCAATTCCTAGAGTCAAGGCTAGCTGGAAATCTTGAAAAGCGAAGCACCTCAATGGAGGGTCATAAACTGAGCGAGAGCAGTGTTGGCTCATATCTGCACCGGGACGTCTAAGACATCTAGAATCTTCCCATATCAGAGGATAAAATTCCTTTGAATGATACTAGTCAACCCGTCAATGAGGAATTTTAGGTTTTCCATCTTAGGTAACTGTGCCCTTATTTGGAGTGTCTTCCTTTATTCAGAACTCACTTTTCAAAACACTCAACAAATTTTTTTTCTTAGAAATTCCCTAAAAATAAAAGCTATATGCTAAATGATCCATTTTCATGCAAATGCATGTAATGATATGCACGGTTCAATTTTATAATAGGATAGGTTTTGGATGGTAACAAAACAACCTACATATGGAGGCTCCTTATGAAAGGATAGCTATAGGTTTCTCTACCCAGCCCCTCGCGAAGGTTAGTTCTAGGGTTTTTATTTTGTTTAAGACAACCCCAAGGTCATAGACCTCATTTGAGACTTCACCACAAGGATGGGCTAGCCAATTCATGGTTTGATCTCGATTTGTTATTCGATTTACATGAGATAGATAGATAGATAGATAGATAGATAGATAGATAGATAGATAGATAGATAGAGAGAGAGAGAGAGAGAGAGAGAGAGAGAGAGAGAGAGAGAGAGACTGTGTGTGTGTGTGTGCGCGCGCTTAAGCATAGCGAGAGAGACGTGCGAGAGGGGGAAGAGATGAACTTGAAATCTCAGTTTCATTTTGTTTTTGCAGCTACACGTGAGACAGTGAGGTGTTACATTTGTTTTTATTCCATTTTTCTTTTATTCCCTGCCATGTGTAGACATGTGATTGGGTTTTTTTTCTTTCAAAGTTTTACGATTTCTTATTTATCTCCAAAGTTGCAGGATCCACATAATTTGTTGTTGTATTAACTCTTCTTGACTTTATTTATAGTATATTTTTGTTATTAGTACTGTTTTATTTTCTTTTTATTTATTATTTATTTATTTATTTATTGTGGTGTGATTTTACTTAGGGCTTTAGTTTAGAAGTTTATTTTGCCCCATATCTCCTTTACACCCATATGTTAATCCATGCACACTTACTTATTTTATTTTGTATTATTATTATTTATTTTTTGGATTAATTTAATTTAATAGATAGTTGTTTGTTTAGATTTTAAATGATTGGTTGGTAGTTAGAATTAATTATTTGTTTACCATTTGTTTGAGTTTGAGATTTGTTTGATTTTCATGAGCTTAATTGGATTATCCCTACCCATGTTTGTATGCTGGTTTGGAAATCTTATTTATTACTATCTTTCATTGTGTTGCGATCTCGTAGTTAAAATTCAATTTAACTTTCAAACACGCTTGAATTCATATATTTGGTTGATCGGCTACTTATAGAGTGATTCTACATGAATTTACTCTAAGTTAGTTTAGAGCTAAATTCAGTTGCTTTAGACTTTGATTTATTTCTGGTCCTGTGGCTTATTTTTCGACATAAATGAAACATAATACAAAACTTTTCCTAAATAAAAATGAAAGAAGAGGACTGTTGGAATCTAGCATTCTAGCAGAATGCTGAGTGGTCGGTCCCGAGCCTTGCGCATTGGGATAGTCATTCATTCATTCTTTCGTTTCTTAAAATATTTAATATTAACTTAGACAAATAAGGGTCGTTGATATCTAGCATCTTGACGTAACTCTTTAAGCAATTGACCATTATCAAGCGTTCGTTGTCCATCAAACAATTTTCATAACAACTTGGACAAATAAGGGTCGTTGAGATCTAGCATCTTGACGTAAATGTTTGAGTAATTGATCATTATCAAGTGTTCATTATCCATCAAACAATTTCCAAAATAACCTTGAATGGAAAAGAGTCTTTGGGATCCAGCATTCTAGCGTAAATCTTTGAATGATTAATTCTCATCAAACGTTCTTCATTCACCTAAAATACATTGAACATATCAAACTATCTTTTTTATCCGTCGTGCGAATAATCCTAAGAACCTTTTTCATAAAAAAAGATATTGTGTCTTGAGACGATACAAGATATTTCTTTGTCCACAAACTATTTGAGTTGAGATAAGAGGCGTTTTCCGCGAATGTTGATTTGTAAATCCATTCTATTATGATGCAAACGTTCGTTCCTCACCTATCTTGGATAAAATCATGTTTTTTGTCGAATGTGACTAAAAATATCTTTCGCTAAAATCGACCAACAAATAAACATGTGTTCGCCCAAACTACAAATGCTCCGATTTCCTTATTGCGTTATGAGGATACGTAGGCACGATATTGTGAAGTCTTGTCAAGCCTTCTAGTAATAAAAACCCTTAGGTCCCCCTTTCTCTTTAATAAAAATCTAAAAACATTTCTCTCGCATTTTCTATTCAATAAGTAGAATATTAGAAATTAATATAAGTTAACATTCATCCGACCTTAACTAAATGGTTCTCGTTGAGTACAACAGATATGAGGGGTGTTAATATCTTCTTCTTGCGTAACCGACTCCCGAACCCAGATATTGGTTATGATGACCATATCTTTTCCTTTCTTTTAGGGGTTTTATTTGATATTTTATTTTTCCCTCTATGGGAATAAATAAATATCGGTGGCGACTCTATTTAGGTCCATCATGCGATTGCGCTTCATGAGGTCGTTCTCATTTTTTGAGGTACGATAGATGGCGACTCTGATGGAAATATTCATCCCTAAGTGAGTCAACCCTAGTTTAGTTAAGTTTTGTATGTGTGTTAGCTTTGTTTGTTTCTTTTTCTTCTTTGATTATATGTTTTATTGATCTTTGCTTTATCGCATTTTACATATATGTCTCTGTACATTCATGTGTGGGCTTTAGGATCTGATATTATGAGTAAAGCTCTACCCCCGAGCTTTGGAAAAAGAAGAGAGAAAACATAGTTTAGATTTGGAAGTTGTGTAGTGTTAGTCACCAAGGGCCATTCTTTGTGTGCCTAACATGAAGGCTCCTATAGAGTAGACCTATTTGTAGATCTCGTTATAAGATAGCTAGTTTGTTGCATGACGCTGATTCATGAAGGGTCAATGACTCTTGGACCCCCATTAGAACTAGTCTCTGCTTTGGTGGTTACGTAATGTTGGACTCCAAGGATCTCTTCTAGTTGTACCCAACATGAAAACCCCGATCAAAAAATACCTTTTCGTCACTCTTGTCATAAAGCGGCTAGCCTATTACATGACTTTGATATGACTAAGGTCCATGACTCTGGGAACCTTATCCATCAACCTAGAAACTATCTTGTGAGCGGTCTATAGGTAGAAAGCGTAGAACTGTCCACTATAAGGAGACCTATCTAATAGGGTGTTCCGATTTACTCGTGTTACCTCAGATCCTAACCATACCTACATTGCATTTTCTTTGCATACAAATACAAAAAAAAATTCATGCATCTGCATTCATCAGCATGCGCATCATTTTTCAAAATACAAAAAAAAAATCATTTACTCACATACATTGCATTTGCATTCGTCAGGATGCATTGCATTTCATTCAAAAACAAAAAACCCATCCCCATCCAGTGTCCATAACCCGCAACTGATTTCCTGACACCTACCTCAGACTTGAAGTAGTTTTGAAAGATCATGGACCCTAGAGAGAAAAATCAGATTGTGTTAAGAGAGGATGTTGATCTGATAGAAAATCAGTTGAGCCAACTCATGGAGGCTATGACAACCATGACAAGGAGTGAGAACAACATTCAATGGACTGTCGTAATTAAAAATGTTATTCCACCTCAAGTAAGCGTTCCTGCTCAACCTCAGCCTATACGGATCCCAGTTGAGGCACCCGTTATTCAAGAGCATCCTATTGTCCGAGATGGAAATTCCTCACCTCATGACGCTATTGAGTATCATAGTTTTGCATTCTCAGAGTCAATTTCCCAAAGGGCAATCCTGAAGAGGAAAACCAAGAAGTTATTGAGATAGCTAAGAAGTTTTGTGTGCTGAATGAAAGACTTAAAGCTATAGAGAAGCATGATGCTTTTGACCTGGATGCTTTAAACATATGTTTAATACCTGGCCGGGTTATACACCCAAAATTTAAAGTACCCGACTTTCAGAAGTACAAAGGGGATAGCTTCCCAAAGCACCATTTGGTGATGTTCTACCGAAAAATGACCTCGTATGCTCACAACGTTAAGCTAATGATTCATTGTTTTAAAGACAGTTTGAGTGAGGCATGATTGAGTTGGTACATGGAATTAGAAATAAGCCATATTCAGTCATGGTCAGATCTAGCTCATGCTTTTTTGAAACAGTACCAATACAATTTAGATGAGGCTCCCGGTCGCTTCCAATTAAAAGACCTATCTCAGAAGAGTAATGAGTTGTTCAAGGAATACGTCCAAAGGTGGATAGATTTTGCTGCTCGCGTTAACCACCACTCTCAAAGAAATAATTGGTGGATATGTTTATGGATACCCTACAGAGCCCATACTTCAAAAAGATAGTAGGCAGTGCATCAGTAAGTTTCTTTGACCTGGTGAAAGTTGGAAAAAGTATTGAGAGCGGTCTCAAGAGTGGAAGAATCCAAGGTGCCTTGAATATCCAGAGCATTGAGAATGAATCTCTTAATGACTCTCAAGAGGAGGGAGATGATGAAACTGATTCAAGCTTAAAAACTTCCCAAGTTTCGCAAACTCAATCTCCGGTACCTTATTATCAACATCCATATGTCGCGGTCATCCAATGCCAGCAACTATTAGCTTCCAGTCCTCAGTACCAGAAACTGTGGCATGATCCACCAAATCAGCCATCTAAGGTTTTGTGTCACCATCAACGTCATAATCATCAGGCTCGAAATCCAAACAATCAACATTGGCGTCAAAATCAGCATAAACCTCCAAACTGGAAAGAAAGAGAGACTCGTCAGATTGATCCAATCCCAATGACGTATAATTGTTCTAAAGCTCGTCGATAGCTCCTAGAAAGACCATATGCATGAAGTCTTCATTCCCTCCTTGGTACAACCCGGATGCCTAATGCGAGTTTCATGATGGAGTAGTGGGGCACTCAATTGAAGAATGTAAGGTCTTTTAAGAAGAAGTACAAGATCGGATCAAAAAAGAACAACTGACTTTTAATGAACCTAATGCGGTGAATAAACCTTTTCCCTAATGAGCTCGAATACTTTAGGAGATGCTTCCCAAAGCCACCAAGTCAAGCAGAGAAGATTATCCTCAACACTGGCAATAATTTGGATGTGTCGGCTTTTTATTTGTATTTTCTTTGCATGTTAAACGTTGTTTGCTTTTAAGCATTGTTGTTTTCTTTAAATTGTAATATTAATAAAGTGATCATGTGTTTTATGAATCAATCTATTCGTATTCACTCGTTTTCTTTCTTTTTTTTTCAAAAAGAACAAAAAAATATTTTTCCTGTTCACTTGTCTTTTTCAAACTGTTGTTTTAGCAAAGATTGGAGGGAGGATGATGAAAATACCCAAAATTGTTGTGGTATACTTTCTAATAAAATGTTTTCGATGATGTAAGGCAATGTTTCAAATTCCCAAACACTGGAGAGATAAGGAGTTAGTCCCTAGTCAACCATTTTGAGCCTAAAAGTTGGCGTTTCTTTCGGAATTAAAACTCTTAATCTTAACTAGGGGCAAGGTAGTTGTGTTCAGATAGTTTGACTATGCATCCAATTATCGAGAGGATCCATCCATATGTACACCCTCCATATAGGATCAACCACATGTTATCCTTCGCACACACCACAAAGTGTCGAAGAAGTCTTGAAAATCCAAAAGAAATTATATTGGTTAATCCTCATTTGCCCATGACATGGCAGTCACTAACCTTTTAGCAAAAATTAAAAAAAAAAACGGTAAGTCTAATACCATAAAGACGACTTAGGAAAAAATTAGGGCATCCCAGTGGACCAAAAGCTTCAAAGAAGCGGTCCAGGAAAATTAGAGATTAAAAAAAGGTCATCAAAATTCTCACAAAAGAAAAAAAAAAAAAACAAGGTGACACCCATTTCAAGAAAATCTTGAATACTCATTCGTACCATAACACCTTTAAACCCTCGTGGAAGTAGAATGCATGTGTCAATTAACTGAACATGGGACTGGTGTTCATCAAGAAGAATGGGTGGGTTAAAATAAAATTTTGAGCCTTATATCCTTTTGTTTCAATGAATTGTGAACTAGGCCACATTATAACCCTTAAAAGATCTAATTGAGGCAAGGTTTGTTTTGAAAACATACTAGATTTAGGTTGTGTTAACCTGACTCCATGAAGATCTTTGCTAATCCTTTATATAGATCACACCATCTTTCATCTTGTGAATTGCTAAATCCATTTTGTATTCTGATCATTGACCTGTTCACTGTATATCACCATCATATCAATAAATTTTGATTCTAAAATTTGCATAGGCACCGCATTAAAATTACCATTTTGAATCAATTATTTTAATTACAAGTCAGCATTTAGCATCACGTGAATTCCAATAATGTGCAGCCGGTGGAGGAACTTGATCACGTGAAAGAGGTTCAGTCAATGACGAATCACTGGAAGAATTGGTCAATTCGAGTAGATCACCCCAATAGTTGTTTAGTTAAAGAACAAATCCCTGTGAAACTCAGACAGGGGTAATCAACCTAAAGAGCTTAGTGAATCAAACTCTCCAAAGGTCGGTTAATTATAAGTTTCCCATTCCAAGAGTTGGTTAATAGAGGGAAAACTATAAATATTCAAGCATTGGGGGAAGCCATCTCAAGGTCATGAAAAGTTGTTCCCAAACTCCTTTAGAGGTAAATTTCTTCAAAGACCCAACAGATTAGGGCAAGAGAACTATCAAAGGGAAAATCCTCTCTATATTTTTAAGTTATTTAACTGGCTCAAGCAACACGCCATTGAGTTCGAAATAAGTGTCGGGAAATCATGTTGAAAATGACCTCTCATAAAAATTACTTTTCCTTCGACAAGAGACCATGTTGCAAAAGAATTTTTCCATCCAATACCTACAGAGGCAACTTTGGAAACCTTTGAGTCATTATATAAATCATTGACATGTAGTAATTAAGTCGCTTCACTCTATTACATGTATGGTATACCCAAAAGTTTGGGGCATTGCACTAAGTAACCATGACATTCCATGCTTAAATCAAATGCACATCAAAGCATATTCAATCATAAGCATGACATGAATCATGTCTCATTCACATATGAAGACAACCATAATTACTATAATCAACTACTCTATGCTTGTCAGCAGAATCTCAGCAGTAGACTCCTTGGCTAATCTCGGCAAAAGATTTCCCTGTGAAACCTTGGCATAAGGTATTCTCCTCATTGAATCTCGGCAGAAGATTCCCTGGTTAATCTCGACAGAAGATTTCCCAGTAGACCTTGGTAGTACACATACATCTCTTTCAAAGTGAATCTCGACAGTAGATTCTCTAGTTGATCTCGGCAGAAGACTTCCTAGCTAAACCTTGGCAGTAGGTATTTTTTCATAAAATCTCGGCAGAAGATTCCCTAGTGAGATTGGATCTCATCAATTGATAACACATGTATTCTTCTAACCAATTAAACATAAATCAATCATTCGTCTAATATCCTCACGTATCACCCACAACAGAGGTTATGTCTAACGCAACGTCGAGAGAACAACCATATTATCTCATTGGTGATGTCTCACACAACTCAACAACACAGAGCATTAAGAAATGGTACTCAAGCAAATTCTAAGCCTAAATCTAGGTCTAAAGTCTAAAACCTAACAGGTAATTAAAGATGACACCCATATCAGATTCATGATTGATTCACATAAAACGCCATGATCAAAATATGTACATACGTTTAATTCCTTTTACATGCATTTGTAATACCCTAATTTTTACCCCTAAGATCCCACATTTCATTTGCATATCATTCCACAAACAAGACCATACTTTTTGATTTTTCTTAGGTCCCTTGTTGTTTCATACTTGCTTTATGTTTGTTTCTGTTTACTAACCTCTAACCAAAAGACCAAAAATATTTTTCAATGTTTGTTTTGTAGGGAGATTCATGGCAAAGGAACGACTTAGAATCGAGTATAGCTATTCATGTGTAATTAAGGTCCAACTATCAGGGGATTACTTCATTTGCAAGTATCTGTATCAGTGGTCTATTTTCTCAAGAGATGATTATTCAAGGTCAAGTGGTCTTGTGAGGAATCATCAGTTTATCAAGCAATGTTCTATGAGAAGTTTGGTCCGGATTATCATGGTCAAGGTTCATCATCTGTGGATTTATTTTCCCAGATATTAACTCAGACATATTGAAAGTGATTCAGTTTTAACCGAAGATTCAAAGGTTTGTCTGTGCAAGTCAAGTTTGATATTCATTCAAGTGTGCCATTTCCAAGTGAATTTAAAGCATGATTGAAAGATAGTTCCAAGATACGTGGAAGTGCATGACATTTTTCTTGGAGGAAAGAAAACATATGAGGTTGCTCTGAAGGATAAAGACTTTGTTGAGGGTCCGTGGTCACACAACAATCTTGATAATAGGGCTGATTTATTGATACCGGTTCCCTCGCCTCTTTGTGGTGTGCTTATTATCGGAGAAGAAACCATAGTATACTGCAGTGCTGATGGCTTTAAAGCTATTCCAATAAGACCTTCATTTACAAAAGCCTATGGAAGAGTTGATCCTAATGGTTTTAGATACTTACTTGGTGACCATACAGGGTCGCTCAGTCTACTTGTTATTACCCATGAGAAAGAGAAGGTTACCGCTCTCAAAATAGAGCCCCCTGGTGAGACTTCCATTGCATCTACAATTTCATACCTTGATAATGCATTTGTTCAAGCTATGGAGATTCACAGCTCATAAAGCTAAATTTACAGCCTGATGCAAAAAGTTGTTATGTGGAAGTCTTGGAAAGGTATGTCAATTTGGGGCCCATTGTTGACTTCTGTGTGGTAGACCTTGAAAGGCAAGGCCAAGGTCAAGTTGTGATTTGTTCTAGAGCTTACAAGGATGGCTCTCTACGTGTTGTTTGTAATGGAATAGGTATCAATGAACAGGCATCAGTAGAACTTCAAGGTATCAAAGGAATGTGATCACTAAGATCCTCAAATGATGATCCTTTTGACACTTTCCTGGTTGTAAGTTTTATAAGTGAAACAAGAATATTAGCAATGAATCTTGAGGATGAGCTGGAAGAAACTGAGATTGAGGGATTCTGTTCTCAAGTACAGACATTATTTTGCCATGATGCAGTTCACAATCAACTTGTACAAGTCACATCGAACTCTGCAAGACTTGTAAGTTCCACAACTAGAGAGCTCCTGAATGAATGGAATGCACCATCAGGCTTTTCAGTAAATGTAGCTACTGCCAATGCCACCCAGGTTTTGTTGGCTACAGGCGGTGGGCACTTGGTTTATCTTGAAATTGGAGAAGGTGTATTACAGGAAGTAAAGCATGCCCAACTGGAGTATGAAATCTCGTGCCTAGACATAAATCCCATTGGTGAAAACCCCAATCAGAGTCATCTAGCAGCAGTTGGAATGTGGACTGATATAAGTGTTAGACTTTTTTTCTCTTCCTGACCTTAATCTCATCACGAAGGAGCATTTGGGAGGAGAGATAATACCTAGATCTGTTCTTCTTTGTGCTTTTGAAGGGATATCCGTATTGTGCCTGAAGCTGATGCAACCGAATCTGAGTTAGCTAAGAGGGTGAAAGAATTTTCTTTCAAGGAAACAGGATTGGATCAGTATGCTATAGCAAAATTCACTGAAAGTTTCAAGATGATTCCTAGAACATTGGTTGAGAATGGTGGACTAAATGCAATGGCTCTGCCGTTTCTGAGTTTCCGACCGGTTTAAGAGTTCTAGTCGTTGATGATGACGTCACCACCTTGAAAATTATTGAGCGAATGTCTCTTCGCTGCCATTATCGCATCACAACATGCTCTGAGGCTGCGGTTGCTTTGAAAATTATGCGGGAGAGGAAATGTTGTTCTGATGTTGTGCTGAGTGATGTTCATATCCCAGACATGGATGGTTATAAACTCCTTGAACATGTTGGGTTGGAAATGATCTTCTTGTTATTATGATGTCTGCTGATGATAGGATAAGTATTGTCATGAAGGAATATACGACAACATGTCGTAAGGAAATTTTTGAATGAAAAGAAGGATGAATGTTTTGCTTACAGAATTTGAAAATGATAGCAAGGATGTTCTTGAAAACATTGGTCATACGAAGCGTGAGATAGAGGATGACGTTGCTAATTGTTCAACTGATCCACAACAGGCTGAAGTTGATGAAAATGAAATTGAAGCCGAACCTAATTGAGCCATGAGAGCCAATCCACGTCATGCTTAGATTACAAATAAGCTGCAAAGTGAAAAAATCAAAACGACATGAAAACTGCGGAGCCTCCACTGAATATTCTTGCAGGCTTCAACTGCCATGTAATGCACCATTTGAAAATCTGGAGGGGCACTGCTTGTTGTTACTTATCGGACGTCTAGAAGAATCAGTCTTATTACTGCTACTGCTATTTCGACAATCCAGTCTATGCCGTCATCAGGTTATTGGAAGCAGCAATGACATAATTGCGTCTTCGAGTGACAAAATTATGTTCTCTGAGAAATCAATTAGAGCTGTTGTTGGAAGTGTGGGACCCTTCGGGGCTGGAAAGATTGCGTTAGCTGATAAGATATTCAATTTCATGCCGACATTGTTGTTATTTCAATGGACAATTACAATGATTCTAGTTGAATTTTCAATGGAAACTTTGATGATCCATGTTTAACAGACTGTGAAATGTTGCTTCAAAATGAGATTTAAAGGTAGGAAGCCAGCAGACTTCGTTGATTCAAGCTCTTGCTGCTAGGCCGCCACGCATCCGCATTATAGTTTAAAGCTATAAGTTGTAGCTTACAATTCTTATGTGCCAAACCATGTCATGTTGGCGCCACGCAAGACAAATACTAAACTTTTGAAGGCACGTGTGATAGGCAGAACAATCCCGAGGATGCCGACTTAAACCTTGAAAATGGAACCATTTCATCAGCTGCAACATGATGTTTATGCCGATAATGATAATGTTGATGATGAACACAATAGAGTATCAGGTTGATTACCAGTTGTTGCAACATTTGCATTCTGAAAACAAGCTGAGCAAAAGGTTTCTAATTAGATTAGAAGAACAAATAAAGAAGTGGGATGCAGACAAAATAAGAAAGTTTCACGAGCAGCTGAGAATTTTGATTCAAGAGGATCTGTGATTGTGGGTGTTAGGACACTTAGTGAGGGAGGCCGTGTTAGCAACTTCTCAAAGGAGCAGGTTGAACTTTTCTGCGTAAATAACCAGATAAATTGTTCCTTAGAATCTGCGGAGAAGTTCGTATCTTTGGAGTTCCGTTTTACCTTAAGGGATAACAAGATGCGTGCAGCCTTTCAATTGCTTCATATGGTGCTTGAGCATGGTGTCTGGATAGATGTTGCTTTTCATAGAGCAAGGCAAGTGTATTTGTCATATTACCGATCAATCCCTGAGAACTTGGAATGCTCGACTGCTTATAAACGTATGGTTGCAATGTTGGATGGAGATGAGCGATTTACTGAGCTCTCACAGTACAGTCAAATTGACTATAAAGAAGATAGCAGCATGTGGAGTTATGCTTTGTTGCTGGCAATATTATTTCAAGACAGGGATATCATACGAGCACGTGCAACAATGAAGTCTTTACCGGCACTTGCCAATTTATTGAAATCAGATGAATCGGCAAACAAATATTTTGCTGCACAATCAATAGCGAGCCTTGTTTGCAATGATAGCAGGGGAACACTTCTGTCTGTGGCAAATTCTGGGGCAGCAAGCGGACTTATCTCTTTGCTTGGCCGTGCTGATACTGATACGCAGGATCTTCTGGAATTGTCAGAGAAATTTACTTTGGTGCGTTATCCTGATCAAGTGGCTCTAGAGAGGTTATTTAGAGTTGATGATATAAGAGTGATGCCCTTCAGTTTCTGCATACAAATGCAATATCCAAGTCAGACTGAGATTTTAGAATGTGAAATCCAAGGAAAATAGAAGTAAGCCATATTAACAATTTTTACCAGACTACTGTACAGTTTTTTTTAGCCGAGCCACTTGCAACAGGATGAACACAAATTCATCACTTATCCAAGCCATGTTAATATAATTCCAGCTGTGACACTCCAAGCTGACCCCACAAGCCTTTAAAGTTGTTTCTAAGCCATGAGTCAGCTGAAAAATAATCCACGTCATATATTTGAAAGTGAGCTGAAATCAAAAAGCAGAAATCCACGTCACAAAAGCAAAACGACATGAAGATTTTTTCAGCAAAAGGTCACGCATAACTTGCAACCAAAACGCAGTGAAAATTTCAAAACGGCAAATCATTTTTTCACTCACTCTCATCTATAAATAGAACACATACCTCACTTATTTTCTCAAGCTTGAAAAGCCAGAAAACCTCTGCTGAAAACTCACCAACACTCATCTTCAAGCCTGAACATCCCCTCATCACTCTGCAAAAATCAAACCGACATTCAATTTCGCATCTCTCAATGTAAATTGTGGAAACTCTTCATCAACATCAACAAACAACTACAACTCGAGCATAATTTGCAAAGAAGAAGAAACAGAGAGTGTAAGAATTGATTATTCGAACCTGATTTCTTATTCATCATCAACTTCGATCCAATTTCGTAATTGAGTTATTTTACTAGAGAAGTTGTTTACGAAAATGAGAGTGAGAGAGGGAGTATTTTGTAAATGGTGCAAGATTGATAGAAGAAGATGGAAACGGCGGTGAAATTGGGTTTTCTTGCGAGATCTACCGAGAGATGATGCACAGTGCTGCGGTTGAGAATGGAGAAGATAGTGTTTTTGAATTTCTATTTCTCTTTTGTCCTTTTCACTTATTTTTTTTATTTCAATTATATTTTCTTTTTTTAATTTTTATTTTTCTTAAGATCTTGGGCCTTGTGGCTTTTTACCATCACCATCACCATGGTTTGTTTAATAAACCTCCTTTTTGTTTCTTTAATTTTTCATTCAAATTTTCTTTTTCTCTAATATTTTTTTTAAATAATTTCTTAAAATAGATTTGGATCTTGAATTTTGATAAGATCTCATCAATATCAATGGACTTTGGGTGTCGATTTTATCCACCAAGAGAGGTGATTGATATTGATGATGATTTAATCGATTTAATGATTCAAATTATGGTTTCTTTTCATTTTAGTTCTCTTTCTTCTTCTTCTTTTTTCTTTTGATCGATGAAATCTATGGATCATAGATTGTTGATTATCAAGGTTGTTTAATCTTCATTATTTCAAATCTATGGACGAATAATCGTTGAGATAATTCTCCGTACTTTGGAATAGTGATAGATTACCTTTGATTAATTGATGAAAAATCTTGATTATGATGAGATCACTACCTCTTTTCTTTTTGTGTGGCATGTTTTAGGAGAGTGGTTTACATATCACTTCTCTAACATGTGTTAACACTAACATTTTATTGACCGGCCTCAGATAGTCGTGGTTTCTACATAAACCCGATTACGATTGCTTAACATAGCGCTAAAGTGTCCCTTAATCGGAAAATGATCATTCGTGGCTCAAACTTATGTTTGAAAGTCCAAGTATGATTAGTTGCTTGTCTTAAGTCCACTACCTATGAAAATCATTGTTAGGAGGCTTTGATTCTATCAATCCTCTAATGAGTTTTCATTAACCTTGGTCTAAGTGCAAGAATTAATCATCATTGATCATATGTTCTAACCACTAACCACTAATTCACTAACAATATCCTTGTATAATTTTGTTTATATTCTCTTCTTACTCCTTATTTCTTTACTTTTATGCTTCCATGTTATCATTTCATATCATATCTTTGTTTATGTTTATGTCATTTCTCTTTTGTCCACTTGGACCATACCTTGTTCAAAACACTAATAAAGGATAAAAAATCTCTAAAAAAAACTTGGCGCTAATAACTTTGTGGTTATGCTCTTGGACTACTCTTAGACCTTGGACTTCATGGACCTTTGGACTTAGAATTAGGACTCTCATTCCTATGCTTGGAGTATTGTGGATCTTAGCCTTTATTTGGCTCGCTCATTAGCTTATACTTTAAATCGGATGAAATTCTTTTTGCTTGCTATGGAGTATGCTACAAGTCGGTTAGATCTTTCTTACCTCTAGTTCTTATTTTGGTTTCTAAGATAGTCACTTCATCTCCTCCCCTTCTTAAATTTTAAAAACTTTCTCCCTTTTTCAAAACCTTCTTGGTTTCAAACTTCAAAACCGCTTTCTCAATAAAACCTTGACTTTCGTCAAGTGATTTTCAAACCTTGTTCTTCTTAATAAAAGTCAATCAATGTTAATCATGCTTTGACCAATTTCAAAAGACATAAAAAAATGCAAAAACTCATCAACTCTTTTTGTGCCTTTATGCACTTTTTCACTTTAAAAACTTTTCATAAAAGTTTAGACATGATTCATTTCTATAGTTGAGATGTAATTCTCCTATTCCCCGTATTATTAAGACTTTGACATTTTCCACGTTGATGTTGAGTGATAGTCTTGTTGATAATCCAAGCAAATCCTCCATCTTTATGTGACACAGATGTTGTCTTAATACTCGTGGGTGAATAGTCGCAGTTTTCTCCTTAAATTGACGACTTGTCTTTACATCTAAAATCAATCAAAACCAACAAATTTTTGTCATTTGTACCACAAACTACGGGGTTTTGATCCCATATTGCACTTTGTGGGTACGTAGGCATGAGGCGATAAGTCTCTCCAAACACAAAAATCTAAAAAATAATTCTCTTCTCATCTCCCCAATCTCTTTTCAAACAAACCATTTTCAAACCAAAAAACGTAAATATTTCAAAGGGCTCCTATAGAGTACTATAGACGTTTAGGGTGTTAACACCTTCCCATTACGTAACCAACCCCCTTACCCCGATCTCTGTTTCTTGTTCTTGTTTTAGAACTCTTTGGTTTTGTTCGCTCTTTTTCCTTTCCTTTATTTGGATAAAATAAAAGTGCGATGGCGACTCTTGTTTTTTTTTGAGTTAAGTTAATTAATAACTTATACTCACGATTTTTACCGCTACAGAAAAGTGGCGACTCTGCTGGGGACATTTAGGTTCCTAGTGGGTTTCGCCTACTTTGATTTATTTATTGTTTTTTTTGTTTGACTTGTTTGTTATTGATTGTTCTGTTTTGGTGCCTGGTAATCTGTGTGGTGAGATAAGTCCTATACCCGGACTTGAGTGCACTTATGATAAGAGGGTGGTATAGTCTTGTTGGCTTACGTGGAGTAGTCCTTACTAAGCTGACTTGAGATCCCCCGCTCGGTGGAGGCCCCTTTGGAATTACTGATGTCTTACGAGTAGTCGTAATTGATATTACTTTTTTCGACTGGGAGCCTGAGAAGCTGAGGACCTTAGAACCCTTAAACCCATCTTGGCCTTATTAGGACGCGGTGCGGTGGCTGTTCAGGTGTAGACTTGAATTAGTCGTTACGCGATACCACACTCAGATGAGTTTCTCTTGAGAATATTGTTGGCCGACAAGTAGTCGTTTAAGCCGATAATATCCAAAAGATGGAATTATGATTCTGGGAACTTTTTAGAACCTTGTTCTACAGGTGATGATATAACCATAGTACATACCATTGTGGGTTGGTTGGTTCTTACCTTTGGCTCCATGCTCGCGCCGAACCTTTGAACCTGTGTGCTTTGTGTGTCTTGTTTGTGGGTGTTGCATCTTGCACTTATTCATTCATGAGCATTTTTTTCTCAATTTTCAAGGAACTCAGAGATTTCTTTTTGCAAATATCGCAATTTTTTTTTAGAATCATGGATATTGAAAGAAGTAACACTAAGAAGTACATTTTCACGAGTCTTGACTTACAAGAGTTGAGAAAGCTTGGATCTTTGGTATCTAGTCCAGTGGAATTCAAATGCTGTTTAAGAAACTGTTGATTATTCTGAGGGCTGATGTTGAAGAGGGGATTCTTAATACCTTGGTCCAGTTCTACGATCTGTTGCATCGTTGATTTATTTTCCCAGATTATCAACTATTGCCAACTTTAGAGGAGTATGCCTATCTTATGGGTGTGTAAGTCTTCATTGAGTTTCTTGAGCGACGTGTCATGAAGAGATCAAGGGATCCAGAGGATTTATTTTCCTCTAGCATATCATCATCTGCTCATCTTCCTACCTCCGGTTCTTGGAAGGGTATTGTGAATCGACTCGTGAAAGAGAAAGACACCATAAAGATCAGCTATGTAAGATAAATCAAGAGGCTTCGCAAGAAGTATCAGCTCAGAGTTGGGTTGTTTTCAGACACGATTCCTTAGAACTAGATTTCATTCTCTCTTGTGTTGTAAGATTGATGAAACTGTACTTCAAAGCTGTAATTCTTTCAATATTAATGAAATGAGAGTTTTGGTATATCCAGTGTGTTATCTTAATGTAATGTTTGCAAACTGCTTTATAGTTCCTTGAAAACTTGCATTTGCATTTGCACATCAAGCATCATTCTGCATTGTATCTTGCCTTTCCCGGGTGTCTTATTTACTTCCCGTTCTTGGTCTTTGTTCAGACAAGTTGTCGCATCACTACAATACTCGAGCTAAAGATGGATCAGTTGCAACGAGAGAACCGCGAGCTTCGCGAGGAATTGGCTACTTTGAGGGATGGTATGGAAAGGATCTCTACTTTGGTTGAAACTCTGGTCGTTGCTCAGAATCAACATTCTCCTCATATTTCTCAGACTCCACTACAAAAGACTGTGATTTCTGAAATCATTTCAACACTCATTTCTGTGGCTCCCTTTAGCGCTTCCAATCATGTTACCAAGATGTGTCTCGAAGAAGGTGTCCGGAAAGGATGGTTGACCAAAGAAAGTGGTTCTTCTAACAGTTCTAAGAAGTATGGAAATGCTTTTTCCAAGAAGAAAGAACAAGCTGCTAACGCTATTTCGCAAGAAAAGCATAGAAGATCTCATAACAAAAGTAAGCAACAACATACACAACAAAAGATTGATCAGCAAAGTTGTGTTCAAAAGCAAATGCAGTTTGATCCGATTCCGATGTCGTATGCAGAATTATTTCCTGTCTTGATACAGAAGAATCTTGTGAAGACCAGATCTCCTCCTGCTGTTCCAAAAGATATTCCATGGTGGTATAAACCAGAGGCTCGTTGTGCTTTCCATCAGGGTGCACCGGGGCATGGTCTTGAAGATCGTTTTCCTTTGAAACATGAAGTGCAAAGACTAGTGCAAAAAGGAATTTTGTTTCTCAAAGGCACAAATGTCCAAGTCAATCTATTACCTGAACATGGTAATGTCGCTGTAGTTGAGATGCATGCTGCAACTCCGAATCATTTCAAAGAAGCTCAAGTTCATCTGCCACTCTTTGAGAAAGAACTTTCCAAAATCCAAGATGGTTCGAATGGCCAAAATAGTGGAGAAAATTTTGTTAGTGATTCCCAAGTAGGAGAAAATGTTGAGGTTGATGCAATTCAGAGTTCCCCTCAGATTCTGCAAAATCCAGTCTTGAATGAACCAAAAGGAGAGACTCGCCAATTTGATTCAATCCCAATGACTTACAATCAATTGTGGTCTTATTTTTCCCGAAACTCGGTAGTGACACCCAGAAAAAACAGAGTCATGAAGTCTCGTCCTCATTGGTACAATCCAAATATCAGTTGTGAGTTTCACGATGGGGTAATGTGCCATCCGATTGAGGAGTGCAAGGTTTTCCAAGAAATGGTCCAAGAGATGATTGACGATGAGGTGTTGACTTTCAAAGGAGGAAGCCCATTTTTGAATGGAACGCCTTTATGTTGATAAAATATAAAATTCGAGGAAATTCATATTGCTGGTGTTAGTGGAGTGACCTGTAGCGGTCGTGCACTTGCTTCTGTTTCTCCAAAGGAAGTTGAGGGTGTTCTTTCAAGCTCGGATTGAGATAGTCTCCTCAGATCATTAGTTCATTTACTGCAATTTTATTTGTAATCTCTCATGTTTGTTAATGCTTTGTTTGCTTGTAGAAACTTGTTTGATTTTGAATATTAATCATAATACAATGAGTATGTTTGTCTTGAAGAAATCCATTCACATTCGCTCATAAATTGTTTTCCTGCATTTGCAATACCAACTTCTTGTTTGAACTCTTGGAGGGAGGATGATGAGGTGAAAACGCAAAATTTCTGATTATATGCTTTTGAATAAGACCCTGCTGATGATGTAAGGCATTGTTTCAAATTCCCAAACACTGGAGATATAAGGAAGATAATCCCTTGTTAACCCTTTTGAGCCTCGAAGTAGGAATTTTCCTTTCTAAATGAAAAAACCCTTACATTTTAACCTGGGGCAGGGTAGTCTTCAGTTAATTTGACCAAGTGTTCAAATTTCCAAAAGGAATGTGTATCTAAGAACCAACCACGATGGTTATCCTCATTCCAAAGGAAAGAGACGACCACAACCCTTTTAACAAGTCAGATAAGCCAATGTCACGTGATTTGTTCAAAAGAAAAATAAAAAGCCCGATAAGTCGTATAATTTGAAAACAAGTGACTTAGGCAAAAATTAGGGCATCCCGCTGGACATCAAAAATTCCAAAAAATGGTCCAGGCAAAAATTAAAAAAAAAACGTGAAAAGCGAAAAGAAAGGATTACAAAGAAAAATCCTGAACAAATCTATGTGACTACAAAAGACAAAAAGGGGTGACTGTTATTCCCTGAAAAGCCTTATTGGCTCTTAAACCATCATTTTTCATCAGTTCCTCAACCATCACAAAATCCTTTGAGGGATGAACAGTTGTGTCAAATTAGCTGAATGTAGGACTGAAGAACATCACGGAGAATGGGTGGGTACAAATAAACTTTGAGCCTAAATATCCTTTTTTCTGAAAACCGTGAACCAGACCACATTATAACCCTCGAAAGACCTAATTGAAGCAGGGTTTATTTTGAAAGCATACTTTAATGAGATAGCATTCCTGACTCCCATGAGTTATGCTAAAAGACCTTTGTTGGTATTGCATGTGCATTCAAAAATCAATGTCACATCTTAACTAGTGACTTGTTCACAAGTTTTTGCGACATGTTTTCAGTAAAAACAAAAACTGCAAGACAAACATATGTAATTGCATTAGAATTATCATTCTCATAATTAAGCTTTTCTGCTTGCATACATTTATTTGACATCATGGAAGCTTACATAAGCGTATCAGTGATGAACATAATCTCTTGAAGTATGGAAATCTGATGAGTAATTGACAAATCATTTCAAAGAATAACCATATCCAGGGGCATGTTTCTTGAAGACTTCGTTGAGCTTGAGCAAGTTTGTTTTCCCAGTTGATGCTTTCACAGGGGAAAAGCTTGAATACTCCATCAGTAAAAGAATATGCCGACTACAGTTAATCTGGGGAAGTTACGTCGAGATTCGACGAATCTCTCAGAGTTTGAAGATATTGGGGCAAATTATTTCAAGTCCTTATGAATTCGACATTCTCCCAATTAGAGTTTGTCCTTGTTGGTGTTCTCCTCGATACAGTCTGTTGACAATCTCTCAAGCAGAGTTTGGTCTTATTGATGCATTTCTCATTTGGGCACTAGTTCAAGCATTTTAAACTTGGATTCCCCCTGCAAAGTCTTGATTCAAATTCCTTCAATTTGAGCATGGTTTTCCTTCCCTAACCTGTTTATGATCAAGCATATTTAAATGTGAATGTGATTGTTGGATCCCATCATGTTCTGTGATAAAACTTGAAGAGGAGTCTTTGGCAGGTTCCTACCTCCTCCGTTATGATTCTTTGCTCTTATGGTCAATCTGAATCACATTTCCTTTCTAAGAAGTGTTGATATAGCAGTCAACTGTTGGGTTTTCTCTCACCCTGTGTTGAGCTTTAAAATCCCCTGCAG
This sequence comes from Lathyrus sativus, assembly GCA_963859935.3. NCBI lineage: Eukaryota > Viridiplantae > Streptophyta > Magnoliopsida > Fabales > Fabaceae > Lathyrus > Lathyrus sativus. Next base: position 949,479,128 of record OZ012735.1, read on the forward strand.
GTTGACTTTTTGATATGATGTTAACTTCTTAATTATCCCCACAATTCCAAGTTTTTCTCTCAAGGTTGTTAGTACCCAGAGTATTATCCTTGTTGATCATGTGCAGGGATACGCATTTATCACTACTGGTTGTGAAAGATAGGATATGACCTTCATCAGGTTCTTATTCTCCTCAGTAGAGTTTGTTGATGTTCTCCTCAGCAGAGTTATTTCCTGCTCCTCTAGTTGAATTTATTGGCAGCTCCCTAGTAGAGTTGTGTTGATGTTTCCCCATTTGAGCTATATCGAGGTCTCTTCAGTAGAGTTTGTTGATATTCCCTTAGCAAAGTTTTATTTCTTTGGATAAACCAGACGAGTGTTGAACGGTTTTCCACGACAAAGTCTTGATTCAAATGATGAATATGTTTTATTCATTCAACCATGTTATGATCGAACAGTTGAGAAATTTGAAAACCACTTCTCCTTGATGTTTTTGCCCATGCGGAGATTTGTCTTTGATGATTCCTAGCAGAGATTATGCATATTTACTTTGGATTATTCCACAAGTAGAGAACAATGTTGCTTACTTCTAAGAAGTGTTGACATAGCAGTCACCTGTCGGGTTTTCTCTCACCTTGTGATTGGGTGTTGATTTAAAATCCCCCACAGTTTGACTTTTTGCTACGATGTTAACTTCTTAATTATCCCCGCAATTCCAAGTTATTTCTCTCGAGGTTGTTAGTACCCAGAGAGTTATCCTTGCTGATCCCGTGCAGATGATGTGCATTTATTACAAATGGTTGTGAAAGATAGGATATGACCCTCATCAGGTTCTTATTTTCCTCAACAGAGTTAGTTCTTGCTCCTCTGGTAGAATTTATTGGCAGTTCCCCAGTAGAGTTATGTTAAGGTTTCTCTAGTAGGGTTTGCTGATATTCCCTTAGCAGAGTTTTGTTCCTATGGATAACCAGATGGATATTATTCGGTTTTCCCAGCTAAGTCTTGATTCAAAATCTTCTCCAGATGAGTATGTTTCCTTCATCCAGCTAGGTTATGATCAGACAGTTGAGTAGTTTGAGGACCACCTCTCCTTGATGTTATTGCCCATGCGGAGACTTGTCTTTAATGATTCCTAGCAGAGGTTATGCATATTTATTTTGGATTATTCCACAAGTAGAGAACAATGTTGCTTACTTCTAAGAAGTGTTGACATAGCAGTCACCTATCTGGTTTTCTCTCACCTTGTGATTGGGTGTTGATTTAAAATCCCCCACAGTTTGACTTTTTGCTATGATGTTAACTTCTTATTCCCCAAGCAGGGTTGGAAGATTTGTGTTGTTATGTTTTCTCCAACAGTTTTTTTTTCTTTCTCAAAGGGGAGTTCATATTGTTGTTCCCTCTTGTTGGATTATTGATGGTTGAAGATTGACCTTTGGGGTCTTCTCCCCAAGCAATATCTCCATTTCCTCAGAGAGATTTAAGCCTTGTAGTAGGATTTATTTTCCTTTGATGGCTCTTGTGTATCTCTTGCAGGGTTTCTGTTACTAATCCCCAGCATGATCTCCAATGATATCTCTAAATTGCGAAGATTAGCCGAGTATTTCAGTGGTGTTGTGGTGTTTTGTTCACCCCCTGTTTGCCCTTTTTTGTCTGTTTTGTCAGCATATTCATACTCATATGCATTGCATGCACATTCATTTTGGTTGAGCATAGCATGTTTTTGTTGCATTGTGCATCCTGCATTTTTTATTGGTGTTTCCCTTTTTCCCGGTGTTGTTATTCCCGCGGAGTGCGTGTGTCCTCTCTCCATTAGAGTGTCGACCCTTAAGCAGAAAATACCTATCCTTTCTAATTCCCAACTGAGTTTATGCCTCGTGGAAGATGTTTGTTTAGCTTTCCGCCCCAGCTTTTATCTGGATGGAGTTGTTCCCCAGTTGAGTTATTTCCTCATTGGGTCGAGTCTTGTTTGACCGTTTCTCTCCAGTTTGTTCCTGGATTGAACTTTGGTCTCTTGCAGCGGTTATTTTGGATTTCCCTGGGCTGTGAAACCTGGATGATGAGAAGGTATTTTTGAGGATTTACTTTCCTCGGAAGGAATCTGTTATTGATTCCCATCAGAAGATGAAGATTTGATTTCCCCAACGGTGTTTTGATAACATTCTCTTGGTGATTGCTTGTGCAACTTCATGTAACAGTCTCTTTATTTGAGCAACTTGTATGTCTCCAACAAGATAAAACTCACCCCAACAAATGGTTGTCTCTTTATTTGAGAAGTTTGTTGTGTAATTTAAGTTGCCCATTGATTGGTAGCAGGTATTCCTTGTGAGTTCATTACCTAAATTTTTCTACCTAGTACTGGGTATCCGGTAATGTTTCTTCCTCTTTCGAGTATATTACCTCTATTGACTGGTAATATTTCTCACCCCTTCTAGTTGGTTATGCTTTACCCATTTGACCGGTAAAAGGTAATCCTTCCTCCCAAGCTTGTTGCCTTTATTTTCTGCCTGGTGATAGGTAGTAGGTAGCATTTGTCTCCTCCCTTTGGTCAGTTACCGTCCTATTTTTCTACCCAGTAATCGGTAGTCGGTAATCTTTCCTTGTGAGTTCATAACCCAAATTTTTCTACCTAGTAATGGGTATCCGGTAATGTTTCTTCACCCTTTTGAGTATTCGGCTTATCCTTTTTGGTCAGTTATTGACATATTTTTCTACCCAGTAATCGGTAGTCGATAATCTTTCCTTGTGAGTTCATTACCCAAAATTTTTCTACCTAGTATTGGGTATCCGGTAATGTTTCTTCACCTTTTGAGTATATTGCCTTTATTGTGCTATCTATTGATTGGTAGTCGGTAATATTCTCACCCCCTTTGGTTTATTACGCTTATTTTCTACTCAGTAACCACTAAAAGCATTTTACCTGTTCTCTCTGGATCAACTATCTTCGCCCAGTAATTGGAAGTTGGTATCTCTTTTCCCGTTGAGTCGTTTCCTTTCCTTTATTGGAATAGTATCTTGCTCTTTTGTTTTCCCTTGTGGAGTCTCTCTTTTTCTCCCGAGCTTTTGTTTGTCTCCTGTGGCATTTCTCTCCCCACAAAGGTCTTGTGTTTGCATACCATTAGCATAATCATATCATTTTGTGGTCTCTTAGGGGCAAAAATTGGGTTTATTGTTATATTTAAGTCTCTTTTATCTGGTCGAGACAAAAATGTCAATCTTCATATCTCCGGATAGAAGAATCTTAAATAGGGGCAGCTGTAATACCCTAATTTTTACCCCTAAGATCCCACATTTCATTTGCATATCATTCCACAAACAAGACCATACTTTTTGATTTTTCTTAGGTCCCTTGTTGTTTCATACTTGCTTTATGTTTGTTTCTGTTTACTAACCTCTAACCAAATGACCAAAAATATTTTTCAATTTTTGTTTTGTAGGGAGATTCATGGCAAAGGAACGACTTAGAATCGAGTATAGCTATTCATGTGTAATTAAGGTCCAACTATCAGGGGATTACTTCATTTGCAAGTATCTGTATCAGTGGTCTATTTTCTCAAGAGATGATTATTCAAGGTCAAGTGGTCTTGTGAGGAATCATCAGTTTATCAAGCAATGTTCTATAAGAAGTTTGGTCCGGATTATCATGGTCAAGGTTCATCATCTGTGGATTTATTTTCCCAGATATTAACTCAGACATATTGAAAGTGATTCAGTTTTAACCGAAGATTCAAAGGTTTGTCTGTGCAAGTCAAGTTTGATATTCATTCAAGTGTGCCATTTCCAAGTGAATTTAAAGCATGATTGAAAGATAGTTCCAAGATACGTGGAAGTGCATGACATTTCTCTTGGAGGAAAGAAAACATATGAGGTTGCTCTGAAGGATAAAGACTTTGTTGAGGGTCCGTGGTCACACAACAATCTTGATAATAGGGCTGATTTATTAATACCGGTTCCCTCGCCTCTTTGTGGTGTGCTTATTATCGGAGAAGAAACCATAGTATACTGCAGTGCTGATGGCTTTAAAGCTATTCCAATCAGACCTTCATTTACAAAAGCCTATGGAAGAGTTGATCCTAATGGTTCTAGATACTTACTTGGTGACCATACAGGGTCGCTCAGTCTACTTGTTATTACCCATGAGAAAGAGAAGGTTACCGCTCTCAAAATAGAGCCCCCTGGTGAGACTTCCATTGCATCTACAATTTCATACCTTGATAATGCATTTGTTCAAGCTATGGAGATTCACAGCTCATAAAGCTAAATTTACAGCCTGATGCAAAAAGTTGTTATGTGGAAGTCTTGGAAAGGTATGTCAATTTGGGGCCCATTGTTGACTTCTGTGTGGTAGACCTTGAAAGGCAAGGCCAAGGTCAAGTTGTGATTTGTTCTAGAGCTTACAAGGATGGCTCTCTACGTGTTGTTTGTAATGGAATAGGTATCAATGAACAGGCATCAGTAGAACTTCAAGGTATCAAAGGAATGTGATCACTAAGATCCTCAAATGATGATCCTTTTGACACTTTCCTGGTTGTAAGTTTTATAAGTGAAACAAGAATATTAGCAATGAATCTTGAGGATGAGCTGGAAGAAACTGAGATTGAGGGATTCTGTTCTCAAGTACAGACATTATTTTGCCATGATGCAGTTCACAATCAACTTGTACAAGTCACATCGAACTCTGTAAGACTTGTAAGTTCCACAACTAGAGAGCTCCTGAATGAATGGAATGCACCATCAGGCTTTTCAGTAAATGTAGCTACTGCCAATGCCACCCAGGTTTTGTTGGCTACAGGCGGTGGGCACTTGGTTTATCTTGAAATTGGAGAAGGTGTATTACAGTAAGTAAAGCATGCCCAACTGGAGTATGAAATCTCGTGCCTAGACATAAATCCCATTGGTGAAAACCCCAATCAGAGTCATCTAGCAGCAGTTGGAATGTGGACTGATATAAGTGTTAGACTTTTTTTCTCTTCCTGACCTTAATCTCATCACGAAGGAGCATTTGGGAGGAGAGATAATACCTAGATCTGTTCTTCTTTGTGCTTTTGAAGGGATATCCGTATTGTGCCTGAAGCTGATGCAACCGAATCTGAGTTAGCTAAGAGGGTGAAAGAATTTTCTTTCAAGGAAACAGGATTGGATCAGTATGCTATAGAAAAATTCACTGAAAGTTTCAAGATGATTCCTAGAACATTGGTTGAGAATGGTGGACTAAATGCAATGGCTCTGCCGTTTCTGAGTTTCCGGCCGGTTTAAGAGTTTTAGTCGTTGATGATGACGTCACCACCTTGAAAATTATCGAGCGAATGTCTCTTCGCTGCCATTATCGCATCACAACATGCTCTGAGGTTGCGGTTGCTTTGAAAATTCTGCGGCAGAGGAAATGTTGTTCTGATGTTGTGCTGAGTGATGTTCATATCCCAGACATGGATGGTTATAAACTCCTTGAACATGTTGGGTTGGAAATGATCTTCTTGTTATTATGATGTCTGCTGATGATAGGATAAGTACTGTCATGAAGGAATATACGGCAGCATGTCGTAAGGAAATTTTTGAATGAAAAGAAGGATGAATGTTTTGCTTACAGAATTTGAAAATGATAGCAAGGATGTTCTTGAAAACATTGGTCATACGAAGCGTGAGATAGAGGATGACGTTGCTAATTGTTCAACTGATCCACAACAGGCTGAAGTTGATGCAAATGAAATTGAAGCCGAACCTAATTGAGCCATGAGAGCCAATCCACGTCATGCTTAGATTACAAATAAGTTGCAAAGTGAAAAAATCAAAACGACATGAAAACTGCGGAGCCCCCACTGAATATTCTTGCAGGCTTCAACTGCCATGTAATGCACCATTTGAAAATCTGGAGGGGCACTGCTTGTTGTTACTTATCGGACGTCTAGAAGAATCAGTCTTATTACTGCTACTGCTATTTCGACAATCCAGTCTATGCCGTCATCAGGTTATTGGAAGCAGCAATGACATAATTGCGTCTTCGAGTGACAAAATTATGTTCTCTGAGAAATCAATTAGAGTTGTTGTTGGAAGTGTGGGACCCTTCGGGGCTGGAAAGATTGCGTTAGCTGATAAGATATTCAATTTCATGCCGACATTGTTGTTATTTCAATGGACAATTACAATGATTCTAGTTGAATTTTCAATGGAAACTTTGATGATCCATGTTTAACAGACTGTGAAATGTTGCTTCAAAATGAGATTTAAAGGTAGGAAGCCAGCAGACTTCGTTGATTCAAGCTCTTGCTGCTAGGCCGCCACGCATCTGCATTATAGTTTAAAGCTATAAGTTGTAGCTTACAATTCTTATGTGCCAAACCATGTCATGCTGGCGCCACGCAAGACAAATACTAAACTTTTGAAGGCACGTGTGATAGGCAGAACAATCCCGAGGATGCCGACTTAAACCTTGAAAATGGAACCATTTCATCAGCTGCAACATGATGTTTATGCCGATAATGATAATGTTGATGATGAACACAATAGAGTATCGGCAGTAATGAAGTCTTTACCGGCACTTGCCAATTTATTGAAATCAGATGAATCGGCAAACAAATATTTTGCTGCACAATCAATAGCGAGCCTTGTTTGCAATGATAGCAGGGGAACACTTCTGTCTGTGGCAAATTCTGGGGCAGCAAGCGGACTTATCTCTTTGCTTGGCCGTGCTGATACTGATACGCAGGATCTTCTGGAATTGTCAGAGAAATTTACTTTGGTGCGTTATCCTGATCAAGTGGCTCTAGAGAGGTTATTTAGAGTTGATGATATAAGAGTGATGCCCTTCAGTTTCTGCATACAAATGCAATATCCAAGTCAGACTGAGATTTTAGAATGTGAAATCCAAGGAAAATAGAAGTAAGCCATATTAACAATTTTTACCAGACTACTGTACAGTTTTTTTTAGCCGAGCCACTTGCAACAGGATGAACACAAATTCATCACTTATCCAAGCCATGTTAATATAATTCCAGCTGTGACACTCCAAGCTGACCCCACAAGCCTTTAAAGTTGTTTCTAAGCCATGAGCCAGCTGAAAAATAATCCACGTCATATATTTGAAAGTGAGCTGAAATCAAAAAGCAGAAATCCACGTCACAAAAGAAAAACGACATGAAGATTTTTTCAGCAAAAGGTCACGCATAACTTGCAACCAAAACACAGTGAAAATTTCAAAACGGAAAATCATTTTTTCACTCACTCTCATCTATAAATAGAAAACATACCTCACTTATTTTCTCAAGCTTGAAAAGCCAGAAAACCTCTGCTGAAAACTCACCAACACTCATCTTCAAGCCTGAACATCCCCTCATCACTCTGCAAAAATCAAACCAACATTCAATTTCGCATCTCTCAATGTAAATCGTGGCAACTCTTCATCAACATCAACAAACAACTACAACTCGAGCATAATTTGCAAAGAAGAAGAAACAGAGAGTGTAAGAATTGATTATTCGAACCTGATTTCTTATTCATCATCAACTTCGATCCAATTTCGTAATTGAGTTATTTTACTAGAGAAGTTGTTTACGAAAATGAGAGTGAGAGAGAGAGTATTTTGTAAATGGTGCAAGATTGATAGAAGAAGATGGAAACAGCGGTGAAATTGGTTTTTCTTGCGAGATCTACCAAGAGATGATGCACAGTGCTGCGGTTGAGAATGGAGAAGATAATGTTTCTGAATTTCTATTTCTCTTTTGTCCTTTCACTTATTTTTTTTATTTCAATTATATTTTTCTTCTTTTTTTAATTTTTATTTTTCTTAAAATCTTGGGCCTTGTGGCTTTTTACCATCATCATCACCATGTTTTGTTTAATAAACCTCCTTTTTGTTTCTTTAATTTTTCATTCAAATTTTCTTTTTCTCTAATATTTTTTTTAAATAATTTCTTAAAATAGATTTGGATCTTGAATTTTGATAAGATCTCATCAATATCAATGGACTTTGGGTGTCGGTTTTATCCACCAAGAGAGGTGATTGATATTGATGATGATTTAATCGATTTAATGATTCAAATTATGGTTTCTTTTCATTTTAGTTCTCTTTCTTCTTCTTTTTTTTTCTTTTGATCGATGAAATCTATGGATCATAGATTGTTGATTATCAAGGTTGTTTAATCTTCATTATTTCAAATCTATGGAGGAATAATCATTGAGATAATTCTCCGTACTTTGGAATAGTGATAGATTACCTTTGATTAATTGATGAAAAATCTTGATTATGATGAGATCACTACCTCTTTTCTTTTTGTGTGGCATGTTTTAGGAGAGTGGTTTACATATCACTTCTCTAACATGTGTTAACACTAACATTTTATTGACCGGCCTCAGATAGTCGTGGTTTCTACATAAACCCGATTACGATTGCTTAACATAGCGCTAAAGTGTCTCTTAATTGGAAAATGATCATTCGTGGCTCAAACTTATGTTTGAAAGTCCAAGTATGATTAGTTGCTTGTCTTAAGTCCACTACCTATGAAAATCATTGTTAGGAGGCTTTGATTCTATCAATCCTCTAATGAGTTTTCATTAACCTTGGTCTAAGTGCAAGAATTAATCATCATTGATCATATGTTCTAACCACTAACCACTAATTCACTAACAATATCCTTGTATAATTTTGTTTATATTCTCTTCTTACTCCTTATTTCTTTACTTTTATGCTTCCATGTTATCATTTCATATCATATCTTTGTTTATGTTTATGTCATTTCTCTTTTGTCCACTTGGACCATACCTTGTTCAAAACACTAATAAAGGATAAAAAATCTCTAAAAAAAACTTGGTGCTAATAACTTTGTGGTTATGCTCTTGGACTACTCTTAGACCTTGGACTTCATGGACCTTTGGACTTAGAATTAGGACTCTCATTCCTATGCTTGGAGTATTGTGGATCTTAGCCTTTATTTGGCTCGCTCATTAGCTTATACTTTAAATCGGATGGAATTCTTTTTGCTTGGTATGGAGTGTGCTACAAGTCGGTTAGATATTTCTTACCTCTAGCTCTTATTTTGGTTTCTAGGATAGTCACTTCATCTCCTCCCCTTCTTAAATTTTCAAAACTTTCTCCCTTTTTCAAAACCTTCTTGGTTTCAAACTTCAAAACCGCTTTCGCAATAAAACCTTGACTTTCGTCAAGTGATTTTCAAACCTTGTTCTTCTTAATAAAAGTCAATCAATGTTAATCATGCTTCGACCAATTTCAAAAGACATAAAAAAATACAAAAACTCATCAACTCTTTTTGTGCCTTTATGCACTTTTTCACTTTAAAAACTTTTCATAAAAGTTTAGACATGATTCATTTCTATAGTTGAGATGTAATTCTCCTATTCCCTATATTATTAAGACTTTGACATTTTCCACGTTGATGTTGAGTGATAGTCTTGTTGATAATCCAAGCAAATCCTCCATCTTTATGTGACGCAGATGTTGTCTTAATACTCGTGGGTGAATAGTTGCAGTTTTCTCCTTAAAATGACGACTTGTCTTTACATCTAAAATCAATCAAAACCAACAAATTTTTGTCATTTGTACCACGAACTACGGGGTTTTGATCCCATATTGCACTTTGTGGGTACGTAGGCATGAGGCGATAAGTCTCTCCAAACACAAAAATCTAAAAAATAATTCTCTTCTCATCTCCCCAATCTCTTTTCAAACAAACCATTTTCAAACCAAAAAACGTAAATATTTCAAAGGGCTCCTATAGAGTACTATAGACGTTTTGGGTGCTAACACCTTCCCATTGCGTAACCAACCCCTTTACCCAGATCTTTGTTTCTTGTTCTTGTTTTAGAACTCTTTGGTTTTGTTCGCTCTTTTTCCTTTCCTTTATTTGGATAAAATAAAAGTGCAGTGGCGACTCTTGTTTTTTTTAGTTAAGTTAATTAATAACTTACGCTCACGATTTTTACCGCTACAGCATTCAACTAACTTTGCCAAATGTATGTGAACATAGTTCTTCATCACTATTATCACACATCCTCACAATACTGTTTGCGTCAAAAACGTTATTTACTGTATTGACCTACTCATGCTACTAATTAACACAATAAAATAAAAGTAATACTAGTGAATATCAACTTGCAAGACTGTGTCAAAAGTTTTCTCATTGATAGAGGAGTATTTTAGATTAAAGATTTGAAAAGGTTTTGTCAAGACCAACAAATAAGAAATCAAAGAAAACATCATTAATGAATAAAAACTAGTTCACAAACATATATTAGATGAAATACGTAAGTTATCAAAATATCACATTCAAACCCAACAAGAGATCGAAGATGTTACCTTTTCCTCCTTAAGGTTTGTGTTTCTCTCTCTTAAATATGCTTGAAATGAAGAGAGATAATGTTTTGATCCGAAAATTATCTAACTCTCTTAAAAAAGTGAAAAGTGTACTTATATAGTAGTTATAAATTATGTCATGTTCGCCTAGGGAACAACTTATTCGCCCAGCGAAGTCTACTTTGAGGCAATTGAAGTGCCTCAGAAACAGTTAAACCACCTTTGGAAAATATCTGAGTTTTCCGTGCAAGCACTTTTTTGCACTGTGAACTGCTTCATTTCAACTTCGCCCGACAAATTTTGGGTCCTTTTCCTACTACCTCTAATATGAGATGGTTCGCTGGGGTTCAACAGGAGTTTGTACAGTGAACATTCGCTTGTTGCTCGCTGGTGTTCACATAGCAAATATGTTGATTCCTCTTCATTTTTTTGGCTTCCTTGTCCACTCATTTTTGTCTTAATCATTTATGTTTTATGCTTAAACTATGCACAATAACACACACATCAAGGAATCCAGAGGTATTTGTAATATAATTGAGAAATCACACAAGAATAAGAATTTAATCTATTAAAACATGAGAAATAAGTTGAAAAATGCAAAGAAAGATAGTTCAATTTAAGTTAAAATTTTCACTTAACAAACTCTTCCCAAATAGATTTTTGCTTTTCCTCAAGCAAAGTACGCCCCTCATGAAAACAAGAGAAATTTGCTCAAACAGGAGGATTTTTTCAAGCATAAAATTCAACCAAGAAAGGGATAATAGTTCAAATTTAAACAAGGGAGATTTTCTCAAATAAGAGGATTTGGTCAAACAAGAGAATACGCACAAGCAATTTTCACCACTCAATAGAATCGAACAATGACAAAGAATTTAGTTCTTTAAACAAATATCATAAAATACTTCAAATAACAACTAAATTGTCATACTTGAATCACTTTAACACTCCTATTCAAAATAAGAACGAAGAAATTAATGCGTTTGCAACCGCGGGGAAATTTCACTCACATGACAAATAATGCAAATAGTAATCCAATTCATACATTCATCAAATCAATCAAAAATGAAATCATGGAAGCAAAAATATCACTAAGGGGTTTTAATATTGTAGCTTGGTCGGGTTCACAACAAAGGATAATTTCTAAAGGTCAATGAATCAAAGTTGTCAATGCAAAAGAGACATTCATTATACAAGTTATTTACACACCCCCAACTTCATTCACCACTTTCTTTCCTCTATTTAAAACCTTTTCAATCTTTCTTTTGCATAATTATTCATTATCTATTTTTTTCTTTCAAACAAGCATACTTTTTCTTTTTCTTTTTCACATTTATATTCACAATTTTTTTCAATGCTTGTTTGAAAATTTTCAAAAGTTTGAGTAACCTACTACTTTTCTTTTCACTCTCCCCAACTTGGATTCAACCAAACCTCAAATGAATGCTCCTTTCTTTTTATGGCAAGTAATCAATTTAGAACATTGTTTAAAGGTTCAAGAAAAAAATTTAGAATCTCACAAAATTCAATGATGAACAAAACTTTCAAATTATGTACATAAACCAAGTTCATCACTAAAGTGAGATCTAAGATGTTTAGGCTCAAAGGGGTTAACGAATTCTCACTACTCACGAGTAAGTTACTTTTTGGATATGTTGTGCTCAATTTAAACAAATTCCTTGATCATTTATAATTCTTCCACAAAATCACAATAATCAAAAGATAAAGCATGAATCAAATGTATCCAACAAGATTTATCAGTCGTCCTATGCATTTAGTAAACAATGGAGGTTTCACACAATTTGTGGCTTTTGAACCTAAGTGAAACAAGTATTTAAACAAAGTTGCAAAATGAAACAAAAATACACATTTGCACAAAGCACGAAATTCTTAGATCATTCTAACATTCTATAAAGCAGTACAATTTACCTTGTTTGCATTCACGCGCTCAAAATCTTACCATCACCATCAAGACTTGGGAGAATCTTCATTGAATACTTTTATACAAATAACAACCAATCTAGAAACTATTGCAATGCACTCAATATCTAAACACCAATCCCTGACAACAACGCCATTTTATTCGAACTGCAACGATGCCATGATCAAAATACGTACATACGTTTAACCCTTTTTACACGCATTCAACTAATTTTGCCAAATGTATGTGAACATAGTTCTTCATCATTATTCTCATGCATCCTCACAATACCGTTTGCATCAAAAATGTTATCTTGGTCTTTACAGTATTGGTCCTACTCATGCTACTAATCAACACAATAAAATAAAAGTGATACTAGTGAATATCAACTTGCAAGACTATGTCAAAAAAATTCTCATTGATAGATGAGTATCTTAGTTCAAAGATTTGAAAAGGTTTTGTCAAGACCAATAAATAAGAAATCAAAGACAACATCAATAATGAATCAAAACTAGTTCACAAACATATATTAGATGAAATACATAAGGTATCAAAAGATTACATCCAAACACAACAAGAGATCGAAGATCTTACCTTCTCCCTTTTAGGGTTTGTGTTTCTCTCTCTAAAATATGCTTGAAATGAAGATAGATAAAGTTTTAATCTGAAAATTATCTAACTCTCTTAAAAAAGTGAAAAACATATTTATATAGTATTTATAAATTTTTTCATGTTCGCCTAGAAAACAACATATTCGCCTAAGAAGTCTACTTTGAGGCACTTGAAGTGCCTTAAGAACAGTTAAAACGCCCTTTGAAAATATATGAGTTCGTCGTGCGAGCACTTCTTCACACAGCTAACTGCTTCACTTCAACTTTGCCCAGAGAACTTTAGATCCTTTTCCTACTGCCTCTAATCTGAGATGGTTCGCTGGGGCTTCTTCAGGAGTTCGCATAACGAACATTTGATTGTTGCTCGCATAGAAAACATGCTAATTCCTCTTTATTTATTTGGCTTCCTTTCCATTCCTTTGTGTCTTAATCATTGATGTTTTATGCCTAAATTATGCACAATAACACACACATCAGAAAATCCAAATGTATTTGCAATATAATTGAGAAATCACACAAGAACAAGTATTAAATCTATTAAAACATGAGAAATGAGCTGAATAATGCAAAGAAAGATGGTTCAATTTAAGTCAAAATTTACACTTTACAGTAGAACTCGACAATAAGTACATATCTCACAAAGTGAATCTCGGGAGTAGATTCCCTAGTCGATCTCAGCAGAAGATTTCCCAATTAATCTTCGGCGACATGTATTCTCCTCATTGAATCTCAGCAGGAGATTCCTTGGTTAATCTTGACAGAAGATTTCCTAGTAGACCTCGGCAGTAAGTATACCTCTCTTTCAAAGTGAATCTCGGTAGTAGATTCCTTGACTAATCTCGCCAGTAGATTCTCTGGCTTGATCTCAACTGAAGATTCCCCAATAGACCTGGGCAGAAGATGTTTTCCCACAGAATCTTAGCAAAAGATTCCATGGTTGATTTTGGGAGAAGATTCCCTAGTAGACCTCACAATAGGTATTTTCTCAACAAAACCTCGGCAGTAGGTATCTCCTAGTGAGTCTCAGAAGTAGACTCCCTAATGAGTTTTCATTTGAATCTCCCCCAAGGAACCTCAATAGAATCTTCCATGGTGGAACTTCTTTAGAAGATTATTCTCGAAAAACATGCAAGTAGTCAGAGTAGTTAATCAGTTCTCTCCCCAGTGATTTTCACCTTGTATTTCCATTCACCAATAAAGGCATCTGGCTAAACCTCATTTCCTGTTATTTCATGAAAATCAACATTTTCATATCATGATCATTCATATATCATGCATAGCCAAAAAGTTGTTTCTTACCCATTTTTGCATTAACCCAGGTTTTGTCATTGATTGTTGTCTTTTGTTTTAAAGTCCAATTACTGGGGCATTCTCTTTTAAAGTCCAATAGTTGTTGGCACATACTGAGAGTTTGATTACCTTGTTTGTTTTTCCTGATGGTTCCTAGAAGGTTATGTATGAATCTTCATCTAAAGAAGTTTTCAGAAGCTTGGATGTTATTCTTGTTGAAATACTCCAATGATGTTTGTTTTGATCGATTTCTTCATAAAGAGTCGTCAAAGTTTTGTTCTGTGTGGATGATCTTCTAGTAAAAAGACTCCAATTTCTTGTTTGTATAGATGATCTTCCAATAAGAAGGCTCCAAAATTGTCAGTTGTATTCTAAGTGTTGACAGGTCATGTCTGAACCTGTTTGATAAAGCACTTTAAATTTTCCTCAGTGTCTTCTCCCCAACAATTTATCATCCCTAGTGAGCCTTCACCCTTTGTCTTTGATATTTCATGTGGTTCACCATTACGGTTATCTTGTGTGTCTAGCATTTCCCACATGCATATCAGTCATCCATCATTAAAAAATCATGCTAGGGTTCATTTCATCTCACATCATTTCCCTAGCAAACCAAAAAGAGTTCTTCATTCATAACATGACATATCATATCATTTCATCTGCATTCAAGGACAAAATTTGGGTCTTTTTAATATTTAACTATCTCCCACTGTGATCATATGAAGAGTATATTTACCATTTTCTCTGGTTGGAGATACTTAAATAAGGGCAACTGTCATACCTAAATTTTGACCCTGAATTTTTGAATTGACGCATTATCATAGCTTCTACATCATCTGCATAGCATGACATGCATTTCATCTTGCACAATGCCTAAATTGTCAGCCAAAATAAACTTGTTGGATTTACAGGTGAATCGGGCAAACCAAAAGTCAACTGTGCATAAAATCAGTGGACGAAAAGTTTCAAAATTGAACTTACAGTCATCAGTTATATTTACCTACGTTTCGCGTAGTTTAATCTGGCATGCCCATTTTAATATTTGATGACTTTTCGACCACGTTTTGGTCGGTCTAAGCATTTTTACCGGACCAAATTTATTTCAAAATTTGATCAAACGCTATATTTTTCTGAGTCGTTTATTTTGCGCTGATCATTTTGGTGCATTCATTTTATTTTTTCTAGCACTTCGATACAGATTGCGTATTTCATTTTTAATCATTTTCATTTAATTTTTTAGTTAATTAATCATTTTTAATTAGATTTATTTAAATAGTTTATTTTATTTTTAATTTATTTATCACATTTTCTTTTTAAAATAATATAAAATTTTGTTTTTTATTTCTCTTTGGAAACACTTTTCCATTAAGTTTCATAAAGAGTTTTGTTTGTTTTTTCTTCATGTAGAAACCTGATATTTTTAAAATGACAATACATAGCATTGCATAAAAAAAAAGGGGGGCATGCGCATTTGATGAAGATGGGGATAAAGACTTTTCTCCATCTCATTATCATAAGGATCCCCCACTCTTCCCTTTCACCATCTTCATAAAACTCACATTCCCTCACAACATAAATAACTCCCTCATTTTATACTAAATATTTTTCTGTAGACCAAAAATATCTCCAACAACAACAACCACATCATGCTACAAAATAACCCCTTTACCATTAATCCTCTCTCTCATTCAGAATTTTTGCTAAAAAAAACTTTCACCACATGTCCACAATTCTCACACCTTCTTTCCTTTTCCATATATCTACCTTCCTTTATTCCTCATGAAGCTCCTCCTCCTTCTGCTACAGTAGCAAAAACTACATTTACTAAACACCATCCATAACAACCATCACTTTGATCTCTTAAAACTACCATGTTTGCACCACTACCTACAACCATAATAAACCACTCCAAAAAATCTTAAAACACTCCATCCTTATACCACCATACAACCTTCCATAAGAGACTCATCTCACCCTCTATCATGAACCAACACAGACCAAATAAAAAAACACAATCACCATCTTCAAAGTCAACACATAGACAAAACCATATAACCCCATCTTCCACACCATTAACCACTTTCTCAAAGCAAGCTTCACACCTTGCTACAAACATAATAAAAATATGCTACTCTTCTCTTTTCACTCTATTCCATAGAGTATCCTTCATACCACAACACAATGCATAAAATCATCATATAAATCTCACCCAACAAATTTCAATATCAAAACCATGACATAACCTTCAAACACCATCGTGAAACAACACAAGCCGCATTCACCCTCCATGAAACCGCATAAATCGTCACCATGCTAAAAAACATCAACTCAACCATGCTAATCTCTCACTGTCATGCTACTCCAAACCACAACAACCTTACTTCACTCACTAACCCAACACTAAAACACAAGTGAAAACAACATCGTATACCACTTCCAATCACCTTCAGTATTCCCTCTAATCTGTTAAAACCACCTGTCGGAGCAAACAACAAACATGACGCCATTATTGTGCATACCTTTCAAGTCGGAAAAACAAAACGACACCACCATCGCAACAACCTCCACTCAACAATCCCCTCACTTGCACGAACCATCACCATAATGTTAAGATTCGTGCAAGAGAAGAGAGTGTATGATGAAGAGGTAAGAATGTATGTTTGGTTTGATCTGGATTTTTTATTCGATTTACATGAGAGAGAGAGAGAGAGAGAGAGAGAGAGAGAGAGAGAGAGAGATCTCCATCGAGAGTGCTTGAGCATAGCGAGAGAGACGCGTGAGAGGGGGAAGAGATGAACCTCAAATCTCTGTTTCATTTTGTTCTTCCAGCTACACGTGAGAAAGTGAGGTGTTGCATTTGTTTTATTTCATTTTTATTTTATTCCCTGCCATGTATAGACATGTGATTGGGGATTTTTTTTTCAAAGTTTTCTGAAAGTTGCAGCATCCACATAATTTGCAGCATCCAAAGTTGCAGCATCCACATAATTTGTTGCTGCATTATCTCTTCTTTACTTTATTTATAGTATATTTTTGTTATTATTATTGTTTTATTTACTTTTTTTATTTTTACTTTTCCTTTATTTATTTATTTATTTATTTGGTATGATTTTACTTAGGGCTTTAGGGCTTTAGTGTAGAAGTTTATTTAGACCCATATCTCCTTTACACTCATGTTAATTCATGCATCCTTACTTATTTTATTTTGTTCTATTATTATCTCTTTTTTGGATTAATTTAATTTAGTAGTTGTTACACCCCAAAAATTTTCCACTCTTTTTCTAATCTTAATTGGCTTTCGATTCGCATTCATATGCATCTTCGTTAGGTCATAACTTTGCATTCACTCATTTGCATTTGGCACATAAGGAATTGAATCAAGAGGTTCTTTGAATCAGTGTTCCTATTTGATTTGAGGTACTTTCATTCACGTTTGAAACAAGGGTTCATTTCTCATAGTCATAATGTCTCATCAAAGTTCATCAAATATCAAGTTTATCTTCTTCAAGATTTGGCAAGAGTACAACGTGAGTAAGGTTTCATCATGGTTTTAATTGAGAATGAGGAACTAGGGTTATGCTGATTGTCAAAATTTTAAGTTGTTTTCTTCATCAGTATGCACCCGAAGCATGGAGTTTAGGGATTCTTACTCCTTTGTGTTCAAGATGGGCGTGTGTCGTTCCCTTCAAGTTCATTTGAGATTACCAGTAAGAGTCTGCATGCTCAGTGTTGGTTGAAGTCCAAGTTAGGTTTGACCTAATCTTGGTTAGACAAGTTTTGTTTCATGATCAAGGCTAGGATATGCAAGATTTAGGTGGGGTGTGCCTGAAGTCTCAATTATATTTTTTGTGCCAATTCAGGTTATCTGTGTGTGGATCAAGTCATCAGTACCTCATGATTAAGGATCATCAGGATTCCATTAGGGTTTTGTGCAACATTTTGAAGCTCATATCTCATTTCATGATCCTTTTGATTTCAAGGCATGATTATTTGTGAAGAAGGTTCATAGTGAAGTTTTTTGGTTTATCATGATTCAAAAGGGAAAGTTCAGGATTGATTCATTGTTCAACCGTGATTCAAGGCTCTAGTTCGTTCATGTTTAGCCTTATTGATTCATAGTGGGCTTTATTTCTCAGAAAGTGATTCACGACTTTAGTCATTACAGGAAAAAATTCAAGAGGTTCAAAGGTCCATTACAATTCAAAGATCTATCCCATTTACAAGTATACAAGACTTATTATTCATTACAAGGTGCAAAAGTAAAGACAAAAAAGGCTTAAGAAAGATAAGGAAATGCGAGAATCCCATGCACATTACAAACTAACAAAGTTCATATAGAAATTTAAAGTCAATTACACCACAAAAATCCATTACATTTCAAGCCTACCATTTTTTTCTCATTACCATTTTTGTAATACCATTTATCATTTTTTTTCTTCATAAATAATTACTTCCAATTCATTGCAAAAAAAATTTACAAATAAAGTTCACAAAGAGCCCATACAAGAAAATCTAGTAAGGCCCATCCAACATGATTAAAGCCCATATCAATTCCAAAAATTCTATTCAGTAAAATTGTCAAAATTACAAAAAGAGTAAATAAATCCTTCATGAGCAATACATGGCCACACATAAGCCTCAGTACACAGTAACTTCGCAAACTTTGATTCACTACATCAGCCATCACAAGTAGCAAACAACACAACAAGTTATAGTCATTTGTTGCAGTGAGAATCAGATATCAAGCTATTAATTAACTTGAATCACAAATCTATGAAATTCACCATTGAGCTTTGATTTATCCAAAGGAAAGGGTAAAGATCGAAGAAACCCCTAGGTGCGCTACGTAACAACGAAGCTAAGAAATCTAAGGTTCGAGGGTTGGTTATACCTAGGGAAGGTGTTAGCATCCTAAGTATCTGTAGTACTCTACAGGAACCTCTTGTTAGTATTTGTGTTATGCTAAAGTTTGCTTGTTAAAGGAAAAAGTGCTAAGGTAAAGACCTAAGGGTATATACACTAAGTATGCTCGCCAAGACGTTGCATCTCGTGCCTACGTATCCTAACTAGGATGGAATTAGAGCAATCGTAATTCTCCTAACTAGGGATGAGGAACACTTAACTATGGTCAAAGTTCCAAGGGAAATACGCATCCATAACAATGATGCTTATGTAGAGTTAACAAACTCTTTAAGTCTAAGTTGAAAGACCTAACTAGGGATGACTTTAACAAAAGTCCAAAAAGGGGAAGTGAGTACACATCATAATGGTACCTACATAGAGTTTACAAACTCTAACTTATTTCTAAGTTGTAAAGAAACAATGGCTCTAAAAAGGCCAAGAAGGGAGGAATAAGCACTTACAACAATAATGCTTACATAGGGTATACCAACCCTAAACTAGAATTAGGTTAAAGAGGGAATGTGGCTCTAACAAGGCCAAAGGAAAATGATCCTAACAAGGTTATGAAGTAGGTAGGGAAAGGTCTAAACTATCTGAAAAATGACTTACAAGTCAACATGGGAACTTTCCTTTGGAATAAGGGACAAACAAACTTGTAACAACAAGTGTTGGAATGATAAGTTTAGGAGGGAGATGATAACAATCAAAGTGTCAAAGCCAAAGAGTCCAAATGAGATAATAATCCAAGAAGGGAATTATTTATATCATATTATGCTCAACATGTCAAAATGATCAAGAACAAAGTCAAACACACACCAAAACAAGCAAGCATACTTGCTACAAACTTAATCAAACAAGAGAAGTACAAAGAATGGTTCAAGCATGGGAATTAAAACTTAAGGACCACATGGGCATTAGCATACACATCTCATAAAGTTCATACTCAACGTCAATATGCCAATAAAACACAAACAAGGACCACATTAGGGCATGAACAAAATCATATGCAAGAAAAAAACCAAAACATCATGAAAGGACTAAAACAAATCAAGACATGTATGGAAACCTAAATGGGCAAGCAAGAATACTTGGGAATCATGAAGTCAGAAGTTAAACATGCTTTTCAAACCACACATAAACACATAATCATCAAGACAAACATCACAAAGAAGCATGCCTAAAAACTAGGTCAAAGTAAGCATAATATCATGGACAAAAGATCATCAACTTGGCATAGCATTCAAAAATAGGAAAATGATCAAACAAATTCCAAGTCAAAGCTCAGACTCATGTTTATACACTCAAGTGTGTGTGTGTGTGTGTGTGTGTGTGTGTGTGTGTGTGTGTGTGTATGTGTGTGTGTGTGTGTGTGTGTGTGTGTGTGTGTGTGTGTGTGTGTGTGTGTGTGTGTGTGTGTGTGTGTGTGTGTGTGTGCGCAAAGGTTGGTTATAAGAAAAGCACAAACACAATCCACAAAATAGGGTGTCACAAGAGTCGAGCATAAGTCGAGGATCATAAATAAACAAATGAAAAGTAAACCAAATAAAACAAACAAGGGTCAGCAAGCACACTCAAACATCCTTATAATATGTGCCAAAGCACTCCAAAAGATTAGCTAAAGAATCAAGTAGGAAGGATATAAATCAAAGCATTAGTTCAAGATTAGGTCAAATAGACACCTAACACTATTAAATACAAATAAAACAATAAAATAAGTTTAAAAATAAAATAAAAAATATGGAAAATAAAATAAGATGTCAAAGTGTCTACAAAATATTTGTGTTGATTTATAAAATATTTGAAACTATTAAAATAAAGTCAGAAAGAAAATAGAAAAAGAAATAAAAATAAAAGGAAATATGAGCAAAGGGGGGTACATCAGCAATTTCTAAAAGAACTAGGTAAAATTTGATGCGCTGATGGGCTCAGATCCTAGGGGTGCGGGAAGCATAAATGCTAGGCTCAGTTCACTTAAGAAACTAAACAAAATCATAAATAAAACAAAAAAAGAAGGCCACGCGTGCACCTCATTAAAACAGTTGGATCCTACTCATCGCCACATGGCGCCATGTCACCAGACCGGTCAAAATTTCAAACAAAGCACAGTCAGACGCCGAAGCTAGGGCTCCGGTCATCTTCTCCTATCACTTCTCCAGAGCCAAAACCCAAACCTCGCCAAAAATGATAAAACAAGACACCCTCTTACACGATTTTCCATCCAGAATCCAAATATGATCTTAGTTCTTACTGAAAACCACTATAACACGATTAAAAAAAGAGCACAAAAATATGGTACATAAAATGAAACTTCAAGATAGCGACACAACAACAGCATGGATAAGTTTCTCATGCTCTTAGAAGCATGGATATGTAAGAAACAAGTTCATGATACACAAGAAAAGGGAGAACAGAGGTGATGAAGTTTTACCAAAAAAATGGAGCTCGTGCTTGCTATCCTTGCTTCAAATACCTTTTAAATATTCCCCTTAGCTTACGTTTTCCTTGAGAATGGTAGTGCTTATCCAATGATGAAGAAATAAACCTTGAGAATACAGATTCGAAGAGAACCAGTTCTAGATTAAAAATGGAGTGTGTTGTGTGTTTTGGCTGCAGAAAACAATGACCTCCTCCCTAGGGTTTCAGCATTTAGCTTATATATGAGGCTAAAATGCAGTAAGAATCACAGTTACAGTGGTTAAAATCTTGTGGTAAGGATTTGGTGAAATTTGAAAAAAAAGGGAGGGAAGTGATGGTGTGATACGAGTACATGATTTGTAGGTGATTTTCTTTTTGTCATTTTATGAGGACAAGAGGGCTGAGGAAATTCATAATGGTTTATTGGAATGAGCATTCTTGTTGTGCAAGTTTTACATGTTTTCATTTTTAGTAAGATGTGGCAAATGGTGCATGGAAGGTACATGATGTGGTTTGGCTGATTTTGGCAAGATTTGGAGTGGAAAAGGATGGCTTTTGCGTATGAAAATGACAAGGAAAGTTTGTTGTATGAAGATTTACATTATGCATGAAATTGTGACAAGAAATATACTTGACCATAAATCCATATAGCTCAGTTTAAGAAATCCAAACTTGATGAATGTTACTCCAATTCATGAGATCTTTGGCTCAATACAAAGTAGGGAGGTCATGGAGAAACTTTGATGTGGAAATCATTTTGAAGTAGGACTTGAATCATTGAGAAAAGTTGGATAGAAACCATGTCCACCAATATGTTGCCAAAAGAAACTTAGAAAAATTCTAAGTTATGAATTTGACAACATTGTGACACCATCTTTGAAACCACATAACTTGAGATATGTGTACTCAATAAGGGAATTCTTGTAATGGACGGAAATTGGAGAGAGCTCTACAAATTTCATGTTTGAATGAAATTGAGATGAGGCCTTAATCATAAATAAAAATCACTTGGAAAATTGTCCCATGAAGCTGCCAAAATCCTGTCAAACTTGACATAATGGAAACCATATCTTGATGACTTCATAACTTGAGTTCTATACACCCAATGGAAGAGTTCTTGTACTTAAAAGAAAGCTTGGAGAATGATCTACAACTTTCATGTTTGAAGCAAGTTGAGATGAGGCCTTGATCATAATGAAATATTGCTTTGAAAAGTCACCCTCCATGTTGAGATTTTACACTTAAAAAAATTTCTAAGTATAAACCTCCAAAACCTAGTTTTCCTCAACTTCAAACCTTCATACCTTGAAATCCATGAATCTTTTGAACATCTTTCTTTCTTCAAACTTGTTGTACATGATGTCCTCTTTAATTTGATAGAAAGTTTTCTCCATTTAGGTCAAGGATGATGAAGTTGTGGATGTTGCAAGCTGGCTAGAAATTGTGATTTTCATACTTAGAAATTTTCTCCACAAAACCCTAATTCTCCAAAACTCTTGACTTTATGCTTTCCACTTGTTTTCCTTGATTTAATCACATGAGAACATGTGATAAGACTTGTGAAGCTCTTGGTTGACCTCAAAACCCAATGGTTGACCTATGAGATGCCTCAGTTGACTTTTGAATCAGATGAAGTCAATGCCTCTCCTACCCACTTAGAAAGCTCTTGAATTTGATTTCTTTGGACCAAATAACCTCTAGGAACCTTTGAGATGTATGAGGACCTGCTTGGTTGATTTCCCTCACAAATCATGATTAATCAACGCTTCCTTCTTTCTTGTACAAAACCCTAATTCCACAGAAGAAACAAAACCATAAAGCTTGATAGTTTGGTTAGCTATGCAAAGCTGATTGACCTATGAAGCTCATGCAAATGATGATGACATCTAAGGGGTGAAATTTGGGGTATTACAATTGTCCCTATTTAAATATCTTTCTCGGATGACATGAGAGATGATAATCCTTATAAAATCAGGGCGAAAGGTATTTAAATATAGCAAACCAAAAATTTTACCCTTAGACGCAATGTTATGTAGAGGATAAGAGAAACTATACAGTTGCGGACATGCCATGAACTCTAGCATGATGATAATGATGTGATGATAAATGCAAAGGCGCAGACAAAAACAGAAGTAATCAAGGACAGAGTCAACACAATTAGTAACTACTCACTGGGAAACACAATAACACCGGGGGGACTTAAAGTGATCAACCATAGGTTCAGATGTGACCAGGATAATACTCTAGAAGAAGATTCTCCAATAGAGATGGAGCCAAACAAAAGGCCTCTACTAGGGAAAAACAAAGTCAACATACTCAAACATGATCAGTAGACAAACTGGGGAAAAGAGAAAACAGGACAGAAAATTCTTTCTAGGGACAAAGCCAGAAAGGAAAACCTGATCTCCACTTGGGATCAAGTTAAACCAAAAGCTGACCTATGACAAGAGAAATAAATGAGACACAAATGATCTCCTAACAAGAGATCAGGTAAGACCAAGAATTTCCTCAAAGCGAAGAGTTCAAACGGGATCTTCAGGAAACAACAAGAAAAGGAAACAGAATAAGCTTAAATCTAGGAAAATGCCAGATGGACTGGACTTCACGGGGATATTGGTAACAACCAACATATAAACTAAAACAGAGTCGGGTAAAACTACCAATAACCAACGGACTTAACAATTCTAGTAACTATTGTACTTCAAAGAGAGGATCGGTAATAACCACATGCTCTACTACCAATAACGGTTGGGTTTCAAATAATATTAATGACAACTAGTCACTACTGGACTTTCAAATAATATTAATGACAACTAGTCAAATAATATTGGTGATGACCAGATTAACAATACCAATAACAATTGGGTTTTGGATACCAATGACGATTGGATTTCAAACAATGTCTGTCACTACTAGACTTTCAAAAGAATGCCAATAACCATTGGGCTTTCAAATAATACCAGTCACTACTGGACTTTCAAAAGGACGTCAATAACCATTGGACTTTCAGATAATGCCAGAAATTATTGGACTTTCAAAAGGATGCCAATAGCCATTAGACTTTCAAATAATTCCATTTACTACTGGACTTTCAAAAGGATGCCAATAACCATTAGACTTTCAAATAATGCCAGTCACTACTGGACTTTCAAAAGGATGCCAATAACCATTGAACTTTCAAATAATGCCAGTTGCTATTGGACTATCAAAAGGATGCCAATAACCATTGGACTTTCAAATAATGCCAGACACTACTGAACTTTCAAAAGGATGCCAATAACCATTAGACTTTCAAATAATGCCAGTCACTACTGGACTTTCAAAAGGATGCCAATAACCATTAGACTTTCAACTAATGCCAATCACTACTGAAGTTTTAAAAGGATGCCAATAACCATTGGACTTTCAAATAATTGCAGTCACTTCTGGACTTTTCCGGAGATTTCTAGTAATGAATAGACTTCAAAGGAAAAACATGTAACCACTCATAAGCTGAAGAGATAAATCAGTGACAACTCGGGTAAAAACATCGGTAATAACCGAAGATTGGGCAACGAAAGATACCGGCAGAAAAAAGGCCAAAACAGATGAACAAAAGGTAACTACCAAAGAACCGGAAACAAACAAAAAGCATATGATGTGTCATGATTCAAATGATGCAAGAGTTAACTCTAACAAGAGATAAAGAACTTGGAAACTCAAAGAGGAAGATCGATAAACATATCTACTTTGCTAGAGAAACAAATTATCACACTGAAATCCAAGGATAAAGGTGCTTAAAAGCTTGCTGGGAAATAAACCCACTCCACTTGGGAAAACATGAAGCTTGAGAAAACTTGATGGAAATAGCAGTGTAACTTCTGTGGAAACCCTTTATGACGCCACAGAGGATGAGTCTTCTTGCTATAAAACGTATCTGGTAGAAGATAATGGGGAGACTATGCTCAATCTTGGTAACCACCTGACCAAATCAAACCGAAAACCGAAGCCGACTTATGCTTCAATGGGGGAAATGTTGAAATAGCACACCAAAAATTTTGCTACCTTAAAATTCCTTGGGGATATGATTTCCACTAAATCTTTCCAGAAAACCAAAGCAATTTTTGTTTATTAGGTTTTAAAAACCTTTTTTTTAAAAAACAGAACCTTTTGCTTTCAAAAATCATTATTAATAAATAAACGATGCTTTGCATAGCAAAGGAAAATAAGGAAGACATTAAATTGCAAACAATAGAATGACCCAAAAATATGTTTTTATTCAAGAATGGTAGCTTGTTAATAACATAACTCCATGGAACATTTACAATTTGAAAATGGCAACAAGGAAAAGTTACATCGAATCCAATGACAATCTATCCCTAATGACTAAGAATTTTCCAAAAACCTTGCTTCTGACAAGAGCGATTGAAATGAACTTCTGTGTGATCTTCTGTAGAGGTGACAACCATCTGATGCAGTGAAATGCCTTTGTCCCTAACTTTTTCCTGGATCGCCCTTTCGGGTTTTCAATCTATCGGGACGCTCTTTTTTGCCTAAGCCTCCCTTTCGGGTTTTCGACTTAGCGAGCCCTCTTTTTTCATTTTATCCCTAAATTTTTCCTAGATCTCCTTCATAGTTTATGATCCAACGGGATGCCCATTTTTGCTTAAGTCGCCCTTTCGGGTTTTCGACCTATCGGGTTCTTTAGGCATAGTATTTTCGTACTGCATCAGAATTCACCGGATGGGCAAGTTATTCTTTGTCCATCATTGTGAGAATTAACGAGCCTCCTGAGAAGACTATTTTTACAACAAACGGGCCGTCATAGTTAGGCATCAATTTTCCCTGCATGTCCTTATGAATTGGCAAAATCTTCTTGAGTACAAACTCCCCTTCCTGGAACTCTCAGACGCGAACCTTCTTGTCAAAAGCTCTCTTGATCCTCTTTTGATATAACTGATTGTGACATATCACAGCCATGCGCTTCTCATCAATAAGGTTCAGTTAATCAAATCTTTCTCTCACCCATTTTGCTTCATCAAATTTGGCCTCCATCAGGACCCTTAAAGAAGGTATCTCAACCTCAATGGGAAGGACTGCATCCTTCCCATACACCAATGAAAAATGGGTTGCCCCTGTCAAAGTGCAAACAGAAGTCCTATATCTATGCAAGGTAAATTACAGCATTTCATGCCAATCCTTATAAGTCTTCACGATTTTCTGCAAAAAAAATTTGATGTTTTTGTTTGCGGCTTTGGCAGCTCCATTCATCTTTGGGTACATCCCATCTTGGATCGATCTAGAAAAGTATTCGCTCCTGTGTCATAGAATTTGGCACGATACATATCACAAACAAATTCAATTCACTTCTCTAGAATAATTAAACAAATTCAAATTGTTTTCCTTCGGGATTCCCTATTTACTTTTTCAAAAGAGAGCATGTTATTTTCGTTCTATCTCAAACAGGTAACGTGTAAGGCTCTAGACAACAAGCGGCAAACACCTAACTGCTGGAACTTGAATGTTAGCATCGTCCATAAAAGACACTTAGCAATATGTAGTCCTACGAACTACAAACGCTGTGATTTATTCATCTGGTCCGAATGAAGATGCGTAGGCACAAGACGGAGAAGTCTTGGCGAGCATAATCCCCCATTTCACCCGTAGT
Organism: Lathyrus sativus; assembly: GCA_963859935.3. Classification (NCBI taxonomy): domain Eukaryota; kingdom Viridiplantae; phylum Streptophyta; class Magnoliopsida; order Fabales; family Fabaceae; genus Lathyrus; species Lathyrus sativus. The sequence continues at coordinate 949,506,187 of OZ012735.1, forward strand.
CCTCCAAACTACGTTGACTCTGACTTTTCCATTGCACAAGGGAATACGTAGGCATAAGATTGCAAGATCCTATCGAGTCTCCTTTTGTTTTGTCTCCCTTTTTGTTTCCGCATTCCCTTAGCAAGTAAGCTTTAGATATACACACCCTTTGATTATAACAACAAGAGTGGACCTCTTTGAGTACAATGGACGCGAGGGTTGATAACACCTTTCTCTCGCGTAATCGACTCCCAAACCCGGAATTTGGTTGCAAGATAATATTCTTTCCCTTTCTGAGGTTTCTTCGATCGTTTCCTTTCCCTGTCGGGATAAATAACGTTTGGTGGTGACTCTGTTCCTGCCAGTTGTTTTTGTATTGTGACACACCTCCACAAAGACTATCTAGTATGAATAAGAATAATCAGTGACAAAAACAATTATATCTTGCAGCGATTAACAACTTTGATGGAGAATTGAATGAACGATCACATGCACTAAATAAAGAAAATGCATGTACTTATTCCATACGAACATAGTTCCTTCAATATCAGTTATGACTGCCACAAATGAAGACCTTGAGTGAGAGAGAGAGAGAGAGAGAGAGAGAGAGAGAGAGAGAGAGAGAGAGAGAGAGAGAGAGAGAGAGAGAGAGAGAGAGAGAGAGAGAGAGAGAGAGAGAGAGAGAGAGAGAGAGAGAGAGAGAGAGAGAGAGAGAGAGAGAATATAGCTAGGGTTCAAGTGTGACAGCTTTTTCATAAAGGTTCTATTTATAGAACCACTTGTGATGGGTGCAAGCTGAAAAAACTCACTAAATGCATCATATCTTATAATGTAATATATTTCACTTAAGTGCATCATACCTTACGGTATTCTATATTATACTTTAAAAAATTGTACCTTATAGTGTTCCATAATTCTCTTAAGTACATCATACCTTTTAGGGTTCCATAATTTTCTTAAGTACATTGTACCTTAAAGTGTTCAATATTTCACTTTCTCACTAATTTTTCCTAATGTGTGTGACCCTGTAGGTTCTCGTGACATTGAAAATTATACTAAATCACATATTTAATATAATAAAAACTGAGAGGTATCTAGCAACACATCATTGAAACTCAAGTCACGAAAATGTCATGTGATTAGACAAAACCTTTGCATGATGATATTTGTCTGTATAATTACCCTTTTGCTCTAACGTCTATATCAAACACAAGGTATAAACTGTGTTACTTATGTCTAATTTAATATTGTTCCCTTGTGTTGCACCCCAAAATTTGCCCAACATTTTTCTTTGCCTGGTTTGTGTTTCATTTCATTTCTTTCTAGCATTTGCATTGCATAGCATATTTCTTGTAATAGGGGATCAAGAGTTTGTGCACATCTAGAGGAGTCTATTCAGAGGGTTGAGCCTAAGCAAGGGGTTTTACTTAAGTTTAGATGGTCATCAAATCATCTAGAAGTGGGCAGTGGTCTTATGAAGGAAAGGATGGATGTATGTGGATCAGCTCCTAACTCGGAGGCCAATTGAAGATCATCAGGGGATTGTGAATGCATGATTATGGTTATGAGATGTTGATAGAGCTCATTGAGTGCCTTGAGGGTCATTGTGGAGCTCATCCAAGTGTTTGTGTTAAGTGCGAAAGGTTACAGTTGAAGGTGTTGCAACTAGGATTTCATCTGGCTAATCCTCAGTCAACTGTGCAATTGAAGGAGATTAAAACTTAATTAAAAGTATCTATGGTCATGGTATGTTGTGTTAAGATATATGAGATACTATTTCAAGTTCAATTCATCAAGGATCAAGTGTGTGAAAAGTTACTAAATTAGGGTTCTCAGGGTAAAATCCCCTATTTAGTGCCTGACTTTAAGACCACCTATCTTAAGATACAAGTTTCATCTCAACTTTTTTGCAACATGGAACTTGTAGAGAATGTTCTTAGCTTTCTTTTGAGTATTAGAAGTTCTTGATTGGATTTATAGAACTCAAGTTATGATCCAAACAAGTTACAGGTCATCAGAGGGATGTGATTTTGGTCAACAAAAGTCAACCAACTTCCAAGCCATTTTTGACCTAGAAGGATGTTTCTCCCTAACTTTTGGCCAACATGAAAGTTGTAGGTATTGATCTTAGCTTTCCAAAATGTACTATAAATATTTCATATAATTTGTAGAGCTCAAGTTATGAGGTTTGCAAGTCAGGGGTATTTTGGGAAAGTAAGATTACAGGTCATAAAATTATAGGTCCATTTCACCAACTTGCACACTTCAAATGGAAATCTTTTCAACATGAAACTTGCTCCAAATAGGGCCATTTGCATTACTAAATCATCTCTTGTCATGATTGGAGCTTGGATTGAAGAATTGGGATTTGAATTTTTCATAAAGGAGGCTTAAAATGAGATATTGAGAATTAAGTGATTTTGAACTTTCTCAATGTAAATTTGTGCATTTTTTGAGTGCAATTGATGTTCTAAATTCAATGTCAATTCCACATTTACAATTTTAGGTCGTGTGGTTAGCCATTTTCATAGTTTCTTCACCATGAAGTAACAAATTGGAAATCTACCATAGGATCAAAAACAAGGGCTAATTCTTGTCCCTTTGATTAACCAAAGCCATGTGCAATTGATTTGGAGCAAAATATGAGCATGTGCAGTGGGAAATTCATGTGTTTGGCAAAGTAAAAAGTGAGTGAAAATTGTATTTCCATTCTTCAAAGTTAGCCACAATTGGGCCCCCATTTGATGTTAAATCCAGAATATAAGTATTCTGGATGAAAAATATAGAAAGAATTAGGTCATTTCGTGCCCAGAGAGCAAGAATACATGAAGAAAAAGTGAGAGCAAGGTGGAATTCGAATTTTGAGATTCATCCATTTTCAGACCAAATTGAGGATTCAAACATCTTTAATGGAGTTCATGGAATGATTCTGGGCATCTTTCATTAAGCTTCAGCATAGTTTCAAGGCCCAGTGGAGGCTCTCCACTAGGTAAACTACCTTTCAAATTTTTTCTCAATTCATGATGCCATTCTGTGCCATTTTTGCTTGTTTGTGATCTGTGAGTTGTATAGACCGTTTTTGTCTATGTCTTGTGGCTGTTAGTGACAACTTTGGTTGATTGCTTGAAACTTGGTTGACACGGTTTGGATGATTCATGGCGTTTTAGGCTTAGTTAATGTTGGATTTGTGACGTATATTAGATGTAGATGATTTCTGGATGTTTTTAAGTGATGTTTGAGGACATTTTGGCTTTGAGCATGGATCTGTGTTGCTTTGATTTGGCTTTATTATGAGGTTTATGGCCTAATTAATGGTAGATTCGTATTCTACACAATATGTAGACGAGTTCTGATATTCAATTTATGGATTTTGGATGTTTTTTGGTGGCTGTGTACTGCACGCGGTGGCCGGAGACATGAGGAAGATGACCAGAGCTTTTGTCCGGCCACCACCTGATTTTAGGGTTTTCTAAGTGGAGAAGATGACGTCTGGACCGTGGATCTTGCATACTTTTCATGTTAACGGTCTTGATTAAGACCCACAGTGTTCACCGTTTGACCGTTCCACACGCGAGCACATTCAAAAATTCATTAATGCACTGGCCATTTATCAACCGTCTGATGCGCTTACCAATTGATCATGTGTTTCCCCGTGAATTCCACTGTGCGCCTCTTTTTGACCTGATGCACTTGAGTATTGTTTGAACTCAGACTTTTTGGACGCACATTGGGCTTTATTACTCTTCAGACCCCCCTGTCTGGCCCAATTCCACTTTTCAACTAATCTCGCTTGCTATTTACACCATAGTCTTGTCCTATTTCTTTTATTTTCTTTTCTTTTTATTTTAATTTCCTGTTTTAATTTAATTCATTATAAAAATTCTCCAATTATTAAAATTCATCAAAAATAGTTTTTAGACTTTTTGACTTGTCTTTTATTTTATGGTATTTTTATTTTATTTTTTTCAGTTTATTTTCATTTAAAAAAGAGTTAATTAGTTGGGGATGTTTTATTTGAATTAAATTGTGGCATTGTTTTCTCTTGATTTTATTTCTGGGTGTATATTCCTTATTTTTGCATGAAATTTTTTTAGCATTGCATTAACATGTTGAAGAATTTTTGCATATTTTTATTTCTGTTTTTTATCAATTTTTGTTTAGGGTTTTGGTTTGATCTTGTGAACCTTTCCTTTTGCCCTAGTTTAGGGCATACCTTGTGTGTTTGCTTTCAATTGAGGTAGCTTGGCTTTGAGTTTTGATCTCTAATTTGGACCCCTGGTTCCTAACACCTTGGGATCCAATGAGATTTTATTTGGTATTTTTAGGATCTGTTTACTATTTTTCATGCCTTTTCCATTTCATGTCTACATTGTGTGATTCCCTTTTGCATATGTGACTTAAGTGTTGACTTGTTTGCTTGTTTTTGTTGCATCTCTCTCTCTTTTCTCTTTGCATCCTCATATGCATGCTTGGTTGAGATGAGCTTGTGGTGGCTACTGCCCCACACATGTTTTCCTCCCACTTTCATTCTATGTGTTATTACTTGTGCATTTGTGTTTGCATCCTTCATTTGCATTGTTTCCTTTATTGTTTCTTCTTCTTCTTTTGTCTTCCTTCCCTTAGGATTTCTAACCTCTCTTGTTTAAGAGAGGTTATGATAGACATTAGGGTCCTAACCATGCATGATAACATTAGGTAGTTCCCTTTCAAACTCAACTTTAGGTGCACTTTGCATGACAACTTCTAGGGTTTGGTCTAGTCCCCCTTTAGTTTGTCCCTTTCTCTTCTCATCTTCAAACAACTTCAATCCACTTAATAAAGATAATGAATATTGTGCCATGAGCCTTATACTTGAGAAATGGTGATTGAGTGGTTACCTCTCAATTTCCTAGAGTGTTTAGTATACGTCCTTAGGACGATATGCGACACATTCGATCCTAGGTTTTAGACTTTGTTACAACATACATTATAAACATTTAAATTCAAAATACTTCTTCTCTAAAAAACACAAAAACAATTCAAACCTTTTTCACCCTTTAGGGGTTCTTAATTGAGGAAAATCTTTTCACAAAAAGAGTGTCGTTAACTCTTAGTTCTACCGCAAACGGTAACGCCTAAGTCTCCAATGGTCGAGCTGCATACACCAACTGCTAGAACTACTTGTTAACCCTACTCGGATTAAAAACTTCTGACCAACCTGTGGTCCTTTGAGCCTGAACTACGTTTGCTCTGGTCTTTCGTACCAGACGAAAGTACGTAGGCACGAGACGCGATGTCTCGGTGAGCAACCTTCCCCCTTTCTTTAGCCGTAGTTAGGCGAACTACGTTGACTCTGACTTTCCCATTGCATGAGGGAGTACGTAGGCACAGAGCGGCGATGCTCTACTGAGTCAATTCCTGTCCTTTCTTTTTCTTTTAACCTTAAGCATTTAGCTAGATAGTTTCAACACACCCTTTTAGATAGACAACAATGCGTGGATCCCGTCGAGTACGACGGACGTGAGGGGTGCTAATACCTTCCCCTTGCGTAACCGACTCTTGAATCCAAACATGGTTGTGATGACTTTGTCTTTCCTTTTTCTTTTTTGCGATCGTTTCCTTTCCCTCTCTTTGGGATAAATAACGAAAGTGGCGACTCTTCTGTTTTTTCCGCCGTTTGTTTTTCGCAATAGCGACACCTTGGACAAATATCTTGTTACGCATGATGATAAAATTCCATTTAGTTCACTCATGTCTTTTACCATGATTTGTGGAGTACCCATCAACCATCTTTATGGTTATTGTAATGCCCTAAATTTCACTTAATTATTTAATTGAATTCTTAATTATTTTTATTTATTTATTTTGAAAGTTGTAGAATTTATATTATTTATTTGATAATTGTGGGATTTATTTAGAATTATTAGATTATTATTTAAGTAAATAATATAAATATAGAAATTGTGAGCTATGGGTTGAAATTAGAGTTTTAATGAAATTTGAGTGATAAAGAGAAAGAGCCCAAAAGTTTAGGGAGAGTTAGGAATTAAGAAAATATTATTAGGTGATTTAAATAGATAAAGTAAGGGGAGTGGAGAGTTTGGTCTGATGTGTGAAAATTTGGAAAAAAGGGAGAATGAGTAAAGGAACCTTAAAGAGAGGTCTAGGAAGGAGAAGTCATAACCAAAGCTTAGATTCTTCGTTGGAAAATTAAGATAATAGGGGGATTTCTCTAATATTTGTGTCAAATGCATGAAAGGTAGAGATATTTCACCCTCCTCTAGGTTTTTCTCCTATTTTCAACATTGTTGATGCTTTTATGTGTTTTGATAAAGGTTGTGTAAAATATATATCAATTGATGTGATTAATGATTGATCTGTGTAGTATGATATGTTTAATTTTATATAATTGATGTATGATGTTGAACTCATGGTATGAGGTGCTTGGGTATGTTAGAATATGATTTTGTATGGTTTGGTAGGGTTAGAGGTTGAAGAAGACAAGTTTAGACGTGAGAATTTTGAGAAAATTGTACACAACAATTGATTGGTACCTGGGAGAAATCTATTGGCTCCCTGTTTTGAGTTAAAAAATAAGAGACCAAATGTTAGGATTAATTGATTGGTTCGCTTGTTATTTTTGCCATAACATGTGTTCCGTGACTCTGTTTGAGGCGCGGTTTGGAATTTTGGAAAACTAACACATAACGCTACCTCAAGGTAAGGTCATAAGAGGTTAATATTGTACTTGAGGATATGATTATACGGTGTTACTTGTTGTGTAATTCTAATTAATGGTTAATGACGATGAAAACATTTTGTTTTGATTATTTTGATTGATTTAATTAATGATTACCCGATGAGGAGGAATGTTGATGTTGATGTTGAGATCATCATTGATGAGAAATTATATGCCCTTGATTTTTTGTTGAGATAAAATACTATGATGAGTTTAATAATATTTGAGATGTTTTACATAATTATATGTTGTAAATTATAATTATGTGTATGATTTGTGGATTGTTGGTATAATTATGTGATAGTGAATATAATAATATATTGTTGATGTTGAGGCGTGTAGTTTGGAGTGGAAACTATTGTGATTGCCTTAATTGGTATTTTGTATGATTAGAAGTGGAACCGATGGTAGATATATCACATGTGTGTTTTTGTTGCATTATCATGCATCATACGTGTCATTGATTAATATGTGGATTTTGGTCTTGAGACAGTTGCTGATTCAGAAGTGGGGATCAGTGACGAGTGGCTGATTCAAAATTAGGGATTAGTGACGAGTGGCTAATTCAGAAGTAGGGATCAGTGACAAGTGGATGATTAAGAAGTGGGAATTAGTCACGAGTGGGGTTTAAAGAACCTGTTGAAGAACTTTTGTATCCCCTGATAGTTGAAGAGCCTATAACAGTTGACATTTAGAGATACAACAAGCTTTGGGCAGAGAAGGAAGAGTTGCATAAAGAAGGTGAAGAACTAAAGAAGGAAACCAGTCAATTGAAACGTGACAAGAATGAAGTTGTCTACTTATCTAAAGTAAAGGTAGAATTAAAGTGACAAGAATGAAGTTGTATATGAAGTTTTCCAAGTGTTAGTTTTGGTTCTGAGAAGTGATCTTTCTTGGAAATGTGATTTCTAGTGGTGGAATGAAAGTGGATCCGTTAAAGATAGAAGTCGTGTTGCAGTGGGAGACTCCTAAGTCTATTTTAGAGCTTAGAAGTTTTTTGGGTTTGGTTGGTTACTGCAGGAGGTTTATAGAAGGCTTTTCGAAGTTAGCTTTGCCTTTGACTCATTTGACCTAAAAAGGACAAACATATGCGTGTAATATTCAGTGTGAAGAAAGTTTTTGAGAGCTCAAGACGAAGTTAATGGCAGTGCCAATTTTGATTTCATCAAGTCGAAGTAAATCATTTGTGGTTTATTATGCTACATCTAATATAGGATTAGATGGTGTGCTTATACATAATGGTCAATTTGTGGCTTATGCTTTGAGACAATTATCCTACCCATGATTTAGAGCTGGCAGTCGTGGTGTTTGTGCTTAAAGTTTGGATAACTTATTTGTATGCCTTTAGATTTGAATTGTTCAGCGATCATAAGTGTTTGAAGTACCTGTTTGATCAAAAGGAGTTTAATATGATGTAGAGGAGTTGGCTTGAATTTCTAAAGGATTATTATTTTGGGTTGAGTTACCATCCTAGTAAAGATAATGTGGTAGCAAATGTTATGAGCAGAAAATCGTTGCATATATCGAAACTTATGGTTCGAGAATTGGATTTGATTGAATAGTTCAAAGATATTAGTTTGGTGTGTGAGATGACTCCTAATAGTGTGAAGTTGGGTATGCTGAAGTTAACTTGTGGTATTCTTTAGACTTGGAATTATTTGACTATTTAGGGTTAATAAATCAAGGTAAAGAGGTAGACTTCAAGATATATAAGAATGGGATTGTGAGGTTCTGAGATAGATTTTGTGTACCATATTTTCCAGAGCTTAAGAAAAGAATTATTGAGGAAGGGAACATAAGTAGTTTGAGTATTCATCCCCGAGCTACTAAAATGTATCAAGATCTTAAGAAGATGTTTTGATGGCCAAATATAAAGAAGGTTGTTGCTGAATTTATGTATTCTTATTTGACTTTTCAGAAGTCAATGGTCAAGCTTTAGAAACCTTCTGAATTGATACAACTATTGAATATTCCATAGTGGAAGTGGGATAACATTTATATGGATATTGTGACAAGTTTCCCTAAGAGTTTTAAAGGAAGTGGTTCGATTTGGGTTATGGTGAATAAGCTGACTAAATTGGCTCATTTTCTTCTAATAAATATCAATTATCCATTGCATAAGCTTGTTGAGATTTATATTAAGAAGATAGTTAAGTTACATGGTATTCCTTCAAGTATTGTTTCAGATAGAGATTTGAGGTTCACTTCATGGTTCTGAGGGAGTTTATAGGAATCCTTGGAAACTAAGCTATAGTTTAGTTACGCCTATCATCCATAGACAGACGGTGAGACAGAGAGGATCATCCACTCTTTAAAATATTTACTGAGAGCATGGGTGTTAGAGCAAGGAGGTAGTTGGGATACTTACTTGCCTTTGATCGAGTTTACCTACAACAACAATTTCCATTCTAGCATTGAAATGAATCATTTTGAAGTGTTGTATGGTAGAAGTTGTATGACACCTTTGTGTTGGTATTATTCCAGTGAAAGTGTTGTGCTTAGGCCAAAAATTGTTCATCTGACTACTAAGAAGATCAAGATGATTCTAGAGAAGATGAAAGCTTTGAAGAGTAGGCTGAAGAGTTACCATGATAAGCCGAGGAAAGTACTTGATTTCCAAAAGGGAGATCATGTGTTCTTCAGAGTCACTCTAATGACTAGTGTTGGTCGTGCGTTGAAATCTCAAAAGCTCGTGCCTCGTTTCATTGGTCCTTACAAGTTTTTGAACAAAGTAGGAGAAATGGCCTATAGATTTGCTTTACCACCATCTCTTTTGAATCTTCATAATGTGTTTCACGTGTCTCAACTTCAGAAAATATGTTCATAATTTGTCTCATGTGATTTAAATGAATGATGTGTAATTAAGAAATAACTTGACTATGGAGGCATCACCATTGCAAATTGATGATCGAAAGGTGAAACACTTAAGAGATAAAGAGATCGTGTTGGTGAAAGTAGTGTTGGAAGAACTTACTGGAGAAAACATGACATGGAACCTAGACAGTCGAATGAGAGAGTCTTATCTGAAGATGTTTCGTTCGGGGTAATTTTCGAGGGCAGAAATTCTTTAAGTAGAGGAGAGTTGCAACCCCCGAATTTTCAATTAATTATTTAATTAGTTTTTAATTGATTTTGTTTATTTATTTTGATTTTTGAATAATTTATATGATTTATTCGATAAATATGAGATTTATGGAGAATTAGGAGATTATTATATAATTAAATAATAGAAATATAAGAATTGTGAGTTATGAGGTGAAATTAGAATTTTAATGAAATTTGAGTGTTAAGGAGTAAGAGCCCTAGAGTTGAGGGAGAGTTGGGAATTAAGAAAGTGTTATTAAGTCATTTAAATAGATAAAGTGAGGGGAGTGAAGCGTTTGGTCTGATATGTGAACAGTTGGAAAAAGAGAGAAAGAGGCAAGGAACCCTAAAGAGAGCTCTAGGAAGGATAAGCCATAACCAAAGCTTTGATTCTTTGTCAGAAAATTAAGGTAGTGGGGATTAATTTAATATTGGTGTCAAACGCATGAAGGGTAGAGAAGGATCCTTACCATCCTTTAAGTTTTACTCCTATTTCAACATTATTGATGCTTTTATGTGTTTTGATGAAGGTTGTGTGAAATATATTTCAATTGTTGTGATTAATGATTGATCTGTGTAGTATGATATGTTTAATGTATTGTAATTTATGTACATTGTTGAATTCATGGTATGAGGTGCTTGGGTATGTTAGAATATGAATTGGTATGGTTTGGCAAGGCTAGAGGTTGAAGAAGACGAGCTTATACGTGATATTTTTTAGAAAATTGTAGAAAATAATCTATTGATCCTTAGGATAAAACTATTGGTTCCCTATTTTGAATGAAAAAATTAGAGACAGAACTTTAGGGACAATCGATTTGTTCCCTAGAATAATCTATTGGTTTTGTTGTTGTTTTTGTCATAACTTGAGTTTTGTAACTCTGTTTGAGGTGCAGTTTAAAGTGTTGGAAAAGTAACGTGTAGTACTTCAAGGTGACAAAAGTACACAAGAAGGAGGGTTGAATTATGTTTTTCATTTTCTAAATTTGTGTGTGATCAGATTTTAGAACCCAAACTGGTGTTTAGATTCTGAATATACTTAGCAGCGAATGTTAATATAAGCAACTAAATAATAGCAGAAGATACAAAGATTTATATTGGTTCCTCCCAACTGAGAGTAGTTCAATCCCCATGCTTCATTAGATATTTTCATTATAACCAAATCATGATTACAATCGCTTATACATTCTGCATAAATCTTTTACACTGCTCAGACCCTAGGTCTAAAACTTCTTGCTTAAGTCCTACAGACTCAAGACTTCTGCTCTGGGTTCCATGGAACGAGCCTTCCTGCTCCAAGTTCCACAAACCAAGCCAACGTTCTCAAGCTACAATGGCCCAAGACTTTTGCTCCAAGTTCCATGGAACGAGTCTTCCTGCTCCAAGTTCCACAAACTGAGCTACCTTGCTTAATCAATCTACTTGGTTAAGAATTTCATTGCTTAAGCACATAGCATGAGACTTACATGGCTTAAGCATCTTAGCGAGAGACTTCCTTGTTTGTATCCAAATGATACAAGAATTTTGCTCAATCAATCCACTTAATTAAAACTTTCATTTCTCAAGCACATAGCAAGAGACTTACATGGCTCAAGCATCTTGACGAGAGACTTCCTTACTTGTATCCCAATGATACGAGGATTCCGCTCAATCAATCTACTTGATTAAGATTTTCATTGTTCAAGCACATAGCAAGAGACTTACATGGCTCAAGCATCTTGGAGAGAGACTTAATCTAAACTGCTAGACAAGTTCAACAAAATAGAGAACAAGATGTACATGATACTAATATCAGAGGTGTAAGAAATCACCATAACAAAGACCTAAAGCTCTTAAGATTTCTAAGATATTCAATATGTAAGAAACCTTAAGGCTTTTACAATTACAACCTACAACAAGAAATTTGCATACACGATAGAGTTGATAGTTGTTGATCTTGTTACTCCTTATTCTAGTTAATCATTGTTAAATATTTAGTTTGAACCTTAAACCACTTATATAGAAATTGTAGAAGAATAGCCGTTGGAAGAGATAACTTGATCAAGTGTCTTTTCTTTACTGCATAGTATAAGAGTCGTTGAAGATAGATACACCAACAGATCTTGATCCATTATGTAACATGTTTAACCATAGAATCTTCAAGAAGATTATGTACTATAGAGCCGTTGAGAGTAGATATCTGTAAAGCATGTCAACCTTTCTTGAGCCTTATGAACTCAGACTCCAGCTGACAAACTGATTTGACAATGCAACTTGCTTTATGCAGAACGGATAACTTCAGCTTTATCACCAACTCTGAATGATTCCAGAAGCCAACTTACATTCACCAAGTGTAGAGACAATTATGTTGCTTCTTTTGATACTGAGGCCTTCAGCTTCAAAGTCTACACCAAACATCACTTAGCAATGTTCTTCAGATTGTGCACCACCAGAAGCTAGCAATTCAGCTTCTCTCAAGTGTGCCCTTGTATATCAGGTTCTTGTTAGAACACAGATTGGTTTTTAATATATCTCAATGTTTTGATGATAACAATAATGAAATTTTGTATGGAGAAAATATATACTCCAGCTTGGGCTCAGCACCCATATGAATGAATGGTACCCTGTTCTGAATGGTTAGCTCCAAGATCTCAGCATATTCCTCCATGGTCGGAGCCAGAATGAAGTCAGGGAAAGTAAAACACCTCAGTGGGGGATCATAGAACTGCATAAGTGCATATAATCTGTTCAGCTCATACGTGGATGGTTCGCAAACCAACATAAGCAGTTTCCCATAGCTCTTCCTGAAGCTTCTCTTCACATCATCATCAGCTAAAGACATCAAACCAAGCAAAGAAGAAACATCTAGAGTAGGCAACTTGTATGCCACAGTCTTTTTCAAAGTATCCATGATAGCAGCAGATAGAAATCCGGGCAACTAGAATAAGAGGGTATGAAATGCACCTGCAGCACAAACACACGTTAATGATATGCAAAATGAGTATGCAACAATGCAATATGCAAACATGCAAACAGGGATCAAGTGATATATTACTGAAGAGATCCATCCACGATATCTGTCTCAACAGACCCGTAATACTGCTCAAACCTGGTCTCAACAGACCCATAACAATGCTCCAACCAGGTCTCAACAGACCTATAACAAAGCTCTAACCTGGTCTCAACAGACCCATAACACTGTCCTGATGAAGAACCCCAAGTAACCACACATACTGATCCAATATCAAGAAAACCGGGTAGTCTGGAGGTCAAGTTTCCTGCATGTCCCAATCCCTCTCACAGGTAGGTGTCCTATCAACTGACACAAGGTACGGCATCCTATGCGGTCGTCGGCGTCACAGACTTTCAAGACTGATGATACGATACCCAGAAGGTGTGGCATCATCATGTCCTGAAGAGGCCTCACTTAGCCAACTTCAAATTGATCGGTCCCCGGAGTCGACAATCCAACTAACCAACAACCCCCTCAACCCAAAGGGTTGAAAAAGAAGTCAACCAGAAGAACCTCGTCCGAGCGTGGATTTTGCGGGACACTAGTACATGCAAAGCATGCACGCGCCCACTACTTTCCACAACTAATTCTAGGTGCACTCAAGCCCAGGTCTGGCTTATCCCTCAATCTGACCCCCTACCCAGCATAACAACAATAATATAATGCTGAAAGTAAATACAGAAAAGTAAATCCATAGAAAACCCACGACGGGAAAACAAGCGCTAGGATTGACTCGTGTAGGGAACCGTTGGAGTCCCTAGCAGAGTCACCAGCTGTCGCTACTGCGAAAATCGGCGCCGGCTATGACAGAAGAGTCGCCACCGTGCATTATTTATCCCAATGGAGGGAAAGGAAACGCTCAGAGTAAACCTAACGCAAAACGGGAAAGGAATGGTCATCGCAACCAAATTCCTGGATTCGGGAGTCGATTACGCAAGGGGAAGGTATTAGCACCCCTCACGTCCGCCGTACTCGACGGGATCCACGCTTGTTTTCTAGTACGGATTGTTATTCTATCTACTCTAAAGGTCTGGGTTGAAAATAAAAGAAAATGACTCGGCAAAGTATCGCACTTTATGCCTACGTATTCCCGTCTGGAACGAGAAATCAGAGCCAACGTAGTTCGCCTACCTAAGGACGAAGGTGGGAAGGTTGCTCGCTAGGATACGACATCCTATGCCTACGTACTTTCATACAGCATGAAAGATCAGAGCAAACGTAGTTCGGGCTACAAAAGACACAAGCTTGTCTGACTGTTTTTTATTACCTTCAAAAAGGGTTTTTCTTGATTAAGAGTCCAAACGGACAAAAATGACACTTTGATGTTTGTTTTGAATCTTTTACGAAAGAAGTGTTTTTTAGTTTGTTTGCAATCTCTGACGCACTAGAGACTATGATTTGAGAGTGACTACGTCGCGTGTCACCCAAAGGGTACCACACTAAGCAGCCAGACTACTGGAAAGAAGCTCTCCAGCAACCCTTTCTCAAATAGCTTAAGGCTCGTAACGTACGACATCGATTAACCTTATTACTGTGTTTTTGAATTGTTTCAAGATGGGAAGAGAAAGAAGCTCTAAAAAGCCTAGGGTTGAAAAGGGAATAAAAACTAACCTAATATTGTCATGCATGGATAAGAATCCTAATGTCTGTCATAATTCCCTCCTGCACAGAGGAAATCAGAGATCCTAGGGGATAAACAGAAAAGAAAGCAAGCAAATACAGTAAAATGCATGCGATGCAGAAATACAAGCGAGGCAAGGGAGTCCGGCTCAACCTCGAACCTAGGAAAACAAAAGGCAAAGTGAATCAACATTCACTTCAAACCTAAGGGGCAAGCTGCACAAGCCAACAAACAATACAGAAAAACCAAAACAACAGAGGAGGCAGCCCAAGCAGCAGCATCAAACTCCCACAGTTGACAGCACAAGCAGCAGCTCTGACAGCAACAAGTTGATTAAACAACAAAAAGTTGACAACAACAACCTTCATCTCCAAGCTTCAATAAACTTTCACTCTTCAACAAGCACCAGCTTCAACAAGCAACCAGCTTCAACAAGCAGCAAAACCCTAGCTTCAACAAGCAACCAGCTTCAACAAGCACAAACATCATCTCCGACAAGCTTCAACAAGCAACCTCCCAGGGAGAATCATTCAACAAGATCAAGTTGAAGTGTTAAGAAACTCAATGACAACCAAGGGAAGCCATTAAGATCTTAACACTGTAAAGGAACTGTATCCTCAAAGTTCTACTCTTAAAGCATGCCATTCATCCCTCCAAAGGAGAGATGTGACTTCTTTAAGATGACTTTATGTCATTGGATTGAATGGAGATGAACAATATGCTCCATGTTTGAAGAAAGAAGCAAAACTAGTCTAATGCTCTTCCTAAACCCTAGTTTTCCTAAGCTCCTGACAAGGACTCCACAAGAGGACAAAGCTTCATTTCCAAGCTCCTTCAGGCTCTCCAAAGCATCTTCAATTGGTCTTCATGTTCATCCAAGCACAAGAGCACCACCACCCTAATCTAAGGGGAACTATTGAATGAAACTAGTCAAGTTAGTGTGTTAGAAACACCTAAATGTTAGTCTTAAAACTAAATATAATTAAAATACCAAAAATGATTTTAAAATCCTATAAAAAATTCTAAGGGTTCCTAAACCTCTTAAGAATCACTCCATACAAAAACCAGGGGGTTAACCATTCATTAAGACCTAAAACTATGCCCTAAACTTAAGGGTACTATCTTAAAACCCTAAAATTACAACACCTATTGTTCAATATCCAAAACAACCTAAAATTCTCTCACAAAATTATGAGAAAATTACTAAGGGTACATGCATATCTAAGCTATCTAGTCCAAAAAGAATCACCTCAAAATCATACACTAAACACCCATACTAAAATCAGCAAGATCACAAATCAACCATACTCAAAATAAAAGCAATTAAACTTCCAAAAATACAATTAAATTCTAAAATGCATGAATTAATAATTTCTCAATCCTATTAAATTCTAGACTCTTTCAAGAGTCAGGGGAAAAAATCTAACCTAAAAAGACTAATTTTCCTAATTATTATGATATAATTCCTAACTATGTGAAAATATGAAATTAAAAGAAAATATAAAGAAAATTAATAAATGCGCGTGACAATTAGCAATTATACTATGTTGTTTTCCAGGCTGGGCCCAAAGGTGGGGTGTGGTTAGCAAGAAAGTGATTAAGCCCACCCAATTCAGTTTAATGAAACGGTGAGTTTCAGCAACTCACTCTCTTCAGAAATTGAAACGCAATCGTGGCCGTGGATTTGTGTTCTCAGTCAAAGGTCAACCCTAATCCAACGACCTAGCAGTCATCTTCTCCAAATTTGAAAAAGGAGAGGGAAATGTTCAGGACGGTGGCCTGAGCTTTGCGCTACCATCGTCTCCGGTTAGGTCGTCCCCAAAATGCATCAAACATAAAACTTAAACATCCAAACTCACTCGTTTTTTCATCCTGAGTCCAATTATGACCTCCAAATTCCATGATTCTTGCTCCATCTTAAAATCCGATCAAATGTTCAGAGAAATCACCAAATCTTGATCAACTCAAATCTTGCAATTAATGATCCTAGCATGAACTACACTCTTCACTGATCAAAACTTTCTATTCAAACATGCTTAATTCATCAAGAACCAAGAGTTCTACTCCTCAACAGAAATGGTGATGCACCTAATTTGGTCTCTAAACACTCCAATTATGTACTGAAATCCAACCTAGCCTCATCACTAATCCATCCCCATATCAAAACCTAAGCAATTCACTACAAATTATGCTGAAAATTGAAAAGTGCATACCTGGTTTTGAGAGATGAACAGATAGTGATTTCCTTCGATTCAGCCTCCAATTTCTTCCAGAATCACTCAATATCAACTCCTAAAGCTTTTACAACAAGCAATTTGCTCTGAATCTTCACCAATTGCAAAATACAATTCTTGATGCAAGCCTTGCAATTTCAGTTGCTCCCTCTGGTTCCTCTTCAACTCTTGCCCAAAAAACCATCTGAACTCATTGCAATGGTTATATAGAAGTTGATGGAAACCTCTAGAAAGTTCTGTAACTAACAGAATGAGAAATTGAAATTCTCATTCTCCTTGAAAATCTCATATGCACAGTTGGTGATTTGCCCTGTTCTATCTCCCAATTTCACTTGAATTTCTCATCTCATGCCATTTAGAATTGAATGGGAATGATATGCCCCTTGTTTTTGATCTTATCGCATGAATTGGTTATGTTACTTCCACATGAAGTTACAAAATGGAAGTGTGTGTAAATGACCTAAAATCCAAAATGTAACATTGACATCATTCTCAAAATGTCTTTTCTGATCAAAATGACATATAGCATGAGTTTGTTTGGCCACAAATCAATTAATTCCATTTTTTTGCCTTTTAATCACTTTAATTTCTTCCTTTTTAAGCCATTTCAAATGAATTTGTGATCCAAGCCAAACCAAACTCTCATAACCACTTGGTTGCACTAAAAACATCATTTTGAACAAGTTCCATGTTGAACAATTTTCCATTTGAAGCTTGCAAGTTGGAGATATGGACCCATGATCACAAATGACCTATACTCACCAATACCCAAAATACCCCTGGCTTGCAAAGATCTAAACTTGAGTTCTACAAATCCTATCAAGGACTTCTAGTACTCTATGGAAAGCTAAGAAGATAAGGAACAACATTCATGTTGACCAAGAGTCCATTTGAAAACTCCTTGAAGGGCAAAAGTTGATTGGAAGTCAAGTGACTTTCACAGATAAATTTGATAGTCATCTGATGACCTGTAACTTGCAAGGACCATAACTTGAGTTCTATAAATCCCCTTAAGGACTTTTAGTACTCAAATTAAAGGTATTGCGATGCTATACAAGTTTCATGTTGGCCAAAGATCCATTTGAAACTTGTATTTTGACGTATGTGGCTTTGAAGTTAGGCACTAAATAGGGGATTTTACACTGAAACCCTAATTTAGCAACTTCCCACATTCTTGATTCTTCTTTGCTTAATCTTGGAACAACACCACACATGTATCAAAATACCAATCCATGGACCCCATGACCTCAAAGTAGGCTTTGATGCTCTTCAATTACTCAATTGACCTAGGATTGACCCAGATGAAACCCTAGTTGACTGCACCTCAACTGTGGCTCTTGTACTTGAATCAATGACTTGTCTCAGCTTCAATAGGGCCCTCTAGGCATCCCATGAGATCCATACACACCTAAAATTCACATTCCATGTTTCACATCCCACTGATGATTCTCAATATTCCTCAAGATAGGAGCAAAACCCACATGTAGGCCCTCAAACTTCTCAAGACCTCAAATCACTTCTTGATGGCTTGGATGACTTCTCAATCTTGGATAACACCTCTTGCTAGGATCTTCTCTTGATAGACACCCTTGATCCCTTGTTGTATGAGTGATATGCTATGATATGCAAATGATTAGAACTATGTGGATGATGTAACTATGCAAATGAAATGCAATGAAACCTAAATCAGGCAAGAAAAGGTTGAGCAAATTTTGGGGTGCAACAGCTGCCCCTATTCAAACGGCTTGGACCCGACTGGGTGAAGAGCGAACGACCTTCAAACAATCGAGGTACGAGACGGTTGAATACCAAGAAACCCAGAAATTTGCCAACCGCAGAAATAAACTGCACTGCTTGGGGAGCAACATCCCCTATCTGCATTCGGTTGTTACGGCAACAACTGATCCAACGTCTGATGATAATTCTGATTTCAACTTCAACCACCTATGTAACGCCACAGGTACTGAACAATTTTTTGCAAAAACACCTTTGTCCACAACTGGACTAACCTTGTCAACACAAGAAGAGAAATAAATTCGTCAACACGAATAGAGGTTCTGTCGTCACAGGAGTAGCCTTATCCATATCTGGACCCAAATTTCGTCAAATCACGAGTAAATACAAATTTGTCCACGTCAGGACTCACATTTCGTCAACCCGAAGAAATCCCAACAACATAGGAATAGAACTTTGTCCATGTTAGGACGCTGGTTTCGTCAACACGAAGAAATCCCCTCAACAAGAGCAAAACTTTGTCCACGTTAGGACGCACGCTTCGTCAACACGAAGAAATCCCATCATAAACTTGTCCACGTTAGGACTCCACATTCCGTCAACATGGAGAAATCCTATCATCATAGGAATAAAACTTTGTCCATGTTAGGACTCCACATTTCGTCAACACGGAGAAATCCCGGCGACTTCGCTGGGGATGAGTTGTCCGCATCTCGTCAACACAAGGAGATCCTATCAACATAGGCAATAAAATCTTATTTGCGTCTCGTCAACACGAGGAACTCCTATCAACATAGGAATAAATTGTCCATGTCAGGACTCACATCTCGTCAACACGAGGAAATAAACCCGCCACCATGAAGAGAAATAAATTTGTCCACGTCAGGACTCCATCTCGTCAACACAAAGAAGGTAACTTGATTTGTCCACGTCAGGACTCACATCTCGTCAACATGAGGAAATAAACCCGCCACCATGAAGAGAAATAAATTTGTCCATGTCAGGACTCCATCTCGTCAACACGAAGAAGGTAACTTGATTTGTCCACGTCAGGACTCATATCTCGTCAACACGAGGAAATCCTATCAGCATAGGAGTAAATTGTCCACGTCAGGACACCGCTTCTTCAACACGAAGAAAGATAAATTTGTCCACGTCAGGACTCACGCATCTCGTCAACACGAGGAACTATAAACTTGTCCACGTCAGGACGCACATTTCGCCAATACGAAGAAAGATATCTGCTAGGGATAAATGGTCCACGTCAGGACACCATTTCGTCAACATGAAGAGTAATCAATTTGTCCACATCAGGACTTCACATTCCGTCAACACGAAGAAATCAAATCTGCCCACGTTAGGACTAGCACATCTCGTCAACACGAGGAAATAAATCTGTCCATGTTAGGACTCACACTTCGCCGACACGAAGCAATCCCGTCAATACAGGAATAAATTGTCCACGTCAGGACTCATATCTCGTCAACACGAGGAACTCCTATCAACATAGGCAATAAAATTTTGGCGAATTCCGGGGAAATACTTCTATCAACCAGTAGGAAAATACATTCGTTTATCCATACGGGAAGATACTCTGAATACAGTTTCTCTGCTTATCTCTGCAGTAGCTAACTCCATTGGTCCCAACCCACAAACCTTTTAGCGCTGATGTGACAGCGACTTCGAGGAGGACTCTACTGGGGATATTTGGAAACCAAACTGCCGGACGCCTGTTTCGATAACCTGCGGCAGCTTCTGAAATTTTGATTCATGAAACCCTTTGATGCTGACGTAACAGCGAATTTGAAGAAAATAATCCGCTGGCCGGATAAGAGAAACTTCAACAAGCAACTCTGTGGGGAAAATAGTAAGATGAACCGTATCATCACACGTATCACGGCGAGACCTCGAATACCTGGTAATAGATCTGAGCTAGAACTCCATACTCCTGCTGAGAAAACACACTTGAAAGAAAAAGGTTAACCAACCTGATTTATGTTTCAAAATGCGTATGTTTGAAAATGGCGTAATGCTCCGTACGGCACAGAAATGCTACGCGTTTGAGTAGATGCAAATATGACGATATATGCGAATGCAAATGCAGGCTCAAGCTGCCGGGGCCTCTCTGATAATGATGTCTCAACAACATGAATGTTGAGGATAAAGCCAACTCCGCTGGGGAGAACAAGTATCATAAGGTATTCCGGTAAAATAAATGCCGGAAACACAGTCAACTTTGCCGGGGAGAGATTAAACATCATTTTCCACTGGGAGGAAAGAACAAACACCCTGCTGGTGAACAAACTTAGCTGGGGAAGAAGCGACACTTCTGGGCAAAGCACACTGTCTGGGCCCAGTTTACACATTCAGAGTTACCACTCCGCTGGGGACAATCATCCCGACGGAGGCAAGACGACCTGTGGTGAGCAAGGAAACCATCCTTCGCGGATATAAACCTTTCGAACCAACAACTTGGTTAACTATTGCGGGAGTCTCCCATGCTGGAGATTGAACGTGCACATCTTCGATTCGCTGAGGAGCGCAACCTCTGTAGGGGACATTGATTTTGACTTGCTAGGGTTAATCCTATGGACGACTTTCCATGAGGACACTCTCCTGGGGAAAATAATTCCCTCCTTCGGGAAGGGATAAATGTCATTTCAACTCTCTGGGGATAAGCTGTGACTAGCTGAGGAATGACATCAGCTGGAGTCAGGTCTTACGTCAAGCGACCTTGGCTAGGGAATACAATTCCTGACTGTTTTCTCCAAAGGTAAGAACCCTGTGAAACACAAACGAGACAAAATAGGCCTATACAACAGAATCTATCCGGGTTAGCATCTGTGACATCACTTCAGTCAATTCGAAGTTTTAGCAATTATTGGCAAGGGCCAGTAAGATTATGTAAGTGCAAGTTTATCAAAAACATCGGCGTCTTTCACAAACAAAACAGCAAAGAACAAGCATCAAGTACTGAATAACATGTTTTATTGATAACGGGCCTCTGAATAGGCAAAGTTTTGTACACTGGATGCAACTCCTGAAAAGAGGAAGTTACGCACAACCACACATAAATATATGCACAAGAAGCATAAAGAAAATACAAAACAATATTTGTATACATGTCGACAACGTGGCACAGACAAACACCATGAGTTGATCCTCCTATGACTCGCCTGACTCTGCGCTTTCCTGGTACTCAATCTTCGGAAGAGATTGTTTTTTGGATAGACGGCCCCCAGGTACTCCCAAACCACTAAGGAATGTCGTATCAAATCCGGACCGCAGTCATTTGCTTTTTCAATCCCTAACTTTTGCGTGAACCGCCCTTTGCGGGTTTTCAATTCACCGGGATACCCTTTTTTGCCGAAGTCGCCCTTTTCAGGTTTTCGGCTTCGCGGGTGTACATCTTTTCAATTTTATCCCTAACTTTTTCCCGAACCTTTTATTCATTTTTTTATGGTTCGCCGGGATGCCCCATTTTTGCCTGGACTCTCTTTTTACTGTCCAGTGGGTCACTTTCAAGCAAAGTATTTTTTAACTGCGTCCGAATTCATAGGAGACGTAAAGTCCTCACCATCCATGGTGGATAGTAACAAGGCTCCTCCAGAGAAGACTTTTCTGACAACATAGGGACCTTCGTAATTGGGAGTCCACTTGCCCCTGTGATCTGATTGTGGTGGGAGAATCTTTTTCAAAACAAGATCGCCCGTCTGAAAGCTTCGAGGACACCTTCTTGTCGTAAGCTTTCTTCATCCGGCTCTGATACAACCGACCGTATGCTAGAGAAGCCAGTCTCTTCTCATCCATTAAGCTGAGCTGATTCAGTCTATCTTTAATCCATTATGCTTCGTCTAATTGGACATCACGTAAAACCCTCAGGGAAGGAATCTCGACCTCCAATGGTAACACCGCCTCCATCCCGAATACCAATGAGAAAGGGGTTGCCCCGGTTGATGTGTGTACCGTCGTACGATAACCGTGCAAAGCGAAAGGTAACATCTTGTGCCAATCCTTATACGTCACAACCATCTTCTGAACAATCTTCTTTATGTTCTTATTGGCCACTTCGACAGCGCCATTCATCTTGGGCCGGTAAGGAGAAGAGTTGTGATGCTCAATCTTAAAATTCTGACACAGCTCTTTCATTATTTTATTATTCAAATTTGAACCGTTGTCGGTGATAATCCGCTCAGGGATTCCATATCTGCAGATAATATCTCGTTTGATAAATTTGGCTACCACTTGTTTGGTGACATTGGCATATGATGCTACTTCCACCCATTTGGTGAAGTAATCGATTGCCACCAAAATGAACCGGTGTCCGTTTGATGCCGTAGGCTCAATCTTGCCAATCATGTCAATTCCCCACATCGAGAAAGGCCATGGTGATGACATCATATTTAGAGGACTTAGAGGCACATGAATTTTGTTCGCATAAATCTGGCATTTATGACACCTCTTTGCAAACTTGAAACAGTCTGTTTCCATAGTCAGCCAATAATAACCTGCCCGCAGCAGTTTTCTCGTCATAGCATGCGCACCAGCATGTGTAATAAAGGTACCCTCATGTATCTCCTCCATGAGCAACTTCGCCTCTTTCTCATCTACACAGCGTAGCAATACCAAGTCGTGGTTTCTTTTATACAGGACACCGTCCGGATTCAAATAGAAATTGCCAGCCAGTCTCCTGAGAGTCTTCTGATCTCGACTGGATGCCCCAGCCGGATACTCTTTGTTCTTCAGGAAATTCTAGATGTTAAAATACCAGGGCTTACCATCGGGAGCCTCCTCAATGGCGAATATGAATTCATGCCTATCAAGCCGAGAGATAACAATCTGGGGAGCCTCGTTCCAGAAGTTAACTTTATACATTGAAGACAATGTCGCCAGGGCTCAGCCATTTGATTTTCTACTCGTGGCACGTGATGCAATTCCACCTTGTCAAAGAAAGGCAACAATCTCCTTGCATAATTCATATAGGGTATCAAATTGGGCTGACGTGTCTCCCATTCTCCTTTAATCTGATTCACCACTAGAGCTGAGTCTCCGTATACATCCAGGTTCTTGATTCGCAAATCAATGGCTTCTTCCAGACCCATGACGCAAGCCTCATATTCAGCCTCATTATTGGTAACAGGAAAAGTCAATCGGGCAGTAAATGGGATGTGCGACCCATGAGGAGTAGTGATAATTGCACCTATTCCGCTATCATAGGAATTTACAGCTCCGTCAAATATCAACTGCCATCTGCAACCCAACTCTGGTCCTTCGTCCGACAATGATTCTTCACAATCCTTCATCTTCAGGTACATGATATCCTCGTCAGGAAAATCAAACCTCATCGATTGGTAGTCCTCAACCGGCTACTCAGCAAGGTACTCTGACAGAACGCTACCTTTAATAGCCTTTTGCGAGACATATTGGATATCGTATTCTGTTAACACCATCTGCCATCGGGCAATTCTTCCGGAGAGTGCTTGCTTCTCAAACACATATTTGATTGGGTCCATCTTTGAAATTAGCATGGTTGTATGGTTCAGCGTGTACTGTCTCAAACGTTTGGCGGCCCAGGCTAGCGCGCAACACGTCTTCTCGAGCATTGAGTATCTGGACTCACAGTCGGTAAACTTCTTACTCAAATAGTAGATTGCATGGTCTTTACGTCCGGTCTCGTCGTGTTGACCGAGAACACAACACATACTTTCCTCAAGAACCGTCAAATACATAATCAAAGGTCTCCCGGCCACTGGGGGTATCAAAACAGGAGGTTCCTGCAAGTATTCTTTTATCTTGTCGAACGCCTTTTGACAATTTTCATTCCAGGTCAACGCCTGATCCTTTTTCAACAACTTGAATAACGGCTCGCATGTCGCAGTTAGGTGAGATATGAACCGAGCAAAGTAGTTCAACCTCCCTAAAAACCCATGCACTTCTTTTTCTGTTTTAGGCGTCGGCATTTCTTGTATAGCTTTTATCTTTGCAGGATCAACCTCTATTCCCTTTTCGCTCACAATAAACCCCAGCAGTTTACCCGATCTCACCCCAAAGGTGCACTTGTTAGGGTTCAGTCTCAACCTGAACTTCCTAAGTCTTTTGAACAGTTTCAGCAGATTAACCAAATGCTCTTCCTCCGTCTGGGATTTGGCAATCATATCATCAACATAAACCTCGATCTCTTTGTGCATCATGTCATAAAAGAGCGTCGTCATAGCACGTTGGTATGTTGCCCCAACGTTCTTCAGTCCGAAGGGCATCACTTTGTAGCAAAATGTTCCCTAGGGAGTAATGAAGGTAGTCTTCTCTATGTCTTCTGGTGCCATTTTGATCTGATTATAGCCTGAGAAGCCGTCCATGAAGAAGAATACAGAGAACTGAGCAGTGTTATCAACCAGCACATCAATGTG
The DNA here is from genome assembly GCA_963859935.3 of Lathyrus sativus. NCBI lineage: Eukaryota > Viridiplantae > Streptophyta > Magnoliopsida > Fabales > Fabaceae > Lathyrus > Lathyrus sativus. The sequence continues at coordinate 949,530,956 of OZ012735.1, forward strand.
AGGAAGTGGAAAGTCCTCTTTCGGGCTCGCCCTATTCAAATCACGGTAGTCTACACACATTCGCACTTTACCGTCTTTCTTCGGCACTTGTACTATATTAGCGACCCATGACGGATAAGTTGTAACGGCTAGGAAACCAGCATCCCACTGTTTTTGAACTTCCTCTTTGATTTTCACAGCCATGTCTGGTCTGGTTCTTCTGAGTTTCTGCTTAACAGGTGGACATTCCTCTCGCAACGGCAGACGGTGCACAACCATGTCCGTATCCAACCCAGGCATATCCTCGTACGACCAAGCAAATATATCACTATACTCTCGCAGTATCTCAATCAGCCTTTGCTTGATGTCGCTCTGCAGCGCAGCCCCTATACGAATATTTCTCACAACTTCTTCCGACCCCAAGTTGATAATCTCAATTTCCTCCTGATGAGGCAGAATGATTCTCTCTTCCTGTTTCAACAAACGAGTCAGCTCCTCTGGCAATTCGCTATCCTTAACAATCTCTTCCTCTGCTTGGAATACCGGGTGCTCGAAGTCGAAACGAGTCATAGGCGGTTCGTAGAAGATGTCATCTGAGATATTAGTCCTGCAAAGGAAATGGTTAAATGCTTCAAAACACAAACCAAGCAAATAACCACGTTGCCATTTATTGTTAAAGTAAAAACAAGAAAAACAGGGATCTCAATATTTGTATATGAAAAACACCTTTATTTCATGATTAAAATAGTGCAATACACATAATCAAGTAGCCCTAAGATAAAATCACTATGCCCCGGGTAGGAAATAGGATTATTCAACAATTGACAAAACAAATCATTACTGTTTAAGAGTCACTGGGACAGTTTCCCGGATGGACCAGTTGCAGAGACTTTGTCCTGGCACGCTTGGCTTGATCCACGCGTCCATATCGCAGTCACTATCTCCATCTTCAGCATCGGAAATAGCGTTGATTGTCTCAAAGCACACCCCGCTTGGCGTAATCGTGATCGGTCCCTTGAACCTGGACGCTCCTGAAGATGACGCTGACGACGTCGGTCGATACCCTAGCCCAAACTTGTCATTCTTCACGGGAATCTCCAAAACCTGCCCCAGCTTTTAGTCTCACCAGTCTGCACTAAAGCCTGAGCTTCTTTGTAGGATGACACTGCCACCTCTGGCATTTTGCTGGGACCCTGAGCTTTGTCTTTAACCCGCAACCCTTCGAAGGTTTGACAAGGTGTCTCGTGTATTTCTCCGTCGACCTCAACATATCTGAACGATGACAGGTGACTGACCAAAATCTCCTCCTCCCCGCAAACGGTAACAACATTATCACCCACCATGTACTTCAACTTCTGATGCAATGTGGACGTTACGGCCCCTGCAGCGTGGATCCATGGGCGCCCAAGAAGGCAGCTATAAGCTGGATGGATATCCATGATATAGAATTCGGTATCGAAAATTTCTGGCCCCACCTGAAGCGGTAATGTTATTGACCCAAACACTGATCTTTTCGTCCCGTCAAACGCCCTCACAACCAAATTGCTGGGCGTGCAAATAATTCCCCGTATGTCCAATTTCATCATGGCTTTCTTTGGCAGTACGTTCAACGACGGTCCAGTATCCACCAATACACGCAACATTACGGTGCCCTGGCATTCCACCGATATATGCAAAGCCATGTTGTGCTCTCGACCCCTGGGTGTTAGATCAAAATATGTGAAGCCCAGGCTATGTCCAGCATTGACATGTGCCATTATCCCCTCTAACTGATTTACAGAAACTTCTTGAGGCACAAATGACGTATCCAGAATTTTTAGCAAGGCGTTCCGGTGGGCCTCGGAACATAACAACAACGACAAGATAGAAATCTTCGACAACGTCTACTGTAGGTGTTCAACAATTTTGTAGTCGCTTTTGTGAATCAGTCTCATGAACTTCTCTATATCCTTGAGTGACGTATCCTTTTCTTTCAACTGTGATGGCCCGCTTTCATTTACTTTGGCATTGCCTTTGGCCAATCTCTCTGCTTCTATTTCAGGTGAGGTAAAGATCCTTCTGCTACGGGTCATGCCCCCCGTTCCAACGACATTATCAACAGCCCCAGTTGGCTGGCTATTCACCACAATCTTTTCACCGTTGCAATATGTTTCTAATCCGTATGTCCACGGGACAACTTTCGTACTCTCGAAGGGAACAGGCCCTGCTTTGGTAATCATAATAGTTGGCCACTGGGCGGACGCCGTTATCGTTATGGTCTTCCTCGGGATCGTCACCGTTGCAATATCATTCTGCTCATCACATAACGCCTCCGCAGGCTTCTCAACCGCAGTTCGATCAAATTGCAAGGTCCCTTCGTCGATCATGGCCTGAATGCCCTGCTTCAAATCAGTACAACCCTCGGGCTGGGTCCAACACTCTAAACAGTATTCATCACAACCAGGGAATACTCCCCCTCTGAGCAACCTGCTTTTCACCTCACTCAATGGTGTTTTCAGTTCGTTAATATCCATCACCAAGTTCAAATTTTCTTCTGTCAAGATGGAATTTTCCCCATGATTAGGCATAGGTTGTTGTACAATATTAAGCCCCACTTGGCCAAAGTTGATGGCTTTACTGTCCAACAAGTCTTGAACTTTATGCTTGAAAGCATGACAAGATTCTACATCATGTCCGGGCGCCCCAGAATGGAATTCGCAATGCTTATTAGCGTCATACCCATAAGGAAGTACCGGTCATGTAGGCGGTTCCAATGTTCTTTTCTCAACCAAATTCAAACCCAGCCGTTTCTGAAGAAGCTCTGCATATGTCGACGGAGGCTTATCAAATACCCTCTTCGGCTTTGCATTCTGAAACCTTTTCTGACCCTAATTCTGCCTTTGTTGCTATTGTGGTTGTTGTTGTTGTTGTTGTTGTTGTTGTTGTTGAGGAATTGGAATAGTAACACTGGCTATTTGTCGAGGTTGAATGTACTGATTTCTACCTCTGCCCCGGCCTCTACCACCAAACACAACGCTGGCATCACCTTGTCGTCTTCCGCCGAACGCTTTTCTCACACCCCCAGCTGAAGTATATTCACCTGCCTGAATCTTTCCAATTTTAATTCCATTTTCGATCCTCTCTCCCATAAGGATCATATTGGAGAAGCTACCCATCGAAACATTGAGTAACTTGTCATAGTACATTCCTGTAAATGTCCCCACAAACATGTCATTCATCTCCCTTTCAACCAAAGGAGGGTGCACCTGAGCTGCCATATCGCGCCACCACTGCGCGTACTGAAACTTTCACCACTTTTCTACGACAGACTCTGCAACTGAACTCTGTTTGGCGCCAAATCGCTGTTATATTTGTAGTGCATAACGAAAGCATCGGCCAACTACTTCCAGCTCCTAATCTGAGTGGGCTCCAGTCCCATGTACCATTCCAATGATGGTCCCGATAAGCTATCCTGAAAGAAATGCATGAGCATCCTTTCATCATTGGAATATGCAGACATCCTTCTATAATAAGAACGTACATGGACCTTTGGGCAGGTATCCCCTTTGTATTTGTCGAATGTTGGGGCCTTGAATTTTAATGGCACCCTCAGCCCTGGTACCAACCCCATAATAGTCATATCTAACCCAGCGGAGTTCTGATTAACCACACCTTTCATCTGCTCTTCTAGCATTCTGATCCTCTGAACAAGGTCAATGGGGCCCTCAGGTCCCATACCTCTTCCTGAAAAAGCGTCGTCCTGGTGATCCACATTCCAGTCATTGGCATACCCATCGTAACCCATGTTACGGCCAAATCCTTGCTGATTGAACATAGGACCCTGTCCTCGGTTGCCGAACCCTTGATTGACCCCAGCAGGTCCAAAACCATTGTTGAAAGGAAATGCTCCAGCGCCGTTGTTATTCACATTACCGAATCCACCATTACCGTGGCCATACCCCTGATTGTTACCGTAACCGTCATTACCAAAGCCTTGATTGTTGAACCCGAAGTTCCCGTCTTGATTGACATTGCCATACCCATTGTTTCCAAAGCCAGCATTGTCACCGAATCCTTGATCGGCATCCCCAGTGTTGCCTTTGTTGTTAACAACATGCCCATCACCACCATTTCCAGTATTGCTATTACCAGCGCCAGCACCTGCACCAGTACCAGTGTTTCCGTTGACAGTCACAACAGGTGGAGTAACTACCGGTATCTCATCCTCCCGGTGAGGAGTTCCAACAGAATTGTGGTCAGTATTGCCATTTCGGTTCGTCCGCGTCAGCAGCGGCTGCACCAAGGTCTGAAGATTCTCTTGGCCCTTGGCCATGCTCTCCATAGCTTGCATGAACAGAGTCAGCTTCTCACGGATTTCCTGCATCTCGACTTGAACTTGATCCATTATCTTCTTGTAGTTATTTCTGGTTGAGTAGCGGTGGATTCTTTGGTCGTCAATCTTGAAAAACCTGTGAGATGCAGGAAATAAGATACAGATTCAACAAGTAACTGGAAATGCAAAAATGAATATGCAGATGCAATATGTGTTTGTGCGTTAGGGAGATCAACCCCTGATTCTAGTGCCAAAGTGTCAGTGCAGTGACAGTCCTAAGAAGCTTGGATTCATCCATGGAGAAAACATCTCATATATTGCAGAAAATACAATATCATTGAGTGTACAATAACAAGAAGGCATGACCTCAACCAACAATCCTAGTGATGGCCAGCATAATGCAAATAAAGCATATACAACAGCACATAAGGTAATCAAGTGCGACCATATGCCCGATACTCCTCTAGCAATTTCTTAGTCTTGGGATGATCTGGCTGAGTGAGCAACCCTTCAACGAGCGAGTCTCTTTGCCTGATAACACGCTGGAGATCCCCAATGGATTCCTCCCAAGCACCCTCTCCAAAGCACTCCTCCAGCTTCCGCTTCTGGGCTGCAGACTCTTTCTTACGCTTGACAACTTTGTTCAACGAATTCTGAACGTTGTATCTCCACATAACCTCTTCTTCAAACTTTTTCTGGCTAGCTTTCAACTGATCTTCCAGTTTAGAGATCTGCTGCTTCAGTTTGTCTTCTATTTCTTTATTATTGGTCATTGTAGCATTCCAGGTTTTGTTGAATGTGGAGATCTCCCGGTAGGCTATATCAAGTGCTTTCTTCTTAGACTCCAGCATATCATGGGAGCTCTTGAAATCTATCCCTAAACGTTCACGCTTCTTCCGTTGTTCAGTCAGTTTTGTGCCTAACTGGTTCACCAGCTTTGTTTGCTGCTCGAAGGAATATACAACTTCATTCCTTTCGCTTCTGAGTTGCACTAGCTCTTCTTCCAACTTCTCGTTGGCTTTCATCAGCTCTTCTTTCTCCTTCAAAACCTGCTCATATCTCTCAATAGACACAATAGCTGGCTCCTCAACCACGAGGTGAGCAGGAGGTAATACTGCAGGAAACGACATCAGTGCCTGCTTTGCCCTATCTTGGATCCAGACTTGGTATGGAGGATAGGCTTGACTATCATTCTTACCCAACAATGGCTTACCCCTCTTGTTGATATTATTCCAAGCATGCTGAAGCTTGGATGACAATTCTCCCTTAAAATCACCTGTGAAGTACATAGATTCCTGCACTTCCTCCTCTTTTGGCGGGCTTCTCAAAGCATAACCAAATTTCCTGATCAACAATGACGGATTGTAGTTAATGCACCCTTTCCTCCCAATCAGAGGAACGTTAGGATATCCTGTGCAGCTGTAGATAATCTCAGATCCCAGTAAATCCCTATCAAACCAGACAACATCTTCTGAAGAATGCCCCATCAGACGCTCAGACCATTCCACCGTAGCTGCAGACTCAGCAAATATACTCTTCTTGGGCAGGTGACTATCAAACCACATATACAACAAAGGCACACAACAAGAGACATTCTTCCCCCTCCTATTCTCGTTCTTATAATGCAGAGAGTGATAGAAGTCTCCAATCAGTGTAGGCACAGGATTGCCTGAAGCAAATATATAGAACGCATCCAAATCAACAAAGTCAGGCATATTAGGGAACAGTACAATGCCATAGATACACAAAGCAAGGATAGCATTAAACACAATCCAACAGCCACTCTTAGCATACTCTTGTGCTTTCCCAACCAAGAACTTGAGAAAAAAACCAGAAACTCCGTTCCACGAGGTCAATAGCAACTCTGAGGAATCTAAATGCAAAGCAACAGCCAAATCCTCCAGCTTGGGCTCAACACCCATATGAATGAATGGTACCCTGTTCTGAATGGTTAGCTCCAATATCTCAGCATATTCCTCCATGGTCGGAGCCAGAATGAAGTCAGGGAAAGTAAAACACCTCAGCGGGGGATCATAGAACTGCATAAGTGCATATAATCTGTTCAGCTCATACGTGGATGGTTTGCAAACCAACCTAAGCAGTTTCCCATAGCTCTTCCTGAAGCTTCTCTTCACATCATCATCAGCTAAAGACATCAAACCAAGCAAAGAAGAAACATCTGGAGTAGGCAACTTGTATGCCACAGTCTTTTTCAAAGTATCTATGATAGCAGCAGATAGAAATCCGGGCAACTAGAATAACAGGGTATGAAATGCACCTGCAGCACAAACACACGTTAATGATATGCAAAATGAGTATGCAACAATGCAATATGCAAACATGCAAACATGGATCAAGTGATATATTACTGAAGAGATCCATCCACGATATCTGTCTCAACAGACCCGTAATACTGCTCAAACCTGGTCTCAACAGACCCATAACAATGCTCTAACCTGGTCTCAACAGACCTATAACAAAGCTCTAACCTGGTCTCAACAGACCCATAACACTGTCCTGATGAAGAATCCCAAGTAACCACACATACTGATCCAATATCAAGAAAACCGGGTAGTCTGGAGGTCAAGTTTCCTGCATGTCCCAATCCCTCTCACAGGTAGGTGTCCTATCAACTGACACAAGGTACGGCATCCTATGCGGTCGTCGGCGTCACAGACTTTCAAGACTGATGATATGATACCCAGAAGGTGTGGCATCATCATGTCCTGAAGAGGCCTCACTTAGCCAACTTCCAATTGATCGGTCCCCGGGGTCGACAATCCAACTAACCAATAACCCCCTCAACCCAAAGGGTTGAAAAAGAAGTCAACCAGAAGAACCTCGTCCGAGCGTGGATTTTGCGGGACACTAGTACATGCAAAGCATGCACGCGCCCACTACTTTCCACAACTAATTCTAGGTGCACTCAAGCCCAGGTCTGGCTTATCCCTCAATCTGACCCCCTACCCAGCATAACAACAATAATATAATGCTGAAAGTAAATAAAAAAGTAAATCCATAGAAAACCCACGACGGGAAAACAAGCGCTAGGATTGACTCGTGTAGGGAACCGTTGGAGTCCCTAGCAGAGTCACCAGCTGTCGCTACTGCGAAAATCGGCGCCGGCTATGACAGAAGAGTCGCCACCGTGCATTATTTATCCCAATGGAGGGAAAGGAAACGCTCAGAGTAAACCTAACGCAAAACGGGAAAGGAATGGTCATCGCAACCAAATTCCTGGATTCGGGAGTCGATTACGCAAGGGGAAGGTATTAGCACCCCTCACGTCCGCCGTACTCGACGGGATCCACGCTTGTTTTCTAGTACGGATTGTTATTCTATCTACTCTAAAGGTCTGAGTTGAAAAGAAAAGAAAATGACTCGGCAAAGTATCGCACTTTATGCCTACGTATTCCCGTCTGGAACGAGAAATCAGAGTCAACGTAGTTCGCCTACCCACGGACGAAGGTGGGAAGGTTGCTCGCTAGGATACGGCATCCTATGCCTACGTACTTTCATACATCATGAAAGATCAGAGCAAACGTAGTTCGGGCTACAGAAGACACAAGCTTGTCTGACTGTTTTTTATTACCTTAAAAAAGGGTTTTTCTTGATTAAGAGTCCAAGCGGACAAAAATGACACTTTGATGTTTGTTTTGAATCTTTTACGAAAGAAGTGTTTTTTAGTTTGTTTGCAATCTCTGACGCACTAGAGACTATGATTTGAGAGTGACTACATCGCGTGTCACCCAAAGGGTACCACACTAAGCAGCCAGACTACTGGAAAGAAGCTCTCCAGCAACCCTTTCTCAAATAGCTTAAGGCTCGTAACGTACGACATCGATTAACCTTATTACTGTGTTTTTGAATTGTTTTAAGATGGGAAGAGAAAGAAGCTCTAAAAAGCCTAGGGTTGAAAAGGGAATAAAAACTAACCTAATGTTGTCATGCATGGATAAGAATCCTAATGTCTGTCATAATTCCCTCCTGCACAGAGGAAATCAGAGATCCTAGGGGATAAACAGAAAAGAAAGCAAGCAAATACAGTAAAATGCATGCGATGCAGAAATACAAGCGAGGCAAGGGAGTCCGGCTCAACCTCGAACCTGGGAAAACAAAAGGCAAAGTGAATCAACATTCACTTCAAACCTAAGGGGCAAGCTGCACAAGCCAACAAACAATATAGAAAAACCAAAACAACAGAGGAGGCAGCCCAAGCAGCAGCATCAAACTCCCACAGTTGACAGCACAAGCAGCAGCTTTGACAGCAACAAGTTGATTAAACAGCAAAAAGTTGACAGCAACAACCTTCATCTCCAAGCTTCAATAAACATTCACTCTTCAACAAGCACCAACTTCAACAAGCAACCAGCTTCAACAAGCAGCAAAACCCTAGCTTCAACAAGCAACCAGCTTCAACAAGCACAAACCTCATCTCCAACAAGCTTCAACAAGCAACCTCCCAGGGAGAATCATTCAACAAGATCAAGTTGAAGTGTTAAGAAACTCAATGACAACCAAGGGAAGCCATTAAGATCTTAACACTGTAAAGGAACTGTATCCTCAAAGTTCTACTCTTAAAGCATGCCATTCATCCCTCCAAAGGAGAGATGTGACTTATTTAAGAGGACTTTATGTCATTGGATTGAATGGAGATGAACAATATGCTCCATGTTTGAAGAAAGAAGCAAAACTAGTCTAATGCTCTTCCTAAACCCTAGTTTTCCTAAGCTCCTGACAAGCACTCCACTAGAGGACAAAGCTTCATTTCCAAGATCCTTCAGGCTCTCCAAAGCATCTTCAATTGGTCTTCATGTTCATCTAAGCACAAGAGCACCACCACCCTAATCTAAGGGGAACTATTGAATGAAACTAGTCAAGTTAGTGTGTTAGAAACACCTAAATGTTAGTCTTAAAACTAAATCTAATTAAAATACCAAAAATGATTGTAAAATCCTATAAAAAATACTAAGGGTTCCTAAACCTCTTAAGAATCACTCCATACAAAAACCAGGGGGTTAACCATTCATTAAGACCTAAACTTAAGAGTACTATCTTAAAACCCTAAAATTACAACACCTATTGTTCAATATCCAAAACAACCTAAAATTCTCTCACAAAATTATGATAAAATTACTAGGGGTACATGCATATCTAAGTTATCTAGTCCAAAAAGAATCACCTAAAAATCATACACCAAACACCCATACTAAAATCAGAAAGATCACATATCAACCATACTCAAAATAAAAGCAATTAAACTTCAAATAATGCAATTAAATTCTAAAATGCATGAATTAATAATTTCTCAATCCTATTAAATTCTAGACTCTTTCAAGAGTCAGGAGAAAAAAATCTAACCTAAAAATACTATTTTTCCTAATTATTATGAATTAATTCCTAACTATGTGAAAATATGAAATTAAAAGAAAATATAAAGAAAATTAATAAATGCGCGTGACAATTAGCAATTATATTATGTTGTTTTCCAGGCTGGGACCAAAGGTGGGGTGTGGTTAGCAAGAAAGTGATTAAGCCCACCCAATTCAGTTTAATGAAACGGTGAGTTTCATCAACTCACTCTCTTCAGAAACTGAAACGCAATCGTGGTCGTGGATTTGTGTTCTCAGTCAAAGGTCAACCCTAATCCAACGACCTAGCAGTCATCTTCTCCAAATTTGAATAAGGAGAGGGAAATGTTCAGGACGGTGGCTTGAGCTTTGCGCCACCGTCGTCTCCGGTTAGGTCGTACCCAAAATGCATCAAACATAAAACCTAAACATCCAAACTCACTCGTTTTTTCATCCTGAGTCCAATTATGACCTCCAAATTCCATGATTCTTGCTCCATCTTAAAATCCGATCAAATGTTCAGAGAAATCACCAAATCTTGATCAACTCAAATCTTGCAATTAATGATCCTAGCATGAACTACACTCTTCACTGATCAAAACTTGCTATTCAAACATGCTTAATTCATCAAGAACCAAGAGTTCTACTCCTCAACAGAAATGGTGATGCACCTAATTAGGTCTCTAAACACTCCAATTATGTACTGAAATCCAACCTAGCCTCATCACTAATCCAACCTCATATCAAAACCTAAGCAATTCACTACAAATTATGCTGAAAATTGAAAAGTGCATACCTGGTTTTGAGAGATGAACAGATAGTGATTTCCTTCGATTCAGCCTCCAATTTCTTCCAGAATCACTCAATATCAACTCCTAAAGCTTTTACAATAAGCAATTTGCTCTGAATCTTCACCAATTGCAAAACACAATTCTTGATGCAAGCCTTGCAATTTCAGTTGCTCCCTCTGGTTCCTCTTCAACTCTTGCCCAAAAAACCATCTGAACTCATTGCAATGGTTATATAGAAGTTGATGGAAACCTCTAGAAAGTTCTGTAACTAACAGAATGAGAAATTGAAATTCTCATTCTCCTTGAAAATCTCATATGCACAGTTGGTGATTTGCCCTGTTCTATCTCCCAATTTCACTTGAATTTCTCATCTCATGCCATTTAGAATTGAATGGGAATGATATGCCCCTTGTTTTTGATCTTATGGCATGAATTGGTTATGTTACTTCCACATGAAGTTACAAAATGGAAGTGTGTGTAAATGACCTCAAATCCAAAATGTAACATTGACATCATTCTCAAAATGCCTTTTTTTGATCAAAATGACATATATCATGAGCTTGTTTGGCCACAAATCAATTAATTCCATTTTTTTGCCTTTTAATCACTTTAATTTCTTCCTTTTTAAGCCATTTCAAATGAATTTGTGATCCAAGCCAAACCAAACTATCATAACCAATTGGTTGCACTCAAAACATCATTTTGAACAAGTTCCATGTTGAACAATTTTCCATTTGAAGCTTGCAAGTTAGAGATATGGACCCATGATCACAAATGACCTATACTCACCAATACCCAAAATACCCCTGGCTTGCAAAGATCATAACTTGCATTCTAAAAATCCTATCAAGGACTTCTAGTACTATATGGAAAGCTAAGAAGATAAGGAACAACATTCATGTTGACCAAGAGTCCATTTGAAAACTCCTTGAAAGGCAAAAGTTGCTTGGAAGTCAAGTGACTTTCACAGATAAATTTGATAGTCATCTGATGACTTGTAACTTGCAAGGACCATAACTTGAGTTATATAAATCCCCTTAAGGACTTATAGTACTCAAATTAAAGGTATTAAGATGCTCTACAAGTTTCATGTTGGCCAAAGATCCATTTGAAACTTGTATTTTGACTTATGTAGCTTTGAAGTTAGGCACTAAACAGGGGATTTTAAACTGAAACCCTAATTTAGCAACTCCCACATTCTTGATTCTTCTTTGCTTAATCTTGGAACAACACCACACATGTATCAAAATACCAATCCATGGACCCCATGACCTCAAAGTAGGCTTTGATGCTCTTTAATTACTTAATTGACCTAGGATTGACCCAGATGAAACCCTAGTTGACTGCACCTCAACTGTGGCTCTTGTACTTGAATCAATGACTTGTCTCAGCTTCAATAGGGCCCTCTAGGCATCCCATGAGATCCATACACACCTCAAATTCACATTCCATGTTTCACATCCCACTGATGATTCTCAATATTCCTCAAGATAGGAGCAAAACCCACATATAGGTCCTTAAACTTCTCAAGACCTCAAATCACTTCTTGATGGCTTGGATGACTTCTCAATCTTGGATAACACCTCTTGCTAGGCTCTTCTCTTGATAGACACCCTTGATCCCTTGTTGGATGAGTGATATGCTATGATATGCAAATGATTAGAACTATGTGGATGATGTAAATATGCAAATGAAATGCAATGAAACCTAAATCAGGCAAGAAAAGGTTGAGCAAATTTTGGGGTGCAACACCAAGGAATATATGTCATGAACAAATCTTGTTCTAACAATACTAACTCATGGTAAGGTCCTAAGAGGTAAATAGTGTATTTAAGGACGCGATTATACAGTGTTACTTGTTGTGTAATGCTAATTAATGGTTAATAGCGATGAAAACATTTTTTTATTGTTCTGATTAATTGAAATAGTGATCACCCTCATGAGGAAGGATGTTGATGTTGATGTCGAGATGATCAATGATGAGAAATTATATGACCTTGATTTTTAGGTTGAGATAAAATACTATGATGAGTTTAATAATATTTGATATGTTTTACATAATTATATGTTGTAAATTATAATTATGTGTATGTGTTGTAGACTATTGGTATAATCATATGCTAATGAATATAATTACATGTTGTTGATGTTGAGGCGTGTAGTTAAAAGTGGGAACTATTATGATTACCTTAATTAGTATTGTGTATAGTTCAAAGTTGAACCAATGGTGGATATTATATTTGTGTGTTGTTGTTGCATTGTCAGGAATCATGTGTCAGTGATTGATGTGTGGAATTTAGTCCTAAGATAAGTTACCAATTCAAAAGTGGTGATCAATGATTGGTGGCTGATTCATAATTGGAGATCAGTGGCGAGTGCATGATTAAGAAGTAGGGATCAGTTATGAGTGGCTGCTTCAGAAATGGGGATCTATGACGAGTGGCTGATTCAAAAATGGGGATCAGTGAGGAATAGGGCTCGAAGTGGAACTCGGTTAGAATAGGAACCATTGTTTAGTGGACGAGATCGGTAACATACCTCTGATGTCAAAATTGGTATCACATGCATTAAGTCGGGATTATTGGTCGCATTGCATACATAAAGGCATCATGAATTGTTTCATTATTATGAAATTGTTATGTGTTTGTTGATTTGTATGAATATGCTAACCTTATTATGTTTTGCACCGCTAATATATTTGAGCGTATTCTCACCCCTTTATTTTCTTTGTTGTGGTGTTTTGTATGTCGTGGTACAAATACTTAGGAGAAGCAATAGATGTTGTGAGTTGGAAGATGCATTGAGGTTTTTCTTCATTTATTTATCTTTTTTCGTTATATAGTTTTCAATTGCTCTAATCAGTAACACTGGAAACATATCATTTTCGTTGTTTTAGTTGATTATTTTTTTGGATTTGTTTAAATTCAATCAAGTTCTTTATTTTAATGAGATAATTTAAAGTATATATTTATGTTGAGTTTTGTTGCAAGTTTTTGATTAACTTGAAAGAGTATGCATGTTATGAATGTGTAACACCTTTTTGAGAATAATATTGTTTATCTTTTTAAAGTAAAGAGTAGGGGTTTATTACATGTTACACTTATCCTATTACATATTTGATTTATAATAAAGTACTCAACTCCACATCTAGGACCTATAGTTGTTTCTGGTTGAATGGTGATATACATTATTATCACCTTGAGAATAACTTATGGCACTTACATAACATTCTATGTATTATTTTCATTGTAGGTCAATCAAGAATATGTATTGTGCATAATATACATACCAACGTGAAGACTTGATAATCCTTTATCCATGATCTATGATATGTGATCATCAATATATCCATATAATAATCTCAATGTTTTAATGTTATCTCACTTCATAATAAAGCCTAACTATGTAAACTTTAAGAATAATATCGTTATGTTTAATGGGATCAATACTCAACTCCACATCTAGGATCCATATTTGTTTCTGGTTGAAGGATGGTATACATTACTATCACCTTGAGAATAATTTATGACACTTACATAACATTTTATGTATTATATTCATGGCAGGTCAACCAAGAATAAGTATTATGCATAATATTCATACCAACGTGAAGACTTGATAACTCTTTATCCATGATCCAAGATATGTGATCATCAATATATCCATATAATAATCTCAATGTTTTAATGTTATCCCACTTCACCATAAAGCCTAACTATGTATACTTTAAGAATAATATCTTTATGTTTAATGAGATCACATAATTAAGTCACACTTATTGTTTCATTAAGTGAGCTAGTTATTCTAAGGACTTTATTATTTTGTAAAATAAACATATAAGAAATAAATTCTTTTTATTATTAATAAATAATTTGATACAAGTACCAAGTTCTAATAAAACTATTAGCCTTTAAGACTTCCACAAACATTTTCATGTTCTCCTAGACATCTTAGCATGGGATAACCTCTTCTACTAGACAATTCGTCTAATTGTAGACAGTGTATTATGGGTGTCATCCAACTGGCGATTTGTGCGACTTCAAGAGTATTGGTTTCATCTGCCTCAATATTGATGGCGACGAGACTCTCTTAAATTACAGTGCAGTTATTATGTCCTGATCTTTCAGTGCTGGCGATTTTGGAGAGCAGGTTCATTCTGAAATTGTGTTCCTTCGGCACATACGTTATTTCAAAAGCTTTGAAATGTTGTGATAAATCACATACCTTTTTTTAGATATTTGATGTGTTAGGGCTCCTTTACCTGATATTCTCCAATGACTTGATTTTCCACCAATTGAGAGTCTCTCTTAGCCTTCATATTTGACGCGTTCATCACAAGGGCGAGGATCATGCCAATTGTTACCCCTAATTTTTAATTAATATTTTATTTTATTATTGAAGTGTTTATGCATGTGTTATTTTATTAGGGCTATTTTAGTAATTTAATAATTACTGAGAATATAGAATTTGAGAGCAGAGGAATAAAATAAGATTTATTTAAATTATTATAGATAATTACATAATTTTTAATTATTTAGTAATGATTCGAGTGATTATAATTATTATAAATAATTCATAATTTTGTGGGATTTCATTAAATATTCATTTAAATATAATTTTTATTTAAATTAAATAAAGGTGTTACATTTATTAAAAAAATATAATTTTTTTGAATAAAATAAAAGTTGAGTTTTTACGTTAGAAACTATCAGAGTTACAGAGAAGTGTGAGTGAGGGGGTTTGAAGCCCAATTGGAATATTTTAAAATAATATAATCTAAAGTGAGGCAGAACTACAATAACGTGAAAATTTTGGAAAATTAAAAATCAACTGATCGTGGGAATTGGGAATACACATAACTCTGAAAAGCGATCGTAAAAGAGTGAAAGCTTCAATTTCGAGGTAAAGTTGCTTTACCTATGGGTGATTAATAAGCATCCATGATGGTAAAGGGTCATTACCCTCCCATCAGTGCCATGTGTGATTTTAGTAATTTCTTCAATTTCCCGTAGTTATATAATATGTTTGCCCAAATGAAGTTTGGGCAAAACCCCACTGGCATCGAATGAATGAATATTTTGTTTCTATGTTTATTGTGTTAGACTAAATAGGGTTTGGGCAAAATTCTATTAGCATCGATCAAATAAATATTTTTTTTATCTGCGTGTTATTGTGGTGACCGAATGGGATTTGGGATAAATCCCATATGGTCATCGTAATATGGTTTGTTGTTGATGATCAAATATTGTTATAATATACTATTATGATGAAATTGTTGTTTGTTATGAGTAGTTTGTGAAATTGAGATATTTTGATATCTATGATTTTGGTCAATTTTCCAAAATCCTGTAAAAATGAACGATATGTAATTATCCCAAAATTTTATAAAAAAGTTGAAACTTATTTTTTCAAAAAGTCGGGCGTTTTGAAGAAAAAAAATTGAAAATAAAATTTTGAGGGGGGGAGTCGTGGCGACGACGAAGATCGGAGATTGCGAGGAGGTTGTCTGGCGGTCGGGTTCGCGAAGCTACGATGGTGGCAAAGCCATGTCAGTAGTAGACCGTGTCACAATGGTGGAGGCCGGCAACCGAAGTTTGGGTCGCACGGTTGATCCGCGACGCCAGATGTTTGGTGCCACATGGGCGGCAAAGCTGCAGAGGCGGTGGGCGCTACCCACGTTGGAAGGGTGTTGCGTGGTGGCAAGCGTGATCTACGTTGAAAGGTATCGAGCGGTGGTAGGTGCTGCAGCACCGTACAACCGCGGGTCGGTGGCCACGGATCGGGCCCAGCGCCGGGCCCGTGCAGGTCGATGAATTTTTCGACAGTTTTTCGAGTATGGGGAGTTTATTTGTTGACATTTGAGAAAATTTTGACATCAATGACCTTTTTAGTGGCCTTTGAGTCAAATTTTGAGTAATTTTAGTTAAACTGTCAGCCCTTAGGATTAATACAGTTATCACATGTGAAAGTTGTTAGTAGGACAATTTTGAGCACTTTAGAGTACTTTTGGGTACTCTGGAGTCAGTTTGAGAGTTAAGAATTGTTGTCGAGTTGATTTTGAGTTCTTTGAAAACTTTGTTGAGTTATAAATAATATAATAACTTGTTGAGATGTTTTTGAGAATCTTTGTTGATTTTAGAGTTGTTGAGTAATAACACATCTTTACTCAATTTGAGATGCAATATAATTATTTAAATAAATTATATTTTGATATTAGTAATCCGGTGGGATTATAGTGAGACCTGATTATTGGCAAACTTATGGTTCAAGAGTGAAACCTATTTTGATGATAATTTTTGAGATGATATTGATGATTGCTTGAGTTGTATTCCTGTTTTTTATACATGATCATGCATACATATATTTTGGATTAGTTTGGACTTTAGTCTAGTGAGATCAGGTTCAAAGAGGAACCATGACAGTCTCATGTTCAAAGAGGGACACAGTTTAGAAAGGAACCGGAGACAAGCGCAATCAGTAACAAACCTCTGATCCTAATAATCTGGTACCACATGCATATTGATGGAGGAGTTAGTGCTTTAGCATGTGCATTATAAATTGGAATATGATTGTGTTTTGAGAGAATAATATACTTGTGATTGTTTCATTTACCATCCTGCTATTAATTTTCACCATTGACATTTTTAAGGTGTATTCTCACCCCTTTCTTGTTTGTTTTGCATGGCTTATGAAATGTTATACAGTACTCAACAAAAGTAGTTGCTCATGAGTTGGAAGATGATCTTGAAGCTTTTCTTTATTTATTTTATCGTTTATCTCTATTTAGTTGGTTTTTATGCTCTGATCTGTAACATCAAGAATGAGGTGTGTTATTTGTTTTGAGTTGATGATGAATTTTATTTTCCTTGAGTATTTCCTTTGAATAAAATTATTGATATTATGTGATTTTATTTGAGTTCCGCTACGAGATTTGAAAATATTTATGAAGTATGCATGTTGTGTTTTGAGTAGCATCCTAAATGGTGAGTTTCTCTTTTATATTGAGAGTCGGGATTTAGGGTATTGCAACAACGATGAAAGCTTCATATTCAGCCAGATTGTTGCTAGTCTTGAATTAAATATTTAATGAGTGCTTGATTAGAAATTTGTCTGGTCTTTCCAGTATTATACAGATGCCACTTCCTTGTAAGTTAAAGGCGCCATCAACAGATGATGTCCACGTGTGGGGAGACTCTTCACCTAATGACAAGATGAATTTTGTTAGAAATTTGGCCACTATATATGACTTGATACTTCCTCTAGTTATATACTAGATATCATACTTATATAGTTCAACCATCCAAGATATCATCCTTCTTGCTAGACCTAGTTTCTTCAAGACCTGTCGAATATGGTAGTTGGCTTTTACCATTACCTAATGCCCCTGAAAGTAGGGTATGAGTTCTCTTGCAGTTATTATCACGGCTAGAACAAGTATTTCAATCTTATGATATCAGGGACTCAGTGCTCTTAATCGCCTTGCTCATGAAATAAAGGACACTGAACTTTATTTGTCTCTTAAACAAGCACCAAACTCATCGTCTGGTTAGTAATAGACAAGTAGAGGTAAAAGATAGAACCTGTTATTGGGTGTGTCAAGATGGGCAGCGACAGCAGGAAGGACTTTAAGTTTTAAAACACGTCTTTGCATTCTCTCTTCCATTCGAACTTTAATTTTTCTTCAAAGTGGCAAAGAAATGAAAAGCCTTTTCAACTGCAAATGAAATGAAATGAGATTGGTAAGCTAAACAACCTATTAGTTGTTGAACCACTTCGAAGTATGAAGGTATCCTCATGTCAATGACGACCTTACCCTTATTTAGGTTCACCTCTATAGCTTTATTGGTTAACATAAAACCTAGAAAATTTCCTGCTTGTATGTCAAAGGAGTACTTAGCAAGATTCGAGCGTATGTTGTAATTCCTAATTGATTCCAGGATGTCTTCTAGGTGTGCACTATAACTCTTCCCTTCTGATGTCTTTACTATCATATCATTGATATAGAACTCCAGGTTGTGCCCTATTTACTTCGAGAATATTGCGTCCATGAGTCTTTGATAGGTGGCAATAATGTTCTTTAGACCAAATGGCATGACATGTTAATAATAGTTGTCGTGATTGGAGATGAATATTTTCTTGGGCATGTCTACATGATTAATCTTAATATGATTAGGACAAGAGTATGCATCAAATGAAAATCAGTGTTTTGTAGCCAGAGGATCCGTTAATCAGGCGATCTATGTTGAGTAAGGGATATGGATCTTTAGGGCATGCGATGTCGAGATGACTGAAGTCGTCACACTTGCGCCATTTGGTAGATGACTTCCTTACAAAATCTACATTAGCCTGCCAAGATAGGTATTTTACCTTAGTTATAACCACTCTATTATATAGAGTAAGAGCATGTCATTTTTCAGGTAAAATTAAAATTCAAACTTCATTCACTCATATTACTCACATACTGACTTGAGCGTTGAAGTGCTAACTTTGCAGGTCAGCCTCTCCCACCACCTTAGAAGCTCAAGACCAATGTTACATCTTGTAACTTTCAATCTCTGGTCATTTCTGATTCCCTAACAGAACACGATGTATACCACATATGTATATACCTCATGCACATACAAAAAATCAATGTGGACAAAGTATTATATGTGTCCTTTTACGTAAGAGTTATGAATCAAAGGTTTAAAAGTTGGATGATCCTGTTTATAGAATTAGCATTGTGATTAATATGCATGTAAGGTCATGTGGAAAACATTTGACTTTCTTTTTTCAATTAAAAACAAATTCAACTATCATCTCCCATATTGTCATCTTAACCGACTAGGCCACTAGTGCCATTGTCAAGTCAGTCGCCACACACTTCCTCCAAGGGCTCCGACGACTACATATGTCTTGACTTTACCCACAACAACCACGTTCAAATAACCTTTTGGCTCACTATCTGTAATTTCTTACATGCACTATCATTTAATCCAACTCACTAAACCATCACCATTGACTCCGAGTCTCTGACCACCGTTTACATTTAACTTTGATAGTTTCAATGGAGAATGGTTTGAACTTGCATGAAAGTTGGTATTGGCGAAAACAAAAGGACATATTGACGTGGTCTAGCTTTATTCGGAGTTTATGTCAATGGTCCTATAGATCTGAAATGGAAAAGATGATGAAATAGATGAAATGCATAAGGAACCAAAATTAGATTTTAGTGGAGCAAGAGAGGTTGAGAAAAAGAAACAAAAAAAATCAAAGAAGAATAAAATTTAGAGGTTGTAGATCAGTTTTGGTTTTGGGTGGGTCAATAGTGGTTGACATCAAGATTGAAAAGGAGAAAGAGAATGTACAACACATGTAGTTTGTAACACCCCCTTCTATACCCCCAAATACACAAATAAATCACATAATAAAATTTCATCAGAGTAAATTTGAAACATGGTATAAAAGAAGTATGCCACATCATGCACAAAATAACATACAACACCTACTCTATAAAAGACATGTAACAGTGGGGTAGCTCAACAGAGGAACTTAGTCCTTACACCCACATCTTAATATTTAGAATTAAAGCGGAAAATCTAAACATTGAATCACTTAAAACATGTAATCATATAAATACATATCATTCAGTTTGATTCACCACATTATTCATGTTTATATAAACATTTACCATCAGATACATATACAAAATGTATCCCAAAAGAATACTATACAATCCTAACTACCCGGTGCTACATATCAGAGCATAACCGACCAAAAGAATGAAGCTATACTTCACAAAAGACTTCCATCAAAGCTAATCTGCAATGCCTCATAGAGCATTATAAAACAGCAGAAGGGTGAGAAATATTATCATAATAATCATTACATATAATTATATATATACACAAGCATAGAATACACATATTCCGCATTTCTCACCACCATTCATTCATAACTCATCATACATTTCACAACAGGTATAAACACACATGGATAATCACAAAACATGTTTCATCATGCACATATCCATAGTTCTCAACTCAACAATCCATACACAAGCACATTTCATATAACAATGATATTTATGCTATGTGACCCAACACAACTCAATGCAACTCATGCCATGTGGTACCAACACTTGTTATCATTTTTCGGTTTTTACACTTAAACCGGGTCCACTCTTCTAGACCGATAACAACAAAATCCCGTCCTCTAAGCTTTCAAACCCAATCTTCTAGGCTTGGGACAAGTCACTAGTCTCCACGAAACTAGCAAGCATTGCCTCTTGACTAAATGATGCATATGCAATCAACAACCAAATGCACTTAAGACCGTTCTCGCATCTTAATCTCATGCATGCATTCTCAATAATTCATCACATAAGAATTATAACATGATTGCACACGCAACATATTTCACATAATCAAAGTATTCATACTTTAAATCATCATCACCATATTATCAAGCAATGCACACATATTCACTAATATGTTCTCATGTATTATTCACATACAATTACAAGCAATGCACACATATTCACAATATGTTCTCATGCATTATTAATAACATCGTGCCAACGACAACGAACTCGATCACAATCATCATGCACTTTAATCAATTTAAACAATGCATATATTTGTCAAAAGACCACATTTCATAATCGATTCCACAATCTAGGATTCACGTCATACGGTTACCCACAATGTATCACACCATAGTATACAACTATTCATTCCGATAAGGATCGAACACAATCGAACCAAACAATCAATATCGGATGGAATCACAAAGAAAATGAAATGATATCACGCTCGCTGGCTTGCTCGCCTAGCGAGTCCCTAGCGAATACTCGCTATCTATTTGCCTAGCGAACAAGCTCACGAAGGCAACAGAAGGTACTGACTTCGTTCGCTACCTACTCGCTGCAGCGAGGTCCTAGCGAATCCTTCGCTACCTCACTCGCTACCAGTGAACCAGATCAAATGCATTTTGTCCAAGTCTGGGATCACTCGCTAACTTGCTCGCCTAGCGAGTTGCTAGCGAACACTCGCAACCTGTTCGCCTAGCGAAGGTGCTAGCGAACGTCTGCGAACTCAAAAACCCTCACTGTCATCAATCCTCAACTCTTCACAAAATCAACCGATTCTCACCAAACCAGTTCCTATAGTCTTAGTCTAACATCCCTCGACTAAACTACACCCTCTATTCTCGATTCCAACTGTTAAACCTTGATTCTACCGATTAAACTCATATATGCCCTAGAATGGAAAGAGGAGAAAACATCCAACCAATCCAAACCAATCATACATAATCATAGAAATTGATAGAATAACAATATTTCACACTCTTACCTTAATTAAATCGGAAGTTAGGAGTTGTTCTTGATGATTCTAAGCTTTTCCTTCTTCTCTTTCTCTTTTCTCCTCTTCCTCCTTCTTTCTCTTCTTTTTCTCTTATGTTTCTATCTTTTCCTTTTCTTTCCGCTTTTCCTTATATTCCTTCCATTCTATTTCCTTCCATAAATTCTCCTCTCAAATATCTACCAATAATTCCAATAATAAAAACAATCCAAATAAATAAATAAATAAATTAATTAACATGAATAATTAATTATTGAAAAATTGGGCTGTTACATAGTTTGTGGCTTGATATAATGCATCAAAGTGATCGAGCGGTTGAGAACTTTTGAAAGTTATGGTGACTTTCCCATGTCAAAATCACTAAATCCAGTTCCATTTCGGGGACTGCAGTTTAGTTTGTTAGCAATTGTTTCTGCTAGTAAGTTGTTCAGTGGGTTTATATTATTTCTAGAGATTTATTTATTGTTGTATTGTTAGGATTGAATTGAAGTAACTCTTATGTTTCTTTTTTTAATACAATTTTTGTTTATAAAAAATAATTGATTGAATAATTACCAAACATTTAAAATTTGAGACATTTTTCCACTTAAAATATACCTTAAACATATGTGACTTACATGAAGTAAAATGATTTTAGCCAATATGTCAATTTTGTCCAATTTAAGAGAAAATTTGTAAGGCATTGCATAATAATATTAGGTCTATATAAAGGCTCCTAATGAATGAAAATAAATAATAGCGTAAGATTCAAAATAACTACTCTATTAATTAACAAAATACTTTTTAAATTAATTATATGAGATGGTAGAGTGACATATTGCCATTTATAAAAAAAGTTTTATACTGTGAGTGCATTTTTATTAAACCCATAATGAAAAAAAGATTTCTTCATACACCTTATGTATTACTAGGACGTCACATGAAAATACAAAAATACTCATAGCATCCATACATATCTTAAGTCAATAGAAATCTGATTTAATGTGAAAAAACTACATAGCTGCATTTTCATAAACATTACGAAGATGCATCTCTGGGAACTGCTTGTACATCTCGTGTCAGAACCCTTCTTCTTCCTCACTTATTAACAAAAACAAATGTTTCTCTAAATCTCTCTCAAAATCACATTGTCTTATCATCAATTAAGCAACACTAAAGCTTCTTCAATCATCACCAGATAACATCAAAGAGCTTACTCAACTACATCAAATTCAAAGATTCCTCAATTCTTGTAAGTTTTTTTTTTTTTGAGTTTTTGCATAAATTTGTAGAAATTGATGATTAGGTATTGAAATACATAGTTATACCTGTTTGATAGTTGATGCATTATGAGAAATGTGTTTCATAGTTAAAAGTAATGATCAATGAATTATTTTTGGAGTCTTGGTAGTTTGCATTAGCGCCATTGACGAAAATAAAAGTTGTAGGAAAATTTGGAGATGCATTTTTGTATTTTTTCAACGTTTGGACTCCTATGAACTAGGGATGCATATTCGTATTTTATCAGTCTGCATTTTTTTTCTTTTCTTGCTTGTAGGGTTGTTTGTAGTAATTGTGTGACACTTGTGTGGTTTACTTACATGCATTATGGATGATAGAGACGGAAAATTGAGACACGACATGATTGCTTAACATGCATCTGTCTGGAGGGAAAAAAGTCAGGTTTCGCAGGCTCGTGTTCCCTATAGCCAGTAAAATTAATTGGATTTATTATATTTAAATAATTTTTATTATTATATTAAAAGTTTCTTACGATGATTTATTCTTATGCAGGACCATGATCTGCTGAAATTAAACTATAGGTGAAAGGTTACTAGCTTGCATCATCCTACCAACGAGTGGTTTCAGACTGCTTTACAACTATCTTGGATGAAAGACTTTTTCAAGACCGATAATGATATGGTAAACCACGAGATGCTTAATGCATTTGTAGAGAGATGACATACTGATACCTCATCATTTTATCTACTACTTTGTGAGATGTCTATCACCCTCGGTGATGTGTCGTGTATGTTGCATCTTCTGTTTAGGGGGAGCTTTTAGATCATGGGAGGATTAGCAAAGATGAAGCATTTGAGTTGATTGTAGACTATCTGGAAGTTGACCCAAACATTGGCTTAAGGGAGTTTTAAAAAACCAGAGGGGCTCATGCTAGGTTTGGATTCCTAGAAAAGGCATATACAAATGAGTTGATTAGAGCAAAGCATGTTGCTGGTGATGACGAGCAGGTGGGAAAGCATTGAGCGTATGCTATGAGAGCATACTTGTTATATTTGGTTAGCACTGATATTTCTGTGTGCAAGAGTGTCATTTATATGGATGTCCTCTACCTACGATATTTCGAGGACTTTGAGCAGATTCATGAGTACAACTGGTGGACCGATTGTTCGGTTTACTTGTACTCTAAGTTACCTAAGGGCTGCAGGTTAAAGACAAAGCAGGACAACACACTTTTGATGGTAATATTTATTGGTCTTTTAGTGTTTGTGTGTCTTTTTCATTGCATTTTTGTAACGCCCTTACTAATGATTCACGTGTTCCAACATTTTTCAGGCTTGGATCCTTCAACACTTCACATGCATCTCTGGTTAGTCGTGTGTAGCGACCTATACTAAGGATATGTCGCGTGCTTATGCATTTTCTCCGCTCAAAGGGAACCATGCGACATATTCATTTCAAGTGTATCTTGACCACTTAGTAGTAGAAATAAGCACTTTAACACCTACGTAGATCACCGTAAGACGCGACTTGACGACATAGTCTTATACTCGGGATGGTTGACTTGCGTTTCACGTTTAACATTTCCTAATCTTCCTCAATGCGTCATGTACCATTTTAGCTACATCTAGACTATTCTCATACACCCTCTTGTCTTTGCTCCTCCCACTATGAAATGTAGAGTTATAAATGTCGTGTTTGATGATTATCTTAGTCTTCTGGTACCGGATGGGACACGACGTACCATAGGTGAGAGCGAATAAAGTTATGTAGACGGGTACATCAGGTAGTTCTTCAGGGTGTCACATTCATATATGGTGCAAACTGCTCTAGAAGATCCACTAAGGTTAACTGATCAAGAGAAACTAGAAAAAGAGCAAACTAGGTTAGATCATGCTCATGATGTATTTCCTAGATGTCGCCGTATTGTGAAGATTGTGTAGAAAGATATTGAAAGAGGTATCTTTCCTGATGGTTCTGAGGTGAAAGAGGGCATAAATGCCATTATGATGAGGCACGAGAGACACTGATATATCAAAGACAACGTCAGAGTACGAGGGGGAGAGTAGGCTGAAGAGCCCGAGGAGCTCGAGTCCGGCATACACAATAGTTGATAGTATTTGTAGTTTGAATTTATGTTCGATTGTATTTTATATTTACTTATTTCGACTTCATTGTATATTTCGAATTTATTGTGTATGTCATGATGACTTATTTTGACTCCAGATTTATATATGTTATTTTTTGCATATCATTTGTATGGTTTGATACTCATCATATAACAAGGATCTTAACAATTATAAATCGTCATTTTCATCTGAGTAATCATATAACTAACTTAACTTGTATTATTTTGACTGGTTACGAAGATACATCTCCATAAACCTTAAATAGATATGCATTTCTGAATTAACAAATGTTTAAAATTAGTCTTTCAAAAAGGAAATGTATAAAGTGTCTTTTAAAATATTTCGGAGATGCATCTCAGTTTAAAATAATGCATGAAGTATGTTTTAAAATATTTCGGAAGTACATGTCTAAATCAGTCGTAGTATTTTAACTTAAAAAAAAGTTAAAATTTAAAAAATATTCTGAGTTTTTTATAGGACATTTTTCCACTGGGATAAAATATCCCAACGAAAAAAAGTTTTAAGACTTTAATAATAAATATTGGAGAAATAAAAAAGAAAGTTAAATCCAATTAATCACGAGTTAACTTGTTATGTTATCCCAATTTCCGAAACTTCAAAGTACTAATACGACATACCAAAATGTAACGCCAGATAGTTTAATTAAACATTATAAAATCTTTAGCGCCGACACTTATAAATCAGTGAAAGAAAGATCATAGAAATTCAACAACATTAAGAAAGAAAGAATAAAATTGGAATAAACTTCTCCTTAGTCTTTCATCCGTTATCCCTTAAACTCCGATTAACTACCCAATTTTAGATTTAACCCCAACACTCTCTCCGGTGACCAAAATCGTAATTTCCTCCATACCTCAACATGAATCCACAATCACCGGTTCGGCCCGAACCGGATCATCCGGCTCGTTTCGCTCTACCACCCGGTTCCCATCGCAAAGTCGCGATCGCCGTTGATCTCAGCGACGAAAGCGCCTACGCCGTCCGATGGGCTGTTCAAAACTATCTCCGACCAGGCGATACCGTGATCCTCCTCCACGTCCGTCCAACTAGCGTCCTCTACGGCGCCGATTGGGGTCCCGTTGAAAAAACCCTAAACATCAACGACGGTGATTCATCAGAGGAGTCACAGCAGAAAATCGAAGACGAGTTTGCCAATTTCACGGCGACGAAAGCGAGTGACCTTGCGCAACCGTTGGTGGAGTCGCAAACTCCGTTTAAGATCCACATTGTGAAGGATCATGATATGAAGGAGAGGTTGTGTTTGGAAGTTGAGAGGCTTGGATTGAGTGCTGTGATCATGGGAAGCCGTGGATTCGGTGCTTCGAAGAGAGCTTCTACGGGGAGACTTGGAAGTGTGAGTGATTATTGTGTTCGTCACTGTGTTTGTCCTGTTGTTGTTGTTCGTTATCCGGAGGAGAGTAATGGCGGTGGAGTTCAGGGGAAAGATAGTGGTGGTGTTGGTGAAAAAGTGGAACTTCATTCTGTGCCTGAGGAAGAACATGAGGAGTATCATGATGCTAATGATGAACAGAAAGGTTTAATCTTTAAATCTTAAACTTTCAACCAGTTTTTATATCTATTTGCTTACAAATCAGATATGTAGCACCAACACTATTTAAAAAAAGATGTGTCAGTAGTGACACTTGTGATTAAGTATAATTTTTTCATTATTTCAAATCATTACATGAGTTTCGGTGTCAGTCGTGTTTTAGGTGTCGGTGATTTATAGGTTTTTAGTTTTCATTTTCTTGCTAACAAGAAGGAATACTCATGTAATGAATAGTTATATTTGAGAGGAGTTTGAAGGTAGCTAGAAATAGTGCATTTTTAGAAACAATAAAAATGGTGTTTTTGAATTTCTCAAAATTTCTTAAAATGTTGAATTTGGTTTCAAAAACTGTAAAAAGAAAAACAGTGAGAAAAGTATTGAATCTATATTCTATCATGTGATTCATGATTTATTAGTTGAAGCGGAAATGAGAGTGGAAAAGGATGGGAGCACTTAACTTTTCATCTTATTCATTTGGCTTAGAGTGGATTGTCATGTTGTTATGGTTTTTTGGAGTTACATTGGTTGGGTCAGGGTCAGGGTCATGTTGCTTTCTTAGTTTTTTGTTTTTGTTTTTGTTGTTTGGCATTTTCATTTTTACAAGTTGGCATTTTGCTATGATAATGATCATATGTTTAGGTGGAAGAGGAATGCCATCACTTTCGGGCTATTATGATTTAATTTTGCATATCGGTACCTAAGATGTGAAATATACTTGCAAGTTGCAAGTATTTACTCCATTTGTTTCCTTTGATTAAACAGTACCCTATGCCTCAAATCATAATTTGTTTACATTGCGATTACAAGACCTCACCCTTTCTCCATGTCCCTAGACATCCAAGTTGGCCGAAATCCTTCTTTCCACTATTAGATTAGTACAACACTGCCCACCAAGTTGATGCCTTGACCTCTTCCCACCATGGCAGGGTCTTGGTGATGATAAGGGTAGAACTTGAACCTGCTTGCTATACCTTGCATATGCAAAGCAAGAGATTGGTAACATGAATTGAACTTGTGACCTTTTAGTCATACGACAACAACTCTTGGTGTGTTTGTTTCTATGTCTGTTTTCCTTGAACATATGGACTCCCACTTCACCGTATCATACGGTAAAGTGGGAGAAACTATTTGTTGCTTTTGCATCCAATAGAGCTTTGAATGTAATAGAAAAACTAACATTCACTCTAGTTGTTGTGCCAAGAATCTCGTTCTAGTAAGTAACAAGAAAATAACCCAGTGCTATCATTGGAAGATGGCAGACATCTGCTCTTTTTAGCTTCACTATCTTCCATAAAAAGGCACGGCGCATCCATCCTTCACAAATTGGCCATGGTGGTTGTCGAAATCCGCCACCACAATCTCCCGTGACTGATATTTGACAAACTGAAATGACCAAGTCAAGTAATATGCGAGAAACCGCAAGAGCAGACTAAAGAATAAGACATATCAATACTGGTAGCATCTGTTTTCACGAGTACCGGTGTGGGCTAACAAAGAGCTTGGCTCTTTATACTTTTGGGAAAATGTCTGTTTGGGAATGGAAGATTGGCATGCATTATTATAGATAAGTATTGGATGGAAGATGTTTTAGATGACAATTGGGTAGGAGATAGGATGGTACCTCTAAAAAAAAAAACTTTATCAGTGTAATTGCACCAAAGTAGAGATAGAAGAGCAACACAAGGTAAAACTTATGAGAAATTAGAACATTTAGTTCAATAAGAAATTTGAAGTAAAAGAAAATAAAAAATCCTAGGAGGTGATATAAAATAGCTTGAACAATATTAATCCATAGTAACCCAGATAAGACCTAACTTTATTAACTGCAACTAATAATTGTGCCCTTTGAGATTCATTAGAGAACTGGTTGGATCATTTCTTCTTTTTTATGCTGAATTCAAACTCAAAAGTGTATATAGCATTGAAAGTGTTTGTCAAAGCCAAGTAGTTAACACTGAACTTTTGATGACGAGTTTTGCTTTACATTTCTCCAGTTTGTTGGTTATTGATATGCTTAGTTGTCGAAAAATGGGAACCAACAATTTTGAATTTTTACCAAGTTATGATAACTTTTTCAATAGGAAAGGAATTGGAATGATAGTACGATATCTTAGTCTTCTAAGTAATAACTTGTCAAGTTGAGAATTTGAAATTAGTTTCCATACCCTAACTTTTTTCAGTTGTTTATAAGCTCTCTCATGTAGCTTTTCCACAAGCACGTATGAGCTTATAAAAGCTTCCTTTTATTTTTTTGTAAGTTTGAAATCAAATACATCTCTTAATATTTTCAGCTATAACATTGAAACTTCACTACCAAGGGTCAAAGCATAGTTGTCTACCTAATCCCCAATCCCAATTTCTATCATTTGTGTGTTGCATTTATGCATTCATATGTTTAAAAATAGTATTTACAACTTGCTCTGCACTTTGAAGTTAACAGTAATGTTATGAAACTTAGTCAATCAATATTGAAGTTAACAGCCACTTGCTATTTACCAAAAAACCGAAAGTTGTTGCTAAACTCAAGTCTTTTGAAAGAGGAGGTATCAAACCAAAAGAGATTGTAAGAACTATTTCTTTGGCGAAAGAGATTATCAAGTTCTCTATCTGCTAAATTGCTGTTTTCTGCAATTGTCAGAGAAAATAATTCTAAATACTGCTTATGCCATCAAATCATAAAATAAACAGAAGATTGTTAGAGGTTGTACAAGCTATAATATATACATTTTGGTCAGTTTCTTGTTGTTTAACCTATTTATGTTTGGTGTGTGAACAGATGCTTAAAGAGGGTACAGAGCAATATTAATACCCTACTAACTTCAGGTATCATAAATAATATCTGCAATCTGTGTAACCTTTTGATCCTTCCTCAAGCTTAAATACCTAACTCTTTTTGGGTCCCGTGGGATTCAATCGCATTGTATAATATATATTTTTGGTGCTTTTATTTATCCGAATTACTTTCTTCTGAGATATTTTATATTGTGGGAAAGGCACATTCAATTTAATAGGCGTTTTAATGTTATTTTTCAGAAAATGTTCATAGCATCTAGACATGCGTCAAATGGAGAAGAATTTAAACTTGTCTGAAAAAATTATACACTGTAAGTTGATTGTTTGGCTGGTTGGAATTTGTATGCGTTTGAACATTTTGTTTTTATACTGCCTCAATAGTGACGGTTTGAATACACCATCTTTCTATTTCGAATGATTGGGTTTGAAGGCTCTTGATCAACTTCATGTTAGGAAACCAAGTGTAGATTTTAGAAACAAAGAAAACTTTGTTTTGTCGTCTTGTGTTTTGGTTCATTATAAAAGTTGTGTTATGTGTCCTGTAAATATCTCTTTACTCTGGCAGTACAGTTTATGAATTCTCATTTGTCTTGGAACAATACACATTTGGGGTTTGTTGTGTTGGATTATAATACAAGTTTCAGGTTGCATTAGTGTTTGCACTATTCTTTCTAACACTAAAATTGATATTGAAAGAGGTAAGAATTATATAATATTTAACAATAACAAAGGTAAACAGAATGCAACAAAAGAAGAATGGAGCCAATGTGTTTTTGTTGCTGTGTTGTGTTGATCTATGTGGTGAAGTTGAAAAGAAGATAAAAGCAATATGAATGGGAATGAAGTTTGTCTAGAGAATGTTAGGTAGGGTTCTTCTCATCTTTGACTTTTATCTTAATATTCAATTCTATCTTCATAATGTGTCAAGTTGATCATCTTAATCGAAAAATATAAATGATTTTTCAATCCATCTTCCTAAGTTGCGGTTTTTTTATGTTAAGTAATCTCTCTAGTGGCTGAATGGTTCTGCCTAAACTCATCTACTCATTTTAGGCTAATATACACAGTCAACAATATTAGTAAATAAATGGACGATAGAGATCATCACATGAGAGAAAGGGCAAAAGACCATATGTATGATGCTGCATTTAAATAAATTTAGATATACAGAGGAAGGAGCTGAGAAATTATCTTATTTCAACAAATCTTTAATGAGAAATATAATTTAATTATTTATTTGCAAGTTGTAAATTATTTTTATAAATTATAAAACAACATCTAAACATTATTCTATTAGGTGAGATCGGCTGCATGAATTAATTTTCGCCATAATATTCTATTAAGGATAATGTTTCTATTAAGTGAATGGTACATTTGTGTCACTTAAAACACATGATACTCTTCTCCATTTCAACTATCCAATTGGAATTTGATTGTTTGCATGCCCTCCTATTTCTCCATCATTGAGTTACGAATCCAATGCATTTAATTATTTAGTCGGTTTGCAATTTATTTTGGGTGATTATTTTGGCATTGACTTGGTTAGGGGTATGTGTGTAAGAGTGGGGGTGAGAGTTTAATGGAAAGAATTAAAGAAAACTAAGTCTTAGGATAATATTGTAATAATAATGGTATGAGTGATGGAAAGTTCAATTATTAATATTATTATTGGGGTTATTATTATGATTACTAATATTATTATGATTATTATTATTATTATTATGATTATTATTGTTAAGAAAATTAAAGAAAATAACCATAATTAGAGGAAAGTGGGAAAGGGAGTTGGAGAAAATCAGTTTTGCGTGAAAAGAGAACAGAGAGAAGAAGGGAGCAGAGCTAGGGTAAGAGTAATCAAGAGAGTTACACCATTGTTGAAGAGAGGAAAAGCTTGAAATTAAGGTAAGAGGGAGAATGAGTTCTTTAATGGTGGTTTGAACATGAGAAGGTAGTGAGGGTTCATTTTCCTCTTAGGATTTTATGCTTATTCTTTCTTCTTGTTGTTTGATTTTCATATCTGAATGATTGTTATTGCGAATTTGTGTCTGTATGCTGATATTGACGTGAAATTTGTGTGAATTCTGTATTGTTGTTGTTGTGTTTTACCATTGAGATAAATTTGAAAATATGGGGTTTTGGGATTAACGAAATTGGGTTTCAGATAGTAGAAAATTTAAATAAAATGATGAATTAATGTAGAAGAATCAAGATTTAAGAATTATACTGATGCAAATGTTGTTTTGGGTCTGAAATAGGAGCTTGAAGGTGCTCTAATGGAGAAAAATCGCACGGATGCAAAAGGCCCATTTTCTATAGCAGATTGGCCATACACGTATGCCAGGGAGCATTACGCGTATGAGGGACACTTCCAGAGGACATTACGCATAGCATACGCGCCCTGTTCCCATGCCAGCACGACCTTCTGGTCGTACGTGTAAGAATCGCGTAAGGGTGAGTGGTCATACGCGTATGGTAGGGCCATTACGCGTATGGGGAGCTTTTGGGGAAGTTTTTGGAGGGAAACCCCCTCTGGCCATATGGAGGCCTGGGCATTTGAGCCCTACGCGTATGATACGCAGGCCTGGGCATTTGAGCCCTACCCGTATGATACGCAGGCCTGGGGCGAGTGAGCGAGGTCATACATGTATGGGGCAGGGCCATACGCGTATGTGCAGGTCTGTGTTGGAAATTTTTCATTTTTGCAATTTATGTTCCGATTTCGCGTGCGATGCAATTTCCCTTGATCCGTAAGACTAAAATGATATGATTGGATCTAGGGGAATCGGTAATGACATTAAATATGATAAAAACATAAAATTTTATGTGATGGTCTTTATGAGACGTGTCTGATGCTTGCGCGCTAAGATTGTCTTTATGTGGACAGTCTTAGGCAGTGGTGGTAATTTCTGAGGGAATTACGGTGAGTATGTGGCTCACGTGTGATCATTGAGGATCTTGTGTTATGCATGAATGATAATTATACTGTGCATAATTGTGGTATTTCATTCATGATGTGTCTGGTGGAGACGAGTCTAGGTGGGAATCCATGATGGGTGTCTAGTCTCTTACGAACTCCAAGTGGGAGTCGAGTGGAGATACGTTGTAGTTTAGAGGAATGTATACGACTTATCTGAATTCCGATGAGAATCGGGTTCAATGAAGGAACCGTATGGATTGTGATGGTACCACATGCATTGTGTCGTGTCAGTTGAGTCGCATTGCATACATATATGATTGATTGTGGATTGAATATGCTGAGTATTGATGTGACACTTGATTGTGGGTTACATGGATTAATTTTCGCCATGATATTCTATAAAGGATCATGTTTCTATCCAAATTATTAATTTTGAAATCTTTCTTGATATATTTTTTGATAGAATTTATAGGTATTCTCCTTCCTCTAATTGTTTGCATTCTCTCCACCTAATCTATTCTCTTTACTGTAGAATCTATCAATTTTATCCTTACATGCCCAGACAACATAAGTCTATTTTTCACCATCTTCTCTAGTATAGGCACTACCCAGACATTCTCTCTAATATTTTCGTTTTTAATTTTATCCTATAGAGTCTTAGGGTCTGTTTGATTCAAATGAGGGGGAGGGGAGGAGAGGGATTTTAATGAAGGGGAGGGGAGGGGAGGTGAAGGAATTTTTTAATTAAATAAGTGTTTGGTTCAAAAGAGTGGAGGGGAGGGAAGGGGAGGGATTTTAATTAAAAATGTGTTTGGTTCAGAAGGGGAGGGGAGGAGTTTTATTAATAATTTACATTTTTATCCTTATGATTTTATATAAGTCATACGATATTAAAATGTGAAAAATTCGTGCGTATTTTTTTTGGTAATAAAATTTCTAATATTGAGTTATTAAAAAAATATTTATTTGTCACATAAGTTAAAAAATTGAGTACAATCGATTCGACTTATAACTTTCCAACATAAATTAAACTATATGCCAATAACATTGTTTAAATTATGATGAATCATATAACAAAACAAATATATAAAATAATTTATTACTAAATATTAATGGTTCAAAATATTTAATAAAATGAATAAACAAAAATAAATAAAATGATATGGTTTACAATTTGATACAAAAGAAAATATGATAGAGTACATAACAAAATTAAAAGAAAAAAAACGAATATAACGAAACATAATTTTTTTTATAAAAAAAAGATAATAATTATGATTTATATTAATTATAAAAATTATAAAATAATTTGAAGGTGGAGAACAATTATAATAAGTTGATAAAAACAATCGAGAAAAAACAGTAACACAAAAGATAACAAATAGTTTTGAAATAATAAAATTAAACTGAGGATATTTTAGTAAATATAATAATTTTTAAATATCGAAACTCATATTCCCTCCCCTCCCCTCCAAATCCCCCCAATTCGGAGGGAACCAAAAAGTGTGTTTTGGAGGGATTTTGCTCCCCTCCCCTCCCCTCCTAAAATTTGAACCAAACATATTTAATTAAAAATTTCTCCTCCCCTCCCCTCCCCTCCATCTACCCCGAACCAAACACACCCTTACCGCACATCCACTGCAACATCTTCATCTCTATTACACTTACCTTATTCTTGTATTGGTTCTTAACCATCCAATATTCTATTTCGTACAAAATTGCAGGTCTTACCGTAGTCCGATAAAAAATTTCCTTCAATTTGAGTGGTACATTTGCGTCACTTAAAACACATGATACTCTTCTCCATTTCAATTACCCAACTGGAATTTGATGGTTTACATTTCCTTCTATTTCTCCATCATTTTGCATTACGAATCCAATGTATTTAAACCATGTGCCAACCACATCTCCCTCAGACCGACCACTTGGAGATAGGCCACCCGGGCTGAAATCTATTAACTAGCTACATATTCTTGTTACAAGTGACTTCTCCTTACAACACAACTGTTATGCACCTCACCACATGAGATCTACGCCTCAGGCACATCTAACGGTCGTCCATATTTCACACCTTAAAGATAGCGAAGTCGTTATTTTCCCCTATATATCGAGAATGATGTCATTTCATGTAACAAGTTTCAAACACAATTTAAATACTTTGTACTCATTTACATACTGACTTGAGCGTATGAGTCCTAACCTTGCAGGTATACCTCTGCTTCATCACATCAACATTCTTACACTACCATAGCTTCCACTTCTATCTTTATTTTTGGTTTCACTATGGAACACAGTGTGACTTAAGGGATAATATTGCATCCAATTATTACCTCGAGTTAAGAAACATTTCTTCTTTTGTTAAACTTATATTCCATATACTTTGTTTTACTTATGCTTAGAAAAAAATCATGCGTTTCTAAAACTCGTTTTCGAGTTTCCTGTCTCATTTAAATCCTCATTCGACTCTCTAAGAATGATTATATATTATTCAAAAAGCATGCATCTTGGTGCTAGCTCTTGGATGTATTTTGTGGATGAAGGAAAATTGCGATCTAAACGCAGCGGAAAACAAAAATTTCCTTTAGTGATCCTTACGAATGAGCATGGTCAGTGATAGAATCGTTACCTCTTTGTGGCGATTCAGATCTTTGATGCAGCGATCACAAGCGTTGATGAAGTGCAACGCCTCTACTCAGTCCACACGAACAGCTTCCGGTCACAGTGCTAGCTGCTTACGAACGGAATTATTTGAGTGAGAAAAGAGAATTAAAAAAGAAATTGCATCAAGTGAAAGCTTCATCACAAGGGTTCCTTTTATATACTCTCTTGTGGGCTGCGGGCTAAAAACCCAATTCACATGATCCATAATAATATTATATATTATTATAATAACTATTATTATAATAAATATATTTATTTTATTATTTTATAACCATTATAAAATAACAATAATTATTATTATATTATCCGAATTTCTATTTTTCACTTAAGTGCACCGTACCTTACAGTGTTCCTTTGATTTCTCTATCTCTCATCAAACTGTCCTTATGTGTGTGACCCTGTAGGATTTCGTAACGTTGGTAATTATATTAAATTATATATTTAACATAATAAACAGTAAGCGGTATCTAGCAACACATCACTGCTACCCAAGTCACGAAAATGTCATGTGATCTGACAAAACCTTTTTCGTGATAATATATGTTTGTACAATTACCCTTTTGCCCCTATGTCTATATTGAACACAAGGCATACACTGCGTCATCCTTGTCCAGTTCAATATTGGGCCCTTAGACATTTCTCCTGTTATGCAGGATTGACAAATTCCATCTAGGACACTCATGTCCCTCAGCATGCTTCGTGGAGTGCCCATCAACTGTCTTTATGATCATCCAGTTACGGATAATGTTTGATCAGCAATAAAGCACCCGACTCTACATCTAGGGTCCATAGTGGTTTCAGGTCGAAGGGTGGTAATACACCATTATCACCATGAGAATAACTTATGACACTTTGCATAACATACTATGTAGTATTCTCATAGCGGGTCAATCCGGTATAAATATTACTCCTAATATTTATACCTATGTCAAGACTTGATAACTCTTTATCCATGATCCATGAGATGTGATCATCAGTCTATCTTCATAATAGTCTCAATGCTTTTAATGTTATCCCACTTTGCAATAAAGCTTGACTACGGATATTTTAAGAATAATGTCTTTATGTTTAATGGGATCTCATGATTAAGTCACACTTAACATTTCATTAAACAGACTAACTATTCTAGGGACTTTATTATTCTGAAAGACAAACATAATAAAGAAATGCCTTTTATTATTAAACGAATAATCCGATACAAGTACCAAAAAGTATTGGCCTCTAGTGCTTACACCAACAATCTCCCACTAGCACTAGAGCCAATTAGGCATACCCTTAATACCCATAGATCTAGTATGACCATCATGCTTCTGTTGCGCAAGAGGTTTTGTTAATTGGTCAGCGATATTGTCAAGTGTAGGTACTCTGCATATCTTCACATCTCCCCGATCGATTATCTCTCGAATGAGGTGATAACGCCTAAGTATGTGTTTGGATCGTTGGTGAGATCTAGGCTCCTTAGCTTGTGCGATAGCACCATTGTTATCACAATATAAACCAATGGGATCCACAATGCTAGGGACTATGCCAAGTTCACTAATGAACTTCTTGATCCAAACAGCTTCCTTTGCTGCATTTGAGGCAACAATATACTCGGCCTCAGTTGTAGAATCAACAACTGTTTCTTGCTTTGAACTTTTCCAGCTCACAGCGCCACCATTGAGACAGAACACATAACCAGATTGTGATCTAAAATCATCCTTATCTGTCTGGAAGCTAGCATCAGTGTAACCAATTACATCAAGCTCTTCCTGACCTCCATATATCAAGAATGAATCCTTAGTCCTTCTCAAGTACTTAAGGATATTCTTGACAGCTACCCAGTGAGCATCACCGGGATCAGATTGGTACCTACTCGTTGCACTTAATGCATATGAGACATCTGGTCGAGTACATAACATGGCATACATGATAGATCCTATTGCAGATGCATATGGAATCTTATTCATGCGATCCCTTTCTTCCTTAGTTGAAGGGGATTGTGTTTTTGATAAACACAGACCATGTTGCATAGGTATGAATCCTTTCTTGGAATCATGCATATTAAAGCGTCTCAACACTTTATCTATGTATGTACTCTGACTTAGGCCAAGCAGTTTTTATGATCTATCTCTATAGATCCTAATTCCTAATATATAGGCTACTTCACCTAGGTCTTTCATAGAAAAACAATTCCCTAACCAAGTCTTCACTTGTTGCAAGGTAGGGACATCGTTTCCAATGAGTAATATGTCATCTACATATAATACCAGAAACACGATCATGCTCCCACTAACCTTCTTGTAGACACAAGGTTCATCTTCATTTTTGATGAATCCATATTGTTTTACGGTTTCATCAAAACGAAGATTCCAGCTTCTGGAAGCTTGCTTCAATCCATAGATTGATCGCTGTAACTTGCATATCTTTTGGGCATCTTGTGGTATGTCAAATCCTTCAGGTTGTGTCATGTACACATCCTCAAGAAGATTCCCATTAAGGAAAGCAGTTTTGACATCCATCTGCCATATTTCATAATCATGATATGCAGCGATGGCAAGTAAAATCCGAACAGATTTAAGCATTGCAACTGGTGAAAAGGTTTCATCATAGTCAACCCCATGAATTTGTTTATAGCCTTTTGCAACCAGTCTTGCTTTATAGGTATGTACCTTACCATCCATGTCAGTCTTCTTCTTGAAGACCCACTTGCATCCTATAGGGTTAACTCCTATAGGAGGTTCTACCAAGGTCCAAACCTGGTTTGTGTACATGGAATCCATTTCAGATTTCATGGCTTCTAGCCACTTCTCAGACTCAGGACCAGTTATGGCCTCTTTGTAGGTCACAGGCTCATCTTGATCCATGAGTAATACATCACCCTGATCACTTATGAGATATCCATATCTCTCAGGTTGGTGACATATCCTGCTTGACCTACGCTGGTCTTGTTCTACTTGAGCAGGTTGCTCTTCCACAACTACTTGTGTTTCCCGCTCTAGTTCCTCCATAGGTGTTTCAATGTTTTGTGATTCTTGAATTTCTTCAAGCTCTATTTTCCTCCCACTGTTTCCTTTGGAAATAAAATCCCTTTCCAGAAAGACTCCAGTTCGAGCGACAAACACTTTGCCCTCAGAAGGATTGTAGAAGTAATATCCTCTTGTTTCTTTAGGATACCCCACAAATAAGCATTTGTCAGATTTGGGCTCAAGCTTGGTTGAAATTTGTCGTTTGACATAAACTTCGCAACCCCAAATCTTCATGTAAGACATATGTGGTTTCTTACCACTCCATATCTCATATGGTGTCTTATCAACCTTTTTGGATGGAACACAGTTAAGTGTGTAAGCTGCTGTTAATAATGCATGTCCCCAAAAGGAGTTTGGAAGATCGACGTGACTCATCATGGATCGGACCATGTCTAACAAGGTTCGATTTCTTCTCTCAGATACACCATTCCATTATGGTGTTCCAGGAGGAGTAAGTTGGGATAGAATCCCATACTCTTTTAGATGGTCATCAAATTCTAGGCTTAAATATTCACCGCCTCGATCTGATCGAAGAACTTTAATATTCTTACCTAGTTGATTTTGTACTTCATTCTTGAATTCCTTGAACTTTTCAAAGGACTCAGATTTGTGTTTCATTAAATACACATATTCATATCTACTGAAGTCATCAGTAAAAGTGATGAAGTACTGAAAACCTCCTCTGGCTGGTATGTTCAGTGGTCCACATACATCAGTATGTATGAGTGCCAAAAGATCATTAGCCCTTTCACCTTTTCCTGTGAATGGGGACTTTGTCATCTTTCCAATTAAACAAGATCTGCATGTCTCATATGATTCATAATCAAAAGAGTCCAAAAGTCCATCTTTATGGAGTTTGGAAATGCGTTTCTCATTTATGTGGCCTAATCGACAGTGCCAAAGGTAAGTTGGATTCAACTCATTAGGTTTCACCCTTTTAGTATTAATGTTATAAATTGGCATTTCAAGATCAAGGACATATAGTCCATTATTCATTTTTGTAGTAGCATAGAATATATCATTCAAATAAATGGAGCAACAATTGTTCCTTATTATGAATGAAAAACTAAACTTGTCCAAACAAGAAACGGAAATAATATTCCTGCTAATTGCAGGTACATAATAACAGTTCTCTAACTGAATTATTAAACCACTAGGTAAAGTTAAAACATAAGTTCCTACAGCTAAAGCAGCAACCTTTGCTCCATTGCCAACTCGTAGGTCAACTTCACCTTTTGCCAAATCTCTACTCCTTTTTAGCCCCTGCACATTAGTACAAATGTGAGAACCGCATCCAGTATCTAATACCCATGATGCAGAAGTAGATAAATTAATTTCAATAACAAAAATACCTGAATTTGAAGTCTCTACTCCATTATTCTTATCTTCCAGGTACTTTGGGCAATTTCTCTTCCAATGTCCGGTCTTACCGCAATGGAAGCAAGTGCCCTCCTTTGCTATTCCTCCACTAGGCTTCAAAACAGGAGGAGTGGGTTTGGGTTTGGCAACTTCCTTGCCTTTCCCTCTACCACCCTGTTTGATGGGCCTGTTGTTCTGTTTCTTTCCATTATTGACCATCAGAATGGATTTCCCTTTTGTCTTCATATTCTGCTCAGCAGTTCTCAACATGCCTAGCAGTTCTGGAAGACTTTTGTCCAAGTCATTCATATTGAAATTCAGGACAAACTGACTGAAGCTCTCTGGCAACGATTGCAAGATCAGATCAATCGCAAGTTCTTTTCCAAGGAGAAACCCTAATCTGTCAAGGTTCTCCACATACCCAATCATCTTGAGTACATGGGGACTTACAGGGGCTCCCTCAGCTAACTTGTTGTTAAAAAGGGACTTTGAAACCTGAAACCTCTCATTTCTTGCTTGCTCTTGATAAAGCATTTTCAGATGTCCGATCATATCGAACGCAGACATGTTCTCGTGTTGCTTTTGCAACTCAGAGTTCATGGTAGCAAGCATGAGGCAAGCGGTTTCATTGGCATCATCGAAATGCTTCTTATAAGCATCTCTTTCTGCCTTTGGTGCAGAACTAGGAGGTTCCTCCTCAGGAACTGGTGTCTCCAAGACATACAGCTTCTTATCGTGCTTGAGGACAATCCTCAAATTACGGTGCCAATCCAGGAAATTTGTCCCAGACAATTTTTCCTTATCTAGGATGGATCGCAAAATATTGTTCGATGTGTTTGTTGTCATGGTAATCTACAAGAGAAATATGAAAATATAAGTATCATTAAAACAACATATTTAATTAGGCCTTTAATCAAATATGCTCCCACTATTTTATTCAAAACAAATGACCCTCATCATTTGATTCGGAAAATCCCGTTGGAAGACTTTCTAGTGGGTCGAGATCCATGTTTCACTTTGTTTTAAGTCAGCGTTAGGCTGATTACACAAAACTAAGTTATTTAGGTAGGAACTCCTTCCAATTGTATCTCATACAACTCTCGAATATTTTCAATTGGGTGAATAACTCCTTATTCTGATCCATCACATGAATCATTCCCAATTCTTGCTTCTAAACATATATAATCTTATTATAATTTGTTTAGTTAAGTTTGACCCATTGTTTTAGCAATTGGATATTACAATTATCCCATCACACCTTACTAATATAGAACATGCACCTCGCGTAGGCGAAACCTACAATGCTCGATACTAGTCTTGATGAGTGCTAAAAATTGGAAAGCATAAACTTAATATTTAATTTTGAGGGAATTTGTTATTAGTTTGATCTCACCGGCTTAACATGCAAAACGTCTCTCACATGCATCAACATACAATTACATGCATCAACATACATATAAAAAGATACAATTATGGCCCCTAACGCAATTGTTCTCTCAAGCCAATGAGAGAACCTAAGCTAACCTAATAACGATCTAAGCTTCTCCAAGCATGATCTCCAAGGTTATCCTCCTTTAATATTGAATACTTCCTTTTTTTTTTCATAACATAATATTACATTATATATAAGAAAACTCGTTTTACATACGAGGGAGTGAGATGAGAAAAGAAGTTACATAAAGAGATTGATAGAGAGGCACGACACGCAGGCCGTATTCAAAAATCCCAAAACAATAATAAAGGATAAACTAAGGCCATAACTGATCACCACAAATAAATAATAATAAACATACTTTTATTATTAGTTTAAAATTCCGATAATTAAATAAACTAAATTAAATTTCGGCTGATTGATCACACTTTGCAGACTTAGCCGGGGGTTCCGCTGCCCGGTCAGCGGACGGTGGTTCCATGATGGGTGTCTAGTCTCTTACGAACTCCAAGTGGGAGTCGAGTGGAGATACGTTGTAGTTTAGAGGAATGTATACGACTTATCTGAATTCCGATGAGAATCGGGTTCAATGAAGGAACCGTATGGATTGTGATGGTACCACATGCATTGTGTCGTGTCAGTTGAGTCGCATTGCATACATATATGATTGATTATGGATTGAATATGATGAGTATTGATGTGACACTTGATTGTGGGTTACATGGATTAATTTTCGCCATGATATTCTATAAAGGATCATGTTTCTATCCAAATTATTAATTTTGAAATCTTTCTTGATATATTTTTTGATAGAATTTATAGGTATTCTCCTTCCTCTAATTGTTTGCATTCTCTCCACCTAATCTATTCTCTTTACTGTAGAATCTATCAATTTTATCCTTACATGCCCAGACAACATAAGTCTATTTTTCACCATCTTCTCTAGTATAGGCACTACCCAGACATTCTCTCTAATATTTTCGTTTTTAATTTTATCCTATAGAGTCTTAGGGTCTGTTTGGTTCAAATGAGGGGGAGGGGAGGAGAGGGATTTTAATGAAGGGGAAGGGAGGGGAGGGGAGGTGAAGGAATTTTTTAATCAAATAAGTGTTTGGTTCAAAAGAGTGGAGGGGAGGGGAGGGGAGGGATTTTAATTAAAAATATGTTTGGTTCAGAAGGGGAGGGGAGGGGTTTTATTAATAATTTACATTTTTATCCTTATGATTTTATATAAGTCATACGATATTAAAATGTGAAAAATTCGTGGGTATTTTTGTTGGTAATAAAATTTCTAATATTGAGTTATTAAAAAAATATTTATTTGTCACATAAGTTAAAAAATTGAGTACAATCGATTCGACTTATAACTTTCCAACATAAATTAAACTATATGCCAATAACATCGTTTAAATTATGATGAATCATATAACAAAACAAATATATAAAATAATTTATTACTAAATATTAATGGTTCAAAATATTTAATAAAATGAATAAACAAAAATAAATAAAATGATATGGTTTACAATTTGATACAAAAGAAAATATGATAGAGTACATAATAAAATTAAAAGAAAAAAAACGAATATAACGAAACATAATTTTTTTTATAAAAAAAAGATAATGATTATGATTTATATTAATTATAAAAATTATAAAATAATTTGAAGGTGGAGAACAATTATAATAAGTTGATAAAAACAATCGAGAAAAAACAGTAACACAAAAGATAACAAATAGTTTTGAAATAATAAAATTAAACTGAGGATATTTTAGTAAATATAATAATTTTTAAATATCGAAACTCATATTCCCTCCCCTCCCCTCCAAATCCCCCCAATTCGGAGGGAACCAAAAAGTGTGTTTTGGAGGGATTTTGCTCCCCTCCCCTCCCCTCCTAAAATTTGAACCAAACATATTTAATTAAAATTTCCCCTCCCCTCCCCTCCCCTCCCCTCCCCTCCCCTCCATCTACCCCGAACCAAACACACCCTTACTGCACATCCACTGCAACATCTTCATCTCTATTACACTTACCTTATTCTTGTATTGGTTCTTAACCATCCAATATTCTATTTCGTACAAAATTGCAGGTCTTACCGTAGTCCGATAAAAAATTTCCTTCAATTTGAGTGGTACATTTGCGTCACTTAAAACACATGATACTCTTCTCCATTTCAATTACCCAACTGGAATTTGATGGTTTATATTTCCTTCTATTTCTCCATCATTTTGCATTACGAACCCAATGTATTTAAACCATGTGCCAACCACATCTCCCTCAGACCGACCACTTGGAGATAGGCCACCCGGGCTGAAATCTATTAACTAGCTACATATTCTTGTTACCAGTGACTTCTCCTTACAACACAACTGTTATGCACCTCACCACATGAGATCTACGCCTCAGGCACATCTAACGGTCGTCCATATTTCACACCTTAAAGATAGAGAAGTCGTTATTTTCCCCTATATATCGAGAATGATGTCATTTCATGTAACAAGTTTCAAACACAATTTAAATACTTTGTACTCATTTACATACTGACTTGAGCGTATGAGTCCTAACCTTGCAGGTATACCTCTGCTTCATCACATCAACATTCTTACACTACCATAGCTTCCACTTCTATCTTTATTTTTGGTTTCACTATGGAACACAGTGTGACTTAAGGGATAATATTGCATCCAATTATTACCTCGAGTTAAGAAACATTTCTTCTTTTGTTAAACTTATATTCCATATACTTTGTTTTACTTATGCTTAGAAAAAAATCATGCGTTTCTAAAACTCGTTTTCGAGTTTCCTGTCTCATTTAAATCCTCATTCGACTCTCTAAGAATGATTATATATTATTCAAAAAGCATGCATCTTGGTGCTAGCTCTTGGATGTATTTTGTGGATGAAGGAAAATTGCGATCTAAACGCAGCAGAAAACAAAAATTTCCTTTAGTGATCCTTACGAATGAGCATGGTCAGTGATAGAATCGTTACCTCTTTGTGGCGATTCAGATCTTTGATGCAGCGATCACAAGCGTTGATGAAGTGCAACGCCTCTACTCAGTCCACACGAACAGCTTCCGGTCACAGTGCTAGCTGCTTACGAACGGAATTATTTGAGTGAGA
Organism: Lathyrus sativus; assembly: GCA_963859935.3. NCBI lineage: Eukaryota > Viridiplantae > Streptophyta > Magnoliopsida > Fabales > Fabaceae > Lathyrus > Lathyrus sativus. Next base: position 949,574,945 of record OZ012735.1, read on the forward strand.
AAAGAGAATTAAAAAAGAAATTGCATCAAGTGAAAGCTTCATCACAAGGGTTCCTTTTATAGACTCTCTTGTGGGCTGCGGGCTAAAAACCCAATTCACATGATCCATAATAATATTATATATTATTATAATAACTATTATTATAATAAATATATTTATTTTATTATTATTTTATAACCATTATAAAATAACAATAATTATTATTATATTATCCGAATTTCTATTTTTCACTTAAGTGCACCGTACCTTACGGTGTTCCTTTGATTTCTCTATCTCTCATCAAACTGTCCTTATGTGTGTGACCCTGTAGGATTTCGTAACGTTGGTAATTATATTAAATTATATATTTAACATGATAAACAGTAAGCGGTATCTAGCAACACATCACTGCTACCCAAGTCACGAAAATGTCATGTGATCTGACAAAACCTTTTTCGTGATAATATATGTTTGTACAATTACCCTTTTGCCCCTATGTCTATATTGAACACAAGGCATACACTGCGTCATCCTTGTCCAGTTCAATATTGGGCCCTTAGACATTTCTCCTGTTATGCAGGATTGGCAAATTTCATCTAGGACACTCATGTCCCTCAGCATGCTTCGTGGAGTGCCCATCAACTGTCTTTATGATCATCCAGTTACGGATAATGTTTGATCAGCAATAAAGCACCCGACTCTACATCTAGGGTCCATAGTGGTTTCAGGTCGAAGGGTGGTAATACACCATTATCACCATGAGAATAACTTATGACACTTTGCATAACATACTATGTAGTATTCTCATAGCGGGTCAATCCGGTATAAATATTACTCCTAATATTTATACCTATGTCAAGACTTGATAACTCTTTATCCATGATCCATGAGATGTGATCATCAGTCTATCTTCATAATAGTCTCAATGCTTTTAATGTTATCCCACTTTGCAATAAAGCTTGACTACGAATATTTTAAGAATAATGTCTTTATGTTTAATGGGATCTCATGATTAAGTCACACTTAACATTTCATTAAACAGACTAACTATTCTAGGGACTTTATTATTCTGAAAGACAAACATAATAAAGAAATGCCTTTTATTATTAAACGAATAATCCGATACAAGTACCAAAAAGTATTGGCCTCTAGGGCTTACACCAACAGTGGATACATCCAAAATTATGGTAAAAAGATAAGAGCTTATGGTTAAACCTTGATACAAACCAGTTGTAATCAAAAAACCATTTGTCTCTCCATCATGTGTCCATAAACTAGTCAATACTTGTAACACCCTATTTAAATATTTAGTTATTTTGCGATTTATTTTGGGTGATTATTTTGGCATTGACTTGGTTAGGGGTATGTGTGTAAGAGTGAGGGTGAGAGTTTAATGGAAAGAATCAAAGGAAACTAAGTCTTAGGATAATATTGTAATAATAATGATATGAATGATGAGAAATTCAATTATTAATATTATTATTGGGGTTATTATTATGATTACTAATATTATTATGATTATTATTATTATAAGGATTATTATTATTAAGAAAATTAAGAAAAATAACCATAATTAGAGGAAAGTGGGAAAGAGATTTGGAGAAAATTAGTTTTGCGTGAAAAGAGAATAGAGAGAAGAAGGGAGCAGAACTGGGGCCATCGTAATCAAGAGAGTTCCACCATTCTTGAAGAGAGGAAAATCTTGAAATTAAGGTAAGGGGAGAATGAGTTCTTTAATGGTGGTCTGAACATGAGAAGGTGGTGGGGGTTGCTTTCTCTCTTAGGATTTTATGCTTATTCTTTCTTCTTGTTGTTCGATTTTCGTAATTGGATGATTGTTATTGCGAATTCGTGTCTGTATGCTGATATTTATGTGAAATTCGTGTGAGTTATGTATTGTTGTTGTTGTGTTTTAGCATTGAGATAGATATGAAAATATGAGGTTTTGGGGTTAACAAAATTGGGTTTCTGACTATATAAAATTTGAATAAAATGATGAATTAATGTAGTAGAATCAAGACTTGAGGATTATACTGATGCAAATGTTGTTTTGGGTCTGAAATAGGAGCTTGAAGGTGCTCCAATGGGGGAAAATCGCACTGATGCAAAAAGCCCATTTTCTGTAGCAGACTGGTCAAACACGTATGTCAGAGAGAATTACGCGTATGAGGGACACTCCCATACATCATTACGCGTAGCATATGCGCCCTGTTCCGATGCCAGCACGGCCTTCTGGCCGTACGTGTAAGATACGCGCAAGGGTGAGTGGTCATACGCGTATGGGGAGCTTTTGGGGAAGCTTTGGGAGGGAAACCCCCTCTAGCCATATGGAGGCCTGGACATTTGAGCCCTACGCGTACGATACGCAGGCCTGGGGTGAGTGAGCAAGGCCATACACGTATGGGGCAGGCCATACGCGTATGGGCAGGCCTTTGTTGGAAATTTCCCGTTTTTGCAATTTATGTACTGATTTCGCGTACAATGCAATTTCTCTTGATCCGTAAGACTAAAATGATATGATTGGACCTAGGGGAATCGATAATGACATTAAATATGATAAAACTTAGAATTTTATGTGATGGTCTTTATGAGACGTGTCTGATGCTTGCGCTCGAAGATTGTCATTATGTGGACGGTCTTGGGCAGTGGTGGTAATCCTGAGGGAATTATGGTGAGTATGTGGCTCACGTGTGATCATTGAGGATCTTGTGTTATGCATGATTGATAATTATATTTTGCATAATTGCGTGTCATGCATTCCTGATGTGTCTGGTGGAGATGATTCTAGGTGGGAATCCATGATGGGTGCCTAGTCTCGTCTGGACTCCATGTGAGAGTCGAGTGGAGATAAGTTGTAGTTAAGAGGAACGTACACGACTTATCCGAATTCTGACGAGAATCGGGTTTAATGAAGGAACCATATGGATTGTGATGGTACCGCATGTATTGTGTCGTGCCAGTTGAGTCGCATTGCATACATATATGATTGATTGTGGGCTGAATATGCCGAGTATTGATGTGGCACTTGTATGTGCGTGTGATGAATAAACACGGTGAAAATTGCATGTTAAGGAATTCAGATTATTAAATGTAATTCTCACCCCTTTTCAGTTATTGTGCATGTGCTCCTTAAGGGGTATAGATGATCAGGTACCTGAGTAGTGCTTGGAGCATGTGTTGTTATTGATCGAGTCTTAGTAGTCGCTCTGATGCGTACCACGGGAAGGATGCAGATTTCGTTATATATTATTTGTTATTTGTTACTTATTATTTGTTGTGTATCTTGATTTGATTAATGTTGTTGAACCACCGATTTTTGTGGAAGTTTGATTTAATTGGAGCCTTAGTGTTGAACCATCGAATTTTTTGTTGTTTAATCAATTTATTATTTTTATGAGAAAATAAGATATGAACTGATTTGATACTTCATGAGAATATTTTTATTGATGTGGCATCTTATGTGTGTAACTCTGGTTTTTCTGCAAAATATTTTCGTATTTTTACTTACAAAACGAATGGGTAGAGTATGGTGTTATAATACTCCTTCATCCATATCTTGGATAGCTCGAATATACGCAACTCTAAAACCTTTATTTTCTAATTATTCCATAAAATTTCTCTAGGCATTCTATCATATGCCTTCTTCAAGTCAATAAAAATTAAGTGTGGGTCTTGTTGGTCCATTCAATACTGCTCCATCACACACTGCAATAGATAAATCGCTTCCATGGTCGACCTTTTAGGCATAAAAATAAATTGATTCTCAGTGACTTGAGTTTCTTTTCTTAATTTCTATTCAATCACTCTTTCCCATAACTTCATGGTATGAATCATAAGTTTAATTCCCCTAAAATTTGCACAATTTTGTGTATCCCCGTTGTTCTTATAGATTGAAACTAAAGTGCTTCTTCTTCGTTCATCTGACATATGCTTTGACCTCATAATTTCATTAAAGAGTTTGGTGAGCCTTTCATTACATCTATCTTAAAGAATTTTCTACACTTCAATAGGTACGTTGTCTGGTCCAACTGCCTTACTATTACTCATTCTTTTCAATGCTTCTTTTACCTCCTATTTTTGAATCCGACGGTAGTAATTATAGTTATGATCCTTTATTAAATAAGTTGTAAAAATACGTCTTCTACCTATCCTCTATATATTTTTCTTGAACCAAGACTTTTCCTTTTTTCATCATTAACACATTTCATTTGATCTAAATCTCTAGTTTTTCTTTCTCTTTCCTTAGCATGCCTATAGATTGACTTTTCTCCATCCTTGGTTCCTAGATATTAATATAATTCATTAAAGGTTTGGGTTCTTACTTCACTCACCGCCTTCTTGGTATCATTCTTAGCTTTCTAATACTTTTTTTCTTCCAAGTTTTGACATTTTTACACCTAGATCATTCTTTAAAACAATAATTTTTTATTATGACTTTACTCTAGACACTTTCATTCCAACACCATAATTCTTTACCCTTAGGTCCAAAACCTCTTGATTCACCCAACGCCTCTTTTTCCATTTCTCCAATCTCTTGGGCTATCTTATTCCAATGATCTTTTGCACTTCCTTGTGGTTGTCCAAACCCTCCCTACAAGATCTTGTGTTGAAAAAATCCTTGTTTTTCACTCTTCAAATGCCACTAGTTGATCTGTGGCGCTACCATATGGATTTTTTTTTCTTTGCTCTCCTCTTAACTCTTACATCCATAACCAAAACTCTGTTGGGTAGTCAAGCTCTCTCTCAGAATAATTTTACAGTCCAAAAAAATATTCCTAAACCATGTATTTGCTATAGTAAGATTCAAAGCCAATGAAAACTTCAAGATAGATTTACCCTCTACATTCACCTCCCCTAGGCCAAACCCCCATGCACACTCTCAAAACCTCTTGCTATGCTACCTACATGTCCATTAAGATTCCCTCCTAAAAAATGCTTCTCTCTTTGGGGTATACCCTGAAATAAATATTCTAAGTGTCATGTTACACTATAAATTTCAAAACTATGATATGATCTCCTACTCTTTTCACATCCATAATATATCCTTATTTTGTCCGCAATAACATTAGATTGTGGCATGATTGGCCTTCTACTTGCGCTATGCTACATCGGATTAATAAAAAACTTTGGCATGGTAAAATCAAATTGTTGGATGATTTTGCGACAGATTACAAATTTTCTTTCAAAGAAAGGTAGCTGCAAAGTTCTTCAAATAGAAGTTTATGCTTTTTTTTATCATTGAAGTTCAATTAACATCGTTTTATTCATGTATTATTTCTTGATCCTTTTTAGTTATGTTTAATTACATTATGAATAATAGGTAAAGTTCCTTATTGAGGGATGGAGAGCTGATTTTGAAAATAATTTTTTATTCTTGAATGCAATTGCTATTTGAATTTATTGTTATTATGTTATTTATCTCACATTTGTAAAACGAGACCGGAATTAGCAAACACTTTGAATTAGGTATTTGAAGCTACCGTCACTCAGAGATTGAAGAATTCATTTAAGATGTTAAATGTTAAATTATCAAGAGATTAAAACTAAACAAATTTGGGAGTGAGTAATCACTCAAAATAATAATTTTAGTTAGCAAAGTTAAAGAATGAGTGCAAGAGAAAACATAAGTCCACCTCATCCTTAACATCTTTTTAATAAATAATTTTACAAACCTTAGTTTTTATCATTCTCTCTTTTATACTAATTTAGAGACATTTTTATTCAATTTGTTCAATGTTAATCTCACTACTAAATTTCAATCCCTTTATTTATTTGATACTAGATCATGTTACGAGAATATTGTTGGAATTAAACAAAATTCTCAATATAGAATTTTACCAAAATTTGATAAGTTCTGAACCAAAATATGATGAACAAGAATCAATCTTTCTAATTGATTATGTTTCTTGTTTTTCACTCTTCACTCGAGTGAATCAACCAACCTTAGTTGCAAGATTGTAGCGCTGCACAATTATAATGAAAGAAAAATTGAATTGGAAAAGAAAGGGATTTAGAGTTTCAACAAGAAAGGGTAAAAAGAAGAGTTGTAAATTCTGTAGAGTTTTTCTTTGCTATCATACTGAGATTTTCTATTCAATTGCGCAACTGTATTTTTTTGTTGTGTTACAAGTTACAATCAATAATATGGTTACTTCGTACTTATAAATTGAGTTTACTTGCACACCAAGCAACCCTAACTAACCTAACTGACTCAGCTTAACAAACAAAATAAAGCTAAGTTATAAAGCACTGTTGAGATGCACTTCGACATTTTGATACACAACATTTCAACAGAAACAGACTCTATCGAAAATACTGCTTTAACACAAAGAAGTATACTTTTAATACGCCACCTAATTCATTGTTTCTAAGCTATCTACATTCATCATAGATCTTAATTTCTTGAACACTTCTGAAGGTGACAAGAAACACAAGAAAGGGGGGTTTGAATTGGGTTTCTTAGATTAAAATTTTTTAGTATCCAAATATTCAAAGTAGACCAAGAGTAAAAATAAACGAACACAATTATTTGTATACTGGTTCACTCTTAACAAAGCTAATCCAGTCCACCCACCAAGGTGATTTTATCTTCTTAATAAGGATTTAATCCACTATAATCACCAGATTACAGACACACAAAGACTACTCGTCTTTGTCTTCTCGAGTATCCTAACAAAACTTTAGTTACTCAAGGAAACAACCTTAATACAATGAGATACAAATGTTTGTGTTTAGAAAGATGCTTCAAGAAAGCAGATTACACAAATTTTAAGTATAAACAAATATTCACACAATAACGAACAAAAGTTCTATGTATTTTTTTAATCTATATTCACAATAAAAGTTGAAGGAGAAAAATACACAAGAAGGGGGAGGGTGAATTGTGTAATCTATTTTTACTTTGCATCTGAACAAAGTTTAGATTCTAAACCATGTTCAGATTCTGATTATAAGTTGCAGCAGAATAATAACATAAGCGAAAAAATAATAATATAACACACAAAGATTTATCCTGGTTCCTCCCAAATTGAGAGTAGTCCAGTCCTCTTGCAGCACAAAATATTTATCAATATAATCAAATTATGATTATAGTTTCTTATACACTTAAGTATAAGATTTTACTTGCTCAGACCCTTAGCCCGAGACTTCCTGCTTAAACCCCTCAGGTTCAAGACTTCCTACTTAGACCCTTAGCCAAAGACTTTATACTTAGATTTCACGAATCCAAGACTTCCTGCTTAAATCCCTTAGGTTCAAGACTTGTCCTCAGACCCACAGTCCAAGACTTCCTTGCTCAAATCCCACAGATTCAAGACTTTTGCTCAAACCCCTCAGGTTCAAGACTTCTGGTTAGACCTGCATTCTAAGAATTCCATGCTCAATCAACAACTAATCAAGACTTCAATGATATAACACATAAAAGGAGACTTGACTCAAGCTCACATCAAGAGACTTTAAAGCTTAAGCACATAGCAAGAGACTTTATCTAAACTACGAAACAACTTATTTAGTAGAATAGAGAACAAGACGTACTTGATACATAATCAGAGGTACATGGTAAATAACTAATATATTGTGTCTACACTAAGTTAATGTATCAGCTTTTGATGAACATTCAGAGTTAGCAATAAAATTGAGTTATCCGTACTATAGAAAGCAAGTTGCATTGTCAAATCAGTTTGTCAGCTAGAGTCTATATTCACAAGGCTCAAGAAGATTTGACATGCTTTACGGATATTTACTCTCAACAGATCTATAGTACATGATTACATTGAAGACACAATGGTTAAATATGTTACACAATGGATTAAGATATTTTGGTGTATCTATCTTAAACGTCTCTTGTACTATGGAAAAACAAAGATATTTGTTCAAGTTATCTCTTCCAACGACTAATCTTCTACAACTGTTATATAAGCTACTGAAGATTCAAACTGAAGTCTTCAACAAGGAAGAAAGAGCAAAAAGAGAAGGAAAACCAAAAAGGATAGAAGTGTTCTACACTTATGTCTGGATGGAGGAATAATAAGATCAACAATAAGCAACACAATCGAGCATGCAAATTTTTTGTTATATGTTATAAATTGTACTAAGCCTTAAGATTTCTTAAACATTGAATATCTTAGAAATCTTAAGTGCTTAAGGTCTTTGTTATGGTGATTACCATGTACCTCTGATTTTATATCAAATACACCTTGCTTTTTATTTTGCTAAACATGTTTAGTATTTTAGATAAAGTCTCTTGTTATATGCTTGACCATCAAAGTATCTTGAAGAGAAGCTTAAGCCACGTAAGTCTCCTGCTATGTGCTAGAGCATTGAAAGTCTTGATCAGTTGTTGATTAAGTAGAAAGTCGTAGACAGTGAGTTTAAGCAGAATTTTTGTACTTAAGATTATAAGCAGAAGTCTTGAGTTTGTGGAACCTGAGCAAGGAAGTCTTGAGTTCTTGGAACTTAAGCATGGAAATCTTGGGCCTGAGAGGATTGAGCAGAAATCTTAGATTTGTGGAATCTAAGCAGGGAAGTCTTGGAACGAGGGTCTGAGCAGAAGTCTTGAGTCTGAAGGGCTTAAGCAAGGAAGTCTTTGGTTTGTGGAACCTAAGCAAAAGTCTTGGACCTGAAAGGTTTAAGCAGGAAGTTACAGGCTGAGGGTCTAAGCAAAGAAAAGTCTTATGCTTAAGTGTATAAGCGATTGTAATCATGTTTTGGTTATAGTGAAAATGTCTTGTGATGCAAGAGGACTGAACTACTCTCATTTGGGAGGAACCAATATGAATCTTTTTGTTTTCTTTATCTTTTATTTGCTTCTATTAACATTTCACTGCAATGTTGATAACACGAAATCATATAGATATTTTCATGCATAATTCAACTAAAGTCTAACCGTTTTCAATCCGATTTCGGGTTATTTCCGTGTATTTGTCTGATGTTTTGCAGGTATTCAACGACCACGTCTAAACAAGGCAACATGAAGAAAAGAAGCAATCTCAGATGAAATATGGACGAAAAAGGAGCGAAAACACAATGAAAAGTGCAGCAAGCTGTTTTTGCTGATGTGACGACCGTCACAGCTTCATGACGACCGTCACACGGGTGACGACCGTCACACCTTGTGACGACCGTCATGCAGGCAAAAACGCCCCACTCAGATTACACGTCAAAGGATCAGTTCCAATTCCCACAGAGTGGACCACTACTCCCTAAATTATCTGCCTCAAGGTCCATCATCTTCAGTGATAACCGTTGGGATTCCACTTCTATAAAAAGGGAAGCAGGGGACTTCAGAAAGGGTGCTGCATTCATACCACGAAGTGCTGCCGAATTTATTTCCAGAGCATTATTTTCCAGTTTTATATTCTTATTTGTTTCTCTTTATTTCTTTTGTATTCCCATCTTCATTCTTCTGTAATTTCTATTTTATTGTACGATCAAATTGGCATTAAAGACCAGAAACCTGCCAACATCTGTGGAGGATCTGCCCAAAGGCCAATTGGCATATTTACAGGTTTTCATTTTGATCGACTTCAGTTTTATTATAATGCAAATCATTATTTATTATTCTTATTTATATTTTATCTTTCCCAAATCCATGTCTAGCTAAACTTAGGTAATCGATATGTAGTAATAATTCGAATGGGATTTGATAATAACTGGTTGAAAAACTTTCTTTTCAAAAAAGTAATTTATGGTCTGAGTGTTTAAAATTGATTTACTGAATAACCTTCGTCGCGAAAGCGAGAACTTATTTAAAAGTAGTTTTGCCACGAAAGTGGGAAATTAATTAAGATACGAACCAACAAGCGAAAGCTGCGGTAAGGTCAGATAGTGAACACTAGGCATTTGTTTTAATAACAGCGAAAGCACTTTAAAATGAATTAGAACTTAGAGATTTCCAAAAAATAATTTTAACCCCGAACGGGATACGAAAGTGTACGTTTGGCCCTTAGGATTATGATTAGCGTCAATAACCATCGTGAGGCGAGAGTCTTCAAATCTCCATTTTCTGCTTAAATAAACTTTGAAAATTATTTCATACACCAGTAACTTATCAAATCCCTAAAGAACACAATTACTACGTATCGATTCAATCAATTATAATCTAAATAGTATTCTTAGTTCCCTTTTAGTGACAATCTTATTCCCTTAAATATATTCTACCTAGCTAAACATAGTAACTCCCGAGAACACTAGTTTGATTACGAGTCCCTGTAGGATCGATATCTATTATTACTACGCGATAGACTGTGCACTTGCAGTTAGGTTGTATTAGACATAGAAAGTCGCGATCAAGTTTTTGGCGCCGTTGCCGGGGATTTTCTGTAGTCAATAGTGTAACCTTCTGTTATGCCGTATAGACTAGGTTAACAATTTTCATTTTTTCCTTTACTAGTTCTGTCGATTGTATGCCAAGAAATCGCCCGCAAGGCGATATCGTAAAACCTTCGGTCGCAGAACTAGAACGCTTCTTACATTTAAGAAGTAGAATCATTGAGTACCAACTCAAACAACTCAAACATAACACTCCCGAACCTCTCACTCCCATTCCCAAATCAGAAGAAGAAGAACCAGAGATGGCTGAAGGACCTCCAAACAAACCGCTGAAGGCATACGCTACACCATCTCAGATGGAGCCTAGAAGTAGCATTGCTGCCCCAGCTATTAGCCGAAACGATTTTGAGCTGAAACCATCATTGTTGTCGGCTGTACAACAAAACCAATTCTCAGGAAACGCAACTGAGGATCCGAACGAACATCTAACGAAGTTCGTACAATACGCAGACACAGGGAAAGCAAATGGAGTAACTCCAGACGCAATAAGACTTTGTCTTTTCCCATTCTCTCTTAGAGACAGAGCGTGGACATGGTTACAATCGTTACCATCCAACTCCGTTACGACGTGGGAGCAATTGAAGAACGTCTTCTTAGCGAGATATTTTCCGCCAAGCAAAACTGCTATGCTTAGAGCTCAAATCAACGGATTTCGACAGAAAGATACTGAATCTCTTTACGAAGCATGGGAACGATTCAAAGATATGATGAGAACATGTCCTCACCACGGTCTAGAAGACCGGGTGACAATTCATACTTTCTATAATGGGCTTCTATACAATACTAGATTGACAATAGACGCTGCCGCGGGCGGTGCACTTATGGATAAGCCATACGATGAAGCCTATCAATTGATAGAAAACATGTCACAAAACCATTGCCAATGGGGAGGTGAACGCACTCCAACTGAGAAAACCACAGCGAAAGGTGGGATGTACGAAATCAGCAGCCTTGAAAAGTTCAATGCTAAAGTAGATGCTCTAGCACAGAAGATCGATAGTCTGACCGTTAACCCCACTGCAACTGTCGCTGCAGTAACTCCAAATTGCGAGTTATGCAGAAGCACCACTCATAATGCACCCGAATGCCCATTGCTAGCCGGAATCCCACCAGACCAGGTAAATTATGCTCAAGGAAATCCCTACGCAAATACCTACAACCCAGGTTGGCGAAATCATCCAAACTTTTCTTACAAAAGCGAAAATGCATTGCAAATGCCTACTGCTCCGCCAGGATATCAGAAACCAGCTGCTCAGAATGCACCTAGGAAATCGAACCTCGAATTGATGATGGAAAAGTTCATAGCTACTCAAGCTCAAACAAACAAAGAATTCCTGAATCAAAACATACACACTAGCGAGCAAATTAAACAGTTGACAGGAAAAGTAGACGCGTTAGCCACCCACAACAAAATGTTAGAAACACAGATATCACAAGTGGCTCAACAACAAGCCTTTGTTGCCGCACCTGCTGGCACATTTCCTGGACAACCCGAACAGAATCCAAAAGGCCAAGCAAATGCTGTAATACTAAGAAGTGGAAAAGAATTGGACGAACCGATCGATCCGAGGATCGAAAACTCAGCCATGCAACAAAAACCAACTGAACAAGCAGAAAAGGAATCTGAGTTAGAAAAGAAGGAAGACAACAAGAAGGAGGATACCGCAAGTGAAAAAACTCAAGCACCTCCAGCGCCATATAAACCACCTATCCCTTATCCGCAAAGACTAATAAACTCCAAAACTTCAGGACAGTTTAAGAAATTTGTAGAGCTCCTTAAACAGCTGAATATTACTATCCCTTTTACAGAAGCGATAACTCAAATGCCGTCATACGCTAAATTTCTCAAATAAATCCTGTCGAATAAGAGAAAGATCGAGGATAACGAAACAGTTACACTTACTGCAGAGTGTAGCGCCATTATTCAAAACCGCATGCCTCCTAAATTAAAAGACCCAGGTAGTTTCTCCATACCCTGCGTCATAGGAAAGTTTGTAATAGACAAAGCTCTATGCGATTTAGGAGCCAGTATCAGTGTTATGCCCTTATCTATATACAAAAAGCTGAATATGGGATACCTCAGACCAACCAAAATGTCCGTTCAATTAGCTGACCGATCAGTAAAATACCCCGTCAGAATACTGGAAAATGTTCCAGTACGCATAGGACAATTTTACATTCCAACCGGCTTCATAATCATGGACATCAAGGAAGATACTGTAACCCCAATTATCCTAGGAAGACCGTTCCTAGCTACAGCCGGAGCGATTATAGACGTGAAGAAAGGAAGGCTAACATTCGAAGTAGGAGAAGAAAAGATAGAGTTCATTCTCACCAAGTTTTTACAAGCACCAGCAATAGACGATACCTGCTATTTAGTAGACGAAATTGACGAATGCATAAGAGAACTTGAAAATGAAGAGACCACATATTCATAAATAATAAAGATTCAAATACCCGACATTTCTGAAGACGATAATTGGCGTAAACCGTATAAAGACGACAGCCTAAGCGAAAGCTTAGCACTGACCCCAAACCATATGCCAGGTCCGAAGAACCCATCTTTAGAACTTAAAACACTACCCAAAAACCTTAGATATGAATTTCTAGACGATGAACTAAAAAGACCAGTGATAGTCAACGCCGACTTAGGACAACCAGAAACCGAAAAACTATTAGAAGTCCTAAAGAAGTACCCCACCGCGTTAGGCTATAACATAAGCGATCTAAAAGGTATAAGCCCTTCAATCTGTATGCATCGAATTACAATAGAGGAAGACTCTAAAACCTCTCGAGAGCATCAGAGAAGACTGAACCCCATCCTGAGCACTGTAGTCAGAGATGAAGTAAAGAAATTGCTAGATGCAGGAATCATCTATCCGATCTCCGATAGTGAATGGGTCAGCCCAGTTTATGTCGTACCAAAGAAAGGAGGAGTCACAGTAGTTAAAAACGAAAAAGGCGAATCAATAACAAAAAGAGTCGTGATTGGAAGCAGGATGTGTATTGATTATAGGAAACTTAACAAAGCTACGCGCAAAGATCACTTCCCGTTACCCTTCATAGACCAAATGTTGGAAAGATTAGCCAAACACTCATACTTCTGCTATCTAGATGGTTACTCAGGATTCTTCCAAATTCCCATCCATCCTGATGACCAAGAAAAGACTACATTCACCTGTCCTTATGGTACTTTTTCTTACCGCCGAATGCCGTTCGGACTCTGCAATGCTCCAGCAACCTTCCAAAGATGCATGATGGCAATCTTCGCAGATTTCATAGACGACATTATGGAAGTATTTATGGACGATTTCTCGGTATGTGGACAAAGTTTCGAAGGATGCTTACAAAACTTAGAAATGGTACTAGAACGTTGCGTAAAAGTAAACCTCGTCCTAAATTGGAAGAAATGCCATTTTATGGTCCGACAAGGAATAGTTCTAGGACACGTCATATCAGATAGAGGGATTGAGGTAGACAAAGCTAAAATAGAGATTATAAAAGATCTCCAACCTCCAAAATCCGTACGAGAAATACGGAGTTTTCTAGGACATGCCGGTTTCTACAGAAGATTTATAAAAGATTTCTCGAAAATCACAAAACCTCTGACCGGCCTGTTGATGAAAGATGCTGAGTTCGTCTTCGACGACGACTGTTTAAAAGCATTTGAAACATTGAAATCAGCCCTTATCACTGCACCAATCATGCAACCACCCGATTGGCGACTACCGTTCGAAATCATGTGCGACGCGAGTGATTATGCTGTAGGCGCAGTTCTAGGACAAAGGAAGGACAAGAAACTCCATGCCATCTACTATGCCAGTAGAACCTTAGATCCTGCCCAAATGAACTACGCTACCATAGAAAAGGAACTTCTAGCAGTTATATTTGCGCTTGACAAATTTCGTTCTTACTTAGTAGGAGCAAAAATCATCATATACGCAGACCACGCTGCCATAAGGTACCTAATAAGCAAAAAGGATGCCAAACCAAGACTATTGAGATGGATCCTGTTATTACAAGAGTTTGACTTAGAAATCAAAGATAAGAAAGGAACCGAGAACGTTGTTGCAGATCACTTATCCCGAATAGAGGGCATCAGACATGAACCAGTATCGATAAATGACGATTTCCCGTACGAACGTCTGATAGCCAAATTAGAAAGTGACACACCCAATTCAATCTCGGAAGATCCAGAATTCGAAAAAGCCGTAGAAGCCGTCTATGCCCAAGTCACATTACCTTGGTATGCTGACATCGTTAATTACCTCGTTGCGGGCGTGCTTCCACCGGATCTTACTTATCAGCAAAAGAAGAAATTCTTCCACGATCTGAAACACTATTATTGGGATGAACCCCTACTCTTCAAGAGAGGGGCCGACAACATATATCGTCGTTGTGTCCCAGAGGAAGAAATAGAAAATATTATTTCCCAATGCCATTCAGCACCGTATGGTGGTCATGCTAGTACATCCAAGACGTGCGCTAAGATTCTCCAAGCCGGCTTATTCTGGCCTAATCTCTGGAAAGACGTTCACATCGTTGTGCAAAAGTGCGATAGATGCCAAAGAACTGGCAACATCTCACGACGCGATGAAATGCCTCAGAAAGGAATCTTAGAGGTAGAAATCTTCGACGTCTGGGGAATAGATTTCATGGGACCATTCCCACCTTCTTTTGGAAATAACTACATACTCGTCGCTGTCGATTACGTGTCTAAATGGATAGAAGCCATAGCTGCTCCAACAAACGACACACGAGTAGTAATCAAACTTTTCAAAAACACAATCTTTCCTAGATTCGGTGTACCCAGACTCGTCATTAGTGACGGAGGATCTCACTTCATATCGCGAATATTCGATAAACTTCTCTCTAAATATGGAGTCTGACACCGAGTAGCTACACCCTATCATCCGCAAACTAGCGGACAAGTAGAGGTCTCGAACAGAGAAATAAAACAGATCTTGGAAAAGACTGTCGCTACCTCAAGGAAAGATTGGTCGTCGAAGCTACAAGAAGCTTTATGGGCTTATAGGACCGCTTTTAAGACACCAATAGGAACCACCCCCTACAAATTAGTTTACGGTAAATCCTGCCATCTCCCTGTAGAGTTAGAGCATAAGGCCTTTTGGGCCATTAAGACACTCAACTCCAACTACACCGAGGCAGGAGAAAAGCGAATCTTGAACTTACACGAGTTAGAAGAACTTCGATTAGACGCTTACGAAAATGCCCGTATCTACAAAGAACGAACTAAAAAGTGGCATGATAAACGTTCAATCAGGAAACAATTCAGTGTGGGAGACATCGTATTGCTCTTTAATTCATGATTAAAACTCTTCCCAGGTAAACTAAAATCTAGGTGGTTTGGACCCTATGAAGTGACTAAAGTACTTCAGAGTGGAGCTGTTGAAATTACCGATAAGACAAATGCACCATTTATCGTAAACGGGCAACGTCTAAAACATTACAATAAGAACGACAACAGTCCTCAAGTCAGCAATATAACATTGCTTGAGCTTCCAGCTCAGACACCCGAATAGCTTCTCACCAAGCTATCGTCAGGCTTTAGACGTTAAAAACAGCGCTTACTGGGAGGCAACCCAAATTTTCCTCGTTATTGCATTTCATTTTTCTTTAAAAGTCCACTTTGAAAATCCAACAAAAATTCTAAACTTATAATTACTACTACTTTCTACTTTCGTTTGTTTTCATATTCTATTTTATTTTTCCTCTTTTGTCTTTTGTTTCCACCGCTTTTCGTTTCTAAAAATCCTGACTTCAATTTCCTGTCTTAAACTTTTCAGGATTTTTAAAAAGTCTTCAAAACATTCCTTCTGTTTCCTCCAAATTACCTGCAAGTATGGCCGAATACGACTTCACGAAGGTTCACTTCCGAGGACTAGCTCAAAAGGCAAGATTTGCAGCACTGACCGAAAGAGAATTCGCCTTAACACTGTATTATGATAAGGCTACTATGGATAAACTAGGAATCACAGATAGCATTCAATACCTGTTCAATCAACTGGGTTGGGAGAACACTGCTCTGAAAACACGTTTTGCTACCTATAAGGATCTTACCTATGAATTCCTTAGTTCTTTCAGATACATACCCAATTATGGTTTTGGATCCAGCACAGAGTTGATTACCTTCCGATTGTTTGGAATGGACCAAACCCATAGTCGGATGTCACTAGCTAACCTCCTAGGATTCCCTAGCGGACCGCATGTGTTCATCAGTGCAGAAGATGACGATATTGATTTTCAACTCGATCAATTCTGGGGTAGAATCACAGGCGACTATCACCCTGAACCAGACAGAATGTATAATGATGACATTCACAACCCAGCCTTCAGATACTTCCATAAGATACTAGCTCACACCTTGTTTGGAAAAGAAGAAAATATTACTGCAGTATCTAAAGAGGAGTTATTCATCATGTTCTGTGCTTCTCAGGGACGGACAGTAAATGCAGTGCCTTTCATGATGAGATCTTTCAAACGCCTCACGCTGGAACCTCAGACACCTATTCTTATAGGAGGCCTGGTAACAATGATTGCCCACAAGCTTGGCCTTAGATTCCATTTAAATGCCAACACTCGTTTTGGCACCATCCGACCCATGAACATACAATTCTGCTTTAACAGGCGCATCTTAGGAACTATGGGACCTGGACCGTATGAGTACCTTATTAACAAAAAACCAGTACAACTATTCACACTTCCTGATCATCTGATGACAAGCATCCACAACAAGGATAACTGGCTCTATGAATTGGATGAGCCTATGGGACCTCCTTCACCATAGTCAACACCATAGAACTATATGTATGACAGTGACCACATCTCTGAGGCACACGACTATATGTACTATGAGGACGCTGTATCTGAAACTGAAGTAGACCCTACGACTCCTCCGCACTACAACACTTATCCTGAGCCTATCCCTGAGGAAACCACCGACAAAATGGATGCCGTGTTACTCAGATTGGACGACGTCGATACAGCTCTGACTAATGTAAAAGCTGACATCGCAAGCATGCACAGCGAACTGTTAGGCTTCATGGATCTAGTCTGCGACCAACTCGACTACTATTCACAGAAATTCGATGAGTTGAAGGCACGAAAAGATTAGTTATTAGCTTTTAGCAGTAGTTTCAGTTTAGTCTAGTCTAGTTAGTTTCATTTAATCATTTGGATTTTTCGCATTGTTAGTTTTCTTTAGGTACTATATACAATTGTTTCAATTTTATGTTATTTCAATTCTAGTTTTTATTCAATTACTCTGTTTTCGCATTATTTGTTGTTTGTTGGCTGTTATATTACATCACCGTATCAATACTAAGCCTTAAATTCACTACGAGTACGCCCTCAGAGCAAAATTCTGCGTTCTGCAGATTTTGCTGATGTGACGACCGTCACAGCCTCATGACGAGCGTCACGCGGGTGACGACCGTCACACCTACGTGACGACCGTCACACAGTCAAAATCTGATATCTGATAAAACAGGGTTCGTGTTCTCTTCCACTTCCCCCCATTATCACTTTCAATCATCCTAACTCCTACCCCACTACGAATTTTCGTCCTCCCCACATTGAACTATAAATTTCAACTCTAAATTCAACCTCCAAACCACACTTCTGTCAGTTTTTCCCTCTCTGCAGAAAAACCCCAAACCTCAGAAACCTCTCCATCTTCCAACAATGGCAAGGAATGCAGAAACCCCAGATATCAGTAACATTACCTTCAGTGAAGGAGACTTAGGCGAAAGACAACGAGCAAACTACATCGCATTTCATTAGAGTTCGCTCCAGCCGACTCATTATCCGCACCTTCCATCGCTTACGGAGCTTGGACTCCTTGAAGGCGTAACCTGGATGCTTCAAAGAGCAGACATCTGACACCTCTGTACCAACCCACAACCAACATACGAACAACTCACTCTTGAGTTCTTGAGTTCGTTCACTTACGCCACATCCAGCGGCGAACTTAACCAGCACTCAGGTGCCGCATGCTTCCGGATGTTTGGCACCAACTATCAGGTGAACCAAAATCAGATTGCCAGCATCCTGCAGCTACCTCGCGGCGAAAACGTTCATCGCCGCATCACCGATCAGTTCCAGCACGAAGCTTTCGCGCTGTGGTATCAGCTGACCGGCCTCAATGCCGATGGTTGGGACTCCCTGCACGCCACTCATATCCATAACCCAACCATCCGGTACTTTCACAGAGCGTTGAGCAACACTATTTTCGCCAGAGACAACAACCACAAAGTGAACTCGAAAGAGCTCTTCTTTCTCCATTGCGTCTTCAACAATGAACCTGTCAACGCTGCCCCGTTTCTGCTGGCTCACATTCAGGCCAACTGCAACCGTGGCTCGAAGCCATTCTACTTTGGCGGGATTGTCACTGCTATTGCACTTGGGCTGAACCTTGGCGACCGCCTCCAGCACCTCCATTCCATCCCCTCGGTGTTCCTAGACACCGACCATTGCAGATCCTCTCATCTTATCCGCTCCAGAGCTGACGGCAAATACCATCCGGTTGTGCGTGGCAAGACCGTCCGAAGCATCATCCTTCCGTCCCGCACCCGCATCCATCCAGAGGACCGTACCAACTGGTTGTTCGACCTTACTGCCCCTCCTGCTGCCGCTGCTTCCACTCAGGACCACATTCACGGTTCCGACGATGAAATCCAAGCTGAGTTGGACAGGTCCGAGCAGCCAGAGGCATCACAGCCTCCTCCTCCCGTAGGTACATCCTCCCGCCGCCGCCGTCATCATCCCGTGCCAGACTACACAGAAGAGGACCTCCGCCGCTCCCTAGACCAGCAGGCACAGATACTCACGATGCTGCAGCAGCAGAATCAGCGAGCTGACCAGTTCGAAGCTTGGCACTGAACTCAAATGCAACAACTTCACACCGGCCAAGCTACGATCACTGAGAGCCTAGCGAATTTGACACTGCAGGTCGAAGGACTCCGAGACACCGTCTACCACACCGGAGCTATGAGCTATGAGGACAGAGTAGCCCTTGCCAGAGCCAGAGGACGCCAGCACGGACGTGACAGAGGCCGTGACTAGATTTTCCTTTTTTCCCTTCATTGTTTACTATATTTCAGTTATTTGTATTTTCATTTTCAGTTGTATCTCCCTCTCGCATGCTTCAAGAATCAGTGAGGACACTGATCGAGATAGTGTGGGAACGGAGCCTTATTTCCATTCCACTGTACTCTGAATTTCCTCTATTTTCTTTATTTCCATTTCACTGCACTTTGAATTTTAGTTTTAACACTTTCTATTTCTAGCAAATAAAGCTCGTCTATATATTTTTCCCGTTACGTAAACAATCCCCACATTATTCAACGTAAACAAAAATTTTAGTTCGTTCCTCAAAAGCAAAAGCACCACGAGAATGCACCTGAGTTCAAAACAAGTTTTGAAACTCCGAGGAAACGACAGTTCTAACAAAACCAGTATCGTCCAGACACCTTAGATCTCTAGTTTATGCGAGTCGGTTTCACTACCTACGTGTACCAAAGTCTCAAGTGTCTACGCAAACTCAACCCCAAGTAGTTTATACTAGCAGTCAGCACCATCCTAAAACTCTTCTAAGCGAGCGACCGATGCAAATAAGTGTATGATCTCCAAAAAGATGAAAAATCATGAAAAGAGAGCTAAATAACCCAAAAATATAAGACACGTTTCCTTCTAAGTTAGGTGCTCCTCACCCGAGCATTTAGCCCAACGACACGAAAAACTCATTGAAAATCAATGACATAAAATTATGATCAATGAAGAAGATCAAAAACAGAAATGAGATCATATTCACTAACAGGTCGACTTGCCATGAAAGTGTGCGAACAACGGGCTTAATGTGATTGCGCTAGAACAAACAGGGTGAACATGCCGCGAGAACCTTGACACCAAGATACAGTAGCATGACTGAGACCGATTTGCATAAAAAGGAGACCTCCGAAGACTTGTAGTCCAGTGTCGTCATGATACTCGTCTTGTTCCTACCAAGAATCCCGGTTTTTCCAAACTCTGCGAACGAAGAAGCTGCCTCGTGCTTGCCGACTTTTCCATGTTTTACTTGAGGACAAGCAAAGATTCAAGCTTAGGGGAGTTTGATAACACGAAATCATATAGATATTTTCATGCATAATTCAACTAAAGTCTAACCGTTTTCGATCCGA
The DNA here is from genome assembly GCA_963859935.3 of Lathyrus sativus. NCBI lineage: Eukaryota > Viridiplantae > Streptophyta > Magnoliopsida > Fabales > Fabaceae > Lathyrus > Lathyrus sativus. The sequence goes on from OZ012735.1 coordinate 949,595,452, forward strand.
TTTCGGGTTATTTCCGTGTATTTGTCTGATGTTTTGCAGGTATTCAACGATCACGTCTAAACAAGGCAACATGAAGAAAAGAAGCAATCTCAGATGAAATATGGACGAAAAAGGAGTGAAAACACAATGAAAAGCGCAACAAGCTGTTTTTGCTGATGTGACGACCGTCACAGCTTCATGACGACCGTCACACGGGTGACGACCGTCACACCTTGTGATGACCGTCATGCAGGCAAAAACGCCCCACTCAGATTACACGTCAAAGGATCAGTTCCAATTCCCACAGAGTGGACCACTACTCCCTAAATTATCTGCCTCAAGGTCCATCATCTTCAGTGATAACCGTTGGGATTCCACTTCTATAAAAAGGGAAGCAGGGGACTTCAGAAAGGGTGCTGCATTCATACCACGAAGTGCTGCCGAATTTATTTCCAGAGCATTATTTTCCAGTTTTATATTCTTATTCGTTTCTCTTTATTTCTTCTGTATTCCCATTTTCATTCTTTTGTAATTTCTATTTTATTGTACGATCAAATTGGCATTAAAGACCAGAAACCTGCCAACATCTGTGGAGGATCTGCCCAAAGGCCAATTGGCATATTTACAGGTTTTCATTTTGATCGACTTCAGTTTTATTATAATGCAAATCATTATTTATTATTCTTATTTATATTTTATCTTTCCCAAATCCATGTCTAGCTAAACTTAGGTAATCGATATGTAGTAATAATTCGAATGGGATTTGATAATAACTGGTTGAAAAACTTTCTTTTCAAAAAAGTAATTTATGGTCTGAGTGTTTAAAATTGATTTACTGAGTAACCTTCGTCGCGAAAGCGAGAACTTATTTAAAAGTAGTTTTGCCACGAAAGTGGGAAATTAATTAAGATACGAACCAACAAGCGAAAGCTGCGGTAAGGTCAGATAGTGAACACTAGGCATTTGTTTTAATAACAGCGAAAGCACTTTAAAATGAATTAGAACTTAGAGATTTCCAAAAAATGATTTTAACCCCGAACGGGATACGAAAGTGTACGTTTGGCCCTTAGGATTATGATTAGCGTCAATAACCATCGTGAGGCGAGAGTCTTCAAATCTCCATTTTCTGCTTAAATAAACTTTGAAAATTGTTTCATACACCAGTAACTTATCAAATCCCTGAAGAACACAATTACTACGTATCGATTCAATCAATTATAATCTAAATAGTATTCTTAGTTCCCTTTTAGTGACAATCTTATTCCCTTAAACATATTCTACCTAGCTAAACATAGTAACTCCCGAGAACACTAGTTTGATTACGAGTCCCTGTGGGATCGATATCTATTATTACTACGCGATAGACTGTGCACTTGCAGTTAGGTTGTATTAGACATAGAAAGTCGCGATCAAATGTATAATCAGAAGTTAAATACAAATTTAGATTCTAAACTCTGATCAAAGACAACGTTAAGAAATGGAAAACCCAATTCAACCCCCTCTTCTTGTGTATTTTCTCCACCTTCAATCAAAACGCAAAGGATATATGTCATGAACAAATCCTATTCTAACAGTCTCCTCCTTTTTTATGATGACAAACATAAGTATTTAAAGAGTAATGTTAAACTATTTTAAATTTTTTGGCAACATCAGAGTCTGAGGTTTGTAAGCTCCCCCTGAGTTTAATACTCAAAGGTTAAGGTTTGTAAGCGCCCCTTAGTTCTATATTCAAGAAAAATAAAATATATTAATGTTGGGCTATTTTAATTTTCTTAGCAACATTAGAGTCTGAGGTTTGTAAGCTCCCCCTGAGTTTAATGGTCAATGATTGAGGTTTGTAAGCTACTCTCGAGTTTAATAGTCAATGCTTAAGGTGTGTAAGCTCCCCCTAAGTTTTATATACAAGAAAACTAAAATATATCTCCCGAGATAAACAAATAACTGGAATAATAGAAATAACAAAATTTTAAAAATAATTAAAATAAATAATATTTAAAAAGCTGAATGGGTACAGATTCTTATTAAATACTTCTATATCTTTTTTCCTCTTTTGTCACATCAAAAAGAAAAAAAATAAAAATGAAAAGAAATATTTTCATAAATGTAAAGCAAATCATCACTACATGATCGGTTCCCAAGGAAGAGAAAACGATTCAAGTAATAGAGAACATTAAAAGCTTGTACAATGCATCTTTAATAGTTATTGGCTGTAAAACTTCTAAGGATTAAGAAAACGATTTTATTCTGTCGTTTGGGTTACCTGAAATCAACTATAAAAGCAAACAAAGCATAAGTCATTTTTATCAAACATCTTTCAGAGCAACATGGAAGCAACATCTGAGAGTACCAACATCTCTATCATAATAGAAATTTCAGAGGATACTACTAGTCTGGAGACACAAAGTTTTCATAAACCAACAAGTTCTGAAGCTTCTAAAACTGGTTCTTCGTCTACTGTACTAAAATCTTCTAAAGAGGGTTCATCATCACTGCAATGAAACCTTCTGAAGCAGTTTCATCAACATCTATTTTGAAACCTAAGAAGAAATCAATAAGAAGAAGAAGAGAGACGAATTAATCTTTCAAATGATTATTTCGGATTCTGAGGATGAGGATGAGCCTCTCTGTTATTGGGGAAATGTCATACCCTAAATTTTAACCCTAAGGTCCCACCTCTTTGTGCACTAATCTTGCATATCTGTGTGTGTACAGGTCCATTAAATTTCAAGTAGAGCTGGTATTCATTATCACAGTTAAATTCTTCAAGGCGTGACCAATGAATTCTGATTCAAAATGGTTCTAGGGTTTTCTACTGGTAGTTTGCCTAAGGATTTCTCAGAAAAAACCTCAATGTATATCTCAAGATTAGGGTTTATAGTATTTGAGCTTGGTCAATTAAAGATCAAGAATGCTAGGGTTTCTTTACTTGATCATCTTCAAGAATTCCTCAGGGAATTACTATTATGTTACTCATTAGGTCAAGATGCCTTTGTGGATCCAAATTCAAGATATAAGGCGAAGATCCGTAGTACTCGAGGCATTGCCCTCCTTTCAAATACTTATTACTGGTGATGAAATTTAGGTTGTTCATTAAGAATACAAGTTGGTGATAAGTTCAAGATCATCCATATGGGTCATTTGGAATCTAAAATGGTATACATCATTTGGAGTTTTGAAAGCAAAAGTGTTCGTCATGATTGTTCATGATTTCAAGATATAATCCTTCTAGTCATCAAATTCTTTAAAGCCATTCACGATGGGAAGATTGAAGCTAGGATGAGAATGCAAGATGGTTTTACTGTGAATCTTGGTTTAGTCTCATTTGAATGGTTTTATGCGCAAATTATTCCATTAAGGTTAGAAATTCCATGGATTTCTTGGAAGCAAAAGTACATGCCACAAGTTATTCAGGTCCAAGGAATTCCATCATTCTCTTTTGGTTCAATTTCATTTTTTCAAACTCATAGTTTCAAGTTTAAAGTGCATCAAAGAACCCAAACATTCCATTTCAAGTTCATCATTTCTCATAACAAAAGGTCAAATTCAAGTTATTTTATTTTAAGACTTTGATTCAAGTCACACAAGCCATATGAGTGGATCCCATAATACATGAAAAAGAAAAAAGACATGAAAAAAACTTGGTAAATGGTTTAGGTGTGTAATGTGCCTTTAAGTTATGTTACAAATAAGAAGTTTCCTACAAGAGTGGTAATGTGCCTTTAAGCTAATTTACAAAATAAAAAGGTCTACAAAGGCATAGTTGGAAGGTTTTACATGATCCTATAACATAATACATATACAATTCAAAATGATCATTCCATACAAAGTGCCACGCCCAAAAATCCTGCTTAAATTCTCACTCATATCGAGTTTTCGAGAATCACCAAAAAATGTTGTCTGCACGAGCTCGAAAATCTCTGCATCCTTGAAGAATTGTTAATTTGTGGGATGTACTTGTTTCCATGAAGACATGATGACGGTCGAGAGTCTCGAGGGGAACCAAAGGAGACATCTTTTCGCAAAGTTGTGAAGCTGCTACCTCTTCTAGAGTTTTATTTACAAACAGGCTGATAACACATAGTACAAGGGTTGCAGAGCAGGTTGAGCAGTCGGGACGAAAATCACTATCCTTTGCTGAAAAGGTAATAAATCGGCTTCAATTTATGGCAACAATGCAAAGAATAATTTAATAATAACCTTGAAGGATGTTGAGGGTTTTACAATACCTCATAGAACTGGACTCATGACTGCACTCTTGTCGTTCCCTTCATTAAATGCAGCTTTATGTACAACCATTACACCTGTATGTGATTTTGTTTGCTTACCGAGATAGAAGAAGAAAATGGCTGCAATTGATTCTCCCAAAGAGTATGACATATTGCAGTAGCAAAAAAAACAAGTAAATTTTACGTATGAAACAAAGTAGGGAAAGTAATTCATCAGAGTTTCATCAAAACCAATCTTAGACACATTCAAGACATCTCATTTTCTTACCAAAACAAGCTTAAAACATAATCCAAACATGTTCAAGACAAGTGTTATTATTTTCCAAAATAACCCACAAACATGTCGGTATGGAATTGGAAAGATATTGATCATACAATCATAAAAACAAACCAGCAGCCATTATTTTCCTTCTAAAACCAAAGTCGACAAATCTCACACAGAGTATATAAAAGAGGAAAGAATCATCATAACAAGTGGGAAGGAAAAAAAGGAGTTGGAGAATGAAAAAGTAGCAACATACAAAAATTGAAGGCAAAAAAATCGAGATAAATTCTCACACACATACAACAACATACATATACACAGGCACGGTTGAGAAAGAGTAGAAGAATCACACATAAAATCAGAGATTATTGCATCACAATAACATACCAAAGGGTTGATCACAAATCAATAACGTGTACCTAACTTACACGCAAGAAGCCAATAATTCAAAGAAGAGCAAAATAAACATACGCATTGAAGGAAACGAAAATTCACAGGAAAATCACCAGAGTAACACATATAAGCAGCATCGCACAAATTGACGGAGAGAAATTACACATACAATAGCAACGTGCAAAGACGAAAGTGGAGAAAGAACTTAAAGTTGACGAATCGAGTACCTGGACGAAGCCTCAATCAAGTAAGCACCTCAATTCGTTTTCTTGCGGTTTTGATCATTACTCTATTTACACTGGTTTCTTTCTATATTATACCTAATTCGCAGCAAGAACGATATTATGAACGGGTGATAGAGATGAGAGCGAGCCATGGTGGAACCCCCTTTCTCCGGCTACGAATCTTTGTGCGATCAAGAGAGGATAAACTGCGAGAGAGAATGAGAAGCAGAAATGGGTGAGAAAGAATTCGCGATGGAGAAAAGGGTTGTGTCGCAGGTGAGGATTCACGTGAACAAAAGAGGATGAAGCCGCGTGTGAAGAGAGAAATCGAGTACGGTGTGAGAGAGAGAAGTTCAACTAATTGAGGTTCTGACTTGAGGGAAATAAGCTTGGGGGGTTATGCGTGTCTGCTCTTAGGCTTTAGTCCCATATGTCTTTCCACGCCGATTATATATCCGAGTTAGAGCCTTCTTAATGTGAAGCAAAGACCGTCTTCTGCGTATTTATGGTGGTTTAAATTGAGTATCCTCCTTAAGATGACGACTTGTCGCTTCTCCTAAATCAATCAACAAACTTCTCCCTCTAGAATCTTTACCATAGTCAAGAGTTCCTCACCCCTTAAGGGGAACTACGAATGCTCTGATTTCATTCCTGCCAGGATACATAGGCACGAAATGCGATGTCTTGGCGATCATACTTAGAAATAAAACCTTAGGTCTTTCTTTTACTTTTTCACCCTTAGTAGACAAATAATAAATAACACATTAAAACAAGAGTTTCTTGTAGAGTACTACAGATACTTAGGGTGCTAATACCTTCTCTTAGTATAACCAAACCCCAAACTTTAGATTCTCTAGCTTTGTGTTGCATTGCATAGTCATGGGTTATTCGACCTTTCTCCCTTCCCTTGGACAAATTAAAGATCGGTGGTGAATTATGATTTGAGATTCAAGTTAATAAATAAATTAATATCCGATTCTCACTGCGACAAAAATGACGACTTCACTGGGGAATTCTCATTAAGAGGGTTACACCTAACTTATTTTATGCGTGTTATTTATTGTATATTTGTATATATATGTATCTGCTTGGGTTGCTACATTATATTTTGAGATAAGTCCTAACCCAGATTTGAGTGCACTTATGATAGGAAGGTGATATATTCAAGGAGGCTTATAGGGAGTTGACTCCTGACCAAGCTAACTTGAGAAATCACCATTCAATTAAGGCCCTTTTGAGAATAGTATTGTTGAACGAGTATTCGGTAAAACGCTTACTATTTTCGTCCTAGGAGCCCGTGACACTGAGAACCTTTAGTTACCCTTAACTCAAGTTGGATTTCTTATGACGTAGTGCAATGACTATGAAGGAGTAGTCCCAAAATGGTTGTCACGTGATACTACACTCGAAAAAGGTTCTCTTGAGAATATTATTAACTATCGAGTATTTGGGAAATTGATAATATTCGAAAGATGGCCTGATGACTTTGGGAACCTTTTAGAATCCTTATTCTCTGTACAAATAAACCCTTAGTCCACACCATTCGAGATTGGCTGACCCTTTACTCCATGCTCATGATCCTCAAAACTAGGCCTTTGGTTTTATGTATATGAATATATGTGTACCTGTGTTTGTGCATTCATCCATCAATCCATCAATTCATGAACCATATTCATAACTCTTCAAGGAACTTGGAGTCATTTTGCAAACATCGTAGGTTTCACCATGGATTTTGAAAATTCTACTCAATTTTCAATAAAACGATATTATCAATTATCAAAAGTGTTGTCCATATTGTGGTGTTTATAAACATAACTTTTGAGTTCCTTGAAACTCATCTACATTTATGTATTTTCATGCGTCATTTGCATCACATTTTTTGCATTCCAAGTTCTCACTCTTGCTTTTTTTGGTAATAGACAAGTTGTCACATTACTACGGTACTCGGGACAATCATAGGAAGAAGATGGATATCATTAAGCAAGAAAACCATGAACTCCGTAAATAAGTGACTACTTTAAGGGTTGGTATGGAAAGGCTCTCTGCTTTGGTGGAAATTCTGGTTGCTACTCAAAATCAACCTTCTCAGACTCCGCTTCAAAGGACCGTGATTTCGAAAATCATGCTAATGCCTATTCTTGTGGCTCTCATTAGTGCTTCCAGAAATTCTAAGAAGCCTGAGGAGGGGCTACCCAAGAATAAGGAACACGCTCCTAATGCTATTTCGCGAGAGAAATGTGGAGGATATCGCAACAATACCATATCTCTAACGTGAATTCAATAAGAGGATCTTTGGTGGATATACACGTCAATTTATGTAGGCTTACCCATTATAAGCATAATCACGCTTCTTACAAAATTTGTTCAAAGAATCCTTGTGGATGTTCTGTTGTGAAGAGGGATCTCCAAGATATGTTGGATCAAAAACTTCTTCATATTACTAGAGAAAGGGTGAATGTTATAGTTCCGCATTTTAATATGCCAGAACTAGTGGTAATTACTTGCAACAGTAAGAAATCCTCTCTTGTGCCTTGTGGATATGATGCCACCATGTTGGAGGGTGATAAGAAAGTTCTTGTTGATGTTGCTCTTACCACTCAGGTAATTTCGAATTGTCAAACACAATTTCGTCAGAGAATATATCAGAGTTGTGCTCAAAAGAAGTTTAATCCAATCCCAATAACTTACGATCGATTGTGGACCTATTTTACCCGAAATTCGGTGATGACACCCAGAAAGACCAGAACCGTGAAATCTCGCCCTTTTTGGTTCAATCCATATACCAGTTGTAAATTTCATGATGAAGCAATGAGGCATTCGATTAAGAGTGCAAGGTTTTCCAGGAAAAAGTCTAAGAGATGATCGACGATGAGGTGCTGACCTTTAAGGGAATAAGCCCATTGGTGAATGGAACGTCTTTATGCTGATGAATATGAAGACTCAAGAAAGTCCTTTTCAAGCCGGTGGAATATCATCAGGCTGTTTGTTTATTTGCTTGCATTTGTCGTTATTTCCTTTGATTGTAAAAGCATGATTTGCATGTAAGAACTTGTTTATTTTGAATGATTAATGCAACAAATATGTTTGTCTTGAAGAAATCCATTTGTATTCACTCTTAAAATGCTTTTTTTCTTTATAATACCAATGCTACCCGGTCTCTTGCTTAGGCAAAGAATTGGAGGGAGGATGACGAAATCAAAAACACAAGATTTCTTGTTGTATGCTTTTGAGTAAAACCCTGCTGATGATGTAAGGAATTGTTTCAAATCCCCAAACACTGGAGATATAAGAGAGATAAACCATTGTTAACCCTTTTGAGCTTTGGAGTAGGAGGTTTCTTTTTTCCTTTCATACAAAAAAACCCTCAATTTTAACCTGGGGCAGGGTAGTTTTTAGTTAAGCTGATCGAGCGTCCAAACTTTCAAAAAAGGGGAATGAACATCCGAAGATCCACTTCACCTATCCCACGCATTAGGAGGCTGGAAGTCAAATTCATAATGATTATCCCTCGACTATCTAAAGAGTGAGGCGGTCACAATCCTTTCAAAAAGGTCAAAATGACTTAGAGTCACACGACTTGTTCATAAAAAAATGAAAAAAGAAAAGTCCCGCTAAGTCAAAACCTATGAAGGAGACTTAGGAAAAATTGAGGCATCCTGCTGGACTTCCAAGTTAAATCCCAAGACTCCATCCAGGAAAAAGTTATGGAATAAAAAAATTAATACAAAAAAACATGAAAAGCAAAAACAAAGGATTACAAAGAAAAATCCTCAATAAATAACCAAGTCGTGTGATCAAATGCAAAAATAAAAAGGTAAGTGACTGCCATGTCTGAAGCCTTTGTGGTTTCTCAACCATATCAAAATCCTTTTGAGAGATGAGTGCTCGTGTCAGTTAACTAAATGTAGGGCTGAAGAGCATCACGAAGAAGGGGTGAACACAAGTAAACTTTGAGTCTTTTATACTTTGTTTCATAAGCCGTGAACCAAGCCACGTTACAACCCTCAAAAGACATAATTGAAGTAAGATTCATTTTGAAAGCATACTCAATGAGATGACATTTTCTGACTCCTACGAGCTATGCTCAAATTTGCGTTGGCTTTGTACAATTAATCAATGTCATATCCTAACTAGTGATTCGGTCACAAGTTATTGCGATAGCCTTTTCAATAAAACTTCAATACTAACATGTGTGTTGCATTAAAATTTTCAGAATTAACATTTTTCTCGCGTGTAAATACCGTTTGATATCATAGAAGCTTGCATATGAACAACAATGATGAGCCTAATCTTTTGAGACTTGAGACTCTTATAATAAATGGAGAATTATTTCAAAAGGATGATCATATCTAGGGGCATGTTTCCTGAAGACTCTGCTGACTAGGGCCAAGTTGTTGTTTTTACACTCTGATCATCCCTAAGGGGCAAGTTTAAAGACTCAGTATGCAGAATATCGTCAATCTGGGGCAGTTACATCGAGATTCGATAAATCTTTCTAAGAGTTTGAAGACATTGGAATATTTTGGATACCAAGTTTTTTTATAAAATCCTCTTGGAATGAGTTCTTCTCATAAATTATGTGATCTAGGCCATTTGAGAATTGTGATTAGTTTATCTATTCACAACAACTATTGTTCGAAATGGAGATCGCCACGTAGTTCATCAATGCATAATTACTTTGTTCTCATAACATCCTTCACCCATATCCCCAGTAAGTCTCTACTTCAGGTGGTCATAACAATTCCCCGATGAATCTCTACTTCAAACAGTTATAGCAGAATTGATGCAAGAATTCCCCAGTTGGTAACCTAAGCCTACACCAGTGAATTTCCTTGGCTTTAACCTTCCCAGTAAAATGGATGTTTTTTCACTCCTCAGTGATTTCTTACAACTTCAATCTTCCCCAGCGAAGTGATTATTTACTTTATCCTCATGGAGTTTCAACCCTAACATCTTCAGCCGCGACTTTGATATGAGCTTCCCCAATGAAGTGGATATTCATTTTATCCCCCGTGAGGCCTCATCTATGGCATCTCCAATTACAACTTCCTTCCATACTACTTTAGTTTTTCGTGGATATTTATTTTATCCCCATGAAGTCTCTCCAATCGTGAGTTTTATCCTTTTCCAGTGGATCTTTCTCATCCCTAATAGAGTAACCAGATTCATCTTGACAATCCCCTGAGTGAAGTCCTGATGTTCATCCTCAAGTGAAATAACATATTTCCCCCAAAGAAGTTTTGAAGCTTTGAAGTAGGATTATGGTCCCAAATATGGATTTTCCATTCATCCCCAGTGTTGCTTCTATCTTTGAAGATTGATCGAGTATCCGTATCGAGATGTTTATTTCATCTCCAGTTTACTTCTCTTCGTTTGTTTTGTTAGCATAAGCATAACATGACATACATTCATTCATATAGATACATGGCATATGTGCATTTTACATTTTGTGATATTTTTTTATTCTTTCACTTTGTCCGTGTTTATCCCCAAGTGAATGGGTTTGTCTTCTCCCTCCAAGTAGAGTCGTCAGCCCTAGGTGAAAGAGTACAACATTTCTAAATTCTCCACTGAGTTCGATCCTCGTGGAAGACGGTTGGTTTGGATTTATTTTCCATTTATGAATAACATAAACCCCAGTAGAGTTCATTCCTCATTGGGTAGAGTCTTGCTCGACCGTTTCACTTCAGTTACTTTCTAAATTGAACTTTGGTCCCTAACAATCACAATTTTGGATATCTCTAGGCTTTTAAACCTGGATTGAGCATGCAATTATTTTCCCCGGGTGTAGCACCCAAAAATTTTCCCATCCCTTTTCCTATATCTTGGCTTATGTTTCATATGACTTTGCATTGGCATTAGTGCATAGCATTGGTTCCAGACAGGGGATCAAGGTAACTTGTTCAACACTCAAAGGAAGAGCTTCATATTCAAAAGCTCAATCAAGGGTTCATGCTCAACTTTTTGCCAATATTAAGTCATAAAGTTCCCTCATCATCAAGATAAGTCTCACAACCATTTGAGTCAAGAATTCAAGCATTGTTTACCTCTTCCTATCTTGTGGACAATTGGACTAGGGTTTTGGTTCAAAAGGTATTTGTGGCTAGTTCCTTGGGAAAGAAATAATTCTAAAGTTCATTACACATCTTGAGGGTCGTATACATGGATCATGTGTCATCACAAGCCATCACAAGAGCTCCAATCAGTGGAAATGATCCTAGGATTTCATCTGGTCAACAAAAGTCAATTGTGGTTCAATGGGGTCAAACTCTTGGATCTCAAGGTCAACCAAGGTTATATTATGTGTTTTCAAGTGATTTAATGTGTTTGAAACAATAAAGTCAAGAGGAAACATAAAATCAGGAGATTGGTTGAATTAGGGTTTTAGTGAAATTTTCTAAGTGTGGAAACCCCTAAATTCTAGCCATTTTGCAACTTCCATAACTTTATCATCCTTGATCAAATGGAAGCAAACTTGTTATCAAATTAAAGAGGACATCATGAACTACAAATTTATGGAAGGAAGCAAGTCCAAAAGATCCATAGTTTGAGAGATATGATGGGCTAAAGTTGAGAAAATGGAGATTTTGACATTCCAACATTTAGAATTTTTTTCTAAGTATGGAAATTCAGCTTGAAGTACCTACTTCAAGCCTATCTTACATGGTGATACAAGCTCCAAATGAGTTTTCCTCCAAAATGAAAGTTGTAGAGAATCCTCCATGATTTCATTTGAGTACTAGAACTTCCCCATTGGATGTGTAGAGCTCATATTATGATCTTTCCAAATTAGGGTTTCAAAGTTGTCAAGATGAGACAAGTTCTAGGCAGAATTTTGGACCAATATTGCAAGACATTTTTCATTAAGTTTTTGGCTCCAAATCAATTTCCCTTTAACATTAAATTTGAAGATCATTCTTCAAGATTTCTGTCCATTATTAGAACATCTCTATTGGATCAAAACTCCTCAAGTTATGTGGATTCAAAGATGAGGTCTCAATTATGTCAAAAGTTCAATAACTTATAATTTTTTATAAGTTAATTGGGACAGGTTTGCGCATCTAACTTCCTCTTTTTTTCTAAGAAAATCACTGATTGTGAGTCGAGATACTCAATGCTAGAGAAAAACATGTTGTGCACTTGGTTGGGAAGCTATACGCCTAAGGCAATACATGTTAAACCATACAACCATGTTAATTTCGAAGATGGATCCAATCAAATATGTATTTGAGAAGTAAGCGCTTTCTGGAAGAATCGCTAGATGGAAGATGGTTCTGACAGATTATAACATTCAATATGTTCCTCAAAAGGCCATTAAAGGGAGTGTCTTGTCAGAATATCTTGTTGAACAGCCGATTGAGGATTATCAGCCAATCAGGTTTGAATTTCCTGACGAAGATATAATGTTTTTGAAGATGAAGGACTGCGATGAGCCTTTTTCTGACGAGGGTCCTGAGATTAGATCTCAATAGAAATTGGTTTTTGATGGTGCTGTTAACTCATAAGGCAACAAAATTGGGGAAATTATTACTACTCCTTACAACTCACATATATTGTTCACCGCCCTGTTAACATTTTCCTACACAAATAAAGAAGTTGAGTATGAAGCGTGCACCATGGGTTTAGAAGAAGCCATCGATCTAAGGATCAAGAATCTAGATGTGTATGGTGATTCAGCGCTAGTTGTCAATCAAATCAAGCGAGCTTGGGAAATGCGTCAGACCAACTTGGTGCCTTATAAGAACTATGCTAGAAGACTAATGCCTTTCTTTGACAGGGTTGAGTTTCATCATGTACCAAGGGCTAAAAATCAGATGGAAGACGCTTTAGCAACGTTATCGTCAATGTATAAAGTGAACTTTTGGAATTAAGATCCAGCAATCACTATCATGCATCTTGACAGACCAGCTTTCGTGTTTGTAGTTGAAAAAGCGTCAGATGGGAAGCCCTGGTATTTTGATATCATACATTTTCTCAAGACTCAAGAGTGTCTACTTGGGGCATCAAGCAAAGGCAAGAAGACTCTAAGGAGGCTTTTAAGAAACTTCTACTTGAACAAGGATGATGTGTTGTATAAAAGAAACTTCGACATGGTCTTTCTGCATTATGTTGATGAGCATGAAGCAGACTTGTTTATGGAAGAGTTTCACGAGGGTTCCTTTGGTAATCATGTCGATGGGCATGCGACGACTAGAAAATTATTAAGAGCTGGATATCATTGGATGACTATGGAGTCCGATTGTTTCAAATATGCCAGGAAATGCCATAAATGCCATATTTATGCTGACAAGTCCTACCGAGTCTCCCCTCCCCCCTTTTCCACCTTCTCTTTTCTCTTTATCTTTATTTCCAACCCTTCTATCCCCCTTTAGAACACTCTTAGAAAGCAATATCCTTACACATAAGACAAGTGAATGGTTCCTATCGAGTACGATGAATGTGGAGGGTGTTAATTCTTTACCTTCGCATAGCCGGCTTCTGAACCCTTTCTCTTGGTTACGAGACCATCTTATACATTTTCTTCTTGGGGTTTTCTCGATGTTTTCCCTTCCCCTTTTGGGATAAATAAAGTTCAATGTCAACTCTTCTATTTTTCCACTTTCTCCTCGACGTCGTTGCATTTTTTTGAGTAACAACATACATTGACTGGGGCAACTCCTTTCTCACTAGTGTATGGTACGGAAGCAGTCCTACCATTAGAAGTTGAGAACCCTTCTTTGAGAGTTTTGTCTGATGTGAAGCTCGACGAAGTTGAATATGTTTAAGCCTGGTTGAATCAGCTAAGTCATATTGATGAGAAGAGATTGGCAGCCATCGCTCATGGCCGGTTATACCAGAGTAGAATGAAGACTGCTTTTGATCAAAAGGTGCGCCCTCGATGCTTCCAGATAGGGGATTTGGTGTTGAAAAGGATTCTTCCTCCTCAAAAAAATCACAGGGGAAAATGGACTCCAAACTATGAAGGTCCATATGTGGTAAGAAAGGTTTTCTCTGGCGGAGCCTTATCACTTTTCTACTATGGATGGTGAAGATTTTACGTCCCCTGTGAATGCAGACGTAGTCAAATATTAGGGATAAAAGAAAAAAGAATAAACACGCAAAGTTGAAAACCTGAAAAGGCGACTCTGGAAAAAATGGGTATCCCGGTGGATTGAAAACCCGCAAGGGCGATCCTGACAAAAGTTAGGGATTTAAAAGCAAATGACTATGGCCTAAGTTCGATCTGTGAACTCATCTTGACACATGGAGATCCCGAAGGATAAGAATCAGTCCAGTCAGTCTCTTCAGAAGGCAGAGCATTGGTAAAATGTTGAAGACATACAAGTCATAACTGAGTCAACACATGGTGGTTGTCTGTTTCCATATTGCCGACATCTGTATATTTTTTTGTTGTACTTTTTATGAAATTACCTCTTTTTCAGGAATTGCATCCAATTGTAACCTGCCTATTTACAGGTCATTTCAATCAATAAAGTATTATTCATTCAAAGAGTTTTCCTTTTCCTGTTTTTACTTTTACTATTTTGCTTGCAAAACAGGGCGTCCGATTTTTTTGATAAACTTTACATGTGAAAACATTGGGGCTTTACAAACCATATTGAAAATAATATATTTACTTGAATGATGTCATGGATGGTAACCGAGACATCCATTTTTCATGTAGAACATTCTATTTGTTTATTGATTGTTTATGGGATGACATGATCCTTTTCCCAGTAGAGTTTATCTCCCCGATGATGAAGTTCTAGTAGTATTTGCAACATTTGGGGAATCATTCCTCCCCAACAGGAGTTCAGGTTTTTGTGTTCCCTAGTGTCGCTACTACGAAAATCGGCGCCGGCATAACAGAAGAGTCGCCACCGTGCGTTATTTATCCCAAAGGAGGGAAAGGAACCGCTCAGAGAAAACCTAACGCAAAAGGGAAAAGGAATGGTCATCGCAACCAAAACCTGGATTCGGGAGTCGGTTACGCAAGGGGAAGGTATTAGCACCCCTCACGTCCATCGTACTCGATGGGATCCACGCTTAATTGTTTATCTAAAAAGGGTTTGATTAATACTATCTAGCTAAAGGCTTAAGGACAAAACAAAATAAAAGTGACTCGGCAAAGTATCGCACTTTATGCCTACGTATTCCCGTCTGGAACGAGAAATCAGAGTCAACGTAGTTTGCCTAACTACGGGTAAAAAGGGGGAAGGTTTCTCGCCGAGATATCGCATCTCGTGCCTACGTACTTTCATCTGGTATGAAAGATCAGAGCAGCCGTAGTTCGGCTTACTACGGGGAGACTAGTTTAATCCTAACGTTATCATGCCAAGTTCGTCCTGAGGTTGAAGTTTGCAAAAGGGAAAACTACCCTAATGTTGTCATACATGGTTGCAAAGCCTAATGTCTATCACATTCTATCTTCAACAAGAAGGAATGGAGATCTTAAGGGAAAGGCAAAGGAAGCAACAGAAAACAGATGAAGTAACAGCATACAGGAAATGCAGATTCATAACAGTAAACATGGAATGCAAGTGAGGGAGGCAAGTCATCTCAACCTCAAGCCCATAATTAATGGAAAATGGCCTATTATAAACATACAATCTTGGACACAAGTGAATATAAAGAGATACGAGGCAATAAAACCTACGAATGACGTACGTATACTACGATTTGGAATCATAACACGCTATCACGGAAATATGGAACCTAATGGGAAATTCTGTATGATAAAACCAGCCAATCAATGATCTACACATCCTATATAATGTCTATAATAAGCAATAGGAACTCTAGCGTTCACCACACAAACAATTCGAGGCCGTTGGAGCCAAAAGAAAAGCAAAGTCCGTTCGAAAGTCCAAATTATAAGTCTGAATATAAAAATATGGAAAAATAGCAAATCGTGCTAAAAAATTCAAATAAAAATCTCCAATGCCCTACATCAAGTCACAAACCAGAGGTGAGAGATATCATAAAAATATCCAAAGAGAAATGGTCAAATAAGATGAAAACCTTGCAAGATATCTCATGTATACCAAAGGAAAAGTTAAAATGGAGCATGTCAAAGAAAGCATCCAAAACCAATTAAAATGGTATAATAAAATTCCCACAAAAATATATCACAATACCTCAACGTGTGTATGAGATTCTTGCAAAAGGATTGACATTTAAATTGTGTTTTGATAGGTCAAAGAAATTCAACAAAATGATAGCACCAGCATTGGCCTTTTTATGACGACCCAAATGTAAAAATCTAAAGAAAATGTCAGAAAATGGTAAAATTATAATTCCAGTTTTATTAAATCCTAGACATCTTAAAGATTCAGCACAAAGTAATGGGGGTCAAAAAGACTAATTTTCCTATTTTTTATGATTATTTGAAGTCAGCATATAAAACAGAAAAAATAAAAGAAACATTGCAATATGAGGAAATAAGAGGAAATAACATGAATAAATAAAAGTATAGCTGCCAAGGATCGAACAGGGGTGTGGGGGGTCAAAAATGCTGAGTTGGCGTGCCACCTCAATTAATGAGGGATGAGGTGGCCGCGCATGTGGATTATTCCTGGCCGTGCGATGGTAGACCAAGTCAAAGTCTTTGCGCGAATCCAACGGCGTGACAATCATCTTCTTCATTGAGCTTTCCTTGGACATGAACGGTGCAGTGCTCGGCCGGCGGTGGGAGGGCTTACGGCCAAAATTCTTCATGGGCCCCTATCTTTCCCGTTTCTCCACCAAATCCCACGTTTCTTTGATGAAAATTGCGTAGTTTTTCGAGGGGAATCCAAATATACCATTATTTTTCATTGATATGCGCTCTAGCTCAAAACCCGTGTATGGATCCATGAATGTCAAGAACATGAAATTGCCATGAAAATGAATCTTTCTTTACCAGAAACGATGTACTACTCAAGGGTGATGCAATGGTATGAAAATGGCGCAAGAAAGGTTAGTAATTTGTGAGCTATGGTGAAAAGTATGTACCTCTAGAATTTGACTTCTAGAGCTTCAAATAATCACCAATTCTTTGAGAAAACTATATGGACACGTTCTATAATTGATGAGGAAGGTGTTTGGATGGAAAGAAAGCTTTGAATTGTTGTTAAACTAAAAAATCAATTTTGAGTTGGAGCTCACTTTTTCACATTACTATAAGCTTGTTCTTGCACCAAAAATGGCTAAAAAATGGTGGAATCAATTGTAGAAAGTATGTGGAATTGATTTGCAATGAAAGAATGAACAAAAATTGAGAGAAAGAAAGAATTGAATTTTTGAGTTTTCAAGTGTAGAAAAATGTGGGGAAATGGAAAAATGGTGAAGAGGAATGCCAATTGCCTTGATTTTTAGTTTTTATATTCCTTGCATCATAAGGAAGGTTTAAGGCCCACAATAGTTCCTTGTTTCTAAGCCCAAGCCCAAGATCCATTATGTTACTTGAATTGTAAGAAATCTCGAAATAGGCCATGATAAAATCCTCAAATGAAAAATGTAAAAGTGCCAATGTTCTTAAAACACGATTTTCATTCGAAATAAGCACAAATATGGACTTGTTTGATTAAATTTTGACAAAATACAAAACTAGGCCTTTTCACATGTTTTCACCAAAATCACTTTCATCGATCTTCAACCATGAGCTGGCCCATTAAAACCTTGAGGTTTAGTTGACCAAATGACCCCATTTGGAGCAACTTTCACGTTGGAGAAAAGTCCATTTGAGTTATGCAAAGTATTGAACTTGACCTGTAATTTTATGACCTGTAATCATAGTTTTCCAACTCATTGATAATCTTCAGTTGGCCTCTAAGTCAGGGGATGAACCCCACACAAGCATCTGTACTTCTCAAGGGCATGAACCACTTCCTGGTGACTTTAGTGATTCCTCAAGCTCGAATAAAACCTCTAGATAGGCCTCTCTTGATGTATATCACACTTGATCCCCTGCATAAATGCTAATGCAATGCTATGATAATGCTATGATGATGTTATGCTAATGCAAAAACAAGAAGGAAAAGGTTGGGCAAATTTTGGGGTGCAACAGCTGCCCCTATTCAAGCGACTTGGACCTGAATGAGTGAAAAGCGAACGACTTTCAATCAATCAAGGTAAAAGACGGTTGAATACCAAAAGAACCCGGAAATTTGCCAACCGCAGAAATAAACTGCAAACTCTGATTGGGATAGAATCTACGAAGAAAATGAACATAATGACCATCTTGAACATCCCACCAAGGGAAATAGAGACTTAATCAAGTAGCTCTGCTTCAGGAAACACGTAATTGTCCATGGTCTGAACACCACATGAGCCAAAGAACAATCTTTCGAATCATCGGAATCTGAATACTCAACGCACGATAGGGCCTCATCAAAATCTGTCGGAATCTGGATACTCAACGCACTGACCGGAGCCTGGATGCTCGACGTAACTGGTGTTTTCACTGGGGATTTACCGGAGCCTGGATACTCGACGGACAAAGCAATATATCACAAACCGAACATTCACCGGAATCTGGACATTCAACGGAGAGAGAGTACTATCACAACACTTACTAAGATCTGTATACCCAACTGCCTTTATCGGAGTCCGAACACTCAACGGACAAAGCAAAACGTTACAAATTGGAAATTTCACCGGAATCTGGATATTTGACGGAGGAGTCGGGGCTTGAACGCTTAACGTAACACATCGGAGTCTGAACACTCAACGCCAAAAAACCGGAGTCTGACAACTCAACGAAAACACACCGGAGCCTAAATACTCAACGCAACAAACCGGAGTCTGAACACTCGACGAAACTACAAATCGGAGCCTGGATACTCAACGAAGCAAACAAATCGGATCCTGGATGCTCGACGAAAACACATCGGAGTCTGAACACTCAATGAAGTAGCAAACCGGAGTCTGAACACTCAACGAAAACACACCGGAGCCTGGATACTCAACGAAGCTATAAATCGGAGCCTGGATGCTCGACGGAAATACACCGGAGTCTGAATACTCGACGCAACAAACCGGAGTCTGAACACTCAATGAAAACACACCGGAGTCTGAACACTCAACGAAGCAGCAACCGGAGCCGGGATACTCGATGGACGAATACGCACCGGAGCATGGATACTCAACGAAGCTAACAAACCGGAGTCTGAACACTCAACGAAGCAAACAAATCAGAGCCTGGATGCTCGACGAAAACACATCGGAGTCTGAACACTCAATGAATTAGCAAACCGGAGAGAGAATACTACAAATACTTATCAAGATCACCTCACAAAATCTTTACCGGAGTCCGGATACTCGACGAGAGAAAGAATCAATATAAACTGGAGATTACCGGAGCCTGGATACTCGACGGAATAGCCACGAACACTAATAGGGGTCTGGACCCTTGCTTGATTTTACCAGAGTCTGAACACTCAACATACTGACCGGAGCCTGAATACTCAACGTAAAACTGATGTCTGAATACCACAGCTCCATGCTGGGGAGAAAAACACTGAACAACTTTGGAAGATACGATCACAACTCTGCTGAGGGATATACTAACAAACCTGGAGTTACAAATTTTACTGGAGATGGACATATCTCTGCTGGGGATGAGCAACTCTTGCTGAGGAACGGGGTAAAGGTCCTGCATGACCTCTCTGGAACTCATCTTACACTGTTAGGGTCACGAACGACCTGTCGGAGGATATTCCACACATGCCTGGTGGAGAGAAATCTGATCTCGACTCGCTGGGGAACAAACCCATACTCGTACTCTGTGAGGATTAGAGGTACGCCTGACCAACTGCTGGGGAATGATCTTTGATTGTTGGAAAAATGAGCTTCATCCGAATCTCTCTGAGAAATCGCCCCAAGCGTAATGCCCCTGCCCCAGCCTGATTCTTGGGAAGGTCTACGCTGAGAAGAAAATAGCTTGCCATGAGACGACCCCGAGATGGCTTGCCCCAGAATCTGGACCGTGAGAGGATCCTTGGTTGAATAGTTCGGATAAGCTCTAGAGGTATGGAGAAGAACAAATTCTTTTCCTCATAGGGTGGCATGCCCCAACCTTGTAATGGCTTTGCCTCTGATTGACTAGTTTGCGGAGCGGTACCCCCGATTGCGAGAGATTTACCAAATCTCGACCTGATTGCCCCAGATTAACTGATTCTTGGATGGCTGACCTTACTGGGGGTTATTTGATAATAGCTGGCCACAACTCAACGGAGTATTCAGGCGTTCTACATTCTATCCTGATCAAACTTTCCATTGTGGAAACTTTCCTGCAGTCGAGCGCTTACTCGCAAGTAAAACAAGTTGTTCTGCATAAAAGATATATTAAATGCAATGCATATGACAGTTTTTTCTTCAAAAACCCAATCCTGTTCACCGGAAAAATTTATGACATATAATGAACGAATCAATTATCAAAGTGTCAAAATTAATACAACCCTGTAAGAGGAATCCTTTTCGGAGTCAGTTTCGATGCGATCTTTACCGAAGTATGCTCTCGAACTAAACCTGTTTCAATTAGGACTTTTGAAGGTTGTAACGTGGCCGGGTTCACGGTTAACAAGGAAGGATATATGGCTCAAAATTCATTTTAACTCACCCATTCTCCTTGATGTTCTCCAATCCTATGTTCAGTTAATTGGACCTTAGTGTTCACCTTTCAAAGGTGGAATGATAGGAGTGATGGTTCAGGAAATCACATGCTTTATGAAGTGTCAGTCATTCCCTTTTCGTCTTCGTAGTGCCTGGAGTCACACGATTTCGTTCTTGCTTGAGGATTTTTCTCTTGTAATCCTTTTCGTTTTTTCGCTTTTTTGTTCCCTAATTTTTGCCTGGACTAACTCTTTTGAGTTTCTGATTTTGAAGTCCAGCGGGATGCCCTAATTTTTGCCTAAGTCTCTTATTCGTAAGATTCGACTTAGCGGGTTTTTTCTTTTGATTTCTTTTTTGAACAAATCATGTGACACCGGCTTGTCTGACTTGTTAAAAGAGATTGTGACTGTTTCACTCCTTATCGGCAAGGTTTAACCATTGTGGTCCTTTAGGCACGACCTATACAAGTGTGATTTATCCTTGAATGGACACTCCTTTCGCAATTTGGACGCTTGGTCAAATTAACTGACGCCTACCCTGCCCCAGGTTAAGATTGAGGGTTTTTCATTTTTAGAAAGAAACTCTTACTACAAGGCTCAAAGGGGTTGACAAGGGATTATCTTCCTTATATCTCCGGTGTTTATGGATTTGAAACAATGCCTGTATATCGTCAACAGGTTTTTCTATCCAAAAGCATACAATCGGAAGTTTACACGTCTTTCGGTTTCGTCATCCTCCCCGGATTCCACTTAAACAAGCGTTTGAAAATAAAAGAAGCAATAAAGTGAACACGAATGGATTAATTCAAAACATGCATATTTATTTCATTTTCCATATCAATTGAGAACAACAAGCTTTACAAGCGAAATGTGCAATTAAACAGGAAAGAAACTACAAATGTAAAGCAATGACATGCAAAATGCAGATTGCCAGCTTCTGAGGACTGGGCTTCTTGTATCTTGACTTGTGGGCGACTCAACCGCTTCCGGCTTGTCCGTGGTTTGGCAGAGGATTCTGTACCACGTTGGGCGCTTCATGCGAGAAGTTTATGGCTTTACTGTCAATCAAATCTTGTAGCTTGTGCTTAAAAGCCTTACAATCGTCAATGCTGTGCCCAGGTGCCCCCGAGTGGAATTCGCAGCGGGCATTTGCATCATAGCCAGGTGGTGGTTGGCCTGTCAGAGGGGCCAAGGTTCTCTTCTGGATTAACTGCAGTTGTAGTAACGTCTGAAGCATCTGGGAGTACGGCATTGGCGGCATATCGAACACTCTATTTGTTCCCCTCGAATTTTGGTACTTCCTGTAGCCCTGTTGATTCTGCTGCTGTTGTGGTTGTTGTTGTTGTGGTGGTATCGGAATGATAACACTTGCAGCCTGATGATGATGACACTGATCTTGATATCTACCTCTGCCTCTACCCCGAGAGCTTGATACAGAATTAGCGTCGCCTTCACGCTTCTTATTTCCGAACGCTTTCTTTCCTCCACCTGACGAAGGTACTTCTACGGTCTGAATTTTCCCAATCTTGATGCCGTTTTCTATACGCTCACCAGTGATGACAAGGTCAGAGAAACTCTCGGACATACAGTTGACGAGCTTTTCATAGTACATCCTAGATAACGTCGATACAAACAAGTCAATCAACTCTCTCTCTACCATTGGGGGTTGCACTCTGGCTGCAAGCTCACGCCACCTCTGGGCGTACTCTTTGAAAGATTCCCCTCTATTCTGGACGACATTCTGAAGCTGGACCCTGTTGGGAGCAAGGTCACTATTGTACTGGTAATGCTTCACGAATGCTTCAGCCAAACCCTTCCAACTGCGAACCTGAGAGGGTTCCAAACCCATATACCATTCGAGCGACGACCCTGACAGGCTATCCTGGAAAAAGTGCATGAGCATCTTCTCATCATTTGAATAGGCTGACATTTTTCTGTAATATGAACGTATGTGCACCTTTGGGCAAGTGGCACCTTTGTATTTATCAAAGGTAGGAACTTTGAACTTGTACGGTACTCGTAAATCAGGGATCAGCCCTAAATTGGCCATGTCGAGCCCCATGGAGTTCTGATTTGTTATATTCCTCATCTGCTCTTCCAGCATCCTGAATCTTCGATCAGCTTCAGCAGGCAGCTTAGCGCCCACATCCCTCATAGAGAACACTTCGTCCTGACGATCTTCATTCCATTGTTGGTCCCCATTGCCATACCCAGCATAGGCACCCTCCGAACCATAGACGTTTCGATTGACATTGTAACCATAACCAGCGTTACCAAGACCATGGTTAGCAGCACCAGGTCCAAACCCAACATTATGAGTACCATTACCACAACCCGAGTTAACAATATTACCAAGACATGCGTTACCAGCATTACCCAAACCTGCATTACCAGCAACATTACCCAGACCAGCATGGCGGACGCCAACATCACTACCATTCCCGACCCCTGCAGCAGTTGGGGTGCATCCGGTAGGCACAACAGTGGCGTTAGGAATTTCTGTATCGTTGCGGGGAGTATTAGCAGCAATACCTCCGTGAAGAACTCCATTAAGATCAACCCTAGCTACCAGGGGCTGAACCATTGTTCTCAGTTGCTCCTGTCCTTGAGCCATACCCTGCATGACTTCCATGAGCTGAGTCATGCGCTCCCTCATCTCTTGCATCTCAGTCTGAACGTGATCCATGGCTTTCTTGAGATTGTTTCTAGTAGGATACCGGTGAAGTCTCTGGTCAGCAATCCTGAAACAACTCTGAAAAGACAACAGGACATAAGAACGAGGCTTAAGAAGGTACCTGCAAACACAAAGAAAAATATGCAAAATGCTAACAATGTATATATGCATATGGAATATTTCCCTTGATTCTAGTTCCGGGTGAAACACATGACAATGGAAACCCCTCAGACAGCAATAGTAAAAAACTCCTCATATACAGATGGAAAACCACACGGGCAATTGCAAGCACAAGTATCTGAGCACGAGTAACGGTAAGCGAGATAGCTAGAATCAAAGGGAATATGCATCTGCAATGTTAATGCAATGTCATGTAATCAATGCAGATGAGAAATGAAAAAATGCAAGGATGCTATAGGGGATCAAGGTAGCTGTGATGTGCTGTAGCAATAATAATCAGAAGCTGAGTGTGTTGTAGCTTGAGAATAACCAGAGCTTCGCCTTTGCATAACATATATCATTGCATGACATAGATCACTGATACTGAAGACCTCTGATATCAAACCCAAAAGTTCACACTGTAGAGAAAACCGGGTGATCTGGAGCTATGGTTTCCTGCATAACCCAATCCCTCTCACATGTATGGACTTAATTCGCCGACGAGGTATGGCCACCTATGCGGTCATCAGCGTCACAGACTTTCAAGACTGATGATATGATACCCAGAAGGTGTGGCATCATCATATCCTGAAGAGGCCTCACTTAGCTGAATCCCAAATGATCGGTCCCCAGAGTCGACAATCCTCTAAACCAACAACCCCCTCAACCCAAAGGGTTGAAAAAGAAGTCAACCAGGAGAACCTCGTCTGAGCGTGGATTTCATGAGACACTAGTACATGCAAAGCATGCACGCGCCCACTACTTTCCACAACTAATGCTAGGCACACTCAAGCCTGGGTCTGGCTTCTCACTCATCATAATCAATCCCCTCCCACAATAGCATAATAAGGATATAATATAATGCTGAAAATAAACTGCGGGAAAATAAAATGCGGGAAAGTAAAGCTAAGGTACAACAGGTATGTACAAAACCCAAAAGATAAACAAACAAGCGCTAGGACTGACTCGCCTAGGGGATGGGAAACGGTCCCAGCGTAGGGGATGGGAAAAGTCCCCAGCTGCCATAAAGAGTCCCCAGCAGAGTCGCCAGCTGTCGCTACTGCGAAAATCGGCGCCGGCATAACAGAAGAGTCGCCACCGTGCGTTATTTATCCCAAAGGAGGGAAAGGAACTGCTCATAGAAAACCTAACGCAAAAGGGAAAAGGAACGGTCATCGGAACCAAAACCTGGATTCGGGAGTCGGTTACGCAAGGGGAAGGTATTAGCACCCCTCACGTCCATCGTACTCGATGGGATCCACGCTTAATTGTTTATCTAAAAAGGGTTTGATTAATACTATCTAGCTAAAGGCTTAAGGACAAAACAAAAGAAAAGTGACTCGGCAAACTATCGCACTTTATGCCTACGTATTCCCGTCTAGAACGAGAAATCAGAGTCAACGTAGTTCGCCTAACTACGGGTAAAAAGGGGGAAGGTTGCTCGCCGAGATATCGCATCTCGTGCCTACGTACTTTCATCTGGTATGAAAGATCAGAGCAGCCGTAGTTCGGCTTACTACGGGGAGACTAGTTTAATCCTAACGTTATCATGCCAAGTTCGTCCTAAGGTTTAAGGGTTTGATTAATACTATCTAAAAAGGGTTTATCTAAAAAGGGTTTGATTAATACTATCTAGCTAAAGGCTTAAGGACAAAACAAAAGAAAAGTGACTCGGCAAACTATCGCACTTTATGCCTACGTATTCCCGTCTGGAACGAGAAATCAGAGTCAACGTAGTTCTCCTAACTACGGGTAAAAAGGGGGAAGGTTGCTCGCCGAGATATCGCATCTCGTGCCTACGTACTTTCATCTGGTATGAAAGATCAGAGCAGCCGTAGTTCGGCTTACTACGGGGAGACTAGTTTAATCCTAACGTTATCATGCCAAGTTCGTCCTAAGGTTGAAGTTTGCAAAGGGGAAAACTAACCTAATGTTGTCATACATGGTTGCAAAGCCTAATGTCTATCACATTCTATCTTCAACAAGAAGGAATGGAGATCCTAAGGGAAAGGCAAAGGAAGCAACAGAAAACAGATGAAGTAACAACATACAGGAAATGCAGATTCATAACAGTAAACATGGAATGCAAGTGAGGGAGGCAAGTCATCTCAACCTCAAGCCCATAATGAATGGAAAATGGCCTATTATAAACATACAATCTTGGCCACAAGTGAATATAAAGAGATACGAGGCAATAAAACCTACGAATGACATACGTATACTACGATTTGGAATCATAACGCGCTATCACGGAAATATGGAACCTAATGGGAAATTATGTATGATAAAACCAGCCAATCAATGATCTACACATCCTATATAATGTCTATAATAAGCAATAGTAACCCTAGCGTTCACCACACAAACAATTCGAGGCCGTTGGAGCCAAAAGAAAAGCAAAGTCCGTTCGAAAGTCCAAATTATAAGTCCGAATACAAAAATATGGAAAGAATAGCAAATGGTGCTAAAAAATTCAAATAAAAATCTCCAATGCCCTACATCAAGTCACAAACCAGGGGTGAGAGATATCATAAAAATATCCAAAGAGAAATGGTCAAATAAGATGAAAACCTTGCAAGATATCTCATGTATACCAAAGGAAAAGTTAAAATGGAGCATGTCAAAGAAAGCATCCAAAACCAATTAAAATGGTATAATAAAATTCCCACAAAAATATATCACAATACCTCAACGTGTGTATGAGATTCCTGCAAAAGGATTGACATTTAAATTGTGTTTTGATAGGTCAAAGAAATTCAACAAAATGATAGCACCAGCATTGGCCTTTTTATGACGACCCAAATGTAAAAAATCTAAAGAAAATGTCAGAAAATGGTAAAATTATAATTCCAGTTTTATTAAATCCTAGACATCTTAAATATTCAGCACAAAAAAATGGGGGTCAAAAAGACTAATTTTCCTATTTTTTATGATTATTTGAAATCAGCATATAAAACAGACAAAATAAAAGAAACATTGCAATATGAGGAAATAAGAGGAAATAACATGAATAAATAAAAGTGCAGCTGCCAAGGATCGAACAGGGGTGTAGGGGGTTAAAAACGCTGAGTTGGCGTGCCACCTCAATTAATGAGGGATGAGGTGGCCGCGCATGTGGATTATTCCTGGCCGTGTGATGGTAGACCAAGTCAAAGTCTTTGCGCGGATCCAACGGCGTGACAATCATCTTCTTCATTGAGCTTTCCTTGGACATGAACGGTGCAGCGCTCGGCCGGCGGTGGGAGGGCTTACGACCATAATTCTTTATGGACCCCTATCTCTCCCGTTTCTCCACCAAATCCCACGTTTCTTTGATGAAAATTGCGTAGTTTTTCGAGGGGAATCCAAAGATATCATTATTTTCCCTTGATATGCGCTCTAGCTCAAAACCCGTGTATGGATCCATGAATGTCAAGAACATGAGATTGCCATGAAAATGAATCTTTCTTTACCAGAAACGATGTACTACTCAAGGGTGATGCAATGGTATGAAAATGACGCAAGAAAGGTTAGTAATTCGTGAGCTATGGTGAAAAGTATGTACCTCTGGAATTTGACTTCTAGAGCTTCAAATAATCACCAATTCTTTGAGAAAACTATATGGACACGTTCTATAATTGATGAGGAAGGTGTTTGGATGGAAAGAAAGCTTTGAATTGTTGTTAAACTAAAAAATCAATTTTGAGTTGGAGCTCACTTTTTCACATTACTATAAGCTTGTTCTTGCACCAAAAATGGCTAAAAAATGGTGGAATCAATTGTAGAAAGTATGTGGAATTGATTTGCAATGAAAGAATGAACAAAAATTGAGAGAAAGAAAGAATTGAATTTTTGAGTTTTCAAGTGTAGAAAAATGTGGGAAATGGAAAAATGGTGAAGAGGAATGCCAATTGCCTTGATTTTTAGTTTTTATATTCCTTGCATCATAAGGAAGGTTTAAGGCCCACAATAGTTCCTTGTTTCTAAGCCCAAGCCCAATATCCATTATGTTACTTGAATTGTAAGAAATCTCGAAATAGGCCATGATAAAATCCTCAAATGAAAAATGTAAAAGTGCCAATGTTCTTAAAACACGATTTCCATTCGAAATAAGCACAAATATGGACTTGTTTGATTAAATTTTGACAAAATACAAAACTAGGCCTTTTCACATGTTTTCACCAAAATCACTTTCATCGATCTTCAACCATGAGCTAGCCCATTAAAACCTTGAGGTTTAGTTGACCAAATGACCCCATTTGGAGCAACTTTCACGTTGGAGAAAAGTCCATTTGAGTTATGCAAAGTATTGAACTTGACCTGTAATTTTATGACCTATAATCATAGTTTTCCAACTCATTGATAATCTTCAGTTGGCCTCTAAGTCAGGGGATGAACCCCACACAAGCATCTGTACTTCTCAAGGGCATGAACCACATAGGCCTCTCTTGATGTATGTCACACTTGATCCCCTGCATAAATGCTAATGCAATGCTATGATGATGTTATGCTAATGCAAAAACAAGAAGGAAAAGGTTGGGCAAATTTTGGGGTGCAACACCTAGCTAGTTGAATTTATGGCCCCATAGAGTATTCAGAAGATGACTACAGTAGATAGGGTGTTGATATGCAGTCAGGCATCTATCCCGCAGTAGAGATTATGTATCCCCATAGGGTAAATGTTGTCAAATCAGAAGTATCTCACTAGTAATGAGGTGTACTTATCTCTAGCAGAGTAAGATTGAGATTATTCCCCAGTAGTAGAGTAAAGGTGAAGGTTATTCCTCGACAAGATCTATGTCATTGACTTCTCTCCCTAATTAGAGATTGATGTTGATTCCCTCGACGAATAAATCAGCGATGGTTGATATCCCTAACAAAGTCCAATGATCATAGGCATTCTTCAAAGTTATATTTTGAAACGATCTCCTAAGAGATGTCTTTCCCAATTCCCAGCAGAGTGGAAATTATATTCAGGAAGGCCATTCAGTTGGTTTTCCTCGGTAGTTTGTTGGCTGATTTTCTCAGCCCTCTTTTTGGTGGTGTTCTTTTGCATAGCATTTGCATTGCATCCACCCAAACGCGCAACATTTCCATTTTGTATGGAGCATTACGCCATATTCAAACATATGCATCCAAAGCATAAGCCAAGTTTGACACCTTTGTTGCCAGACATTTCTCCAGCAGATAACTGCATAATTCATGGGACTTTGTGGTACTTTACCCCTGGAAAATTCATTGATAGATTTTATCATCTTACTTTTATTCCCCAGCAGAGGTTGTTTATTTAAGCTTCTCTTTCCCTTAGTGGAGTATTATTTTCAGGTCGTGAGTCGGTTGATTTTACTTTCTGCCTATCACAGGTGTTGTATTCCAACTTTTGGTTGGTAATTCCCAGCTTAGTCGTTTCTTGGATGTTATTCCAACTTTTGGTCGATAGTTCATCGTTTCGTGGATGTTATCCTAACTTTTGGTTGGTAGTTCGTTGCTTTTCTTAGATGTTATCCCAACTTTTGGTTGAATGTCCTCTTTTGTTTCCCCTATGGAGCTGTTATCCCAACTTTTGGTTGGTAGTCTTTGTTGCGGTGAGTTCACCTTCGTCCGGCATTCCGGTGATTCCAACTTTTGGTTGGTAGCCTTCGCTTGATTCCAACTTTTGGTTAGTATAGCATTGTTGACAATTCCAACTTTTGGTTGGTAGTCTTCGTTTCCGGTGATCTTAAATTTTGGTTAGTAGCCTTCCCCCCAACTTTTGTCTGTTGTCATTTCTTGGATGTTATCCTAACTTTTGGTTGGTAGTTCGTTGCTTTTCTTGGATGTTATCCCAACTTTTGGCTGGTAGTCTTTTGCTTTTCTTGGATGTTATACCAATTTTTAGTTGATAGTTTGTTGCTTTTCTTGGATGTTATCCCAAATTTTGGTTGGTAGTCCTCTATTGTTTGCTCGGCAGAGCCGTTATCCCAACTTTTGGTTGGTAGTCTTCGCTGCAGTGAGTTCGCCTTCGTTCGGCGTTCCGGTGATCCTAATTTTATTTAGTAGCCTTTTATCCCAACTTTTGGTTGGTAATATTTTCTGATGATCCCAACTTTTGGTCGGTAGTCTTCATTATTTGTGTATTCACCTTTGGTCGGCATTTGGGTGATCCAAACTTTTGGTTAGTAGCCTGTCGTCACAACTTTTGGTCATTGCTCTCTCTGGTGATCCTAACTTGTGGTTAGTAGCCATTATTATCTCCTTGAGCAGTTACCATTTTCCATCCCAACTTTTGGTTGGTATATAGTATCCTTCGGTTATCCCAACATTTGGTTGGTACCCGCTACTTTTAAGTCCACCTTCAGCTGGCAATCACTTTATCCTATGTACATCCCCGCACTTTACAAATTTATGGATTTTTTTAGTATTCAATCACCTTTTACCTTGAATATTTGAAAGCGATCGCTTTTCATCACTCCAGGTCCAAGTTGTTCGAATAGGGGAAGATGTAGCACCCCAAAATTTTTCCATCCCTTTTTCCTATATTTTGGCTTATGTTTCATATCACTTTGCATTGGCATTAGTGCATAGCATTGGTTCCAGACAGGGGATCAAGGTATCTTGTTCAACACTCAAAGGAAGAACTTCATCTTCAAAATCTCAATCAAGGGTTCATGCTCAACTCTGTGGTAATCTTAAGTCATAAGGTTCCCTCATCATCAAGACAAGTCTCACAACCATTTGAGTCAAGAATTCAAGCATTGTTTACCTCCTCCTATCTTGTGGACAATTGGACTAGGGTTTTGGTTCAAAAGGATTTTGTGGCTAGTTCCTTGGGAAATACATGATTCTAAAGTTCAATACACATCTTAGGCTCCTCTACATGGATTATGTGTCATCACAAGCCATCACAAGAGCTCAAATCAGTGGAAATGATCCTAGGATTTCATCTGGTTAACAAAAGTCAATTGTGGTTCAATGGGGTCAAAATCTTAGATCTCAAGGTCAACCAAGGTTATATTATGTCTTTTCAAGTGATTTAATGTGTTTGGAACAAGAAAAGTCAAGAGGAAACATAAAATCATGAGATTGGTTGAATTAGGGTTTTATGTGAACTTTTTCTAAGTGTGGAAAACCCTAAGTTCTAGCCACTTTGCAACTTCCATAACTTTCTCATCCTTGATCCAATGGAAGCAAACTTGTTATCAAATTAAAGAGTACATCATGAATTACAAATTTGTGGAAGGAAGAAATTCCAAAAGATCCATAGTTTGAGATATATGATGGGCTAAAGTTGAGAAAATGGATATTTTGACATTCCAACACTTAGAATTTTTTCTAAGTATAGAAATTCAGCTTGAAGTACCTACTTTCAAGCCTAAATTACACGGTGATACAAGCTTTAAATGAGTTTTCCTACTCATTTACCATGCTTGTACCATTTGGAGGCATTTTGGCCAAAAGAAGGAAAGTGACAAAATGTACAAAACTTGCTCACTACTCATGCTAAACATCTCCACCAATTTCATGCTTATTCTGATCTCTTTCCGTTCTCCAAAAAGTAACAATAACCACCTAAATTGACACTGAATTCGTGCCACTCTCACCACTCTCCATTTTGTTTCAAACTTTTCACCACAAGCTTTTAACCACAGTTAAAGCTTCTTAACTTCACTAACCCTTAGTATAAAGCCTAAAATCCCTAAAGGATAGTGGCAGCCACTCCATTTGTTTGAGATGAGAACCCTAAAGCTCTCTCACTTTCAAAATTTTTCTCTCTTCGAATCCTATTTTGCAAGGCTTATTTCATCATTTTTTTTCTTCATTATCATTGTCCTTTAAGCTCAAGGAAGGAAGAGGGAGGGTTTTAGTGGAGGTTTAAAGCAAGGTCAGAAGCTATATAGTTCTCCATTGTTGGTAACTTTCCCTAACCTTTTTTCTTTCATGTTGAACGTGTTATAAACTTTTTTTGGTGTTTCTGAAGCCCTCCATTGATGGAGGCAATGTTTGCATAGGTGTTGTGCTTGTTTGCTTAAGTTTCAGTTTAAGTGAAAAACTTTTGTGATGTGTTTTCAACATGTTAGACATATTTTAAATGAAAATGGAGATGATATTTGGGATCTACATGAAAACTAGGTGGGACAAGAACTTTGTTTGTGTGTTTTGACATGGTTTTTAGAAAGCTCTGGCAAGCTCGTGCCGGAGAATACGATCAGAGTAAATCTCTGGCGTCTAGGGTTTAACTCTGATGTGGCTGGGTTGACTCTTGGACCATGCTGAGTTGTTGCGCGTGTGTCATCTGCGTGTGCATCCTTGTATGACGTGGAGGACATATCAATTAGTGAAACGACTCGTTTCACTTAGTTGCTGATTTTGTTTTGTTTTTTGGGTGGGCTTTGTTGTTTTTGCTTTTGACACCACCCAGTAAGTGGCCCAGTGCGCACTGAACAGGTTTCCCTTTGATTCTAATATTGCCATTGCACCCCCATGGCTTATTTCTCCTTATTTTATTTTATTTTTGTTCCTTTTCTTTTTAATTTTATTTTTAATTGTTCCAACCATTTTAAAAATCTTAAAAAATGTGTTTCTGAATATTGAATGTCTTATGATATTTTTTATATTTTTATATTTTATTTTTAATTAATTTTGGTATTTTATTTTTAATTACTTATGAAGGGTGTTTTGTTTGAATACCATGAATTAGAGTTTATGTTGTTGAGGCCTTTTGTGTGATTTCTTGAGCCATGCTTTTGATCATCTTTTGGCACATAAATGAGAAATGTTTGGGTGTTGGTTTTATGCTTGAATGATGTATTTTAATTTGTTTTCTTATGGATTAAATTGGCCTTTGATTTGTGCTCAATTGTTACATTATACATGCCTTGTTAAGTGGATTTAATGATGCATCTGAGCAAATCTTGTTGAGATCTTTTGCACACTTTGTCTTGATGGTTATAAAATGAGTTAGAGCTTTTTGTTGGATTTTATTAGGTAATTTTTCTATTTTTGATTGATGCCTAATTGTGACTTGGTTTTGGATTGTATATGCATAAGACTTGACCTAATTTGAATCCATTTTGTCTACTTGTGTTTAAGTGAAGCTTAAGATGATTTGTTTATGTGATAAAATGATGTCTTAACTTGGTTTAAGCTTTGGATTCAATTTCATTTGATTATTTTTCAATTTATGGTTGAATTTCCAAGTTGATGATGTTTTGGCCTTGTTCCTTTGGTGTCCTTGACCTAATCCTTTGAGTTGTTTTCTTACATGATTTAATGGATGCTTGTGGACTATTTTATGTTTTGAATGACATGTTTTATTGTTTAATCTCCATGACATGATATCCATTGTATGGTCATTTCTCATCCTTTCCTTCACTTGATCTTTAGTTTTCTTTGAAGGGGTGATTTGAGTGTTTCCTTGAGCACAATTTGAACATGATCCTTTTTGAATTTGGTTAATATCTTGGAAATGAATATGATATGCATAATTTATGTTTGGTTCTAATATTGATGATATGATGTGCCTTGCTTGATCATTTGTGCTTTGTGCCTTGCTTGAACATTTCCTTTTCTTTAAGGATGACTTTGGTATATGTTTGCTTAGTCTTGATGCATACTTTGAGCTTGATCTTTGAGATTTCTTTTTGTGATTAATGTGTTGATGATGGATTGGTGTACATGATTATGTTTCTTCTCTCACTTGGTTTCATACCTCAATCTCACATGTTTGATCATTTGAAGTGTGTTTTTCATGAGCTAGTTATTGCTATTTGTTTGGACATTGATAAGATGTATGCTTGACACTCTTGTGCACATTTTATAATTTTTGAATTGAGTTGAACATGATATTATATTGTTACTGCCCTACTTTCTTTCTCATTTCATTTGACTTCATTTCCCTTTGCTTGATGATTGATAATACTTGTTGTTGGACTTTGAGTCATTTGTGTGTGCTTGTTACTTTGTCTTGCCAACTTATTTTGACTTCCAATCTTTGAGTATGGTTTGGCATGTATGAATTTTCTTGTTACTTTAACATGATGTTGATGTGAGCCTTGTATGATTGAGATGTGTGCTTGCTTGATGCCTTTTGAGTTTGAACTCCAATTGTTTGTATACTTGGTGTTTCATCTTTTTCATTCTTCATCTCTCACTTTTCTTTCTTCTCTTTATTTTCTTGAGACTTGGTTAAGTCTTGATTTTGTTTTCATTTTCGATTGATTAGTATGGTTTTTAGTTGTGCTTATTCACATGATCCCTTAGGATTCCTAGTTCCACTTAATTTCTGATTAAGTTGGAGGTAAGAGAGACATTAGACTTTCAATCCTTTGCATGATAACAATTAGGATAATCCCTTATTAACCTCAACTTTAGGTCCATCATTTGTATGATAATATTAGGTCAACATCCCCTTCATCTTAACTTTAGGACCACTTTGTATGATAATATTAGGATTTTCAGTTTCCCTTTAGTGTTTTCTTTTGTGTCTTCTCTTCTCATCTCAAATAACTCTAAGACACTTAATAAAGAAAGATGAACGTTGTGCACCACGAGCCTTAAGTATATGGGAAATGATGAGTGGGGGTTTCTCCTCACTTGTCTAGAGTGTTTAGCATATTCCCTTTGGGCGATATGTGTCGCTACTGCGAAAATCGGCGCCGGCTGAACAGAAGAGTCGCCACCGTGCGTTATTTATCCCAAAGGAGGGAAAGGAAAGCTCGAAGTAAACCTACCGCAAAGACGGGAAAGGAATGGTCATCGCAACCAAATCCTGGATTCGGGAGTCGGTTACGCAAGGGGAAGGTATTAGCACCCCTCACGTCCGTCGTACTCGACGGGATCCACGCTTCTTGGTTTGTCTAAAGGATGCAAAACAATCTACCTACGACTGCTAAATCTAAACGGGAAGAAACTGACTCGATAGAGCATCGCACTCTATGCCTACGTATTCTCAGGAGAGAAAGTCAGAGTCATCGTAGTTCGGGAAATTACAGGGAATTGGCTCGCCAAGACTTCGCGTCTTGTGCCTACGTACTTCCACACAGCGTGAAAGATCAGAGCTTCTGTAGTTCAGGCTAACTACGGCTAGACAGGGTGCTCTCGATCACACAGGGGTGAGAGATTAAGAGTTGGCTTAAAAGGTACGGGAACTTACGGGAACTAGAACTACGGTCTGGTCTCAAATGCACAAGGGCAAGAGAAAGGGAAACATCAGTCGTCAGCGGGACAGTCTCGATCGCACGGCAGCGAGAGAACAGAGAGGTTAGTTGTTAGTGTGCTCGCTAGGATATCGCATCCTATGCCTACATATTCTCATTAGATATGAGAAATCAGAGCAGCTGTAGTTCAGCCTACTACAGCTAAATGGGGAAAAAGGGAAAAGGGAGCTCGCTAGGATATCGCATCCTATGCCTACGTACTCTCGTCCGGCACGAGAGATCAGATCAAACGTAGTTCGATGGGAAAACAAGACTCGATTGCACGGGGGCAAGAGAAGGGGTCTCGATCGCCTGAACGCGAGAGAAAAGGGGTTTCGATCGCATGGGGCGATAACAAAGAGGAAGCAGGCCTACGCCTAAACGGGAAGGAACCCGGGACACACACGCAAGAACCTAAGAAGAAACTCCTCAGCTGGCATTTCCTTCATATCTAACGATATAGCTCACAACACTCGACGGTTTCCTGAAGACTTGAATAAGACGATGATGATGTTGAACGAAGCAGCTCCTGGGCTCCTGACGTGCGCACAAGCTCCATTCCAATCTTCTCCTCTCTGGATCTTTGATGATAATGCTCGAATCAAGACCAATGTAATGCTTAGACCGTCATGGTTCGACTTATACGAGAAATCGAACTCTCAGAGGTAGCGTATTGATGTCCGTGTCAAAGACAAGATAGAGAAATGATATCGAAAATCATTCTCCAATTGAATCGTGTCACACGGCCAGCCAGAAATAAAATCGAGAATAAAATCGGATAGAAAAGAAAATAGGAGAGAAAATAGGAGACAAATCCACTAACAAATGGAAATAAAATGCTACTCCTAAAATACGACAATTAAATTCTCCTAAAGGAACTATATCCTAAAAAGAATTAAATCTATAAATCTCCTTAACCAGAAATTAACTAAATCCAAAATTCTCTTAAAAGAAAATTAAACTAATTCCCTAAATGAAAATATTATCTAGAAAATCTATTCTATGAATTATAATATTCCAACTGATATTAAACTAATCCTAGAGAAAATATTACAATTAAGATGTCCCTACAAAGAATAAAAATAGATGCAGGGAGGGGGGTGCATTGATTGTTACAGGGGGTATGGCTAGTAAAAAAATACAAAAGAAATTGGGCCCAGCCCAACAACTAACAGCCAAAAAAACGGGGAGGGGTGAATAGCACAAATGGGAGTGTTATGCAGAAAAACGCGAATTGGGCTTAGAGAGGCCCAACGCCCAACTCTCAGGTCCACTCTCCTTTCTCATTCACACTATCAGAAACGAACGACCCCTAATCTCCTTCCACTCTCCAAAACACTGTTCACACAAAAACCCTAGCGCCGCTTCTTCTCTCAATCTCTCAATCCTATCTTCGTTTCTCAAACTCCATTTTATTTTACAAATCCTCAAAACAAAAGAAAGAATCACCAAACAGCAAACAAACTGAATCGAGACGTTTGATGATCGTTTGAAGCTTTTCTGGAGGAAAATGTTTGATGAACTGGATGAGCGTGATGAACACGAAGAACAATAACATGCACCCGGAAAAATTTGTTAGACGAATGAAGATTGATGCCTTTCTGGAATTGCGCTTGAAGAAAATGATGAAGATCAATGAACGTGATGAAGATCCGTGAAGTGATGAAGAATCTAGACACAGTTGCAGCAACGATGAACATTCTTGAAGGAGATTTGAAGGATTTGGATGAAGTTGATGACGATTCTGGACCCAGAGTCGAAGATATGGATGAACATGGATGGATCTTGGATGAAGACCTTGAAGGTTGATGAAGATCTGGAGATCTTTGAATTTCTGGAGATTTGCGATGAACACGATGAGGATCTGATAGTTGAAGATCATGATCTTGAACAAATTTCTGGAAACTGAGTGAAGAACTGATGATGATTACTGAAATCGCATGTTGGAGAACTTTGAACGATGACTTATGGAGGATCTTGTTGCTGTTCTTGATGTTTGTTGGAAAATCTTTTGAAGAGTGATGAACACGATGATGACGATCCGTGAACATCATGAAGAACACAACGAAGATCCGGTGATAAATTGATGAACGATGTTGAAGATCTTGGTGAAGAACTGAAGATTATTGATGAAGATCGTTGAAGATCTTGGTATGTTTTGCAGTTTCCGGCGAGGCTCCGGCGACGGTTGTGGTGGCCGGAGGTGGTTGCATGGCCGGCGGCAGGGTCTCCGGCGAGTTTGACCGGTGGCTGCAGGTGGCAAGCATGCAGAACAGGGAGAGAGGAAAGGGGACGCGTGGCGCATGCCGAGAGAGGGAGAGAGACAAGTGGCAGAGAGAGAGTGAGACTGAGGGTGAGTGGAAAATAAGGTGGCCTGTGATGAAGAAGCCACGTGTGGCTTGCATGCAGCATGCAGAAAGTGGAAAGTGAGGTGGGAGGAAGAGTGAAGCACGCGTGGCATGCTATATATAGTGACATGTGGCAACTGGACTTGGGCTTCTGAACTTTGGACACTTGGCCCATTATGCAGACTCAATGTACTCAATTAAGGACTATGGACTAATAAAAATCAAACGAAAATTAGTAATGAAAACTCAATTGATGCTAATGCTGATTAATGCTAATTAATAAAACGAAAATGAATGCATTGATTAAACTAATCTAACCCTAATAAACTCTATTAAAAGAAATCTATTAAAACTAAACAATTAATATCTAAACCAAAATCTATTTAAATCTATATTAAAATATTTTAAAAATCTATTTAATTTCTAGAACTATATTGAAAATCTATTAACAATACTATTCTATTTAAAATCTATATTAAAACTATATTAAAACTAGAGAAATTATTTAAAAAGAAATATCTATTAATATCTAACATGAATTATTCTAAAAATAGAAAAATTGTTATTAAAACTCTATTAAAAGAATTAAAATCCTAGAAAAATGATTAAAATTCAATTAAAATTCTAGAAAATAAAGGAAAGATCTAAAAAGGGCAATAAAGCTGATTAAATCGATTAGAGAACAACTACACAATCATAGTGAAATAAGCGGTAAAAACCGGGCACCGAAATATCCTCCAAAACAACAGCGTGAGCTGAAAACACAGAGACGAGCACAAATTCCCAAAATACACTTATTCGAACTGGCCTGAACTGCCTAAAATGCCAGGACAGGCTGTAATCCCGATAAAATCAAAAAACGACTGAAAAATGCAATGTACGCGGTATGCGGTATGCGAATGCAAAATGCGTCGAAACATAAACCAGATATGGGAACCGGTTGGTCAAATTTTGGGGTGCAACAGCTGCCCCTATTCAAACGGCTTGGACCTGACTGGGTGAAGAGCGAACAACCTTCAAACATTCGAGGTACGAGATGGTTGAATACCACAGAAACCCTGAAATTTGCCAACCGTGGAGATAAACTGTAAAACTACTTGAGAAGCAACGTCCATTGAACTGAATCTGGTTGTTACGGCAACAACTGGTCAATTATCTGATACAATTGGTCTTAACATCAATCACCTGTGTGACGCCACGGGAACTGAGCTATCTTCGCAAAAACACCTTCGTCCACCACTGGACTAACTTTGTCAACACCAGAAGAGAAACCAATTCGTCAACACGCATAGAGATTCTGTCATCTGCCTGATTACAGGAAAGTTCATCCGCCTGTTTCATACGGGAAAGCACATCTGCCTGATTCATACAGGAAAGTTCATCCGCCTGTTTCATACGGGAAAAGTCATCTGCCTGATTCATACAGGAAAAGGTCATCCGCCTGTTTCATACGGGAAAAGACATCTGCCTGATACATACATGAAAGTTCTTCCGCCTGATTCTTACGGGAAAACATAACACATCTGCCTGATACATACAGGAAAGTTCTTCCGCCTGTTCCTTACGGGAAAACATAACACATCTGCCTGATACATACAGGAAAGTTCATCCGCCTGTTTCATACGGGAAAACAATAACCTTGGATATAACTTCCTAGCCTGTTCGCGGCAGTAGCTAACTCCACTGGGGATGTTCTGAAAAATAAATGCCCGACGCCCGCTTCGACAACAAGTGACCACTTCTGAACTCTTGATTTATGAAACCCGGAAATGTTGCAGCGACAGCAAACCTGAAGAAAGACGCTCCGCTGACCGGATAAGAGAAACGTCGACCAGTAACTCTGTGGGGGATAATAACAAGAACTGTATCATCGCATGTCTCATGGCGAGACCTCGATCATCTGGTGATAAATCTGAACTATAACTTCATACTCCTGCTGAGAAACACCCATGAAAGCAAAAGGTTAACCAATCTGATTTGTGTTTCAAAATGCATATGTTTGGAAATGATGCAATGCTCCTTACGGCATGGAGGTGCTATGTGTTTGTACAGATGCAAATATGACGGTATATGCAAGTGCAAATGCAAGCTCGAGCTGCCAGAGAACACTGGGTATAAAACCGCTTGGCAAAATAAATGCCGAAGGCAACGTCAACTCCAACTGAGGGGTACCGGGTGTCATAGAATCATCTCAGCAAAATAAATGCTGGAAAAGCGAGACCAACTTCCATGGGGAAGACCCAATCCTGCTGCGGGACGGCTCACAAATTTATCGTTACGAGCTCTGTAGGGGATGATCAACCTGACAGAGGAATGACAACCTGCTGGAGGAGGGAAGGACGACCCTGCACGGGGGCGCTCTTTCTAAACCCTCGATAACCTGATTGTACTCTGTGAGGCTTACCCAAACTGGGGTTAAATGTGCACAGCTCAATGCTGAGAATGCCCCTACTGTCAGGGATATCCATTCTGACCTGCTGAGGATACTCCTGATCCTATTCTGCGGAGGAATAACTGCGATCTAGCTATTTTGGGGACAATACGTGACTTCTATCTGCTGAGGAGAGTAATCCTGATTCAACATTAATCGGGAAACTGGTATTAATCGAACCTTGTATCGAGGAACGCGACACCACGCGAGTCACTAGGAATTATCGTGTCAGGTATTTTTTAGGCTTTTTCTAGTTTACGGATGAAAATAGGTTATTAACAAAATGGTTTTAAAGGGAAAATACTAGACGGGGCTAGCTTTCAAAGATGGACTACCAGGCGAGAACTGATAGCAAAAATAGGTTAGGTTATCGGACGAGAATGAATTTATGGGTGGAACATCAGACGAGGCTGACCGGATGATAGGTTAAGGAAAGGATGACCAGACGGGGCTGGTTTGGAAGCTGACGTGCATCATACGAGAACTGATACAACAAATAGGTTAAAGAGACGGTGACCAGACGGGGCTGGTGGAAAGCTAACACACCTCAGATGAGAACTGAAGTTTACAGAAAGGTTGTGTCGCGGTGAAATTTGGATACCAAGCTATTGATTAACTTGAATCTTTAATTCATTTGCAACCGAACTTTGATTTATCCAAAGGAGGGGATAAAGATCGAAATTCCCACAATGCAATGCAAATGCAAGGTTTAGAGAGTTATAGGTTCGGGGGTTGGTTAAACTTAGGGAAGGTACTAGCATCCTAAGTTTCTGTAGTACTCTACAGGAACCTCTTATTTTATATTGTTTATTGCTAAGCGTTTATCTGCTTAAGGGATTAAAGACCCTAGTGGTTTGTTTCTAAGTATACTCGATAAGATGTCGCATCTTATGCCTACATATCCTTACAGGAGTGGAATCAGAGTATGTTGTAGTTCACCCTAAAGGGTTAGAGGAGCTCTTTGACTGTGGTCAAAGTTCCTACGGGTTTAGGGTAGTTGTTTTGATTGGGTTTAGGAGAAGAGATGAGTCTTCATGTTAAGGGAGATGTAACCACCACAAATGTAAAAGGGGTTGTAGGAAATGGTCTTTGCATCGTCTTAAGAAAAGGTCTTAAATACTCGGATGGTCGCCAAGTATGCCTTTATCGCTCTTAAGGCAAAGTTCCTACATGTTTGATTGTATTGTTGTGGGGGTGGAGATTATATCTCACTTAAGATGATTAATATCTTTTCTCTAATGTGTTTGGAAAAGTTTGTATAGTTGTATGTGTTGTTTCTATGCTGTAAAGATTAAGGTCCTTCCTATGGGGTAGGTCCTAAACTTAAATGATCAACTTGAATGGAATCAAGGATCGTAGGGAGTATGATGCAAATGATGTGCAACTACACACAAATGTTGACTTATGTGTAGGGTTTTCCTTTGGACGAATGCGATACGATAAATGTAAAGGACGGTAATGTAAAGGCAATAAAATAAATTGCGGAAGAGTAAATTATACACATACGCATGAAAGCGCTAGGTGAGTGTGTGAATTGTGTATGTGAATGTAGATAAAGTAAAGCGTGCATACGCATGAAAGCGCTAAATGTGTGAATTGTGAATGTGTAAGTGTAGGTGTGCACGATTAAATTGTATTTTACGAAATTGGTTGATTAAATTAATGGGAAAGTTGTATTATTTGTCTTAAGAAAAATGATTTGATAAGCTAATTTGAGAAAGGTTGGATTAGGATGATTTTAGACGAGATTAAAATTAGATTTTTATAAAATTGTTATTATCGTATAGAAGTTAATTTACTTAAAAAGAAAAAAATTAAAAGGGTTTAGTTATATGTTATCTAAATTATGAAAATGACTTTCTTGTTATATAAATTTTTTATTTAAGTTATTATAAAAGGTTATTTTTTACTATTGTTTATTTTATTAAAGTTGTTTTTTAAATAAGTGAGATGTTCTTTTTTATAGAATAATATGACTAATTTTTATTATATAAAAGAAATTGCTAAGTTGATAAAAAAAAGAAATTAAAAGGTGATTAGAATAAAAAGAGTTTGAATAAACTAATTATAAAAAAACTTGAAAGGTTCTTATTAGTTGTTTTTAAAAGTTTATTTAAATGCTAAATAGATTTTATTATTACTTATAGATAAACTGGTGAAAAAAACATATTATTTAATTAAGATGTTATTAATTGAAAAAAAATTAATTAAATAGCAAAAAGATTTTAAATAAGATAAACTAATTAAATAAAAGATAAAGGTTGTTAGTTTAATTTTTTTTAAAGATTAATTATTAGTCATAATTAATTAAGTCAAATTTAATAGAGATTAAAAAAGATTTAAGATGTTATTTAATGGCGATTAATCATGCTTTAGTGGGCTAATTAGCAGGTTAGGTTATTAACGGCTGATTTAGTGTGTTTAGTGGATGTGGTGAGTGTTAGTGATTGCAATACGTTAACAAATTACAAAAAAATAAAAAAAAAACTTGAAAACCCTAGATCCCAAATCACCCTCTCCGCCGTGATTTCCCGATTTCGGTTCCTCCCCCCCAAAATCGATTCAAGCCATTTCGACTCTTCTTCTTCTTGCGGTTTCGCCTTCACTTTTAATATGGAACCTGCAACAATCAACTCAAAATATCAATATCATAAGGAACTTTAATGTACACGATGGTTTTACCGAGATAAGGGAGCGGCGGCCGGTGTTGGAGTTCCGACGGCGGTCGTTGATGGACGGAGGCGCCTTTCGCGAGCTAAGACAAGATAAGTCTCCTAGCTTGGTTCCTCGGTTACGAGATTTGGCTTGTGATAACTCTAGGGTTTGATGTTCTCTGCTTCGTACGATAGGGTTTTTTTGCATGCCCCTTTTCTCTTCACTTTCATCTCTTTATATAGGCCCCATGAGGATTAATGTCTTGTTTAAAACTTGATTGAAGGAGTTGAATGCTGATTTCGATATTCCTATTTGGGTTGCATCAGATTCGAAATCTTTCCTTTTTGGTGATTGTAATAATGGCTTGTTTGATTGATATTCAAACCTTTGATTCAAATGGGCTAGGATTCGATTTGATTCTGAATAGAATCTCCTATCTCCAAAGGATATTCTCTGATTTGCTTTTGATAACTTGATTTTGGTTTGGCAGGTGTGGAAAATAATTAAATTATTGGGTCAGCTGATGGATCTAGAAGCCCAAAAAAGGGGGTGTTCGTGTTTGGGTACGAGAATGCTGGTGATGCCCTTGGTTATTTGACTTTTTCTCTTCTTCTTTCAGGCTGTTACTTGATTTGGAAGCTGCCAGTTCTGGGTCATTGTCGGGGAAGGTATAACTGCGATGATGACTCATAAGTCTGAGCTTGTGGCTGTGTTGTTGGTATCTCGGTTTGTGTTGGAGAAGGAATTCTGTGGATGGTTACCCTGCTTGTCTAGTTTTCGAATTTACCAATGCCCGGTGATGAGTTAGTATGAGGGCCACGTTTGCCTTGGTTGCCGCTTTAGGTCCTGCGTTGCCGTTGTTTGCTTGTTAAGTTGAGTGGTGCTGGTTCTGCAGTTGTTGCCTGTTCTAGCTAATGCTTCTTATAACTGGTTTGTGCCCGATGTGGGTACTGCCCGTTTGGGGTTGATTGCAGCCTTGAACTCGTTAATTTGTTGCAGCTTGAGGTTATTAATTTGTTGGTTTGTTGGTTAACTCCATCCTCGTGTTTTGCAGGCGTACTGATTATTTGTGGTACGTAATGGAGATATCTTCATCAGGAAAACTCAGGACCCCACCATGTATTTGTTGCTCCAAAGGTAGATTATTGCTACTGATAAGAATTGGGGCGAGGCAGCCTGGGATGCTTTCTCCCTCTCTTGTGCTGGCTGCTGATACATGCTTCTTATTGTGTTCCAAATTGACTGCGACTCGTGCTGTCAGTTGTTGTTGTTCACCTGTTGCTGAATGTTTGCTCGCAGTTAGCATTGTTGCCTTGATAACTTTTCTATTCTTTCTTCAGGTTGCTTGATGATTGGTTCAGAACCCATTTGGTCTTAGCTCCGGTGCCGGGAAACGTATAACGGTGATGACGACTTGATAGTCTGAACCATATTGGTGCTGTCGGATGTAGTTGCCTTGCGAATTGCATTGAGTTGTTCGAAACAGTTGCCTTATTTCAATTTTCGATGCTCGGTAGGGAGTTTGATAATGGCCATGGTCATAGTCCTCCCGGCCGCTCGAGTCTCATGCCCGATAATGAGTTGAGCTGAGGGCTGAAGTTAAATCTTACTCCCCTTTAGATTTCACTTTATTTTTGACAGCATTTGAATGACGGTTGTGTTGCTTTGACAGGACTTGATAGTTCCTACTCTGTGGACAGTATCTTGTGGTAACACGAGGGGCGGATTATGGAGTTGTGAAATTTGCGAAATGCAGGATGCTTGATGTATTGATGTTTACATTCGGTACCGAAATGTTGATGTTTACCTCCGTACTGCAACCAATACTATTATGTGTACTGCTCCTGTTATTGTCTGTTGTTGAAGAACTATCTAGTTATTGCTGGAATGCTAGCTTGCTAATTGCAAGACCTTACTTGCTGATACACTTTTGTCATAGCCACTGTAGTTGCTTGCAAAAAACTGAAATACCTGTGGTTGTGATATCGAGATGCTTGGTCACACTTTGATAGTCCTCCCTTTTATCAAAGATACCGATACTGTTAATTTCAGATATTATCCTGTCTTACGCCGTTGCCGGAGGTCCGTCTGGTGTTCAGTAGGGAGTCGGCGACAACTTCGGTTGTTGTCCTTCCGGCTGCTCAGACTTCACGCCCAATGATGAATTAAATCTGAGGGTTGAACAAATCTTTAATTCTTAATCTTCTTGAATTCCCCTTTTTTTTTACTGCTGACATTCTGATATTGTTCTGCTGATAATTGTATGCAGGGTTGCTGGGGTTAAATTGCATTGAGGCAACTGGAGATGGAGTTGCGTGGTCGCGTCAAAACGTCGGCGTTATGCTTGCAAGAACGGCCTTAATTATCACAAATGTCCTTTCGAACAAAATTCATTTGCATCATGTGAGCGG
This sequence comes from Lathyrus sativus, assembly GCA_963859935.3. Classification (NCBI taxonomy): domain Eukaryota; kingdom Viridiplantae; phylum Streptophyta; class Magnoliopsida; order Fabales; family Fabaceae; genus Lathyrus; species Lathyrus sativus. Next base: position 949,639,942 of record OZ012735.1, read on the forward strand.
TGGCTGCTACGTGCGACTCCCCTCCTACTTCGATTCAGCTTTCCACGAGATTGCCATGGTGTAACAGAACAGATTCTCAAAGTATTTTTAAAGTTGCATCTGCATAGTTGAGAGGAAAGTCGGAAGGTGGTGTACTTGGAACGAGACCTCTGTGTCTTGCGAGTCGAGTAATAGGATTGTATTAAATATGTTTTGTTAATGTCAAGGCCTTCAAATGTTAATGCTTTGGGCCATCTTGTATTATTGGATTTTTGAGTTAAATATCAATCCTTTCAACTTGTCCGTTTGGTTATACCCTTTGAACTCATTATCATTACTTTTGAATCTCGCGAAGACATGTGCTAACCTCTTGTAGTCTTGGAGTTTTGAATTTTATACGTTAAAAAAAAAAAAGTGGCACGGTTGACTTGAACATTATTGCAAAAGGTGATTGCATAAGCATGAATCTTCAATGAGGTCCTTAATTATAAGGTTACTTTGGTAATGTGAATACTGCCACTTGGAGATGGTTTTGGTGAATGCCACATAAGAATTTCCTCGTGTATGTAACTTGGACTGTTAACTTTAACTTCTTGCTCTGAGCTTGTAATAAATCCCTCCATAGGCTTGAAATTGACTTAGTAGCACGAACTTCTGATTCACATATTCTTGAGTCTACAACTTTTGAAATTTATGCGCCTGCATACACTTGTTAGTGACAATAACATAAATATGAAATATAACGTCAAATGACGTAAGAGACGCACAAAAGGAGGTGAGATCTTGTGGTCAAAAATTAGGGTGCAATAGATGCCCCTATTTAAGTTACTTCTATTCGGAGATATGGGGATTGAAATCTCCATCTCGACGAGATAGGAGGTACTTAAATAAAAATATTGCACGAATTTTTGGCCCTAAGAGATCACCGTATGCAAATGATATGCGATGATATGAGAATGCAAGACAGACGGGTCCTGTGAGGAAATGATGTCACAGGGGAGCAAATAGACACAACAAGACTCCGCGGGTATGGGAAACGAAAATCACTGGGGAAATCTCCAGGGGTATAATAGTATCTCATATACCGGGGACATAGTGATGAGAAAGTGGCTTTTAGTCGAAAGATATGCTTATTGTCATAATGTTGTGGTTGGTAATAACCCAAATGAACTGAGTTGATGGTTCATCCTCATTTTTCTTTTTCTCTTTTCTTGTTTTTCTGCATATCTTTTCTTTTGGAACTCAACTTGAAATAGTAAAATGTATGACTTCCCCTTGCACCATGGTATGGGGACCATGAGCCGGTCTCGGTCTCTGATGTCATTGTAGTTGTAGATGTTGTTGTAGTTGTTGAGCTTCCCCGAGCATCATGATATGGGAGTCATGCGCCGGTCTCGGTCTCTGATGTCGAACTTCCCCTTGCACCATGGTATGGGAACCATGAGCTGGTCTCGATTCCTGATGTCGAACTTCCCCTTGCACCATGGTATGGGAACCATGAGCTGGTCTCGATTCCTGATGTCGAACTTCCCCTTGCTCTATGGTATGGGAACCATGAGCTGGTCTCGGTTCCTACCCAAAATGATGGAAACTCGTGAGAGCGTCTTCAAAGAGGGGTGGTAAATTTATAGATTGTAGATTGTATGTTGTAAATTGTAATGTTGATGTAGAATTGTTGATGTAAATGTTGTAGATGTAATCTGTAATTGTAGAATTTTGTAGACGTGATCTTGTACTTGTAATTGTAGATGCAATTTGTATTGTATTAGCAATTTGTAGAATGTGCACCGGGGATCTTCAAAAGAGTTGTAAACCGGTTGATACGTGGAGTGTCCTCTTGTAAGGAGATATGTCATTGATTGTACTCATAATGAACCCTCTGGGGAAGATCATTTCTTAAGGAATATCTTTGCTGTAATTGTAAAAATATGTGAGATTGTTGTAGCAGAAGTCCTCAAATGGGGAAGTATCTGTAATGTCCCTTGGCTCGATAATCTTGAAATAATCCACTGGGGATAGACAGATTGTCTTGAGGAAGTTGTTGTTTGTCGTTTTGAGGGTAGATCTGCCTAAAACGAGTTGTTCAAATAAAGAGGCCTTCTGTTTTTCGACTGTAAGTTGTTGAAGAGATCTTGTAATGTTGTTGAAGAAACGTTGCATCTTCAATGGTGATCCTCATGACGTCAAAGTGCAAAGTAAATGCACTCTTGATCCATGCTCAAAAGCTGGAGATGTTCATAGCGTGATTGCTAAAGACCGAAGTTCAATTCGGGAAATAACCGAAGAGAAACTGTCAAGCAAGACTCAACCATAGAGGCATAAACTCCAATAGGAATGTACTGAAACAACTGCCTTCCACGAGGATCGAACTTCGTGGGGAAATAGAAATATTGAGTTTTTTTCTGCTTAGGGCTGACAACTCTATTTGGAAGGAGTAAGACGCGCCCAAAATACCCACGGGTAACCGCAATCGAAGAGATAGAGTAAAACAAACAAAGGATGCACAAAATGCCGATGTTATGTTATCTACTTATATGATATGCGTATGCTCATGTTTGCGCTGACAAGTCGAGAGGGACACATCATTTATGCATGGGGAAATGCTCGAGCCTTATCTCCGCAGGTCATTCGAACGAGAGTGACCTTCACTCTCAGATGGCATAATCGTCAATAGTCTAGTCAACTTTCTGCGAGTAAGGGTGAGCATTGGCGGTCATCCTCTCGTTATTCATATATCAAGTAGAGAAAATTTTGAAAAGGTTTTAAATCAGTTAGGATTTTGCTATCAAGATCACATATTTAGTAAAGGAAAACTTTTTATTGAACGGCGGGCAGCGGAAAAGCGTGACCCGATATTACAGTGTTGGAAAATGATATCGATTACATAGAGGGAATAATGTCTTGCTTCTCCTAAACAAAGTATTTCTTGACAGCGTCCGTATTCACGGGGCGAGCGATCTCTTCTCCATCCATTGTTGCTAACATCAAAGCGCCTCCAGTCAAGACCCTTTTGACTACATATGGTCCATCATAATTCGGGGTCCATTTTCCTCTGACGTCAGTGAGGAAAGATTGGATTTTCTTGAGCACAAGGTCACCTTCCCTGAATACCCGGGGTCGAACCTTCTTGTCAAACGCTTTTTTCATCTTCTGCTGATACAGCTGCCCATGGCATAGCGCAGCCATCCTCTTTTCTTCGATTAAGTTTAACTGATCATACCTGTCCTGACACCATTCTGCCTCTGATAATTTGGCCTCTACTAAAATTCTCATAGAAGGAATCTCAACTTCTATTGGGAGTACTGCTTCCATACCGTAGACAAGCGAAAATGGAGTTGCCCCAGTTGATGTACGTACCGTCGTACGATATCCATGTAAGGCAAGGGGGAGCATTTCGTGCCAATCTTTGTAAGTAACCACCATTTTCTGAATGATCTTCTTAATGTTTTTGTTGGCAGCTTCAACAACCCCATTCATCTTTGGTCTGTAAGGAGAAGAATTGTGATGTTCGATCTTGAATTCTTCACACAACTCTTTCATCATTTTGTTATTCAGATTGGAACCATTGTCTGTAATAATTCTGCTTGGCACACCATATCGGCAAATAAGCTGATTCTTGATAAATTTGACGACCACATGTCGAGTTACGTTAGCATAGGAAGCCGCTTCGACCCACTTGGTAAAATAATCAATGGCTACCAAGATGAATCGGTGTCCATTAGATGCTTTCGGCTCTATCATTCCAATCATATCGATTCCCCACATAGAGAACGGCCACGGGGAGGAGATAACATTCAGGGAAGTCGGAGGCACGTGAATTTTATCTGCGTAGATCTGGAACTTGTGGCACTTTCTAGCAAACTTGTAGCAATCTGATTCCATTGTGATCCAATAATAACCGGCCCTTAATAGCTTCTTAGCCATAGCATGTCCGTTGGCATGAGTGCCAAAGGATCCTTCGTGAATTTCCGACATTAACCTATCCGCTTCATGCTTGTCAACACATCTCAGCAAGACCATGTCAAAATTCCGTTTGTACAACATATTGTTACTCAGAAAGAACTTTCCAGCCAACCTTCTCAAAGTCTTCTTGTCTTTGTCGGAAGCTCCCAGGGGATATTCTTGAGTTCTAAGAAACACTTCGATGTCATAGTACCAGGGTTTATCATCCTTAATTCCTTCGACAGCAAAGATGTAGGCGGGTCTATCGAGACGTTTCACTTTAATCCGAGGACACTCGTTCCAAAAGTTCACCACAATCATCGAGGCCAAAGTTGCCAATGCGTCTGCCATTCTTTTCTCATCGCGAGGGATATGATGAAACTCAACCCTATCAAAGAACGGTAACAATCTTCTAGCATAATCCCTGTATGGGACTAAATTATCGTGTCGAGTTATCCATTCTCCAATAATTTGGTTGATTACTACCGCAGAATCACCAAATACATCTAAATTCTTGATTCTCAAATCGATCGCTTCTTCGAGACCCATGATACATGCCTCATACTCAGCTTCGTTATTAGTACATTGGAATGCTAATCTGGAGGTGAATGGGAAATGGGTCCCTTGAGGAGTCACAATAACAGCACCTACCCCTTTTCCATGAGCGTTGACAGCTCCATCAAAGATTAAACCCCACTGAGAACCGGGCTCTGGTCCTTCACCGTGTACGGGTTATTCACAATCTTTCATCTTTAAGAACATGACATCTTCATCAGGAAAGTCATCATTTGAGGGTTGATGATCCAAAATAGGTTGGTGAGCCAGGTGATCAGCCAAAACACTTCCTCTAATAGCTTTCTGAGTATGGTACTCGATATCATACTCGGACAATAACATCTGCCATCTGGCAATTCTCCCAGTCAAAGCGGGCTTCTCAAAAATATACTTGATGGGATCCATCTTCGAAACCAACCAGGTAATGTGGTTCAACATATACTGGCGTAAACGCTTAGCGGCCCACGCTAGAGCGCAACAAGTCTTCTCTAGCATAGTGTATCTGGTTTCACAATCGGTAAATTTCTTGCTCAGGTAATAAGTGACATGATCTTGTTTTCCGGCTTCATCTCGCTGACCGAGTATGCAACCCATTGAATCCTCTAGAACAGTCAAATACATAATCAAAGGGCGCCCTTCAACCGGTGGTATCAGGATAGGTGGTTTGAGCAAATACTCTTTGATACTATCGAAAGCCCTTTGACAATCTTCAGTCCAAACGTACCCTTGTTCTTTCCTCAGAAGCTTAAAAATAGGTTTACATGTAGCAGTCATGTTGGATATAAACCTGGAGATGTAGTTCAAACGCCCTAAGAATCCTCTGACTTGTTTCTCAGTGGCGGGAGCTGGCATTTCTCGGATAGCTTTTACTTTGTCAGGGTCCACTTTGATCCCTTTTTGGCTGACAATGAAACCCAATAATTTCCCTGATCGTACTCCAAATGTACACTTGTTGGGGTTCAGACGAAGTTTGTATTCCCTCAAACGAACAAACAGTTTAGCCAGGTGCTTAACATGATCCTCTTCGGTGTTTGACTTAGCTATCATATCGTCTACATACACCTCAATCTCCTTGTGCATCATATCGTGGAACAAAGTAGTCATAGCTCTCTGATATGTTGCCCCTGCATTCTTTAATCCAAATGGCATAACCTTATAATAAAAGGTGCCCCAGGGTGTTATGAATGATGTCTTTTCTCTGTCTTCGGAAGCCATTCTAATCTGGTTGTAACCTGAAAAACCATCCATGAAAGAGAACACCTCATATCTTGCAGTACTGTCTACCAGGATGTCAATGTGAGGTAATGGGAAATCATCCTTCGGGCTGGCTTTATTCAAATCTCTGTAATCCACGCACATGCGAACCCTACCATCCTTCTTCGGAACAGGTACAATATTAGCCAACCAGAGTGGATATTCAGCAGTAACAAGGAAACCTGCATCAATCTGTTTCTGTACCTCTTCCTTAATCTTCAAAGCCATATCGGGTCGAGTCCTTCTAAGCTTCTGCTTTATTGGCGGGCATTCTGGTTTTAAAGGTAAATGATGCTCAACTATAGCTGTGTCCAAACCGGGCATATCCTGATATGACCAAGCAAACACATCAACAAACTCTCCAAGCAGATCAACCAACTGTTTCTTCACATCTGGTTTGAGCAGAGCTCCAATTTTCACTTCTCTACGGATTTCTTCTGATCCCAAGTTGATTACCTCCACCAGCTCTTGATGGGGTCGGATAGCTTCTTCTTCTTTCTCAAGCAATCTAATAATTTCTTCCGGAATACCATCTTCTTCGTCCTCGGCTTCATACACAGGAAACTCAAAATTCGGAGGAGGTAGTGGATCATTATTCCCAGGTTGTAATTTGTGTAGCAATCTGCGCAAGTGACGTGATTTTTAATAAGTTTTTGCTTTGTAAAGTGGAAAGTGTGTGTACGCGAGATGCTACTTATTATTTTCCAACATCATGAATAAAATAAAAAACAGATGTAAATGAAAGTAGTTTATTGATGATAGCAAAAACCGAAAAGACATGCCCAACAAAGTCACCTTTGCCTTGGGCAGAGCAAAGGGAATTATTGAAAGTATGCCCTACTAAATGCAGTTTCTCCTTGGGCAGAGCGAAAATTTTAAACAAATGCTTTACTTAGATATATGAATGGCGGTAGGAGCTTCAACCACACTCCAATTCTTGACCACGACGCCTGGAGTCACAAAGTCCGGGATTTCTTCAGCCGGCTCTTCCTCAGTGATGGCATAAACTCCAAAGGTATAGTCGAAATCATCTGACACGTAACCTGGATCTTCCATATAGGGCTCGTAGTCTTCATAAGGAATGGAGGACCTTGTAGAACCGTCCGATATGTAGCCCTCGAGTTCATCTTTTAACACAACATTAACCTGAGGATGGTGGGAAATTCCTCCACTACGGAACACTTCACTGATCAATGGAAATCCTTGGTTCTTGGTGCCTTGGCGGGCAGAACTGCTGGTGAAACCGAGGCCCTCCTTGTTCTTGTTCTCTGGCAAAGACAACACCTTTCCCCACATTGACTGGTGACCACTGTTCACTACTCGTTGTGCGTCTTTAAATGATGACATGGATGCCTGAACTCTCTGAGTACTTTCACCCGCAACAGACAAAGCTTGAAACTGTGTGCCAACTTCCTCTTCAGCCTCGACGTATGAGAACGATGACAGGTGACTCACTACCAAAGCTCTTTCTCCACAAACCGTGACTACTTTCCCTTTAAAAACATACTTTAACTTCTGATGCAGGGTAGAAGTAACTGCTCCAGCTTCATGTATCCATGGCCTCCCTAGCAGACAGCTATAGGCAACACGAATGTCCATGACCTGAAACGGGATCATGAAAGTCTGTAGTCCAATAGTCATAGGCAAATCAACCTCACCGATTACTGTTTTCCTTGACCCATCGAAAGCTTTGACAATAACGTGACTCGGCCTCATTGGCGATCCCTGATATGACAACTTAGATAGGGTGGTCCTAGGCATTACGTTTAGAGACGATCCAGTGTCAACCAGCACACTGGACAGGGAGTCATTTCCGCAGTTCACAGAAATGTGCAAAGCCATATTATGTTTTCTCCCTTCCTCTGGGAGATCACCTTCATTGAAACCCAGATTATCACTCGAAGTGATACTGCCAATGATGTTATCGAATTGTTCCATAGTCACATCCTGCTCAACATAGGCTTGTTCCAAAATCTTCTGAAGTGCTTCTCTATGAGCCTCGGAACTCATCAACAATTGTAGCACGGAAATCTTTGACGGGGTCTGCAAAAGCTGGTCTGCAACCTTATACTCGCTTCTCTTGATTATCTTAAAGCATTCATCAGAGTTGGACAGGTTAGACCCACCAGATTGCCCCACATTTGGGTCCTTTGAGCCTGATGGTTCGAACAAAACCTCTTTTTCTTTCGGTGGCACAGTCGGGTAGATTCGCCCGCTTCTTGTCACTCTACTAACATCTGCAATATTAACGATTGAGGGTATGGTGGGCAGAGGCACTTCTTTCCCATCCTCCAACATAGTAGCATTATATCTATAAGGGATGGCCTTACTAGAGGTATAAGGGACAGGTCCAGGCACATTGATTACCAATGGAGCAACAGTTGGCTTCTTGCTATTGTAAACGATCTTTATACGTTCCACCTCTTTAAAGTGGGGTACTATGACACAGACTTCTTCAGCTTTCTCACTTGAAACTTCTTGATCATCACTTTCTAAACAAACTTCAATCATATTGACAGAGGGTGAACCATGTGGTGGTAATGGATTCTTCTGTACATTCGGGTCGGAATCCCTAAAAGACAAGATCCCATTTTTTATGAGCCTCTGGACATCCATCTTCAAGCCGAAGCAACTCTCAATATCATGTCCCGGAGCACCCTGATGGTAAGGACAGAACTTGTCAGCTCTATAAGAAGGGGGAGGATTCGTGGGAGCTGGAGGTGGAGCTTTCGTCTGAATGTGACCCTTTTGATCAAGGTGGGGAATAAATCAGTGTATGTCATTGGGATCGGATCGAAATTTATTTTCCGGTACACACGACCCTGATTGCTAGGTGGCCGATTTTGCTGAGGAATCTGTGGACTCTGCTGAAGCTGGGGTTGTTGAGCAATGGGAGACTGAGGTTGATAAGCAGGAGCATTAAACACTGGAGACACCGCTGCAACCTGATGTGGTGGCATGTATCTCCTTCTGAATTGTCCTTTTTGAATAGCATTCACACTTTGTTCCTTTTTCTTCGCGAAAATGCTCCCATACCTCTTAGGAGCATTTTCTTCTTTGGTCAGCCTTCCCTCGCGAACACCTTCTTCTAAACGCATTCCCATGTTGACCATTTCAGTAAAGTCACTGGGGGCGCTGGCTACCATCTTCTTATAAAAGAAAGGACCCAGAGTCTTCAGAAAGATCTTGGTCATCTCTTTTTCTTCTAACGGTGGCGTGACTTGTGCGGCCACCTCGCGCCAACGTTGGGCATATTCTTTGAAGTTCTCCTTATCCTTATGTGTCATTGCTCTCAACTGATCTCGGTCGGGTGCCATGTCCACATTGTACTTATACTGCTTGATAAAGGCTCCTCCCAGGTCATTGAAAGTTCGAATTTTTGTACTGTCCAGCCCCATATACCATTTGAGCGCGGCGCCTGTCAAACTGTCTTGGAAATAGTGAATGAGTAGCTAATCATTATCAGTTTGGGCAGACATCTTCCTGGCGTACATAATGAGATGGCTTTGAGGGCAGGTATTCCCCTTGTACTTTTCGAAATCAGGAACTTTGAACTTTGGTGGGACTTTAACATTCGGCACCAAACATAGCTCAGAAGCACTTTTACCAAATAAATCTTTTCCCCAAAGGGATCTCAATTCCTTTTGTATTTCAGAAAACTGGTCTTGGAATCCATCCATTTTCTCTTTTAAACCCACGGTTTCGGTTGGCGACCCATGTAGAATTGGTTCATCCAGAATATACGGGACAGTGTTCACCTGCGGAGGTGCAGTAGTCATCACAGCAGAGACAACAGGAGCAGCTTGAACAGTGGTCACAACAGGGGTCTCAGACACGGGCGGGTGGTAACCAGCCGGAGTGAAATAGGGAGACATCCCCCATGGGAAACCTTGAGGCATGCTGTAAGATACTTCGGCAACAGAAGACACCACTGGGATCGGTGTTGGTGTCACTTCGGGTACAACAGTCCTTGGAACTTCTTGGTTGTTGATCGAGATTTGACTGGACAAAGCTTCTACCAGGCCATTCAACTTTTCCAAACTCTCTTTCATACTTGCAACTTCATCACGGAGCACCCTGTTCTCTTGTTCTAGCTGATCCATCTTCTGACGTTGACTGGCTCGAGTGTTGTATCGGTGATTCAGCTTGTTCTGCGGAGATGAAGCAAGAGTAAGACCCTGGAATGCAAATGAATGCTATGCTTATGTAAAATGCAAATGAGTGTGAAACTTTCAAGAAACTCAAATTATTCTGGTATTGTAACCCTGGAGAAAAAACTTATTTTATTTTAATGATTGAAGCATTACAAAACGGAGTACTCTTTTAAGAGTTTATTACATTGAATCAAAAGCAAAAGAGAAACTCGGGAATCTACTCCTTATGCTCCCTCTGTGCGCGAAGCTCCTTTTCTAATTGATTGACGCGTTCTTGCAACTCGGCCTTTTCTCTGATGAGTCGGTCGACACACTCCTTCCAAGCCATAGTATCTGGGGGGAGATCATTTTTGGCGACAACACTTGAAGAGGCATGAGGAGAAAATAAATCTCCTTGTGCCTTTCTCTTTCTGGCAACTTCGATTTCTGGAGTCTTTTGAAGTCTTTCTTTCTCTACCTTGAGGGTGAGGAGCTTGTTCTTCCAAGCAGTCCTCAATTTCCGGGCTTCATCTAAAGCAATCCTTACTTGTTCAATTTCGTCCACATCGAACCAGTAGGGGTCATAAGGAGATAGTACCATAGGTTCATGGAAAGGGAACAGCATTTTGAGGTCAAGGGCTCTTGCTCGCACCCAATACAAGTATTCTTCAGAGACAGCACAATTGGGGTATCCCAAAGCAGCTTTCCCTTCTTTATTGATGTACTCCCATGAGTAAATTATGACGGTCTTCAAGTTTGGGTCTTCTCCTTCTTTGAGAAAGATTCCTTCTAACAGAGTCTGGTCAGGTACTTCAATCATGGGATGCCCGAATTGGAGACGGGCCAGCGCAGGGTTATAACTTATGCATCCTTCCCTTCCAATAAGCGGTACGTTAGTAAAACCTCCGATACTGTGGATCATACTTATACCTCCATATGTAGGATCGTACCACACAATGTCAGAGTGAGTAAGGGCCATGACTATCTCGGGCCAACGAGGAGACTCCTCCTCTTCCCAAATAGACGGGTGTCGAGTTAAACGAGCAATGAACCATGAATACAACAGAGCGGTACAACAAACGACGTGTCCTCCTCCCTCGGCATTCCTCGAGTGGATTGAAAAGTATGTGTCTGCAAGCAAAGTAGGAACAGGATTCTTAAGTACGAACATTTTAATTGCGTTCATGTCAATAAACTCGTCGATCTTCGGGAACCAGAAAATTCCATAAACCAATAGAGCAAAGGTGGCTTCCATGATAAGGACTTCTTTTCTTTCAGCATGATAACGAACTTTTTCAACCAAAAAATCAGCAGGGAATCCAAGGACCCCTTCCTTGGTGATCAGGTGTGTCTGGACATCTTCAAGGCTGAGATGAGTGGCATTTGCAATTTCTTGGTGACTAGGCGCGTACTCCTGACCGGTGAATATGGGACGGGCCGTTACAGGAATCTTCAGGAAATCAGAATACTCCTCCAACGTTGGCATCAACTGGTAGTCTGGAAAAGTGAAACAGTGGTACAACGGGTCATAGAATTGAACGAGAGTCTCCAATAACCCCCCCCCCCCCCCCCCTTCATCTGGAGTTCGAGGAAACGGAAAACTTCTCCATACTCTGCTGCGAAGGCGTACCGATTCTCGATGAGGTCAGCTAGCTCTCTCAAGCTTTCAATGTTTGGGCTCTGAAAAGTGTACTCCAAGGCTTCTCTTTTGGAATCCATAGTTACAATACCTGAGAAATAAAGTTGAGTTTCTTGAAATGAATAAAGGAAAATGTAATGCAATATGAGTAGGACTTCATGGGATCCCCAACTATTTATAAGCATTATAACAAAAGAAAACGTTTTTTATTAATTTCAAAACGGAATACAAATTAATTCTTTAAAAGTCCCAAGTAAAGCTAAATAAAAGCTAGTAAAGACGCTAAAGAAGTTTTGAATTCTGTTGCTTGAGCTGCTCTTCGAGTTGCGCCTTCTCACGGATAAGATTGTCCACAATTAGTTTCCAAATAGTGCACTATGGATCGGAGAAAAATAAGTCCTCCATGACTTTCCTCTTCTTGTAGGGGAGTAGCTCTTCATCCTTTAATTGTAGCTGTTTCTGGAATTCATCCCTCTCCTTTTGAAGTTCAGCCTTCTGCTTTTGACACTCATCGCTTTCTGCCACTGCCACATGGTACTTATTCTTCCATGATTCCAACTCATGTTGAGATTTCCTCAAGGACACTTCTAACTTCTCGGCTTCGGACATAAAGACATAAGTGGGCTCCCTCCTTGGAGCTATGGGATCTTGACGGGAATAGGGCATCTTTAGCTTGATCGCCCTTTCTCTGACCCACCGAAGGTAGGGTTCTAAAGATACACAATTAAGCTTCCCAAGGCTTTCTTTCCCTTTCTTGTGCAAGTGGTTCCATGCAACTAAAACCTTGTTTAGGAGTTCCTGGTCTTCCCTAAAGAAAATATTCTCTACTTGGACACTCTTAGGTGGCTCCTTCAATGGAAATCCCAATTGTCGACGAGCTAAGACCGGATTATAACTGATCCCTCCATTAAAACTGAGTAATGGTACATTAGCAAAGTCGCCACAACCATCAATAATCAAAGTTCCATCATATACTCGGTTGTACCAAATGATATCTGAGTGGGTCAGTGCCATAACTCTGGGAGACCAAAGCCCCCTATCGAGACTTAAAAAGGAAGTAGACCTCGGCAAGTGCGAAATAAACCACTTGTAGAGTAGGGGTACACAGCAGGTGATCATTCCTCCACCATATAAGTTTCGGAGGTGTACAGAATGGTAAGCATTACCCAATAGGGTTGGTACTGGATTGTTCTTCAAAAAGATCTTAATTGCGTTGAGGTCAACGAACCCTTCAAAACTCGGGAACAAAAATACTCCATAAATAAGCAAGGCAAAGATCGCCTCGAACGGAGCTTTGTTCGTATAGTCGGCATAAAACATTGCTTTACTGATTAAAACTTTGTAGTCAAACCAAAAAGACTGCCTTTACTAACCAGATTTCCCTTGACGTCCGATACCTTTAGGCAAAGGGCCTTAGCAATTTCTCTTTCATCAGGGTCCTTTTCCAGGAAAGGGAAAGGAGACTCTTCTAAGATGGGTAAACCAACCAAAAAGGAGTATTCTTCTAACGTAGGCAATAGTTGGAAATATGAAAACGTGAAACAATGGTATAGTGGATCATAGAATTGCAATAAAGTGGACAGGAGTCCTTCATCCACTTGTCGACTCAATAAGGATATCAGCTTCCCATACTTGCTTTTGAATTTCTCTTGGTCTTCAATCAGGGTCACCAACTTCTTTAGGTCATCCAACTTGGGACTTTTAAAAGTGTATTTCAGAGTGTGTCTTCTATTGGGGTCCATAATACCCTACAATGTTCATAAACAAAGGTAAATCCCATGAAGTCTAATGCGGTATGATGCTTTATGAATGCAACAAACACAAGCAGGCACATAGAAGCATAAGCATAAACAAACAAAGGGGTCCCTAGGCTTGCAACGAGCATGGAGCAAAGGTATACCCATCCCCAAAGGATTTGGACTAAAGGTTGATTGTACCTGTAGAACAAGGTTCTAATAAGGTTCCCAAAGTCATTAGCCCATCTTTCGGATATTATCAACTTCCCAAGTACTCGAGGGTTAATAATATTCTCAAGAGAACTTCTTTTGAGTGTAGCATCGCGTAGCACTATTTCGGGGGTACCCCCTCATAGCCCCGCACTACATCTTAGTAAAGGTCAAAGTGGGGTTAAGGTAACTATGGTCCTCAATATCATAGGCGCCAACATCGAATGTAGTGCATGTTTTCACGATTAAAGACTCGTTCAACAATACATCCTTCGAGAGGGCCTCAATTGAGCGTGATTTTCAAGTCAGCTTGGTCGGGATTCCACCCCCTATAAGCCTCTTTGAACATATCACTATCCTATCTTAAGTTCACTCAAGTCCGGGTGTAGGACTTCGTCTTACCACTCAAGAGTATCAACCCAAGAATACAAATAAATAAGCAAGTAAACAAATAAGCAAATATAAGCAAATATAAAAAGCAATAAAGAAATAAAACAAGATAGGGAGACCCACTGAGAGATCCCCAGTGAAGTCGCCATTTCTGTCGCGGTGAAATTTGGATACCAAGCTATTGATTAACTTGAATCTTTAATTCATTTGCAACCGAACTTTGATTTGTCCAAAGGAGGGGATAAAGATCGAAATTCCCACAATGCAATGCAAATGCAAGGTTTAGAGAGTTATAGGTTCGGGGGTTGGTTAAACTTAGGGAAGGTACTAGCATCCTAAGTTTCTGTAGTACTCTACAGGAACCTCTTATTTTATATTGTTTATTGCTAAGCGTTTATCTGCTTAAGGGATTAAAGACCCTAGTGGTTTGTTTCTAAGTATACTCGATAAGATGTCGCATCTTATGCCTACATATCCTTACGGGAGTGGAATCAGAGTATGTTGTAGTTCACCCTAAAGGGTTAGAGGAGCTCTTTGACTGTGGTCAAAGTTCCTACGGGTTTAGGGTAGTTGTTTTGATTGGGTTTAGGAGAAGAGATGAGTCTTCATGTTAAGGGAGATGTAACCACCACAAATGTAAAAGGGGTTGTAGGAAATGGTCTTTGCATCGTCTTAAGAAAAGGTCTTAAATACTCGGATGGTCGCCAAGTATGCCTTTATCGCTCTTAAGGCAAAGTTCCTACACGTTTGATTGTATTGTTGTGGGGGTGGAGATTATATCTCACTTAAGATGATTAATATCTTTTCTCTAATGTGTTTGGAAAAGTTTGTATAGTTGTATGTGTTGTTTCTATGCTGTAAAGATTAAGATCCTTCCTATGGGGTAGGTCCTAAACTTAAATGATCAACTTGAATGGAATCAAGGATCGTAGGGAGTATGATGCAAATGATGTGCAACTACACACAAGTGTTGACTTATGTGTAGGGTTTTCCTTTGGACGAATGCGATACGATAAATGTAAAGGACAATAATGTAAAGGCAATAAAATAAATTGCGGAAGAGTAAATTATACACATACGCATGAAAGCGCTAGGTGAGTGTGTGAATTGTGTATGTGAATGTAGATAAAGTAAAGCGTGCATACGCATGAAAGCGCTAAATGTGTGAATTGTGAATGTGTAAGTGTAGGTGTGCACGATTAAATTGTATTTTACGAAATTGGTTGATTAAATTAATGGGAAAGTTGTATTATTTGTCTTAAGAAAAATGATTTGATAAGCTAATTTGAGAAAGGTTGGATTAGGATGATTTTAGACGAGATTAAAATTAGATTTTTATAAAATTGTTATTATCGTATAGAAGTTAATTTACTTAAAAAGAAAAAAATTAAAAGGGTTTAGTTATACGTTATCTAAATTATGAAAATGACTTTCTTGTTATATAAATTTTTTATTTAAGTTATTATAAAAGGTTATTTTTTACTATTGTTTATTTTATTAAAGTTGTTTTTTAAATAAGTGAGATGTTCTTTTTTATAGAATAATATGACTAATTTTTATTATATAAAAGAAATTGCTAAGTTGATAAAAAAAAGAAATTAAAAGGTGATTAGAATAAAAAGAGTTTGAATAAACTAATTATAAAAAAACTTGAAAGGTTCTTATTAGTTGTTTTTAAAAGTTTATTTAAATGCTAAATAGATTTTATTATTACTTATAGATAAACTGGTGAAAAAAACATATTATTTAATTAAGATGTTATTAATTGAAAAAAAATTAATTAAATAGCAAAAAGATTTTAAATAAGATAAACTAATTAAATAAAAGATAAAGGTTGTTAGTTTATTTTTTTTTAAAGATTAATTATTAGTCATAATTAATTAAGTCAAATTTAATAGAGATTAAAAAAGATTTAAGATGTTATTTAATGGCGATTAATCATGCTTTAGTGGGTTAATTAGCAGGTTAGGTTATTAACGGCTGATTTAGTGTGTTTAGTGGATGTGGTGAGTGTTAGTGATTGCAATACGTTAACAAATTACAAAAAAAAAAAAAAAACTTGAAAACCCTAGATCCCAAATCACCCTCTCCGCCGTGATTTCCCGATTTCGGTTCCTCCCCCCCAAAATCGATTCAAGCCATTTCGACTCTTCTTCTTCTTGCGGTTTCGCCTTCACTTTTAATATGGAACCTGCAACAATCAACTCAAAATATCAATATCATAAGGAACTTTAATGTACACGATGGTTTTACTGAGATAAGGGAGCGGCGGCCGGTGTTGGAGTTCCGACGGCGGCCGTTGATGGACGGAGGCACCTTTCGCGAGCTAAGACAAGATAAGTCTCCTAGCTTGGTTCCTCGGTTACGAGATTTGGCTTGTGATAACTCTAGGGTTTGATGTTCTCTGCTTCGTACGATAGGGTTTTTTTGCATGCCCCTTTTCTCTTCACTTTCATCTCTTTATATAGGCCCCATGAGGATTAATGTCTTGTTTAAAACTTGATTGAAGGAGTTGAATGCTGATTTCGATATTCCTATTTGGGTTGCATCAGATTCGAAATCTTTCCTTTTTGGTGATTGTAATAATGGCTTGTTTGATTGATATTCAAACCTTTGATTCAGATGGGCTAGGATTCGATTTGATTCTGAATAGAATCTCCTATCTCCAAAGGATATTCTCTGATTTGCTTTTGATAACTTGATTTTGGTTTGGCAGGTGTGGAAAATAATTAAATTATTGGGTCAGCTGATGGATCTAGAAGCCTAAAAAAGGGGGTGTTCGTGTTTGGGTACGAGAATGCTGGTGATGCCCTTGGTTATTTGACTTTTTCTCTTCTTCTTTCAGGCTGTTACTTGATTTGGAAGCTGCCAGTTCTGGGTCATTGCCGGGGAAGGTATAACTGCGATGATGACTCATAAGTCTGAGCTTGTGGCTGTGTTGTTGGTATCTCGGTTTGTGTTGGAGAAGGAATTCTGTGGATGGTTACCCTGCTTGTCTAGTTTTCGAATTTACCAATGCCCGGTGATGAGTTAGTCTGAGGGCCACGTTTGCCTTGGTTGCCGCTTTAGGTCATGCGTTGCCGTTGTTTGCTTGTTAAGTTGAGTGGTGCTGGTTCTGCAGTTGTTGCCTGTTCTAGCTAATGCTTCTTATAACTGGTTTGTGCCCGATGTGGGTACTGCCCGTTTGGGGTTGATTGCAGCCTTAAACTCGTTACTTTGTTGCAGCTTGAGGTTATTAATTTGTTGGTTTGTTGGTTAACTCCATCCTCGTGTTTTGCAGGCGTACTGATTATTTGTGGTACGTAATGGAGATATCTTCATCAGGAAAACTCAGGACCCCACCATGTATTTGTTGCTCCAAAGGTAGATTATTGCTACTGATAAGAATTGGGGCGAGGCAGCCTGGGATGCTTTCTCCCTCTCTTGTGCTGGCTGCTGATACATGCTTCTTATTGTGTTCCAAATTGACTGCGACTCGTGCTGTCAGTTGTTGTTGTTCACCTGTTGCTGAATGTTTGCTCGCAGTTAGCATTGTTGCCTTGATAACTTTTCTATTCTTTCTTCAGGTTGCTTGATGATTGGTTCAGAACCCATTTGGTCTTAGCTCCGGTGCCGGGAAACGTATAACAGTGATGATGACTTGATAGTCTGAACCATATTGGTGTTGTCGGATGTAGTTGCCTTGCGAATTGCATTGAGTTGTTCGAAACAGTTGCCTTATTTCAATTTTCGATGCTCGGTAGGGAGTTTGATAATGGCCATGGTCATAGTCCTCCCGGCCGCTCGAGTCTCATGCCCGATGATGAGTTGAGCTGAGGGCTGAAGTTAAATCTTACTCCCCTTTAGATTTCACTTTATTTTTGACAGCATTTGAATGACGGTTGTGTTGCTTTGACAGGACTTGATAGTTCCTACTCTGTGGACAGTATCTTGTGATAACACGAGGGGCGGATTGTGGAGTTGTGAAATTTGCGAAATGCAGGATGCTTGATGTATTGATGTTTACATTCGGTACCGAAATGTTGATGTTTACCTCCGTACTGCAACCAATACTATTATGTGTACTGCTCCTGTTATTGTCTGTTGTTGAAGAACTATCTATTTATTGCTGGAATGCTAGCTTGCTAATTGCAAGACCTTACTTGCTGATACACTTTTGTCATAGCCACTATAGTTGCTTGCAAAAAACTGAAATACCTGTGGTTGTGATATCGAGATGCTTGGTCACACTTTGATAGTCCTCCCTTTTATCAAAGATACCGATACTGTTAATTTCAAATATTATCCTGTCTTAGGCCGTTGCCGGAGGTCCGTCTGGTGTTCAGTAGGGAGTCGGCGACAACTTCGGTTGTTGTCCTTCCGGCTGCTCAGACTTCACGCCCAATGATGAATTAAATCTGAGGGTTGAACAAATCTTTAATTCTTAATCTTCTTGAATTCCCCTTTTTTTTTACTGTTGACATTCTGATATTGTTCTGCTGATAATTGTATGCAGGGTTGCTGGGGTTAAATTGCATTGAGGCAACTGGAGATGGAGTTGCGTGGTCGCGTCAAAACGTCGGCGTTATGCTTGCAAGAACGGCCTTAATTATCACAAATGTCCTTTCGAACAAAATTCATTTGCATCATGTGAGCGGTGGCTGCTACGTGCGACTCCCCTCCTACTTCGATTCAACTTTCCACGAGATTGCCATGGTGTAACAGAACAGATTCTCAAAGTATTTTTAAAGTTGCATCTGCATAGTTGAGAGGAAAGTCTGAAGGTGGTGTACTTGGAACGAGACCTCTGTGTCTTGCGAGTCGAGTAATAGGATTGTATTAAATATGTTTTGTTAATGTCAAGGCCTTCAAATGTTAATGCTTTGGGCCATCTTGTATTATTGGATTTTTGAGTTAAATATCAATCCTTTCAACTTGTCCGTTTGGTTATACCCTTTGAACTCATTATCATTACTTTTGAATCTCGCGAAGACATGTGCTAACCTCTTGTAGTCTTGGAGTTTTGAATTTTATACGTTAAAAAAAAAACGTGGCACGGTTGACTTGAACATTATTGCAAAAGGTGATTGTATAAGCATGAATCTTCAATGAGGTCCTTAATTATAAGGTTACTTTGGTAATGTGAATATTGCCACTTGGAGATGGTTTTGGTGAATGCCACATAAGAATTTCCTCGTGTATGTAACTTGGACTGTTAACTTTAACTTCTTGCTCTGAGCTTGTAATAAATCCCTCCATAGGCTTGAAATTGACTTAGTAGCACGGACTTCTGATTCACATATTCTTGAGTCTACAACTTTTGAAATTTATGTGCCTGCATACACTTGTTAGTGACAATAACATAAATATGAAATATAACGTCAAATGACGTAAGAGACGCACAAAAGGAGGTGAGATCTTGTGGTCAAAAATTAGGGTGCAACAGGTTGGCCAGACAATAACTGGTTGAAAAATAACAGGTACCAGACGAGAACTGGTATTTACGGAAAGGTGTACCAGACGAGAGCTGGTTACCGGTTTGCTAGGTGAGAACTGGGCTTTGGAAATGACAAGGTTACAAGGTTCTGTCAAGTAACAGGTTTAAACGGTAGGATAATGATCCAATGACGGCAAGGTCCTTTTTCGAAGGTTCAGGTTTTTTGACGAGGGTAATGACACGATTCCCCGATACTCAACTCTTGCTAAGGTGAACAAACTTGCTTGAACAACTTGCCCCAGTGCAACTCAACTTGCCCCAATCCGACTCTTGGGAAAACTCACTCTGAACAGAAAGCAGCTTGCTACGATACGACCTTGAGATGGCTTGCCCCGGTATTTGTACGACAAAAGGATTCATCCTCAATTAACCAACTCTCCGCATGGGTGGTTTCACTATCTCTGAAGTGACTTGCCCCTGAACGAGCGTTGAGCGACTTAACCTGCCCTGATCACACACTGGAAGGATCTATCCTCAGATCACAGCATTTTGGATAATTGCCCCGGATTGGCTCTCGAGAAGATTCATTTCCGGTCAACTGCTTCTCGAGTAAACTGTCCCATAATCAACCGATGCTTCAGGACTTGTCCTCAGACCAACTGATTCTGAACTCATTGGAAGTCACTGCCCCAGATTTACAGGATTTCACAACATACACCATTTTGATCCAGACTGCTGAATTATTCAGTCCTGTTCGATTATTCCCTGGTGAAATTTCCTTCCTGTCAACTACTGATCTGCAAATAAAATTGTCTATTCCCGAATGGTAATTTTAATGCAGTGTTCATGCAGATTTTGAAAAAAATTGTGCTGTCACTCATTTACGTGTCATGATTGTGAGTGACGAATGAACCAGAGTTCAAACGTAGTGCTGATTTGATCAATGAAAAAATACAACAAGGATATGACTAGCAAATCTAGTAGGAGTCAGGTTACTTAACCTTATCGTAATGCGCTTTCAGAATAAACCCTGCCTCATTTAGGTCTTTTAAGGGTTGTATCGTGGTCGGGTTCACGGTTCGTGAAACAAAGGGTATTTGGCTCAAATTATGATTTGTACCCACCCCTTCTACGTGATGATCTCCGATCCTAAAGTTCAGTTAACTTGGTTCGAGCGCTCGCCTCTTCGAGAGGTATGTTGAATAGTAGGAACAGTGGTTAAAGAATTCACAAGGGTTTCGGAGTGACAGTTACTCCTTTTTCGTTTTCGGTGTCTGTATCCACACGACTTTGTCCTTGTTCGAGGATTTTTCTTTTTATATCCTTTCTTTTTCATTCTTTTGATTCCCTAATTTTTGCCTGGACTGACTCCTTTTGAGTTCTTTTCGATTTTTTTTCTTTTGAAGTCCAGCGGGATGCCCTAATTTTTGCCTAAGTATTATCTTTCCAACTTTTTTTTTTACTTAGCGGGCTTTCTTGTTTCTTTTGCTTGAATTAATGACTAATGCTAATTAATAAAACGAAAATGAATGCATTGATTAAACTAATCTAACCCTAATAAACTCTATTAAAAGAAATCTATTAAAACTAAACAATTAATATCTAAACCAAAATCTATTTAAATCTATATTAAAATCTTTTAAAAATCTATTTAATTTCTAGAACTATATTGAAAATCTATTAACTATACTATTCTATTTAAAATCTATATTAAAACTATATTAAAACTAGAGAAATTATTTAAAAAGAAATATCTATTAATATCTAACATGAATTATTCTAAAAATAGAAAAATTGTTATTAAAACTCTATTAAAAGAATTAAAATCCTAGAAAAACGATTAAAATTCAATTAAAATTCTAGAAAATAAAGGAAAGATCTAAAAAGGGCAATAAAGCTGATTAAATCGATTAGAGAACAACTACACAATCATAGTGAAATAAGCGGTAAAAACCGGGCACCGAAATATCCTCCAAAACAACAGCGTGAGCTGAAAACGCAGAGACGAGCACAAATTCTCAAAATACATTTATTCGAACTGGCCTGAACTGCCTGAAACGCCAGGGGAGGCTGTAATCCCGATAAAATCAAAAAACGGCAGAAAAATGCAATGTACGCGGTATGCGAATGCGAATGCAAAATGCGTCGAAACATAAACCAGATATGGGAACCGGTTGGTCAAATTTTGGGGTGCAACAATATGCGACACATTCGCTCTTATGTTATAATCTTTAATGCAACGTGAATCTCAAA
Organism: Lathyrus sativus; assembly: GCA_963859935.3. Taxonomy (NCBI): domain Eukaryota; kingdom Viridiplantae; phylum Streptophyta; class Magnoliopsida; order Fabales; family Fabaceae; genus Lathyrus; species Lathyrus sativus. The sequence goes on from OZ012735.1 coordinate 949,661,449, forward strand.
CAAATTGTTAGTTCTTGATTGGCAGGCATTTTGGTAAAACTAGGAGTAATCACAAGATGTTCTACAGGATGTCGTAACATTTGTCTGTCAGGATCAGCAGGTTGTTTTGGACTTTTTAACAAGACTTATCTCATGATGTCAAACAAGATGTCTTGACACTCATGGACAAAACATTATGTATGAATATGTTTGTCTGTCCATTTCTTTATGTGCAAATCTGCTGCACTATTCTGGTGTAGAATCTGCGTGTTTTTAGTGGTGTTCTAAAAGCGTTTCTGTTACACTTATTGTGGATCAGATTTGATTTGATATGGAGTTATTCTGAGAAGATTGATTGAAGATTGGAAGATTGATTTGATTAGATCTGATTGATCAAATCAAATCTGTTTTATTATTGTTATTGATGAAGATTGAATCTTCTCAAAACCTGTTGTTACTTTTGCCACAGCCCAAGCCCATTCTGCATTACTATTTAAAGAAGCATAAACCCTAGCTTGGAGATTAGTGAAGCAAGGATTAAAAAGTGTGTGCAATTGTGTCAGGTTTAAGCTTCGTGTGTGTTAGTTTTGTGAGCCATTCACTCGTTGGTTAATGTGTGAATTGGACTAGGTTGTTAATTGTAAATTGTTCACTCAAAGCTTATAAGCAAGAGTGTATTGTACTTGATTAAAGCTTTTAAGTAAGATCAAGTTGTGACTTTGAAGAGTGTCTTCTAAAGTCTTCCTTTGTGTTGATTGATATCACTGTTGTGATTGAGGGGGAGTGAGAGGTGTCTCATATCTAGGAGTGTCCTAGGTAGAACTTGCACTGGTAGTGATTAAGTGAGGGGTTATAAACGGGGGAGTTTAGCTCTAAATTGATACTACTGATAGTGGATTTCTTTCTTGGCTTGATAGCCCCCAGATGTAGGTATGTTTTCACCGAACTGGGTTAACAATTGTTATGTCTCTTTACAATTGTTATTTATTTATCTTTATTCTTATTATACAGATATTTGTATCATGAACATCACCTTCGACATCTAATACCTGATACCAGAATTTCAATTGGTATCAGAGTAGGTATCCTGCTCTGGTTCTGGGTGAGATCTAGGGACGATACTTTCTGGTACCATGGACAAAGAAGGAGGATTTGTGAACAGACCACCTGTTCTGAACGGGAATAATTATGACTATTGGAAACCCAAGATGGTTGCCTTATTAAAATCTTTGGACAACAAGGCATGGAAAGCTGTCATAAAGGGATGGGAACATCCTGTGATTATTGATAAAGATGGAAAGGCTACAACTTAATCAAAGCCTGAGGAAGAATGGACAAAGGAATAAGATGATCTAGCTATGGGAAACTCCAAGATCTTGAATGCATTGTTCAATGTAATTGATAGGAACATATTCAGGTTAGTGAACAACTGTGAAATTGCTAAGGAAGCATGGGAGATTCTAAAGACTACTCATGAGGGCATATCCAAGGTAAAAATGTCTAGAATTCAACTCCTTACTACTAAGTTTGAAAACCTAACAATGAAAGATGATGAAAGCATACATGACTTTCATATGAATATTCTTGAAATTGCCAATGCTTCAAGTGCTCTTGGTGAAAATATGTCTGAAGAAAAGTTGGTAAGAAAAATTCTCAGATCTCTTCCTAAGAGATTTGACATGAAAGTAACTGCTACAGAAGAAGCCCAAGACATTCGTAAAATGAGATTTGATGAACTCATTGGGTCTCTTTTAACATTTGAAGTTGGAATAGGTGACAAAACTGACAGGAAAAAGAGCATAAATTTTGTGTCAAAAATTAAAAGAAGAGAAGATGAATCTGATGAGGATACAAATCTATCAAATGCCATAGTTATGCTGGGAAGACAATTCAACAAGGTAATGAAGAGAATGGATACAAGACCAAATGCGAAGAACATCTCACTTAACATCAGTAAGTCAAATGATGCTGGAAGAAGGACTAGGACTGAAGAAAAACCCATGAACAACAAAGGGATACAGTGTCATGAGTGCAAAGGCTTTGGACACATCAGATCTGAATGCCCAACCTATCTCAAGAAACAAAAAGGTCTAGCTATTTCATGGACTGATGAAGACTCTGACAGTGAAGAAGAATCTTCCAAACATATAACTGCTTTAATTGGAAGATACTACTCTGATGAAGATTCCAATGAAGATGAATTAACTCTTAGAGAACTGACATCTTCCTACCAAGGACTGTGCCTCAGAAGCAAAGAAGTTTGCTAACAAGGTGAAAAGTAGAAGAAACACATCATCAAGCTAAAGACTGAAAAGGAGGGACACCTGACAATTATCAAGGGTTTGAATGATGAAGTTGCTGAGCAGGATAAGACTATCACTAAATTAAGAGATGAAGTTGCTCAACTAACCTCTCAACTTGACCATCTGGGAAAGTCTGTTAGAATGATGAACAGAGGTACCAAAACCTTGGAAGAGATTCTTCAATCTGGCAAAAGATCTGGAGACAAGACAGGGTTAGGGTTCAATGAAGACAAGAACTCTGACTCTCACCACAAACCTTCTGAATCAAGGTAGAAGATGTTCCAGCAGATGTCTCAACATCACGACAGAAAACAAACCTGTTAACCAAGAAAATTCCAAAGATGGAGATGTCATCACTGTGGTCGCTTTGGTCACATAAAGTTATTATGTTTCAAATTGCATGTATATCCAAGCTCTACAACTCAGACAAGAGCTAACCACAACACTCTCCTCTCCAAGAAGCAATGGGTTCCAAAGGGTCCTTCTATTAAACAATGGGCTCTTAACATTGATAATACTTGCCTCATAGCTCATATGTCCCTAAAAGTTTCTACTAAGGAAGATTGGTACTTTGACAGTGGGTGCTCAAGACACATGATTGGAATTAGAAATCTGTTAGTTGACATCAAACCCCACTCAACCAACTATGTAACCTTTGGAGATGGGGCCAAAGGTGAAATTAAGGGGGTTGGAAAGTTGAACAGCTCAGGAACACCTGATCTTGACAATGTTCTGTTAGTCAAAGGATTAACTTCCAATCTAATTAGCATCAGTCAACTATGTGATCAAGATCTAAGTGTCAACTTCACTAAACTTGAGTGTTTGGTTACTAATGAAAAGGAAGAGCTGATCATGAAGGGAGTCAGATCCAAGGACAATTGTTATATATGAGCCTCTCAGGACTCTAAGTGTGCTCTTTCCAAAGAAGATGAAGTAAGACTATGACACCAGAAACTTGGGCATTTGCATCTAAGAGGAATGAAGAAGATCATATCTATGGAAGCTGTCAGAGGTATTCCTAAGCTAAAGATCGATGAAGGAAAAATCTGTGGTGAATGTCAAATAGGAAAGAAAACAAGGGTGTCACATCAGAAGATCCAACATCTCACTACTTTTAAAGTGCTGGAACTTCTTCACATGGACTTAATAGGACCTATGCAGGTGGAAAGTCTTGGTGGAAAGAAGAGTGCTTATGTGGTTGTGGATGACTTTTCAAGATACACCTGGGTGAATTTTATAAGAGAAAAATCTGAGGTGTTTGAGGTGTTTAAAGACCTGTATCAGAAAATTCAAAGAGAAAAAGAAAGTAAAGTTGTCAGAATCAGAAGTGATCATGGAAAGGAATTTGAAAATCAAAGGTTTGCTGAATTTTTCTCCACTGAAGGAATTAACCAATAATTCTATTCTCCTATTACCCCTCATTAAAATGGAGTTGTGGAAAGAAAGAATAGAACAATACAAGAATCAGCCAGAGCAATGATCTATGCTAAGAAACTACCTTACCATTTCTGGGCTGAAGCCATGAAAACTGCCTGCTATGTTCACAACATAGTGACCTTGAGGATAGGAACTATGACCACTCTGTATGAAATTTGGAAAGGAAGAAAACCTACTGTGAAATATTTTCATGTGTTTGGAAGCAAGTGCTACATTCTCTCAGATCGTGACCATAAAAGAAATATGGATCCTAAGAGTGATGAAGGTATATTCTTGGGTTATTCTACCAACAACAGAGCCTATAGAGTTGTTAACTACAGAACTAAGACAATGATGGAGTCTATCAATGTTTTTATAGATGACATACATAAGGAAACTGATGTTCCATATGATGTTGGAACATCATTTGATATCTCTGCTGAATCTGAAGACAGAAATAATGATTCTAACCCTACCATCACTGAAGTTGAACCTGTTAACAAAGGACCTTCCCTCATAAGTCAGAAAGACCATTATATTGATCTCATCATAGGTGATCCAAATAAAGGGGTAACCACTAGATCCAGAGAAATTGTCTCAAGCTCTTGCTTTGTGTCAAAAATTGAACCTAAAAACATCAAGGAAGCTTTAACTGATGAATTATGGTAAATGTTATGCAAGAGGAGTTGGGTGAATTCAAGAGGAATGAAGTATGGGACCTTATGCCAAGGCCTGAAGGAACAAATGTGATTGGAACCAAATGGGTTTACAAGAATAAATTTGATGAAAAAGGAGTGGTTACTAGGAACAAAGCCAGGTTAGTTGCTCAAGGATATACACAAATTGAAGGGATTGATTTTGATGAAACTTTTGCTCCTGTAGCTAGACTTGAATCTATCAGACTTCTTCATGGAGTTTCTTGCATTATGAAAATTAAGTTGCTTCAAATGGATGTCAAAAGTGCCTTTTTAAATGGGTATCTAAGTGAAGAAGTCTATGTGGAACAACCCAAGGGTTTTATTGATCCAACCTTTCCTAATCATGTTTTTAAGTTGAAGAAAGCTCTGTATGGCCTGAAGTAAGCTCCTAGAGCTTGGTATGAAAGACTAACAGAGTTTCTTGTTGAGAATGGATATAGAAAAGGTGGCATAGAGAAGACCTTGTTTATCAAGGAAGAAAAGGGAAAACTCATGATTGCTCAAATCTATGTTGATGACATTGTCTTTGGTGGGATGTCAGAAGAGATGGTTCAACATTTTGTGCAGCAGATGTAATCTGAATTTGAAATGAGCCTTGTTAGGGAATTCACTTACTTTCTTGGACTACAAGTCAAACAAATGGAAGAATCCATATTTCTATCTCAAAGTAAGTATGCCAAGAACATTGTTAAGAAGTTTGGAATGGAAAATGCCAACCACAAAAGAATTCCTGCACCTACCCATCTAAAATTGTCAAAAGATGAAAAAGGAGTTAATATGGATTAAAGTCTGTACAGAAGCATGATAGGGAGCTTGTTATATCTTACAGCAAGCAAACCTGACATTGCTTTTGTTGTGGGAGTTTGTGCTAGATATCAAGTTGAACCCATGATTAGTCACATTAATCAAGTCAAGAGAATTTGTAAATATATCAATGGGACAAGTGAGTATGGGATGTTGTAGACTCATGGATCTGGATGTGTGTTGTCTGGATATTGTGATGCTGATTGGGCTGGAAGTGCTGATAACAGGAAAAGCACATCTAAAGGCTGCTTCTTTTTGGGAAACAATATCATCTCGTGGTTTAGCAAGAAACAGAACTGTGTATCCCTGTCTACTGCAGAAGCAGAATACATAGTTGCTGGGAGTAGCTATTCTCAACTTGTATGGATGAAGCAGATGCTTACAGAATATAATGTCACACAAGATGTCATGACATTATACTGTGATAATCTGAGTGCTATAAATATCTCCAAGAATCCTATTCAACATAGCAAAACCAAGCATATTGATATTAGACATCATTTTATTAGGGATCTTGTTGAAAGTAAAATTGTTACTCTTGAGCATGTCACTACAACGAATCAACTGGCTGATATTTTTACTAAAGCCCTGGATGCTAATCAGTTTGAGATTTTGAGAGGAAAGTTAGGAATTTGTATTTATGAGGATCTATAGCAATTACTGCTAAGAGGGATCTTTGCATGTAAAAAGATGCTTTTCTAAAATAGATATGTTTCAACATCCATCTTTAATGCATAACACGCCCTTGTCTACTAAAGCTCGCTATCCCACTCAAAATCTTCCCTCCAAATCCCACACCTTATTACTTCTCAGAATACCTCTCACACTATGAACTTTGCTACTTGTCTCCATCATCTTCTAAACTTTTCCTCACTCAACATCAAGATGTCTCCCAAACGTGATGCTCCTGATGTGACACCTACTCCTGGTCATACAAATGAAGCTCTCAAGACCACTCCTCCACATGCAACCAAGTCTCAACAACCTTCCAAAGGTAAAACTTCTGATTCCTCTACTGACAACATTACTAGAATGAAGAATAAGGAAGGCTCTGCCTATGTTAACAGATCCATTAGGGAACTTGTCTATAAAATTATCCATAAAGGTTGTAATGTGCATGGTATTTCCACCCTAATTTATTGCATAGATCCATTACCTAGCTCTGATGATGCTAGTGAAGATGATGATGAGGTTGGGTCTAGTAAGGATTCTGAGGATGACAGTGAAGATGTCCCAACTGATGTTGAAGAGGTTGTTGGTTCTAGTTCTGCTTCTGAAGATTAAGTTGTCTGCTTCTGTATTGGGTCGCTCCTATCGTTTCTTTTGTTTGTTTTTTCTGCCTTTGCAGAATGATCTGAATTTGGTGCACTTCATGTGCCTTTGGGTTGTAATCTTATTGGGGTCTCCATGCCCTAAACTTGATTGTTTCTAACTTTGATCTATGTTATATATCTTAGCTTTTTGTTCTAAAAATTGTGGCTAAAAAAGGGGAGAAGATTGATCTGTTTATACAGTTTGGTATATAGTAATGATAGGTGTCTAGATGTTTTGAAGATGGTGTCTGTTGTTGCTTAAGTTTGGGTTGTTGTGAAGTTGTGTGTAGGTTCTTTTTGGTTCTACGGGTTGCTATATGATGGTGCTTTGGTTGTTTGGTTGCCTATGTGCTTGGGCAGTTCTGTTGTGCATTACAGGTTGTTAGTTGAAAGTATGGGTTGCTTTGTGTAGTTGCTTGGGCTGTTGTGCTTGGGTTGTTGTGGTGTTTGTTGCTTAAGTTGACGGGGAGTTTGTTTTGCATTTACTCTCCTTATTGTGTAGTTTTCCGCTGTGTTGTACTCCTTATTGGTTTTTATTTTTCTTGTGATTTGTTTTAGCCAAAATTTTCCAAAGGGGGAGTTTGTTAGTTCTTGATTGGCATGCATTTTGGTAAAACTAGGTGTAATTACAAGATGTCCTACAGGATGTCGTAACATCTATCTGTCAGGATCAACAGGTTGCTTTGGACTTTTTAACAGGACTTATCTCATGATGTCAAACAAGATGTCTTGAAACTCATGGACAAAACATTTTGTATGAATATGTTTGTCTATCCATTTCTTTATGTGCAAATCTGTTGCACTATTCTGGTGTAGAATCTGCGTGTTTTTAGTGGTGTTCTCGAAGCATTTCTGTTACACTTATTGTGGATCATATTTGATTTGATATGGAGTTATTATGAGAAGATTGATTGAAGATCGGAAGATTCATTTGATTAGATCTGATTGATCAAATCAAATCTGTTTTATTATTGCTATTGATGAAGATTGAATCTTCTCAAAACCTGTTGTTACTTTTGCCACAGCCCAAGCCCATTCTGCATTACTATTTAAAGAAGCATAAACCCTAGCTTGGAGATCAGTGAAGCAAGGATTAAAAAGTGTGTGAAATTGTGTAAGGTTTAAGCTTCGTGTGTGTTAGTTTTGTGAGCCATTCACTCATTGGTTAATGTGTGAATTGGACTAGGTTGTTAGTTGTAAATTGTTCACTCAAAGCTTGTAAGCAAGAGTGTATTGTACTTGATTGAAGCTTTTAAGCAAGATCAAGTTGTGACTTTGAAGAGTTTCTTCTAAAGTCTTCCTTTGTTTTGATTGATATCACTGCTGTGATTGAGGGGGACTGAGATGTGTCTCATATCTAGGAGTGTCCTAGGTAGAAGTTGCACTGGTAGTGATTAAGTGAGGGGTTGTAAACGGGGGAGTTTAGCTCTGAACCGATACTACTGATAGTGGATTTCCTTCCTGGCTTGGTATCCCCCAGATGTAGGTGTGTTTTCACCGAATTGAGTTAACAATTGTTGTGTCTCTTTACAATTGTTATTTGTTTATCTTTGTTCTTATTATACAGATATTTGTGTCGTGAACATCACCTTCGACATCTAATATCTGATACCAGAATTTCAAAAATTCAATTCATTTCTCTAAAACTCTTAAACCAAATTCAAACCTTTTTATCCTTCGGGATTTGTTTCAAAATCATTTTCAAAAAAGAGTATGTTACTTTTCCGTTCTACCGCAAACAAGCATCAACCCTAACTGCTGGAATGAGAACTCAGCGTAACTCATAAAAAACACTTAACCAACAAATGGTCTAGTATACCCAAACTATGTTTGTTCTGGTTTCTCATACCAGATGAGGATACGTAGGCACAAGACGGCGATGCCTTGGCAAGCAACCTTCCCCCATCACCTTTAGTTTCCCGAACTACACGAACTCTGACTTTCCCATTGCATGAGGGACTACGTAGGCATAGGGCGGCGATGTCCTATCGAGTCTCTTTTTTATTTTCCCTTTTCCATTTCTGCTTAGCAGTTGCTTTCAGATAACACACCCTTTGATTAGACAACAAGCGTGGATCTCGTTCAATATAACTGACGTGAGGGGTGCTCATACCTTCCCCTTAGTAACCGACTCCCGAACCCAAGATTTGGTTGCGATGACCTTGTCTTCTTCTTTCTTTTATGTTTTCTTTAATCGTTTCCTTTCCATCTCCTTTGGATAAATAACGTTTGGTGGTGACTCTTCTGTTTGTTTCTGCCAGCCCTTTTCGCAGTTGCGACACCAGGAAGAATCTATTTGAAGATCACCATTGAAAACAAAATATTTCTCTAGCAGTGTTACAACATTTTCTCAACAAGTTATACCCAGACAATAAGTGGCAGCTCTTTATTTGAGCAACTTGTTTCGTTCTCAGGGTTTCTATTTGGATGAAAAATGGGAGTCTCCTCAAGACAGTTTGTCTATCTGCAATGAGTTTATCAAGATTATCATCTTATCCTCCATCAAATGACATCTTTCTGGAAATCCATCAGAGACGTTTGGTGAATACTTTACAAGTATTTCTCTTTATTTAAGGATTCCTGATACAAGGACTTTATTTGCTTCAATGCAACTTCAAACTACAGCAATACTGCTCCTCGGTGATGTTTTCCCCAGGGAGTATACTATTCAAAGTTGCTTCCATCAAATGGAATCTCTTGGAGAAATTTGGTGAAGATTCTTACAATTGATCTTTCTTTTTATTTAAGATATGTTTTACAAATCAACCGGCCCGCATCTCTTCTGAAGATCCCCATTGAAGTTTCATAATCTCTAGTAAGTTATGGATTCCCACTGAAGTCATTAATCTCCAGTGAAAGTTTGATCCCCTGTGAAGATACTCTCCCACAAGGATTCATCTTTCTAGAAAGAAACTGAGACCAATCAGTGGCTTATGACCCGAGACGAGGGGAGGTTTATTTTTACCCTTTTCAAGTGAAATACTTGATTAAAGAAGAAACTAAGACCAGTTTGTGGCTTACGACCCGAGACACGGGGAGGTTTAGTTTTACCCTTTTCAAGTGGAATACTTGATTAAAGAAGAATTCGGGACCAGTCTGTGGCTTATGACCCGAGGCGTGGGGAGGTTTATTTACCCTTTTTAAATGAATCATTTAGTTAAAGAAGAAGCTGAATCAATTTTGATCATGGAAGCTTATTTTTGGTCAGTTACCTTTGTTTAGGCTACCATCTTAGTAGTAGGTAATCTTTCCTTCTGATTTGGACACCTTTGCTTAGGCTGCCACAGGTTGGTAATAGATGATCCTTCTTTTCAAGTCTATTACCTTTTCTTAGGCTATCATATGTTTGGTAGTAGGTAATATGCCTATCTTTTTTGTCAGATACCTTTGCTTAGGCTACCAGGTTTGGTAGTAGGTCATCTTTTCTTTTGTGTTTATCTTTGCTTAGGATATCACATGTGTGATAGTAGGTAATACACATTATCTTTTAGTCGGAAACTTTTGCTTAGGCTACCGTGTTCGGTAGTATGTGATCTCTCATTTTGAGTCTATTACCTTTGCTTAGGTATCGTATGTTTGATAGTAGGTAATATATCTATCTATTTGGTCAGATGCCTTTGCTTAGGCTACCAAGTTTGGTAGTATGTCATCTTTCCTTTTGTGTTTACCTTTTCTTAGGCTATCACATGTGTGATAGTAGGTAATACACATTTTTTTCGGACACCTTTGCTTAGGCTACCATGTTTGGTAGTAGGTGATGTTTCCTTTCAGGTTATTACCTTTTCTTAGGCTATCATATGTTTGATAGTAGGTAATATATTGTATTTTTTTTGTCAGATAATTTTGCTTAGGCTACCATGTTTGGTAGTAGGTCATCTTTCCTTTTGTGTTTACTTTTGCTTAGGCTATCATATGTTTGATAGTAGGTAACACACCTTTCTTTGGGTCAGACACCTCTGCTTAGGTTGCCACAAGTTGGTAGTAGGTGACCTCTCCTTTCTAGTCTATTACATGTCGCTTGGGCTATCATGCTTGATAGTAGGTAATATACGTTCCTTTATTTCGACTAGATACCTTTGCTTAGACTACCATTTGTTGGTAGTAAGTTATCCTCCCTTTCAAGTTTCTTACTTGTTGTTTAGGCTACCATATTCTTGGTGGTAGGCAATACACACCTTTGTTCTATTGGGAGATACTCTGTGATTGTCAGTTGGTAGTCTTTTCCCCAGTAGAGTTGAGTCTCTTCCCCAGTGGAGTTGGATCTTTCCCCATGGAGTCTTGCTTTTCTAAGATTGATCCTTGTCGGGTCTTCCATTCTTTAACTGTGTTCCCCTGTGACATCATTCCTCACAGGATCTCTATCTTGCATTCATTTCATATCACATCATATCATATCATCGGTAGTTTGTGGCATCTTAGGGTCAAAAATGTGCATGTTTGTATTTAAGCCTCTCCTATCATGTCAAGACGAAGATTTCAATCTCCATATCTCCGGATAGAAGAAACTTAATAGGGGCATCTGTCATACCCTAAATTTTAACCCTAAGATCCCACCTCTTTGTGCATCAAACTTTCATATCTGTGTGTGAATTTATTATCACTAACCAGTTTGTGTAAGTGCATTAAATTTCAAGTGGAGCTGGTATTCATTCTCACGGTTAAATACTTCAAGGCGTGACCAATGGATTCTGATTCAAAATGGTCCTAGGGTTTTCTACTGGTCGTTTGTCCAATGATTTCTCAGAAAAAACCTTAATGTATATCTCAAGATTAAGGTTTATAGTATTTTAGCTTGGTCAATTGAAGATCAAGAATGCTAGGGTTTCTTTACTTGATCATCTTCAAGAATTCCTCAGGGGATTACTATTATGTTACTCATTGGGTCAAGATGCCTTTGTGGATTCAAATTCAAGATATAAGGCGAAGATCCGTAGTACTCGAGGCATTGCCCTCCTTTTAAATACTTATTATTGGTGATGAAATTTAGGTTGTTCATTAAGAATACAAGTTGGTGATAAGTTCAAGATCATCCATATGGGTCATTTGGAATCTAAAATGGCATGCATCATCTGGAGTTTTCAAAGCAAAAATGTTCGTCATAACTGTTCATGATTACAAGACATTATCCTTCTAGTCATCAAATTCATAAAGCCATTCACGATGGGAAGATTCAAGTTAGGTTGAGAATGCAAGATGGTTTTACTGTGAATCTTGGTTTAGTCTCATTCGAGTGGCTTTATGCCCAAATTATTCCATTAAGGTTAGAAAGTCCATGGATTTCTTGGAAGCAAAAGTGCATGCCACAAGTTATTCAGGTCCAAGGAATTCTACCATTCTCTTTTGATTCAATTTCATTTTTTCAAACTCATAGCTTTAAGTTTAAAGTGCACCAAAGAACCCAAACATGCCATTTGAAGTTCATCATTTCTCATAACCAAAGGTCAAATTCAAGTTTTTTATTTTAAGACTTTGATTCAAGTCACACAAGCCATATGGGTGGATCCTATAATACATGAAAAGAGAGAAAAGACATAAAAAAAACTTGGTAAACGGTTTAGGAGACTTGATTTGTGTGACGTGCCTTTAAGTTATGTTACAAATAAGAAGATTCCTACAAGAGTGGTAATGTGCCTTTAAGCTAATTTACAAAATAAAAAGGTCTGCAGAGGCATAGTTGGAAGGTTATACATGTTCCCATAATGTAATACATATACAATTCAAAATGATCATTCCATACAAAGTGCCACGCCCAAAAATCCTGCTCAAATTCTCACTCATATCGAGTTTTCAAAGAATTGTTAATTTATGGGATGTACTTGTTTCCATGAAGACATGATGACAACCGATAGACTCGATGGGGAACCAAAGGTGACATTTGTTTGCAAAGTTGTGAAGCTGCTACCTCTTCCCGAGTTTTTTCTCGCAAACAGACTGATAACACATAGTACAAAGGTTGCAGAGCAAGTTGAGCAGTCGGGACGGAAATCACTCTCCTTTGCTGAAAAGGTAATAAATCAGCTTTAATTTATGGCAACAATAAACTTGAAGGATGTTGAGGGTTTTACAATACCTCATAGAACCGAACCCATGACTGCACTCTTATCGTTCCCTTCGATAAACGCAACTTTGTGTACAACCATTACACCAGTATGTGACTTAGTTTGCTTACCAAGATAGAAGAAGAAAATGTCTGCAATTGATTCTCCCAAAGAGTATGACATATTGTAGTAGCAAAAAATAAGTAAATTTTACGTATGAAACAAAGTAAGGAAAATAATTCATCAGAATTTCATCAAAAGCAATCAAAACCAGTCTTAGACACATTCAAGACGTTTCATTTTATTCCCAAAAAAAGCTTAAAACACAATCCAAACATGTTCAAGACAAGTGTTTTTATTTTCCAAAACAACCCGCAAACATGTCGGTATGGAAATGGAAGGTTATTGATCATATAATCACAGAAACAAATTAGTAGCCATTGAAGGTGAGAAAATACTTAGAAGGGGGGTTGAATAAGTATATAGAAAATATTATGGCAATAAAAACTCAAATATTTTTATCCTGGTTCGTTGAACTCAACTACTCCAGTCCGCCCTATCAAGAGTGATTTTCCTTTCTTCACAAGGACTTAATCCACTATTAATCAAACTGATTACAATAGCAAGCACTAAGAGCAACTGTTCTTAGTCTTCTCAAGAACAACTGACCACAAATGGGTCTTCTCAAGGACTTTTAAAATCAAATGTAAAACTAAAACAAGTGATTGAATGCTTCTAAGTAAGCTATATCACAACTGTGATTTACACTTAAGTTTTAAGAACGTATGAAATAAATTCAGCAAAGAGAATAAATTGTATGAGAGCTTTTTAATGAATTTCTTTCAATAATTCGTCAACTAAAGAAGAGTGTTGAAGACATGCTTTTATAGGCTTGAAGATCCAAGACGTTGCATGCTTTGAAGATCGTGTCTGCAAAGTAGCTGGAACCTTTTTGTCTTCACATCACTTGACCTTTCCTAGAAGTAGAACGTTCCGAGAAATCCTTTTTGCCCGAGTTCTTGTGTCTAGCATAAATAAGGAAAGAGTCGTTTGGCCTAACCAACAGACATAACTTTGAATTCTTCTTCAACAAGTTTCTAATACTCAGCAAACAATCATCAGAGCCTTGAGTGATCAGAGTCTTTGATGTTCATCAGAGTTTGCTGAATCAAAGTGTTGCAGCAAGTGTGCTTTAGCGTGTGATAATTCAGAGCAGAGTTTGGAATTAGATCCTCAGTACTTGCAGCGTAGTACTATCAGAGTCTTATGAAAAACCATGCTTGAAACTATTCATACAAAGTCTTCAATGCTTCAGATGCTTCTGCTTCAGATCCTTTTGTAGCTTCTGCTTCAGATCCTTCTGTAGCTTCTGCTTCAGATCCTTCTGTAGGCAGCGTTCAGAATCTTCTAATAGATGCTTCTGACGCTTCAGAGCCTTGCATAATTTAACGTTCAGATCTAATTTGCTTTTCAGAATAATATTCACTTTAATATCTGCAGCAAAGATACCTAAACAAATTTTAGAGTATATAATTTCTTAATACAAAATTTCGTAAGAGTTATCATCAAAACATGGAGATATAATTAAGAACCAATATGTGTTCTAACAATCTCCCCCTTTTTGATGATGACAAAAACATAAGAAATTTTGTTCAATAACACAATAATTATAACTCCCCTTGAGATTATGAATCTCCCCCTGAATTGAATACTTAGAAGGAATAGAAACTTCCTTTTTTGCATGAGTATTCTTTACAGAATCAGAGCCTGATTGTTCCAAAAATTAGATCTTGACTTGGATGGATGTTTCAGAATCAGAGCCTGATTTGTTAAAACTTGATCTGGGGATCTCAGAGTTACTTAAAGGATTTTGTCAGATTTTTCATAAGTTCTGAAATACTAAGAGTTCTCGTTAGTTATAATTAGATATGTCTGAATTTCATTTAGGTAGAGTTTATTTGAACAGACATAATTTCATTTTCTCCCCCTTTTTGTCATAATCAAAAAGAAAACTTTTAAAGACAAAATAAAAGGAAATAGAGAAAAGATACAATCAAGTAGAGAAAACAACAGAGTCATTCATTCATTCAGATAAGTACTCAGACAGAACAGACAAAAACAATAAATCAGAAATTCAAGTACAGGTGCACAAACATCAGATACAGAAAACATAAAACTAGGTTTGCTTGGAAAGAATCATCTTCAGAAGTTGAGTGATCTCAGATGAGGATTCTTCTTGCTTTGTCATCCATTTTGCCATGTTCTCATTCTTCTGATCTTGTTTAGCCATCCATGACTTGATCTCAGATTGCCCAGCTTCCAATACTGCAATCTTATCTTCTAAGTCTGGGTTCTCTTTCTTGATCTCAGATGAAGAAGATGGAGCAGATTCTGATGCAGGAGTGTCGCTACTGCAAAAATCGGCGCCGGCTAAACAGAAGAGTCGCCACCGTGCGTTATTTATCCCACAAGAGGGAAAGGAAACGCTTAGAGTAAACCTAACGCAAAGAGGGAAAGGAATGGTCATCGCAACCAAATCCTAGATTCGGGAGTCGGTTACGCAAGGGGAAGGTATTAGCACCCCTCACGTCCGTCGTACTTGACAGGATCCACGCTTGCTTTCTATCTAAGGGTGTGTTATTCTATCTACTCTATAGGTCTGGGTTAAAAAGAAAAGAAAATGACTCGGCAAAGTATCGCACTTTATGCCTACGTATTCCCGTTTAAAACGAGAAATCAGAGTCAACATAGTTCGCCTACCTACTGGAAAGGAGGGGGAGGTTGCTCGCTAGGATACAGCATCCTATGCCTACGTACTTTCATACAGCATGAAAGATCAGAGCAAACGTAGTTTGGGCTACAGAAGACACAAGCTTGTCTGACTGGTTTTTTATTACCTTATGAAAGGGTTTTTCTTGATTAAGAGTCCAAGCGGACAAAAATGACACTTTGATGTTTGTTTTGAATCTTTTACGAAAGAAGTATTTTTTTAGTTTGTTTGCAATCTCTGACGCACTAGAGACTATGATTAGAGAGTTACTACGTCGCATGTCACCCTAAGGGTACCATACTAAGCAGTCAGATTACTGAAGAGTGACCCCCCAGCAACCTTTTCTCAAATAGCTTAAGGCTCATAACGCACGACATCGATTAACCTTATTACTGTATTTTGGAATTGTTTTGAGATAAGAAGAGAAAGCAGCTCTAAAAAAAGCCTAGGGTTGAAAAGGGAACAAAACTAACCTAATGTTGTCATGCATGGATAAGAATCCTAATGTCTGTCATAATTCCCTCCTGCACAGAGGAAATCAAAGATCCTAGGGGATAAACAGAAAATAAAGCAAGCAAATACAGTAAAATGCATGCAATGCAACAATACAAGCGAGGCAAGGGAGTCCCACTCAACCTCGAACCTGGGAAAACAACAGGCAAAGTGAATCAACATTCACCTCAAACCTAGGGGGCAAGCTACACAAGCCAACCAACAATACAGAAAACAAAACCCAAAATAGAGGAGGCAGCCCAAGCAGCAGCACCAAACTCCTACAGCAAGCATAAGCAGCAGCTCTGACAGCAACAACTGATTACACAGCAAAAAGTTGACAGCAACAACCTTCATCTTCATGAATAGATCCCATCTTCAAGTTTCAATAAACTTTCAATCTCCAACAAGCACCAGGCTTCAACAAGCTCCCAGCTTAAGCAAGCTCAAACCCCAACCAGTAACCAGCTTCAACAAGCTCCTGACTTCAACTTCAACAAGCAGTAAAACCTTAGCTTCAACAAGCTACCTCATCTTTTCCTTTACCAAGCTTCAACAAGCACCTCCAAGGGAGAATCAAACCAACAATATCAAGTTGAAATGTTAAGAGGCTCAATGACAACCAAGGGAAGTCACTGAGAACTCAACATTATAAGAGACTGGCATCCTCAAAGTTCTACTCTTAAAGCATGCCCTTCATCCCTCCTAAGGAGAGATGTGACTTCTTCAAAAGGACTTTATGTCATTGGATTGAATGGAGATGAACAATATACTCCATGTTTGAAGAAACAAGTAGAATTACTCTGATGCTCTTCTTGAAACCCTAGTTTTCCTAAGCTCCTGACAAGCACTCCACAAGATGAGAAATCTTCCACTTCAAGCTCCTTCAAGCTCTCCAAATCACCTTTAATTGGTCTTCATGATTACCCAAGCTCAAAAGCAACACCACCCTAGTCTAAGGGGAACTATTGAATCAAACTAGTCAAATTGGTTCATCAGAAGCACCTAGAAGTTAGTCTTAAACTAATTCTACTTAAAATACCAAACATGACTGTAAAATCCTACAAAAATTACTAAGAGTTCTTAAACCTCTTATGAATCTCTCATACAAAAACCAGGCGGTTAACCATTCATTTGGACCTAAAACTATGCCCTAAACCTAAAGGTATCACCTTAAAACCCTAATTCTAAACCACCTAATGTTCAATGCTCAAACTAGCCTAAAATTCTCTCACAAAAATATGAGAAAATTACTATGGGTACATGTATTTCTAAGCTATCTAGCCCAAAAAGAATCAACTCAAAATTCAACACCAATAATTCACAATAAAATCCACAAAATCATGTATCAACCATATTGAAAATAAAAGCAATAAAAATGCAAAAAATACATTTAAATTCTAAAATGCATGAATTAACTATTTTTCAATCCTATTAAATTCTAAAATTTCTAAGGAATCAAGGGGGAAAAAAACTTGGATTAAAAAGATTAAATTTCCTATTTATTATGGATTTATTTCTAAACTATGTGAAAAATATGAAAATAAAAGAAAAAGAAAGAAAATGAATAAAGTGGCGTGTCAGATAGCAATTAAAACATGTTGTTTCTCCAGTCTGGGCCAAACAGGGGGTGCGTATATCAAATTAGCCTAAGCCCAAACCAAAATTAAAACAAATCAGAAAATCAAATGGAAAATGGAAAAACGCCTGTGCCAAATAGCAATAAATCTCAGTGTGTTTTCTCATTGGGCCCAAATCAGAGGTGTAATCAGCAGACCAAACTTAAGCCCATCCAATTGCCAATAAGTGAAACGGGGCGTTTTGATGTTATTCATCCCCTTCAGAAATTGAAACACAATTGTGGCCGTGGATTGGGGTTTTTGGTCAAGGTCAAGGCACCATCCAAGGGTGGGGAGTCATCGTCCCCAAAACTTTTGAAACTGAGGGGGAAAACTCAGACGGTGGCCTGAGCTCGGCGCCACCGTCTTCTCCGGCGAAGCAGTTCCAAAAACTCATCAAACTCAACAACTAAATACCCTAATCCACTCCAAATTTCACCCTGGTCACGAATATGACTTCCATTTCCATTAATTCTCACCTAAACTCAAAACCCGATGGAAGTTGCAGAAAAATCACCAAACCTTGATCATAGCAATTCTTGCAATTGAAGGCCCTAAACTCATCTACATGTTTCAGTCATCAATTCTAACCATTTGAAAGCCATTAAAACCTTAAGAACTAGCAATTATAAGCTTCAACAGAAAATGGTATCACACTCAAAATGTCACGAATTGCTCAATTCTTGGACTGAAATCTATCTAAGCATCATCCTTAACCTCACCACACATCAATTTCTATGCATCTCCCTATGAATTAAGCTACAAGAAAGAATTTGAAGACCTGGTTTGAAATGATGAACAGATGGAGATTTTGCTTGAATCACCCTCCAATCTTTTGCAGAATCACTCAAGGATCACTTCTAAAGCTTCTCCAATGGACAATTTGCTTTGAATCCTCCTCAATTCCAAAACTCGATTCTTGATGCAGCTTGGAAAATTTCAAATGCTATCTCTCGATTCTCCCCAATGCAAGCCTAAAAAACTATCTGAATCAGTTGCATACCATATATAGAGTGTGTTAGAACACTCTAGAACCTTCTGTAACAACTTGAATGAGAAATTCAATTTCTCATTTTTCTTCAAAATCTCATATGCCCAATTTGTGCCTTGCTCTGTTCTAGCTCGCCATCTCATGTGAATTTCTCTCCTCATGATATTTAGAACTGAATTGGGATGGTAATTCCCTTGTATTTGATCTTAAGGCAATGGATGGTTATGTTTCTTCAACCTTAAGTAACAAAGTGAAACCATGTGCAAATGACCTTAAATCCAAAATGTGGTATTGCTATCCTTTCCAAATCATATTTTCTGATCAAATTGGTATGTAATGTGGACTTGTTTGGCCATAAAATCAAGAAATCACAATTTTGGCCTTTTAATCACCTTAATTCCTTCATTTCAAAACCATTTTCAACCAACTTCTCCTATGAGCCAATTCAAAGCCTCCTTGATGCATGGTCAAGGTTAAAACCCTATTTTGAGCAACTTTCTAGTTGAATAATTTTCCATTAGAGGCCTCTAAGTTGGAGATTTTGACCCATGCTTGAGAATGACCTATAATCATCAATACCCAAAATACCCCTGGATTGCCAAGATCATAACTTGAGTTCTATAAATCCCCTTGAGGACTTCTAGTACTATATGGAAAGATAAGATCAAGATATATAACTCTTATGTTGGCTAAGAATCCATTTGAAACCTCCTTGAGGGGAAAAAGTTGCTTGGAAGTCAAGTGACTTTCACAGATAAATTTCAGTGTCCTCTGGTGACCTGTAATTTGCAAAGACCATAACATGAGTTCTACAAATCTTATTGAAGACTTCTAGTACTCAAATTAAAGGTATTGAGAAGCTATACAAGTTTCATGTTGGCCAAATATCCATTTGAAACTTGTATTTTGACTTATGTGGCTTTGAAGTTGGGCACTAAACAGGGGATTTTACACTGAAACCCTAATTTAGCAACTTCCCACATTCTTGATCTTTCTTTGCTTAACCTTGGAACAACACCACACATGTATCAACATACCAATTCATGATTCCCATGACCTCAAGGTAGGCTTTGATGCTCTCCAACTACTCAATTGAATTAGGGTTGACCCAGATGAAACCCTAGTTGACTGCACTTCAAATGTGGCTCTCATACTTGAATCAATGACTTGACTCTGCTTCAATAAGGCCATCTAGACATCCCATGAGATCCATACATACCTTACATTCACATCCCATGCTTCTCATCCCACTGATGATTCTCAATATTCCTCAGGATAGGAGCAAAACCCACATGTAGGAACTCAAACTTCTCAAGATTTCCAATCACTTCCTGATGGCTTGGATGCTTTCTCAAACTTGGATAACACCTCTTGCTAGGATCTTATCTTGATAGATACCCTTGATCCCTTGTTGGATGCATGCTATGCTATGATATGTCAATGATTGAACTATGTACATGATGCAACTATGCAAATGAAATGCAATGAAACACAAATCAGGCAAGAAAAGGTTGAGCAAATTTTGGGCTGCAACAGCTGCCCCTATTCAAACGGCTTGGACCCGATTGGGGCGAAGAGCGAACGGCCTTCAAACAATCGAGGTACGATACGATTGAATACCAAGAAACCCGGAAATTTGCCAACCGCAGAAATAAACTGCACTGCTTGGGGAACGACATCCACCAACTGAATCTGGTTGTCACGGCAACAACTGATCCAACGTCTGATAATAATTCTGATCTCAACTTCAACTACCTATGTAACGCCACAGGTACTGAACAATCTTTGCAAAAAAACACCTCCGTCCACAACTGGACCAACCTTGTCAACACAAGAAGAGAAACAAATTCGTCAACACGAATAGAGATTCTGTCATCCCCAGAGTAACCTTGCACACATCTGGACCCTAAATTTCGTCAAATCACGAATGCCCAAATCTGTCCATGTCAGGACTCACCTCTCAACAACACAGGAATAGAACTTTGTCCACGTTAGGATGCTTGTTTCGTCAACACGAAGAAATCCTATCATAAACTTGTCCACGTTAGGACTCAAATTTCGTCAACCCGAAGAAATCCTATCGTCATAGGAATAAAACTTGTCCTCATCAGGACTCCACATTCTGTCAACGCGGAGAGATCCCGGCGACCTCGCCGGGGATGAATCGTCTGCATTTCATTAGCACGAGGGGGTCCTATCAACATAGGAATAAATCGTCCACATTAGGAATAAAATTTCCACATTAGGAATAAACTTTCCACGTTAGGAATAAACTTTCCACGTTAGGAATAAACTTTCCACGTTAGGAATAAACTGTCCACGTTAGGAATAAACTGTCCACGTTAGGAATAAACTGTCCACGTTAGGAATAACATCTCATCGACCCGAAGAAATATAAATTCGTCCACGTTAGGACTCGCGCATCTTCGACCCGCTGAGGAAATAAAACTTGTCCACGTCAGGACTCACGCTTCGCCAACACGAAGAAAGATAAATTTGTCCACGTCAGGACTCGCACATCTTGTCATCACAAAGAACTATAAACTTGTCCACGTCAAGACACACATTTTGCCGATACGAAGGAAGATATCCGCTGGGGATAAATGGTCCACGAAGAGTAATCAATTTTGTCCACGTCAGGACTTCATATTCCATCAATACGGAGAAATCGAATATGTCCACGTTAGGACTAGCACATCTCGTTAACCCGAGAAAATAAATCTGTCCATGTTAGGACACCCACTTCACTAGCACGAAGACACCCCGTCAATATAGGAATAAATTGTCCACGTCAGGACTCATATTTGGTCAACGCGAGGAACTCCTATCAGCATAGGCAATAAAATTCTGGTGACTTCCGGGGAAGTACTTCTGTCAACGGGAAGATACTCTGAATACAGTTTCTCTGCTTATCTCTGCAGTAGCTAACTCCATTGATCCCAACCCACAAACCTTTTAGCACTGACGTGACAGCGACTTTGAGGAGGACTCCGCGGGGGATATTTGGAAACCAAATTGTCGGACGCCTGCTTCGATAACCAGCGGCAGCTTCTGAGATTTTGATTCATGAAATCCTTTGACGTTGACATAACAATAAATTTGAAGAAAATAATCCGCTGGCCGGATAAGAGAAACTTCAACAAGCAACTCTGGCGGGGAAAACAAGAGAAATTTAAACAAATAACTCTGCTCGGGGACAAAGAGAAACTTAACCAAGTAACTCTGTGGGGAAAAAATAGAGAGATGAACCGTATTATCACACGTCTCACGGCGAGACCTCGAATACCCGGTAATAGATCTGAGCTAGAGCTCCGTACTTCTGCTGAGAAAACACGCCTGCAAGCACAAAGGTTAACCAACCTGATTTATGTTTCAAAATGCGTATGTTTGAAAATGGCGTAATGCTCCGTACGGCACGGAAATGCTACGCGTTTGAGTAGATGCAAATATGACGATATATGCAAATGCAAATGCAGGCTCAAGCTGTCGGGGCCATTTTGATAATGATGTCTCAACAACATGAATGTTGAGGATAAAGCCAACTCCGCTGGGGAGAACAAGTATCATAAGGTATTCTGGTAGAATAAATGCTGGAAACACCGTCAACTTTGCCGGGGAGAGATTAAACATCGATTTCCACTAGGAGGAAAGGACAAACCACCCTGCTGGTGAACCAACTCATCTGGGGAAAGAAGCGACACTTCTAGGAAAAACACGCTGTCGGGGCACAGTTTACAAACTCGGAGCCTCGGACTCTGTTGAGGATCAACATCCTGTCAATGGCATGACGACCTGTGGGGAGAAGGGAAACCGTCCTCCGGGTATAATCCTTCTGAACCAACAACTTGGTTAACTATTGCGGGAATCTCCCATGCTGGAGATTGAACATGCACATCTTCGATTTGCTGAGGAGCGCAACCTCTGCAGGGGACGTTGATTTTGACTTGCTGGGATTAATCCTATGGACGGCTTTCCATGAGGACACTCTCCTGGGGAAAATAATTCCCTCTTTCGGGAAGGGATAACTGTTATTCCGACTCTCCTGCGGCTAGCTGAGGAATGACATCAACTGGAGTCAGGTCTTATGTCAAGCGATCTTGGATGGGGAATGTGATTCCTGATTGTTTGCTCCAAAGGTAAGAACCCTGCAAAACACAAACGAGACAAAACAGGCCTATACAACGGAATCTATCCGAGTTATCATCTGTGACATTACTTCAGTCAATTTGAAGTTTTAGCAATTATTGGCAAGGGCCAGCAAGATTATGTAAGTGCAAGTTTATCAAAAACATCGGCGTCCTTCACAAACAAAACAGTAAAGAACAAACATCGAGTACTGAATAACATGTTTTATTGATAATGGGCCTCTGAATAGGCAAAGTTTTGTACACTGGATGCAACTCCTGAAAAGAGGAAGTTACGCACACACATACATACATATATGCACAAGAAGCATAAATAAAATACAAAACAATATTTGTACACATGTCGACAACGTGGTACAGACAAACACCATGGGCTGATCCTCCTATGACTCGCCTGACTCTGCGCTTTCCCGGTACTCGATCTTCGAAAGAGATTGTTCTTGGACAGACGGCCCCCAGGTACTCCCAAACCACTAAGCAATGCTGTATCAAATCCGGACCGCAATCATTTGCTTTTTCAATCCCTAACTTTTGCGTGAACCGCCCTTTGCGGGTTTTCAATTCACCGGGATACCCTTTTTTACCGAAGTCGCCCTTTTCAGGTTTTCGACTTCGCGGGTGTACATCTTTTCAATTTTATCCCTAACTTTTGCACGAACCTTTTATTCATTTTTTATGGTTCACCGGGATGCCCCATTTTTGCCTGGGCTCTCTTTTTACTGTCCAGCGGGTCACTTTCAAGCAAAGTATTTTTTAACTGCGTCCGAATTCACAGGAGACGTAAGGTATTCAGCATCCATGGTGGATAGTAACAAGGCTCCTCCAGAGAAGACTTTTCTGACAATGTAGGGACCTTCGTAATTGGGAATCCACTTGCCCCTGTGATCTGTTTGTGGTGGGAGAATCTTTTTCAAAACAAGATTGCCCGTCTGAAAGCTTTGAGGGCATACCTTCTTGTCGTAAGCTTTCTTCATCCGGCTCTGATACAGCCGAACGTATGCTAAAGAAGCCAGTCTCTTCTCATCCATTAAGCTGAGCTGATTCAGTCTATCTTTAACCCATTCTGCCTCGTCGAGTTGGACATCGCGTAAAACCCTCAGGGACGGAATCTCGACCTCCAACGGTAACACTGCCTCCATCCCGTATACCAATGAGAAAGGGGTTGCCCCGATAGATGTGTGTACCGTCGTACGATAACCGTGTAAAGCGAAAGGTAGCATCTCATGCCAGTCCTTATACGTCACAACCATCTTCTGAACAATCTTCTTTATGTTCTTATTGGCCGCTTCGACAGCGCCATTCATCTTGGGCCGGTAAGGAGAAGAGTTGTGATGCTCAATCTTAAAATTCTGACACAGCTCTTTCATTATTTTGTTATTTAAATTTGAATCGTTGTCGGTGATAATCCGCTCAGGGATTCCATATCTGCAGATAATATCTCGTTTGATAAACCTGGCTACCACTTGTTTGGTCACATTGGCATATGATGCTGCTTCCACCCATTTGGTGAAGTAATCAATTGCCACCAAAATGAATCGGTGTCCGTTTGATGTCGTGGGCTCAATTTTGCCAATCATATAAATTCCCCACATCGAGAAAGGCCACGGTCATGACATCATATTCAGAGGACTTAGAGGCACATGTATTTCTAAGCTATCTAGCCCAAAAAGAATCAACTCAAAATTCAACACCAATAATTCACAATAAAATCCAAAAAATCATGTATCAACCATATTGAAAATAAAAGCAATAAAAATGCAAAAAATACATTTAGATTCTAAAATGCATGAATTAACTATTTTTCAATCTTATTAAATTCTAAATTTTCTAAGGAATCAAGGAAAAAAAACTTGGATTAAAAAGATTAAATTTCCTATTTATTATGGATTTATTTCTAAACTATGTGAAAAATATGAAAATAAAAGAAAACGAATGAAAATGAATAAAGTGGCGTGTCAGATAGCAATTAAAACATGTTGTTTCTCCAGACTGGGCCAAACAGGGGGTGCGTATATCAAATTAGCCTAAGCCCAAACCAAACTTAAAACAAATCATAAAATCAAATGGAAAATGGAAAAACGCCTGTGCCAAATAGCAATAAATCTCAGTGTGTTTTCTCATTGGGCCCAAATCAGAGGTGTAATCAGCAGACCAAACTTAAGCCCATCCAATTGCCAATAAGTAAAACGGCACGTTTTGATGTTATTCATCCCCTTCAGAAATTGAAACACAATCGTGGTCGTGGATTGGGGTTTTTGGTCAAGGTCAAGGCACCATCCAATGGTGGGGAGTCATCGTCCCCAAAACTTTTGAAACTGAGGGGGAAAACTCAGACGGTGGCCTGAGCTCGGCGCCACCGTCTTCTCCGGCGAAGCAGTTCCAAAAACTCATCAAACTCAACAACTAAATACCCTAATCCACTCCAAATTTCACCCTGGTCACGAATATGACTTCCATTTCCATTAATTCTCACCTAAACTCAAAACCCGATGGAAGTTGCAGAAAAATCACCAAACCTTGATCATAGCAATTCTTGCAATTGAAGGCCCTAAACTCATCTACATGTTTCAGTCATCAATTCTAACCATTTGAAAGCCATTAAAACCTTAAGAACTAGCAGTTATAAGCTTCAACAGAAAATGGTATCACACTCAAAATGTCACGAATTGCTCAATTCTTGGACTAAAATCCATCTAAGCATCATCCTTAACCTCACCACACATCAATTTCTATGCATCTCCCTATGAATTAAGCTACAAGAAAGAATTTGAAGACCTGGTTTGAAATGATGAACAGATGGAGATTTTGCTTGAATCACCCTCCAATCTTTTGCAGAATCACTCAAGGATCACTTCTAAAGCTTCTCCAATGGACAATTTGCTTTGAATCCTCCTCAATTCCAAAACTCGATTCTTGATGCAACTTGGAAAATTTCAAATGCTATCTCTCGATTCTCCCCAATGCAAGCCTAAAAAACTATCTGAATCAGTTGCATACCATATATAGAGTGTGTTAGAACACTCTAGAACCTTCTGTAACAACTTGAATGAGAAATTCAATTTCTCATTTTTCTTCAAAATCTCATATGCCCAATTTGTGCCTTGCTCTGTTCTAGCTCGCCATCTCATGTGAATTTCTCTCCTCATGATATTTAGAACTGAATTGGGATGGTAATTCCCTTGTATTTGATCTTAAGGCAATGGATGGTTATGTTTCTTCAACCTTAAGTAACAAAGTGAAACCATGTGCAAATGACCTTAAATCCAAAATGTGGTATTGCTATCCTTTCCAAAACATTTTTTCTGATCAAATTGGTATGTAATGTGGACTTGTTTGGCCATAAAATCAAGAAATCACAATTTTGGCCTTTTAATCACCTTAATTCCTTCATTTCAAAACCATTTTCAACCAACTTCTCCTATGAGCCAATTCAAAGCCTCCTTGATGCATGGTCAAGGTTAAAACCCTATTTTGAGCAACTTTCTAGTTGAACAGTTTTCCATTTGAGGCCTCTAAGTTGGAGATTTTGACCCATGCTTGAGAATGACCTATAATCATCAATAGCCAAAATACCCCTGGATTGCCAAGATCATAACTTGAGTTATATAAATCCCCTTGAGGACTTATAGTACTCTATGGAAATCTACGATCAAGATATACAACTCTTATGTTGGCCAAGAATCCATTTGAAACCTCCTTGAGGGGAAAAAGTTGCTTGGAAGTCAAGTGACTTTCACAGATAAATTTCAGTGTCCTCTGGTGACCTGTAATTTGCAAAGACCATAACATGAGTTCTACAAATCTTATTGAAGACTTCTAGTACTAAAATTAAAGGTATTGAGAAGCTTTACAAGTTTCATGTTGGCCAAATATCCATTTGAAACTTTTATTTTGACTTATGTGGCTTTGAAGTTGGGCACTAAACAGGGGATTTTACACTGAAACCCTAATTTAGCAACTTCCCACATTCTTGATCTTTCATTGCTTAACCTTGGCACAACACCACACATGTATCAACATACCAATTCATGAATCCCATGACCTCAAGGTAGGCTTTGATGCTCTCCGACTATTCAATTGAATTAGGGTTGACCCAGATGAAACCCTAGTTGACTGCACTTCAAATGTGGCTCTCATACTTGAATCAATGACTTGACTCTGCTTCAATAAGGCCCTCTAGACATCCCATGAGATCCATACATACCTCACATTCACATCCCATGCTTCTCATCCCACTGATGATTCTCAATATTCCTCAGGATAGGAGCAAAACCCACATGTAGGCACTCAAACTTCTCAAGATTTCCAATCACTTCCTGATGGCTTGGATGCTTTCTCAAACTTGGATAACACCTCTTGCTAGGCTCTTCTCTTGATAAACACCCTTGATCCCTTGTTAGATGCATGCTATGCTATGATATGTCAATGATTGAACTATGTACATGATGCAACTATGCAAATGAAATGCAATGAAACACAAATCAGGCAAGAAAAGGTTGAGCAAATTTTGGGGTGCAACAGCTGCCCCTATTCAAACGGATTGGACTCGATTGGGGCGAAGAGCGAACGGCCTTCAAACAATCGAGGTACGAGACGGTTAAATACCAAGAAACCTGGAAATTTGCCAACCGCAGAAATAAACTGCACTGCTTGGGGAACAACATCCACCAACTGAATCTGGTTGTCACGGCAACAACTGATCCAACGTCTGATAATAATTCTGATCTCAACTTCAACTACCTATGTAACGCCACAGGTAATGAACAATCTTTGCAAAAAAACACCTCCGTCCACAGCTGGACCAACCTTGTCAACACAAGAAGAGAAACAAATTCGTCAACACGAATAGAGATTCTGTCATCACCAGAGTAACCTTGCACACATCTGGACCCCAAATTTCATCAAATCACGAATGCCCAAATCTGTCCACGTCAGGACTCACCTCTCAACAACACAGGAATAAAACTTTGTCCACGTTAGGACGCTTGTTTCGTCAACACGAAGAAATCCTATCATAAACTTGTCCATGTTAGGACTCAAATTTCGTCAACCCGAAGAAATCCTATCGTCATAGGAATAAAACTTGTCCTCATCAGGACTCCATATTCCGTCAACGCGGAGAGATCCCGGCGACCTCGCCGGGGATGAATCGTCTGCATTTCGTTAGCACGAGAGGGTCCTATCAACATAGGAATAAATCGTCCACATTAGGAATAAACTTTCCACGTTAGGAATAAACTTTCCACGTTATGAATAAACTGTCCACGTTAGGAATAAACTTTCCATGTTAGGAATAAACTGTCCACGTTAGGAATAACATCTCGTCGACCCGAAGAAATATAAATTCGTCCACGTTAGGACTCGCGCATCTTCGACCCGCTGAGGAAATAAAACTTGTCCACGTCAGGACTCACGCTTCGCCAACACGAAGAAAGATAAATTTTTCCACGTCAGGACTCGCGTATCTTGTCATCACAAAGAACTATAAACTTGTCCACGTCAAGACACACATTTTGCCGATACGAAGGAAGATATCCACTGGGGATAAATGGTCCACGAAGAGTAATCAACTTTGTCCACGTCAGGACTTCATATTCCATCAATACGGAGAAATCGAATATGTCCACGTTAGGACTAGCACATCTCGTTAACCCGAGAAAATAAATCTGTCCATGTTAGGACACCCACTTCACTAGCACGAAGACACCCCGTCAATATAGGAATAAATTGTCCACGTCAGGACTCATATTTCTTCAACGCGAGGAACTCCTATCAGCATAGGTAATAAAATTCTGGTGACTTCCGGGGAAGTACTTCTGTCAACGGGAAGATACTCTGAATACAGTTTCTCTGCTTATCTCTGCAGTAGCTAACTCCATTGATCCCAACCCACAAACCTTTTAGCACTGACGTGACAGCGACTTTGAGAAGGACTCCGCGGGGGATATTTGGAAACCAAACTGCCGGACGCCTGCTTCGATAACCAGCGGCAGCTTCTGAGATTTTGATTCATGAAATCCTTTGACGTTGACGTAATAACAAATTTGAAGAAAATAATCCACTGGCCGGATAAGAGAAACTTCAACAAGCAACTCTGGCGGGGAAAACAAGAGAAATTTGAACAAATAACTCTGCTTGGGGACAAAGAGAAACTTAACCAAGTAACTCTGTGGGGAAAAAATAGAGAGATGAACCGTATCATCACACGTCTCACGGTGAGACCTCGAATACCTGGTAATAGATTTGAGCTAGAACTCCGTACTTCTGCTGAGAAAACACACCTGCAAGCACAAAGGTTAACCAACCTGATTTATGTTTCAAAATGCGTATGTTTGAAAATGGCGTAATGCTCCGTACGGCACGGAAATGCTACGCGTTTGAGTAGATGCAAATATGACGATATATGCAAATGCAAATGCAGGCTCAAGCTGCCGGGGCCATTTTGATAATGATGTCTCAACAACATGAATGCTGAGGATAAAGCCAACTCCGTTGGGGAGAACAAGTATCATAAGGTAGTCTGGTAGAATAAATGCTGGAAACACCGTCAACTTTGCCGGGGAGAGATTAAACATCGATTTCCACTAGGAGGAAATGACAAACCACCCTGCAGGTGAACCAACTCATCTGGGGAAAGAAGCGACACTTCTAGGAAAAACACGCTGTCGGGGCACAGTTTACAAACTCGGAGCCTCGGACTCTGCTGAGGATCAACATCCTGTCAATGGCATGACGACCTGTGGGGAGAAGGGAAACCGTCCTCCGGGTATAATCCTTCTGAACCAACAACTTGGTTAACTATTGCGGGAATCTCCCATGCTGGAGATTGAACATGCACATCTTCGATTTGATGAGGAGCGCAACCTCTGCAGGGGACGTTGATTTTGACTTGCTGGGATTAATCCTATGGACAGCTTTCCATGAGGACACTCTCCTGGGGAAAATAATTCCCTCTTTCGGGAAGGGATAACCGTTATTCCGACTCTCAGGGGATAAGCTGCGGCTAGCTGAGGAATGACATCAACTGGAGTCAGGTCTTATGTCAAGCGATCTTGGCTGGGGAATGCGATTCCTGATTGTTTGCTCCAAAGGTAAGAACCCTGCAAAACACAAACGAGACAAAACAGGGCTATACAACGGAATCTATCCGAGTTATCATCTGTGACATTACTTCAGTCAATTCGAAGTTTTAGCAATTATTGGCAAGGGCCAACAAGATTATGTAAGTGCAAGTTTATCAAAAACATTGGCGTCCTTTACAAACAAAACAGTAAAGAACAAACATCAAGTACTGAATAACATGTTTTATTGATAATGGGCCTCTGAATAGGCAAAGTTTTGTACACTGGATGCAACTCCTGAAAAGAGGAAGTTACGCACACACATATATACATATATGCACAAGAAGCATAAATAAAATACAAAACAATATTTGTACACATGTCGACAACGTGGTACAAACAAACACCATGGGATGATCCTCCTATGACTCGCCTGACTCTGCGCTTTCCCGGTACTCGATCTTCGAAAGAGATTGTTCTTGGACAGACGGCCCCCAGGTACTCCCAAACCACTAAGCAATGCTGTATCAAATCCGGACCGCAGTCATTTGCTTTTTCAATCCCTAACTTTTGCGTGAACCGCCCTTTGCGGGTTTTCAATTCACCGGGATACCCTTTTTTGCCGAAGTCGCCCTTTTCAGGTTTTCGACTTCGCGGGTGTACATCTTTTCAATTTTATCCCTAACTTTTGCCCGAACCTTTTATTCATTTTTTATGATTCACCGGGATGCCCCATTTTTGCCTGGGCTCTCTTTTTACTGTCCAACGGGTCACTTTCAAGCAAAGTATTTTTTAACTGCGTCGGAATTCACATGAGACGTAAAGTCTTCACCATCCATGGTGGATAGTAACAAGGCTCCTCCAGAGAAGACTTTTCTGACAACATAGGGACCTTCGTAATTGGGAGTCCACTTGCCCCTGTGATCTGTTTGTGGTGGGAGAATCTTTTTCAAAACAAGATCGCCCGTCTGAAAGCTTCGAGGGCATACCTTTTTGTCGTAAGCTTTCTTTATCCGGCTCTGATACAGCCGACCGTATGCTAAAGAAGCCAGTCTCTTCTCATCCATTAAGCTGAGCTAATTCAGTCTATCTTTAACCCATTCTGCCTCGTCGAGTTGGACATCGCGTAAAACCCTCAGGGACGGAATCTCGACCTCCAACGGTAACACTGCCTCCATCCCGTATACCAATGAGAAAGGGGTTGCCCCGGTTGATGTGCGTACCGTCATACGATAACCGTGTAAAGCGAAAGGTAGCATTTTATGCCAGTCCTTATACGTCACAACCATCTTCTGAATAATCTTCTTTATGTTCTTATTGGCCGCTTCGACAGCGCCATTCATCTTGGGCCGGTAAGGAGAAGAGTTGTGATGCTCAATCTTAAAATTCTGACACAGCTCTTTCATCATTTTGTTATTCATCTTTGAACCGTTGTCGGTGATAATCCGCTCAGGGATTCCATATCTGCAGATAATATCTCGTTTGATAAATCTGGCTACCACTTGTTTGGTCACATTGGCATATGATGCTGCTTCCACCCATTTGGTGAAGTAATCAATTGCCACCAAAATGAATCGGTGTCCGTTTATGTCGTGGGCTCAATCTTGCCAATCATATAAATTCCCCACATCGAGAAAGGCCACGGTGATGACATCATATTCAGAGGACTTGGAGGCACATGGATCTTGTCCGCATAAATCTGGCATTTGTGACACCTTTTTGAAAACTTGAAACAGTCTGTTTCCATAGTCAGCCAATAATAACCTGCCCATAGCAGTTTTCTTGTCATAGCATGCCCGCCAGCATGTGTACCAAATGTACCCTCATGTATCTCTTCCATGAGCAACTTCGCCTCTTTCTCGTCTACACAGTGTAGCAACACCAAATCGTGGTTTCTTTTGTACAGGACACCGCCCGGATTCAGATAGAAATTGCCAACCAATCTCTTGAGAGTCTTTTGATCTCGACTGGATGCCCCAGCCGGATATTCTTTGTTCTTCAGAAAATTCTGGATGTCAAAGTACCAGGGTTTACCATCGGGAGCCTCGTCAATGGCAAATATGAAGGCAGGCCTATCGAGCCGAGAGATGACAATCCGGGGAGCCTCGTTCCAGAAGTTAACTTTATACATTGAAGACAATGTCGCCAGGGCGTCAGCCATTTGATTTTCTGCTCTTGGCACGTGATGCAATTCCACCTTGTCAAAGAAAGGCAACAATCTCCTTGCATAATTCATATATGGTATCAAATTGGGCTGACGTGTCTCCCATTCTCCTTTAATCTGATTCACCACTAGAGCTAAGTCTCCGTATACATCTAGGTTCTTGATTCGCAAATCAATGGCTTCTTCCAGACCCATGATGCAAGCCTCATATTCAGCCTCATTATTGGTAACAGGAAAGGTCAATCGGGCAGTAAAGGGGATGTGCGACCCCTGAGGGGTGGTGATAATTACCCATATTCCGCTACCATAGGAATTTACAGCTCCGTCAAATATCAACTGCCATTTGGAACCCAACTCTGGTCCTTCGTCTGGTGACGGTTCTTCACAATCCTTCATTTTCAGGTACATGATATCCTCGTCAGGAAAATCAAACCTCATCGATTGGTAGTCCTCAACTGGCTGCTCTGCAAGGTATTCTGACAGAACGCTACCTTTAATAGCCTTTTGCGAGACATATTGGATATCGTATTCTGTTAACACCATCTGCCATCGGGCAATTCTTCCGGAGAGTGCTTGCTTCTCAAACACGTATTTGATTGGGTCCATCTTTGAAATAAGCAGGGTTGTATGATTCAGCATGTATTGCCTCAAACGTTTGGCGGTCCAGGCTAGCGCGCAACACGTCTTCTCGAGCAGTGAGTATCTGGACTCACAGTCGGTAAACTTCTTACTCAAATAGTATATCACATGCTCTTTACGTCCGGTCTCGTCGTGTTGACCGAGAACACAACCCATACTCTCCTCAAGAACCGTCAAATACATAATCAAAGGTATCCCGACCACTGGGGGTATCAAAACAGGAGGTTCCTGCAAGTATTCTTTTATCTTGTCGAACGCCTTTTGACAATTTTCATTCCAGGTCAACACCTGATCCTTTTTCAACAACTTGAATAACGGCTCGCATGTCGCAGTTAGGTGAGATATGAACCGAGCAATATAGTTCAACCTCCCTAAAAACCCACGCACCTCTTTTTCTGTTTTAGGCGTCGGCATTTCTTGTATTGCTTTTATCTTTGCAGGATCAACCTCTATTCCCTTTTCGCTCACAATAAACCCCAGCAGTTTACCCGATCTCACCCCGAAGGTGCACTTATTAGGGTTCAGTCTCAACCTGAACTTCCTAAGTCTTTTGAACAGTTTCAGCAGATTAACCAAATGTTTGTCTTCCGTCTGGGATTTGGCAATCATATCATCAACATAAACCTCAATCTCTTTGTGCATCATGTCATGAAAGAGAGTCGTCATAGCACGTTGATATGTTGCCCCAGCGTTCTTCAGTTCGAAGGGCATCACTTTGTAGCAAAATGTTCCCCAGGGAGTAATGAAGGTAGTCTTCTCCATGTCTTCCGACGCCATTTTGATCTGATTATAGCCTGAGAAGCCGTCCATGAAGGAGAATACGGAGAACTGAGCAGTGTTATCAACCAGCACATCAATGTGAGGAAGTGGAAAGTCGTCTTTTGGGCTCGCCCTATTCAGATCAGGGTAGTCTACATACATTCTCACTTTACCATCTTTCTTCGGCACTGGTACTATATTAGCGACCCATGACAGATAAGTTGTAACGGCTAGGAAACCAGCATCCCACTGTTTTTGAACTTCCTCTTTGATTTTCACCGCCATGTCTGGTCTGGTTCTTCTGAGTTTCTGCTTAACAGGCAGACATTCCTCTCGCAACGGCAGACGGTGCACAACCATATCCGTATCCAACCCAGGCATATCCTCGTACGACCAAGCAAATATATCACTATACTCTCGCAGTATCTCAATCAGCTTTTGCTTTACGTCGCTCTGCAGTGTAGCCCCTATACGAATATTTCTCACAACTTCTTCCGACCCCAAGTTGATAATCTCAATTTCCTCCTGATGAGGCAGAATGATTCTCTCTTCCTGTTTCACCAAACGAGTCAGCTCCTCTGGCAAGTCGCTATCCTCAACAGTCTCTTCCTCTGCTTGGAATACCGGATGCTCGAAGTCGAAACGAGTCATAGGCAGTTCGTAGGAGATGTCATCTGAAATATTAGTTCTGCAAAGGAAATGGTTAAACGCTTCAACACGCAAACAAAGCAAATAACCACGTTGCCATTTATTGTTAAAGTAAAAAACAAGAAAGACAGGGATCACAATATTTGAATATGAAAAACGCCTTTATTTCATGATTAAAACAGTGCAATATACATAATCAAGTAGTCCTAAGGTAAAATTACTATGCCCCGGGTAGGACATAGGTTTATTCAACAATTGATAAAACAAATCATTACTGTTTAAAAGTCACTGGGACAGTTTCCTGGATGGACCAGTTGCAGAGACTTTGTCCTGGCACGCTTGGCTTGATCCACGCGTCCATATCGCAGTCGCTATCTCCGTCTTCGGCATCGGAAATAGCGTTGATAGTATCAAAGCACACCCCGCTTGGTGTAATCGTGACCGGTCCCTTGAACCTGGGCGCTCCTGAAGATGACGCTGACGACGTCGGTCGATACCCTAGCCCAAACTTGTCATTCTTCACGGGAATCTCCAGTACCTGCCCCCAGCCTTTAGTCACACCAGTCTGCACTAAAGCCTGAGCTTCCTTGTAGGATGACACTGCCACATCCAATATTTTGCTGGGACCCTGAGCTTTGTCTTTAATCCGCAACCCTTCGAAGGCTTGACAAGGTGTCTCGTGTATTTCTCCGTCGACCTCCACATATCTGAATGATGACAGGTGACTGACCAAAATATCCTCCTCCCCACAAACGGTAACAACACTATCACCCACCATGTACTTCAACTTCTGGTGTAGCGTGGACGTTACGGCCCCTGCAGCATGGATCCATGGGCGCCCAAGAAGGCAGCTATAAGCTGGGTGGATATCCATGATGTAGAACTCGGTATCAAAAATTTCCGGCCCCACCTGAAGCGGTAATGTTATTGACCCAAACACCGATCTTTTCGTCCCGTCAAACGCCCTCACAACCAAATCGCTGGGCGTGCAAATAATTCCCCGTATGTCCAATTTCATCATGGCTTTCTTTGGTAGTACGTTCAACGACGATCCAGTATCCACCAATACATGCGACATTACGGTGCCCCGGCATTCCACCGATATATGCAAAGCCATGTTGTGCTCTCGACCCCTGGGTGTTAGGTCAAAATCTGCGAAACCCAGGCTATGTCCAGCATTGACATGTGCCATTACCCCCTCTAACTGATTTACAGAAACTTCTTGGGGTACGAATGACGTATCCAGTATCTTCAGCAAGGCGTTCCGGTGGGCTTCGGAACATAACAACAACGACAAGATAGAAATCTTTGATGGCGTCTGCTGTAGGTGTTCAACAATTTTGTAGTCGCTTTTACGAATCAGTCTCATGAACTCCTCTACGTCCTTGAGCGACGTATCCTTTTCTTTTGACTGAGTAGGCCCGCTTTCATTTACTTTGGCTTTGCCTTTGGCCAACCTCTCTGCTTCTATTTCAGGTGAGGTAAAGATCCTTCCGCTACGGGTCACGCCCCCCATTCCAACGACATTATCAACAGCCTCAGCTGGATGATTATTCACCACAATCTTTTCACCGTTGCAATATGCTTCTAATTCGTATGTCCACGAGACCGCTTTCGTACTCTCAAAGGGAACAGGCCCTGCTTTGGTGATTGTAATAGTTGGCCGCTGGGCGGGCGCCGTTATCGTTATAGTCTTCCTCGGGATCGTCACCGTTGCAATATCATTCTGCTTATCACCTAGTGCCTCCACAGGCTTCTCAACCGCAGTTCGATCAAATTGCAAGGTCCCTTCGTCGATCATGGCCTGAATGCCCCGCTTCAAATTAGTACAACTCTCGGGCTGGGTCCAACACTCTAAACAGTATTCGTCACAACCAGGGAATACTCCCCCTCTGAGCAACCTGCTTTTCACTTCACTCAATGGTGTCTTCAGTTCGTTAACATCCATCACCAAGTTCAAATTTTCTTCTGTTAAGATGGCATTTGCTCTATGATTAGGCATAGGCTGTTGTACAATATTAGGCCCCGCTTGTCCAAAGTTGATGGCTTTACTGTCCAACAAGTCTTGAACTTTATGCTTGAAAGCATGACAAGATTCTACATCATGTCCGGGCGCCTCGGAATGGAATTCGCAGTGCTTATTAGCGTCGTACCCATGAGGAAGTACCGGTCCTGTAGGCGGTTCCAAAGTTCTTTTCTCAACCAAGTTCAAACCCAGCAGTGTCTGAAGAAGCTCTGCATATGTCGACGGAGGCTTATCAAATACCCTCTTCGGCTTTGCATTCTGAAACCTTCTCTGACCCTGATTCTGCCTTTGCTGCTGCTGTGGTTGTTGCTACTGCTGTTGTTGTTGCTGAGGAATTGGGAT
Organism: Lathyrus sativus; assembly: GCA_963859935.3. Classification (NCBI taxonomy): domain Eukaryota; kingdom Viridiplantae; phylum Streptophyta; class Magnoliopsida; order Fabales; family Fabaceae; genus Lathyrus; species Lathyrus sativus. Next base: position 949,697,656 of record OZ012735.1, read on the forward strand.
AGTAACACTGGCTACTTGTTGAGGTTCAACGTACTGATTTCTACCTCTGCCCCGGCCTCTACCACCAAATACAGCGCTTGTATCACCCTGTCGTCTTCCGCCGAATGCTTTTCTCGCACCCCCAGCTGAAGTAGATTCACCTGCCTGAATCTTTCCAATTTTAATTCCATTCTCAATCCTTTCTCCCATAAGGATCATATCGGAGAAGATACCCATCGAAACATTGATTAACTTGTCATAGTACATTCCTGTAAATGTCCCCGTAAACATGTCATTCATTTCCCTTTCAACCAAAGGAGGGTGCACCCTAGCTGCCATATCGCGCCACCGCTGCGCGTACTCTTTGAAACTTTCACCATTTTTCTGCGACAGACTCTGCAACTGAACTCTGTTTGGCGCCAAATCACTGTTATATTTGTAATGCATAACGAAAGCATCAGCCAACTGTTTCCAGCTTCTAATCTGAGTGGGCTCCAGCCCCATGTACCACTCCAATGATGGTCCCGATAAGTTGTCTTGAAAGAAATGCATGAGCATCCTTTCATCATTGGAATACGCAGACATCCTTCTATAATACGAACGTACATGGACCTTTGGGCAGGTATCCCCTTTGTATTTGTCGAACGTTGGTGCCTTTAATTTCAATGGCACCCTCAGCCCTGGTACCAACCCCATAGTAGTCATGTCTAACCCATCGGAGTTCTGATCAACCACCCCTTTCATCTGCTCTTCTAGCATTCTGATCCTATGAACAGGGTCAATAGGGCCTTCAGGTCCCATACCTCTTCCTGAAAAAGCGTCATCTTGTTGATCCACCTTCCAGTCATTGCCATACCCATCGTAACCCATGTTACGGCCAAATCCTTGCTGATTGAACACAGGACCCTGTCCTCGGTTGCCGAACCCTAGATTGACCCCAGCAGGTCTGAAACCATTGTTGAAAGGAAATGCTCCAGCGCCGTTTACATTACCGAATCCACCATTACCGTAGCCATACCCCTGATTGTTGCCGTAACCATCGTTACCAAAGCCTTGATTGTTGAACCCGAAGTTCCCGTCATGATTGACATTGCCATACCCATTGTTTCCAAAGCCAACATTATCAACGAATCCTTGATCGGCATCCACAGTGTTGCCTTTGTTGTTAACAACATGCCCATCACCACCATTTCTAGTATTACCATTACCAGCGCCAGCACCTGCACCAGTACCCGTGTTTCCGTTGATAGTCACAACAGGTGGAGTAACAACTACCGGTATCTCATCCTCCCGGCGAGGGGTTTCAACAGAAATATGGTCAGTCTTGCCATTTCCGTTCGCCCGCGTCAGCAGCGGCTGCACCAAGGTCTGAAGATTCTCTTGGCCCTTGGCCATGCTCTCCATAGCTTGCATGAACAGAGTCAACTTCTCGCGGATTTCCTGCATCTCGACCTGAACTTGATCCATAGCGGTGGACTCTCTGGTCGTCAATCCTAAAAAACCTGTGAGATGCAGGAAATAAGATACAGATTCAAAAATACCGGTCATGCAATATGAGGATGCAGATGCAAATGTATAAATATGCTACAGGTTATATTCCCCCCCCCCCCCCCCCCCCGATTCTAGTTTCAGAGAGAAGGCCATCACGACAATGGAGTCCCCATCAAGCAAGCAAGGAATCAGAAAACCCTCATACATAAACAAATGCCAAGAGGCAGAGTACAAGAGTACAACTGAATACAACTGAAGAGACCTCGGCCAACAAGCCTGGCGATGGTCAAAATACAAGTACAGATAACAAAAGCAAGGCAAAGATAACTCAGGCCAAATGGCGCGCTCTGACATCTTCCAATATCCTTAACGTCTCCGAATGACCTAGTCTGGAGATTAGCTCTTGTATCAGTAACGCATGTCGCTCAGCAGTGGATCTCAGCTTTTTGGTGTCGTCCTTGCAGGTTCCTTCGCCAAAACACTCGTCGAATCTGCATCTCTTGGAGCCGGCCTTCAATTCACAACCTCTCAGCTTCTCGCCAAGGCCACTTACTCTAAGCTCAATGGCGCTCCTAAGTGATGTCTCTTCAGCAATCTTTGCATCCTGGGCTCTAATCTGCGCCTCTAGCGTGGCAATCTGCAGCTTCATCTCATCTTCACGCTCCTTCCGCTTGGTAAGCATGGTATTCCATAATGTTTCCCACTTGCCGATTCGGAAATAAGCTTTGTTTAAGAGTTCCTTCTTGGAAGCAAGCACCTTGCTAACACCGTTCAAGGCTGCTTCCACCTTTTCCCTCTTGTCGGTCTCTTCAGTCAAATCCGAACCCAACCTGTTAATCAACTCAATTTGTTCCCTCACAGTGAAGGTAACTTCATTCTTCTCATGACGCAACTGGAAGATCTCTTTCTCTAACTCATCATTGGCTTTCTTCAATTCTTCATTTTCAGCCAACAATTTGTTATACTTCTCAATCTCTATCGAAGTAGGTGCCTCAATCACTGGAAGATACAGAGGTTCCACAGCAGGATATGGCATCAAGGAAATCCTAGCTCTCTCGTGGATCCAAGCCAAATAAGGATCATAAGCTTTGTTGTTGCTCTTACCAAGCAAAGCCTTCCCTCTCCTATGGATGTTAGCCCATGCACGTCTCAACCTGATCAAAACAGCCTCGTTTAATGAGCCCGTGAGATACAGAGATTCCTGTATCTCAACCTCAATAGGAGCATCCCTCAAGGCATAACCAAACTGTCTCACCAACAGAGAAGGGTTATAGTTGACACAGCCTTTCCGTCCAATCAAAGGGACATTCGGAAAGCCACTGCAACTATATATAATATTTGTGCCAAGCATGTTTCGATCAAACCAAATGATGTTCTCAGCAGACAGCCCCATCAACCGGGAAGACCAATCCAAAGTATAAACAGCATCAACAAAAGGCCCCGTCTTCGGAAGATGCCCCTGGAACCACCTGTACAAAAGAGGAAGATAGCAGGCAACATTCTTGCCACAACGTTTCTCATTCTTATAGTGAATAGAATGATAAACATTGCCCAAGAGAGTAGGAACTGGATTCTTCGAGGCAAGAATCAAGAAGGCATCTGAGTCGACAAAATCTGGCACATTAGGAAACAAGACAGTCCCAAAGATGCAGACAGCTAGAATGGCACTGAAGGCAACCCAACATCCACTCTTCACGCACCGTGTAACCTTCTCAACTAGGACAGACAGGTGAAAACCATAGGCTCCGTTCAGCTTGACCAATCCTCCAAGAAACTCAGAAGCGTCTAAACTGACAATCTCAGCAAGTGTAGCCAACTCAGGCTCAGCATCAACATGTATAAAGGGCATCTGGTCTAACACAGGAACCCCCAACATAGCAGAATACTCCTCCAAAGTGGGTGCCAGAATATAGTCGGGGAACAGGAAGCATCTCAGCTGAGGCTCATAAAACTACATCAAAGTATACACCCCAGTCGTCTCAAATGTTGAAGGCCTGTACAACAAACTAAGCAATCTCCCGTAAGATACTCTGAACTCAGCCCTCACTCTCTCATCTGCTAGAGCAACTAATCCCAGCAAGGCACTGATATCTGGCGAATGCAACCGGTAAGCAACTGTCCTCTTCATGGACTCCATGTATGGCTAGAAGATACACTAGAATCAGAGGGGAATGATCACACCTGCAACATAAATACACGCTAATGAAATGCAAACATGAAAATGCACATGCATATGCAAACAGGAGATCAAGGGCAATGCTGATGAACTGTGCTGCCTTGTACTGAAGCCTGAGAACCATCAAATCTTCATCTCAAACCACACCAACCACTCAAATGAACCCTGTAACCACATCTCATTGATAGAGATAAACCAGGTACTCTGAGGTCAAAGGTTTCCTGCAAACAGACCTACCTACCCCTCACAGGTATTTACTTAACTCGCAGACGAGGTACGGCATCCTATGCGGGTTCAACGTCACAGACTTTCAAGAGAGATGATACGATACCCAGGAGGTGTGGCATCATCATCCCTCGAAGCGGCCTCACTTAGTTGAATCCAAAATGACAGGTCCCCAGAGTCGACAATCCTCGGGTCAGACAACTTGTCGAGCCCTAAGGGCCAGGCAAGAAACATCAAAGAGAATCTCGTCCGAGCGCAGATTTCGCGGCTAGCTGGTGCGAGCTAAGCAAGCAGGCTAACCACTACTCTCTACTTCTAAGTCTATGTGCAAACTCAAGCCCAGGTCCGGCTTATCTCTCAATCTAACCCTCTACCCAGCACAGCAACAATAATATAGTACTGAAAGTAAAGGCAGAAATGTAAATACATACAAAACCCCAGACGGGAAAACAAGCGTTAGGATTGACTCACATAGGGAACCGTTGGAGTCCCCAGCAGAGTCGCCAGCTGTCGCTACTGCGAAAATCGGCGCCGGCTAAACAGAAGAGTCGCCACCGTGCATTATTTATCCCACAAGAGGGAAAGGAAACGCTCATAGTAAACCTAATGCAAAGAGGGAAAGGAATGGTCATCGCAACCAAATCCTGGATTCGGGAGTCGGTTACGCAAGGGGAAGGTATTAGCACCCCTCACGTCCATCGTACTCGACGGGATCCACGCTTGTTTTCTATCTAAGGGTGTGTTATTCTATCTACTCTATAGGTCTGGGTTAAAAAGAAAAGAAAATGACTCGGCAAAGTATCGCACTTTATGCCTACGTATTCCCGTCTGAAATGAGAAATCAGAGTCAACGTAGTTCGCCTACCTACTGGAAAGGAGGGGGAGGTTGCTCGCTAGGATACGGCATCCTATGCCTACGTACTTTCATACAGCATGAAAGATCAGAGCAAACGTAGTTCGGGCTACGGAAGACACAAGCTTGTCTGACTGGTTTTTTATTACCTTATGAAAGGGTTTTTCTTGATTAAGAGTCCAAGCGTACAAAAATGACACTTTGATGTTTGTTTTGAATCTTTTACGAAAGAAGTGTTTTTTTAGTTTGTTTGCAATCTCTGACGCACTAGAGACTATGATTAGAGAGTGACTACGTCGCATGTCACCCTAAGGGTACCATACTAAGCAGTCAGATTACTGAAGAGTGACCCTCCAACAACCTTTTCTTAAATAGCTTAAGGCTCGTAACGTACGACATCGATTAACCTTATTACTGTATTTTGGAATTGTTTTGAGATAAGAAGAGAAGGCAGCTCTAAAAAAAGCCTAGGGTTGAAAAGGGAACAAAACTAACCTAATGTTATCATGCATGGATAAAAATCCTAATGTCTGTCATAATTCCCTCCTGCACAGAGGAAATCAGATATCCTAGGGGATAAACAGAAAAGAAAGCAAGCAAATACAGTAAAATGCATGCAATGGAGCAATACAAGCGAGGCAAGGGAGTCCCACTCAACCTCGAACCTGGGAAAACAACAGGCAAAGTGAATCAACATTCACCTCAAACCTAGGGGGCAAGCTACACAAGCCAACCAACAATACAGAAAACAAAACCCAAAACAGAGGAGGCAGCCCAAGCAGCAGCACCAAACTCCTACAGCAAACACAAGCAGCAGCTCTGACAGCAACAGCTGATCACACAGCAAAAAGTTGACAGAAACAACCTTCATCTTCATGAATAGATCTCATCTTCAAGTTTCAATAAACTTTTAATCTCCAACAAGCACCAGGCTTCAACAAGCTCCCAGCTTAAGCAAGCTCAAACCCCAACCAGTAACCAGCTTCAACAAGCTCCTGACTTCAACTTCAACAAGCAGTAAAACCCTGGCTTCAACAAGCTACCTCATCTTTTCCTTTACCAAGCTTCAACAAGCACCTCCAAGGGAGAATCAAACCAACAATATCAAGGTGAAATATTAAGAGGCTCAATGACAACCAAGGGAAGTCACTAAGAACTCAACATTATAAGAGACTGGCATCCTCAAAGTTCTACTCTTAAAGCATGCCCTTCATCCATCCTAAGGAGAGATGTGACTTCTTGAAAAGGACTTTATGTCATTGGATTGAATGGAGATGAACGATATACTCCATGTTTGAAGAAACAAGTAGAACTACTCTGATGCTCTTCTTGAAACCCTAGTTTTCCTAAGCTCCTGACAAGCACTCCACAAGATGAGAAATCTTCCACTTCAAGCTCCTTCAAGCTCTCCAAAGCACCTTCAATTGGTCTTCATGATTACCCAAGCTCAAAAGCAACACCACCCTAGTCTAAGGGGAACTATTGAATCAAACTAGTCAAATTGGTTCATCAGAAGCACCTAGAAGTTAGTCTTAAACTAATTCTACTTAAAATATCAAACATGATTGTAAAATCCTACAAAAATTACTAAGGGTTCTTAAACCTCTTATGAATCTCTCATACAAAAACCAGGGGGTTAACCATTCATTTGGACCTAAAACTATGCCCTAAACCTAAAGGTATCACCTTAAAACCCTAATTCTAAACCACCTAATGTTCAATGCTCAAACTAGCCTAAAATTCTCTCACAAAAATATGCGAAAATTATTATGGGTACATGCATTTCTAAGCTATCTATCCCAAAAAGAATCAACTCAAAATTCAACACCAATCATTCACAATAAAATCCACAAAATCATGTATCAACCATATTGAAAATAAAAGCAATAAAAATGCAAAAAATACATTTAAATTCTAAAATGCATGAATTAACTATTTTTTTTAATCCTATTAAATTCTACATTTTCTAAGGAATCAAGGAAAAAAACTTGGATTAAAAATATTAAATTTCCTATTTATTATGGATTTATTTCTAAACTATGTGAAAAATATGAAAATAAAAGAAAAAGAAAGAAAATGAATAAAGTGGCGTGTCAGATAGCAATTAAAACATGTTGTTTCTCCAGACTGGGCCAAACAGGGGGTGCGTATATCAAATTAGCCTAAGCCCAAACCAAACTTAAAACAAATCAGAAAATCAAATGGAAAATGGAAAAACGCCTGTGCCAAATAGCAATAAATCTCAGTGTGTTTTCTCATTGGGCCCAAATCAGGGGTGTAATCAGCAGACCAAACTTAAGCCCATCCAATTGCCAATAAGTGAAACGGGGCGTTTTGATGTTATTCATCCCCTTCAGAAATTGAAACATAATTGTGGCCGTGGATTGGGGTTTTTGGTCAAGGTCAAGGCACCATCCAAGGGTGGGAGTCATCGTCCCCAAAACTTTTGAAACTGAGGGGGAAAACTCAGACGGTGGCCTGAGCTCGGCGCCGCCGTCTTCTCCGGCGAAGCAGTTCCAAAAACTCATCAAACTCAACAACTAAATACCCTAATCCACTCCAAATTTCACCCTGGTCACGAATATGACTTCCATTTCCATTAATTCTCACCTAAACTCAAAACCCGATGGAAGTTGCAGAAAAATCACCAAACCTTGATCATAGCAATTCTTGCAATTGAAGGCCTTAAACTCATCTACATGTTTCAGTCATCAATTCTAACCATTTGAAAGCCATTAAAACCTCAAGAACTAGCAGTTATAAGCTTCAACAGAAAATGGTATCACACTCAAAATGTCACGAATTGCTCAATTCTTGGACTGAAATCCATCTAAGCATCATCCTTAACCTCACCACACATCAATTTCTATGCATCTCCCTATGAATTAAGCTACAAGAAAGAAGTTGCAGACCTGGTTTGAAATGATGAACAGATGTAGATTTTGCTTGAATCACCCTCCAATCTTTTGCAGAATCACTCAAGGATCACTTCTAAAGCTTCTCCAATGGACAATTTGCTTTGAATCCTCCTAAATTCCAAAACTCGATTCTTGATGCAGCTTGGAAAATTTCAAATGCTATCTCTTGATTCTCCCTAATGTAAGCCCAAAAAACTATCTGAATCAGTTGCATACCATATATAGAGTGTGTTAGAACACTCTAGAACCTTCTGTAACAACCTGAATGAGAAATTCAATTTCTCATTTTTCTTCAAAATCTCATATGCCCAATTTGTGCCTTGCTCTGTTCTAGCTCACCATCTCATGTGAATTTCTCTCCTCATGATATTTAGAACTGAATTGGGATGGTAATTCCCTTGTATTTGATCTTAAGGCAATGGATGGTTATGTTTCTTCAACCTTAAGTAACAAAGTGAAACCATGTGCAAATGACCTTAAATCCAAAATGTGGTATTGCTATCCTTTCCAAAACATATTTTTTGATCAAATTGGTATGTAACATGGACTTGTTTGGCCATAAAATCAAGAAATCACAATTTTGGCCTTTTAATCACCTTAATTCCTTCATTTCAAAACCATTTTCAACCAACTTCTCCTATGAGCCAATTCAAAGCCTCCTTGATGCATGGTCAAGGTTAAAACCCTATTTTGAGCAACTTTCTAGTTGAACAATTTTCCATTTGAGGCCTCTAAGTTGGAGATTTTGACCCATGCTTGAGAATGACCTATAATCATCAATACCCAAAATACCCCTGGATTGCCAAGATCATAACTTGAGTTCTATAAATCCCCTTGAGGACTTATAGTACTCTATGGAAAGCTAAGATCAAGATCTACAACTCTTATGTTGGCCAAGAATCCATTTGAAACCTCCTTGAGGGGCAAACGTTGCTTGGAAGTCAAGTGACTTTCATAGATAAATTTCAGTGTCCTCTGGTGACTTGTAATTTGCAAAGACCATAACTTGAGTTCTACAAATCTTATTGAAGACTTCTTGTACTCAAATTAAAGGTATTGAGAAGCTCTACAAGTTTTATGTTGGCCAAATATCCATTTGAAACTTTTATTTTGACTTATGTGGCTTTGAAGTTGGGCACTAAATAGGGGATTTTACACTGAAACCCTAATTTAGCAACCTCCCACATTCTTGATCTTTCTTTGCTTAACCTTGGAACAACACCAAACATGTATCAACATACCAATTCATGAATCCCATGACCTCAAGGTAGGCTTTGATGCTCTCCAACTACTCAATTGAATTAGGGTTGACCCAAATGAAACCCTAGTTGACTGCACTTCAAATGTGGCTCTCATACTTAAATCAATGACTTGACTCTGCTTCAATAAGGCCCTCTAGACATCCCATGAGATCCATAAATACCTCACATTCACATCCCATGCTTCTCATCCCACTGATGATTCTCAATATTCCTCAGGATAGGAGCAAAACCCACATGTAGGCACTCAAACTTCTCAAGATTTCCAATCACTTCCTGATGGCTTGGATGCTTTCTCAAACTTGGATAACACCTCTTGCTAGGATCTTCTCTTGATAGACACCCTTGATCCCTTGTTGGATGCATGCTATGTTATGATATGCCAATGATTGAACTATGTACATGATGCAACTATGCAAATGAAATGCAATGAAACACAAATCAGGCAAGAAAAGGTTGAGCAAATTTTGGGGTGCAACAAGGAGCAGAGTCAAGAATCATTGGAGTTGCAGAGTCTGGAGCCACAGATGCAGAGGGATTTTTCACAATTGTCAGAGCCAATGGATTGTCTTCAGAAGCAGATTCTGCAAAAGCTTCTGTAGCAGATACTCCAGAAGATGAAGGTACATCTTCAAGAAGCAAAGGTGCAGATCTTTTCATATGCCATATCATGCTTCTGGCAGTCTCAGCAAATCTGAGCTTCACATCATCAAAACAGACATTCTTCAGATTTGAGGCAACAATATTGAATCTGGTAATGAAGTTATTCCAGATAGCATCAGATTCATTTGCATCGATGGTTGACAAGCATCTCTTCTATACATAGCCTAAATTCATCTTTATTTCTTTCATAAAAGTTGCAAATAGAATATCAACGTTTAGCCTTGGTTTTGGTTTGAGAAGGGCTTCAAGAGTTGATTGTTTGGATGGTTTTGGTATGGTGAAATGTGGAATGATGAACAGAGGACGAGGGTAGGAAGGAAAAGATGGTGGTCAGATGAAGTGGTAGTTTTGGATCTGGATAAGGCATGAACCAGAAATGGTTTTATACATGATGCAGAGGGAATGACATCAAATGTAGTGGAAGTGTAGGGAATGAAAATAGATTTATCAGACAACAGAGATTCTGATGAAATGATATCTGGTAGATTTTCAAATTGGATTTGAAGTTCAGATGGAAGAGTGGTTGAAGGACTGGGTTTGTATGGAGTGATTGTGTCAGATGGTTCTATTATAGTATAAAAATGTTTAAGCTTTAAACCAGAAGGAAGGGGATCAGAGGGAAGTGATTTAAAAGAAGCAACTGAAACTAACTCAGATGTCCTGGGTTTAGGTGATGGAATGGGTTCAGGAATGATAGCTTCAGATGAAATGGGTGGATCTGATTGTTTAGATTCATATTCTCTGAGAGAAGGAGGTGAGATAACATTTGGATGGACATCAGATTCAGATGAATCAGATGAGGTGGTTGGGGTACAAGATGTAGAAGATACTTCAAACACAGTCTTGAGAGGTTGGACATCCAGAATCTCAGAATCAGGTATGTTTGATTCAATATGATTGGATAGTTCTGGTTGAGGATCAGAAGGTTTGGATGTTGGTGGTTTAGATACAACTGGTTCAGATGCAACTTGTTCAGATGCAAAAGTTTCAGATGCAATTGGGTCAGATTGTATGGGTTTAGGAACAACGTTTTGTTGAATGTCAGGTTGTTGTTGTGTTGGAATTGGTTCTGTTTTTTTTGTTGTTTGTGGTTCAGATTGAGGAATGTCAGATGATTTAAGTGGTGTTGTGGGAACAGGTTCAGAATGAATTTGTGAAGTAGGAATAGTGGGTGGTTCAGATGTTTGAGATGGAACATGAGTTGTTTGAGTTTTAGAAGGAGGGGGTTTTGGAACAGAACTAATAGTTGATATATCTACAACAATTTCAGGAATAGAAGGTAAAGATGTTTTAGTACCTTTTATCTTGATGCGCTTGGTAGGAACAGAGGGAACTTCTCCAGAAGCTTTTCTCTTAATCTGCTTCTGTGGTTTTTCAGCAACTCTCTGTTTCTTCTGAGCAGCAGCTTCTTCTGCCTCTAACTGTCTTCTTTTTCTCATGTTCTCCTCATAAACATCTGAAATAGGTTCTCTTGCTCGTATCAGAATGTCAGCAGGAACAGGTGTTCCATCTTCCTTGCACATTTCAATATACCTAAGAATAATATCCTTAGGTTCTTCAGCACCAAAGATTGGAAAGTCTTGAACTGGAATCCTTCTCTGACTTACTTCAGCAATATTCAACTTCTTAGGAGCAGTTGTGAGTTCATCCACAACTTTTAGTATTTGGAGACTCTTTCCATTCAAGGGTTTTCCAACTATTGACTCAATCTCTTTCTTCACTCCAGCTTCATGTAGAGCAGCTACCAGATCATTCTCTGTCAGAATGTCTGAGATCAATCTTCCAAAAGGAATCCACGTCCTGATCTTCTGTCCCTTAGACTTAATGGATTCTCTGGATGCATTGATGTGATTCCACAGATGCATGAAGAGAATGTATGGCAAATCTACTTTGGTACTCTGACTTAAGCAGTACATGAAATAGAGTTGTTCATTATTCACATAATCTGGAGAATTTGTGGATTTTCTGTGGTTGATGCAGCCCAGAAAAATCTTTGCCCAGATTTTGTAATCAGGTTTCAGATCCTTGAATTTATTGGAGGCTTGTCCAGATGAAATAACTTCCTCATAAACTTCTTCCATATCAACACACCCAGCTGGCAGATGACAAACTCCATCAGTTTCCTCATACCCAATGAGTTTTCTGATGAGATCTTCAATGATTATGATCTCTTTTCCCAGAACAGAAGAGAGGATGAACTTTGGGTAAACAGATGCATGAATCCAAAATTCCTTCACTAAGTATGGATACACTGGTCCAAATAATCTATCAAAATATTTAACCCAGCCTTGTGCATCAATAATAGAACGCAAATCAAATCCATTGTCAGCCAAAGAATCAAATTCCACCATGGATTCACAAAGAACTTCAAGTTTATCAACAGGGGTTAACAGGGTTCTCTCAGGTTCCTTAAACGGAGTAGCACCCATGTTAGATGATGCAACAACAGCCATTGATGATTGAAACTAAGCTGAGGTTGAAGATGAAGAAGATTTGGATGAAGGTTTAGGGTTTTGATGAAGTCCAAATAGCAAACAGAAATGCATATACTTGTTTGTGAAGTGAAAAGTGTGAAATGGTGTGATTTGTGGTATTTATAAAGAGAAATTAGGGCATACAAACAGACACATTCAGCACGTTCTCACTTAGTAATTAATGACATTTAATGAAAAGAATAATAATCACAAAAATCCATATCAATATTTTTCAGAATAAACTTAAACCTATCTTCAGCAAGGGGTTTTGTGAAAATATCAGCCCACTGATGATCTGTATCAATAAAGGCTAAGTTTATAATACCCTTCTGAACATAGTCTCTGATAAAGTGATGTTTAATTTCTATATGTTTTGCCTTAGAGTGTAAAATGGGGTTTTTAGACAAACATATAGCAGAAGTATCATCACAAAATATAGAAATATTACTCTCCAAGATCTGATAGTCTTCTAGCTGACTTTTCATCTAGAGCATCTGTGTGCTACATCCAGCAGCAGCAATATATTTTGCTTCTGTAGTTGATAGCGCAATTGTAGGTTGTTTCTTGCTGTACCAGGAGATTAAATTTCTTCCTAGAAATTGACAACTTCCTGAAGTACAATTTGGGGGGAAAACCAAGATTTTAACTATTCAAACAATACCTCAAATGTCTCTTCAGTAATGTGCACGCCATCTTTTCAAATTCAGTGACACATGTTTGCTTGCATGTGCTTCTGAATTCTCTTTGAGAAATGAAATGTTAGCTAACGTTCAGATCCTCTGAGATTGGTTAGTTCAGATACACACAAAAATAATAATTCACTAAATCAAATAAATGACAGATGAAATACTTCAGAGTTTTAAACATTTTGCATCTGAGAAGTTTGCTTCTGATAAATATCATTCTGGACAAAAATCCATATCAATATTTTTCAGAATAAACTTAAACCTATCTTCAGCAAGGGGTTTTGTGAAAATATCATCCCACTGATGATCTGTATCAACAAAGGCTAAGTTTATAATACCCTTCTGAACATAGTCTCTGATGAAGTGATGTTTAATTTCTATATGTTTTGCCTTAGAGTGTAAAATGGGGTTTTTAGACAAACATATAGCAGAAGTATCATCACAGAATATAAAAATATTACTCTCCAAGATTTGATAGTCTTCTAGCTGACTTTTCATCTAGAGCATCTGCGTGCTACATCCAGCAGCAGCAATATATTTTGCTTATGTAGTTGATAGCACAATTGTAGGTTGTTTCTTGTTGTACTAGGAGATTAAATTTCTTCCTAGAAATTGACAACTTCCTGAAGTACTTTTTCTTTCCACTCTGTCTCCAGCGTAGTCAGCATCACAGAATCCAACTAATTTGAAATCATCAGATTTTCTGTAACACAAACCCACATTAGAAGTACCTTTCAGATACCTTAGAATCCTCTTAACAGCTGTTAAGTGTGATTCTCTAGGATTTGATTGGAATCTTGCACACAAGCATACACTAAATAAAATGTCAGGTCTAGAAGCAGTTAAGTAGAGAAGAGATCCTATCATACCTCTGTAGAGTTTCTGATCTACTTTCTTACTTACCTCTTCCTTACCAAGAGTACTTGCTAGATGCATAGGAGTCTTTGCCATCTTACTATCAGTCATGTTAAACTTCTTCAGAAGCTCTTTAACATATTTGGTATGACGAATGTAAGTGCAATCTGGAGTCTGGTTGACTTGAATTCCCAGAAAGAATCTCAATTCTCCCATCATGCTCATCTCAAATTCACCCTGCATACATTGAGCAAACTCCTTTCCCAGCATAACATTGGTAGATCCAAATATAATATCATCCACATATATTTGACAAATTAACAGATCTTTCTTAAATGTTTTACAAAAGAGTGTTGTGTCCACTTTGCCTCTGATAAAATTTTTCTCCAGAAGAAAATTGCTTAATCTCTCATACCAAGCTCTGGGAGCTTGTTTTAAACCATAAAGAGATTTCTTTAGTTTAAAAACATGTTCTGGAAAATTTTTCACTTTCAAAACCATGAGGTTGGTGAACATAGACTTCTTCTTCTATAATTCCATTTAGAAAGGCACTCTTAACATCCATCTGATATAGAGTGATTTTATTTTGTGCAGCAAAAGAAATGAGTAAACGAATAGACTCTAATCTGGCTACAGGAGCATAAGTCTTTGTATATTCAATTCCTTCTTGCTGGCTATAACCTTGAGCAACAAGCCTTGCTTTGTTTCTCTCAACTTCTCCTTTTTCATTCAACTTATTTCTGAAGATCCATTTAGTTCTAATTATGTTGAATCCTTTTGGTCTTGGAACCAAATCCCAAACGTCATTTCTTGTGAACTGATTGAGCTCTTCTTGCATGGCAATTATCCAGTCATTGTCTTGTAGAGCTTCATCCACAGAAGTTGGTTCAATAACTGACACCAACCCAAATAATGACGCTTCAGATGATCTGAGGAAGGATCTTGTTCTTATGGGGTCATCCTTCTTTCCAATGCTCACATCCTCTGGGTGAGAGGCCTTGATTCTGGAAGATAATCCTCTAACATATGATTCTTCAGAAATGTTCAAGTTGTTCATTTGAGAAGCTAAAGGAATTGCATCTGGCGTTGCTTCTGATTCCTTCACTTGAGCTTTTTCTGCCTCTGAGCCTTCAGAGTCTGTGAGAATTACTTCTCTATCTGCATAACTCTCAAACTGCTTTGGCTTTTCAATGCCAAGCTTATCATCAAATCTAACATGTATAGATTCCTCCACAATCTGTGTTTCAGTATTGTATACTCTGTAGCCTTTGGAGCGTTCAGAATACCCAAGCATGAAACACTTATGTGCCTTAGAATCAAACTTGTTAAGATTCTCTTTAGTGTTCAACATATAACATATACATCCAAAAGGATGAAAGTAAGAAATGTTGGGCTTTTTGTTCCTCCATAATTCATAGGGAGTATTTTCCAGAAGAGGTCTTACAGACACTCTGTTCTGAATATAACACGTTGTGTTTATTGCTTCTGCCCAAAAATGTTTTTCCATATTAGTCTCGTTGATCATGGTTCTGGCCATTTCTTGCAAAGTTCTATTTTTCCTCTCTACAACTCCATTATGTTGTGGAGTTCTAGGGCAGGAGAAATCATGAGCAATGCCATTTTCATTAAAATATTTTTCAAAATATTTGTTTTCAAATTCGCCACCATGATCACTTCTGACTTTAACAATTTTAAAATATTTTTCATTCTGGACTTGTTTGCAGAAGTCCAAGAACACAGAATGTGACTCATCCTTGTGTTTTAGGAATTTCACCCATGTCCATCTGCTATAGTCATCAACAATGACTAATCCATACTTCTTGCCTCTGATGGATGCAGTTTTCACTGGTTCAAACAGATCAATGTGAAGTAATTCTAATGGTCTTGAAGTTGAAACAACATTCTTAGTTTTAAAAGAAGATTTTGAAAATTTTCCTTTTTGACATGCTTCACAAAGAGCATCTGAGTTGAACTTCAACTTAGGATGTCCTCTGACCAGATTGAGTTTATTAATCTGAGATATACGTCTCATATTAATATGCCTCAATCTTCTGTGCCAGACCCATTGCTCATCATTAACAGACAAAAGGCATTTAACATTTTGAACCTTAAGTTCTAAAAGATTGATTTTGTAAATGTTGTTCTTCCTTTTTCCATTAAATAGGATTGAGCCATCCTTCTGACTAACTGCTTTACAACATTGTTGATTAAAGATTATGTCATAACCATTGTCACTTAATTGACTTATGGACAATAGATTATGCTTTAATCCTTTTACAAGTAAAACATTAGATATAGAGGGAAGGTTACCATTGCCAATAGTACCAGAGCCAATAATCTTGCCCTTCTGTTTCCCTCCAAACTTCACTTCTCCTCCAGATTTAAGCTCCAGGCTTTGGAACATAAACCTTTCTCCCGTCATGTGACGTGAGCAGCCAGAGTCCAGGTACTATGACTGGCGTCTTGACTTTTCTGCTATATACATCTGCAACAGGGATTATCTTATCCTTAGGTACCCAGATCTTTTTGGGTTAGTTACCTTAAAAGATTGTCTGAACTTCTATCTTTTTACAACAGTTTTATTCTGACTCACTTTTGGTTTAAACACAGGAACGTTCTGATCAGAACGTGTGTGTTTGATATCATTCAGATGACCAAACTTAAAATGAGAGTATAAGGGAGTCTTCTTAATGATAAGTTTATCAACAGGCATTGGATTTAAATCCTTTCCAGAGGAAGATTCATATCCAATTCCTTTCCTGTTGTTTCTGCTAACTCCATAGATCATTGAAGCCATCTTGCTTCTATCTATGCTTTTAGCCAGAAACTTCTGAAAGCTGAAGTCATATTCTTCTAAAATATTTTTTCATTTTGACTTAGTTTCAGATTCAGAGTCTTGTTGAGCTTTTTCAAAATTGTTTTTCATTTTTAAATTATTTTCTTTGAGCTCATCAACTTCTGACTTTAACAGATTATTCTCAGATTCAAGATTGCATTTAAGCTTCTTGCATTTGAGCTTAATCTGGTTATAGTTTTTCAGGACTTCTGATAAAACTTTAATAAGCTCTTCCTTAGTGAGATCAGAAAGTACCTCTTTTGAGTCGGATTCAGAATCAGATTCAGATCTAGATGATCCTTCATTCTGATCTTCCACGCCTGCCATCAGAGCCATGTTGGTGCATTCATCTTCAGATTTTGATGAGGATCCAGATTCATCTGAATCATTCCATTTTGCCATTAGAACCTTCTTCTTTTTATCAAACTTCCTCTTTGGCTTTTCTTTTAGAAGCTTTGGACATTCATTCTTGTAATGGCTAGGTTCTTTACATTCAAAGCAAACAACTTCCTTCTTTCCATATCTTTTTGGTCCAGAGGACTCCTTGCGATGATCTGGCTTCTTGAAGTTCTTGAACTTCCTCTGTTTGTGCTTCCAGAGTCTGTTGATTCTTCTGAACAGCATGGACAGTTCATCTTCTTCTTTAGAAGAAGACTCTTCAGAACTTTCTTCTAACACCTGCAAAGCTTTCACAAATTTGTTAGATTTTAAGGCAATTGACTTACCTTTCTTTTGAAGCTCATCTTCCTCAAGTTCAATTTCATGACTCCTCAGTGAGCTGATTAGTTCCTCCAAAGTGATCTTGTTCAGATCCTTAGCTAGCTTCAGAGCAGTGACCATAGGTCTCCATTTGATAGGTAAGCTTTTGATGATCTTCTTCACATGATCAGCAGTTGAGTAGCCTTTGTCCAGCACTTTTAGACCAGCTGTGAGGATCTAGAATCTAGAGAACATAGTTTCTATAGATTCAGATTCTTCCATTTTGAACGCTTCATACTTCTGTATTAGCGCCAGAGCCTTGGTCTCTTTAACTTGTAAGTTTCCTTCGTGTGTCATCTTCAAAGACTCAAACAAGTCAAATGTAGTTTCTCTGTTGGTGATCTTCTCATACTCAGTATGAGATATTGCATTTAACAAGATTGTTCTAGCTTTGTGATGATTTTTGAACTCCTTCTTTTGGGCTTCAGTCATAGATTTTCTATCAATTTTCTTTCCATCCCCATTAGTGGGATGAACATACCCATCAATGACTAAGTCCCATAAATCAACATCATAACCAAGGAAGAAACTCTCTATTCTGTCCTTCCAATAGTCAAATTTCTCCCCATTAAACATAGGGGGTTTTGTGCTGATTTTATCCCTTTCTTCATATTTTTTGTTGTTGTTAGATGTTGAAGTTTCAGCCATAATAAAAACCAAGAATATATATCAAAGTTTTCTCACTGGATCTTTTCTGTTACGGTGAAGTGGTAGCACACACAGAACCGGAGCTCTGATGCCAACTGAAGGTGAGAAAATACTTAGAAGGGGGGGTTGAATAAGTATATAGAAAATATTATGGCAATAAAAACTCAAAAATTTTTATCCTGGTTCGTTGAACTCAACTACTTCAGTCCACCCTATCAAGAGTGATTTTCCTTTCTCCACAAGGACTTAATCCACTATTAATCAAACTGATTACAATAGCAAGCACTAAGAGCAACTGTTCTTAGTCTTCTAAAGAACAACTGACCACAACTGGGTCTTCTCAAGGACTTTTACAATCAAATGTAAAACTAAAACAAGTGTTTGAATGCTTCTAAGTAAGATATATCACAACTGTGATTTACACTTAAGTTTTAAGAACGTATGAAATAAATTCAGCAAAGAGAATAAATTGTATGAGAGCTTTTCAATGAATTTCTTTCAATAATTCGTCAACTAAAGAAGAGTGTTCAAGACATGATTTTATAGGCTTGAAGATCCAAGACGTTGCATGCTTTGAAGACCATGTCTACAAAGTAGCTGGAACCTTTTTGTCTTCACATCACTTGACCTTTCCTAGAAGTAGAACGTTCCGAGAAATCCTTTTTGCCCGAGTTCTTGTGTCTAGCATAAATAAGGAAAGAGTCGTTTGGCCTAACCAACAGACATAACTTTGAATTCTTCTTCAACAAGTTTCTAATACTCAGCAAATAATCATCAGAGCCTTGAGTGATCAGAGTCTTTGATGTTCATCAGAGTTTGCTGAATCAAAGTGTTGCAGCAAGTGTGCTTTAGCGTGTGATAATTCAGAGCAGAGTTTGGAATCAGATCCTCAGTACTTGCAGCGTAGTACTATCAGAGTCTTCTGAAAAACTATGCTTGAAACTCTTCATACAAAGTCTTCAATGCTTCAGATGCTTCTGCTTTAGATCCTTCTGTAGCTTCTGCTTCAGATCCTTCTATAGGCAGCATTCAGAATCCTCTAATAGATGCTTCTGACGCTTCAGAGTCTTGCATAATTTAACGTTCAAATCTAATTTTCTTTTCGGAATAATATTCACTTTAATATCTGCAGCAAAGATACTTAAACAAATTTTAGAGTATATAATTTCTTAATACAAAATTTCGTAAGAGTTATCATCAAAACATAGAGATATAATTAAGAACCAATCGGTGTTCTAACAGCCATCATTTTCCTTCTAAAACCAAAGTCGACAAATCTCGCATAGAGTATATAAAAGAGGAAAGAATCGTCATAACAGGGGGGGAGGGAAAAAAAGGAGTTGGAGAATGAGAAAGTAGCAACATACACAAATTGAGGGCAAAAAAAATTGAGAGGAATTCTCACACACAAACAACAACTTACACATACATAGGCACAATTGAGAAGGAGTAGAAGAATCACACAGAGTCAGAGATTATTGCATCACAACAACATACCAAAGGATTGATCACAAATCAATAACGTGTACTTCACTTACACGCAAGAAGCCAATAATTCAAAGAAGAGCAAAACAATCATATGCATTGAAGGAAACAAAAATTCACAGGAAAATTACCAGAGTAACACATATAAGCAGCATCGCATAAATTGACGGAGAGAAATTAGATATACAATAGCAACGTGCAAAGACGAAAGTGGAGAAAGAACTTGAAGTTAACGAATTGAGTACCTAGACGAAGCCCCAATCAAGTAAGCACCTTGATTCGTTTTCTTGCGATTTTGATCACTACTCTGTTTACAATGGTTTTTTGCTATATTATACCCAATTCGCAACAAGAGCGATATTATGAACGGGTGGTAGAGATGAGAGCGAGCCGTGGTGGAACCCCATTTCTCTGGCTACAAATTTGTGTGTGATCGAGAGAGGATAAACTACGAGAGAGAATGAGAAGCAGAAGCGTGTGAGAAAAGACCGCGATGGAGGAAAGGGTTGTGTTGCTGGTGAGGATTCACGTGAACAAAAGAGGACGAAGTCGCTGTAAGAGCACAGATTGTGTCTTAGTAATATCTCTATGTTTTGATGATAACATTAATGATAATTTGTATACAAGAATTATACTCTCTAAATTTGTTCTAAACTGTTTTCTACAGGCACAAAAGATTTTAATCTTAAAGAGCAAATTTGATGTGAACAATGAATTCTGAATGGCTCAAGAGCATCTGAAGATTAGAAGAATCTGAAGTATAAGAGCTTAGTCATCAAGATTCTGAAGATACAACACGCTGCATGTATTATCAAGAATCTGAATGAAAGAAGACTCTGAGTGAAGAGACTCTGAATGAGAGTAGACTCTGATCTGAGTGAAGACTCTGATCTAAGAGCATGTTACGCTTCAAGCACACAGCTGCACCAGACTCTGATTCATCAACATCTGAAGAACATATTAGGCTCTGAAGTTTCCAGAAGGTTCTGAAGACTGAAGACTCTGATATTGATTGTTGATCTGAACTATCTGAAGAATTATTTGAAGAAGATTATTTTAATATATCCGTTGGAATATGCCAGCAAATCTTTCCTTAATTGGGATAGACAAAATTCTCTGCAAGAATATTATTCCTCTGGTACATTCCATATATGGTATAATCACAGCTCAGCAGACAATTGCTACACCCACTATTTGTGCGCAGTCTCTCTGCTGCAATAGTACAAAGGACAGTACTATTTTGATATTGGAAATATCTTCTCTAACGGTAAAATATTCTCTCCAATATTCAAGTGGCTATATAAAGGATATTATAGCTCATTCTTCAAGTGACCAATATTGAAAATCTTCTCTCACGCGAAAATCTCTCAAGCTCTCATATTCTTTGCTGTTCATACACTGTTCTTAACTTAGAGAAATAACACAGTTGTGTTTATAGCTTTCTTAGAAGCATTTCTTACTCTTTCATTGTATTACATTAATTTGTAAAGGAAGTTTTCCTTAAGAGGATCTAGGTTAGATCAGTAGCTCTTAAGAAGACTAAGAACAGTTGTTCTTAGGTGTGCTATTTGTAATCAGTTGATTTGAATAGTGGATTAAGTCCTTGTTGAGAAAGGCAAATCACTCTTGAAAAGGGTGGACTGGAGTAGTTGAGTTCAACGAACCAGGATAAAAATACTTGTGTTTTTATCTTTGATTATTTTCTGTCATACTTATTCAACCCCCCCCTTCTAAGTATTTTCTCACCTTCAGTTGGCATCAGAGCTCCGGTTCTGAGTGTGCATTCGCTTAACCGTGACAGATAAAGATCCAGTGAGAAAAATACTCTGTTATTTATTTGGTTGCTAATATGGGTGATATTCCTACATCAAGCAACAAATATGAAGGAGACAGAATCAGCACCAAACCTCCAATGTTTGATGGAGAAAAATTTGATTATTGGAAAGATAGACTTGAAAGTTTTTTCTTGGGGTATGATGCTGATCTCTGGGATTTAGTCATTGATGGATATGAACATCCTACTAAGGATGGCAAAAAGATTGATAGAAAATCAATGACTGAGGAGCAGAAGAAAGAATTCAAGAATCATCACAAAGCCAAAACCATACTTCTGAATGCAATCTCTCATACAGAGTATGAAAAGATTACCAACAGAGACACTGCTCATGATATGTTTGAGTCTCTCAAAATGACTCATGAGGGGAACACTCAGGTGAAAGAAACCAAGGCTCTGGCGCTGATACAGAAGTATGAAGCGTTCAAAATGGAAGAATCTGAGAACATTGAGACTATGTTTTCCAGATTTCAGATTCTAACAGCTGGGTTGAAAGTTCTGGACAAGGGCTATTCAACATCTGATCATGTCAAGAAGATCATCAGAAGTCTTCCTACCAGATGGAGACCTATGGTGACTGCATTGAAGCTGGCCAAGGATCTGAACAAAATCTCATTAGAAGAACTCATCAGTTCTTTGAGAAGTCATGAGATTGAGCTGGAGGAAGATGAACCCCAGAAGAAAGATAAAGGTAAATCCTTAGCTTTTAAATCTAACAAATCTGTTAAAGCTTTGCAGGTTAATGAAGAAAGCTCTGAGGAATCTTCTTCTGAAGAAGAAGATGAACTATCTATGCTGTCCAGAAGGATCAACAAACTCTGGAAGCACAAAGGGAAAAAGTTCAACAACCTCAGAAGATCTGATCAAAAGAGAGAATCTTCTGGGCACAGAAGATCTGGCAAGAAAGAGATCACTTGCTTTGAATGTAAAGAACCTGGACACTACAAGAGTGAATGTCCCAAACTTCAAAAGGAAAAACCCAAAAGGAAGTTTGATAAAAAGAAAAAGGTTCTGATGGCTACATGGGATGACTCAGATGAATCTGAATCATCTTCTGAATCTGAGGAAGAATGTGCAAATGTTGCGCTGATGGCCAACACAAATGATCAAGATGAAGGAACGTCATCATCTGAATCTGAGTCAGAATCAGACTCTGACTCTGAAGAGGTATTTTCTGAACTCTCCAGAGCTGAACTTGTTGAAAGTTTATCTGACATGTTGGAAAGCTACAGCAAGATTAAACTCAAATACAAGAAGCTGAAAAGCAATCTTGAATCTGAGATTGATCTGCTGAGAACAGAACTTGTTGAGCAGAAAGAAATAAATTTAAAACTCAAAAATGATTTAGAAACAACTCAACAAGAATCTAATACTGAAACAGAGTCAAGTGAAAATATTTTAGAAAAATATGACTCCAGTTTTAGAAGATTCCTCACTAAAAGCATAGACAGAAGCAAGATGGCTTCTATGATCTATGGTGTTAGTGGGAACAACAGAAGAGGCATTGGATGTGAATCCTCCTCTGGAAGCAATCCAAAGTCTGTTGATAAACTCTTCATCAAGAAGACTCCTCTGTATTCTCATTTTAAGTTTGGTCATCTGAATGATATTAAACATACAAGCTCTGAAAAGAGTACTTATGTGTTTAAGCCAAGGGTTAGCCAAAATAAACACTATGTTGAAAAACAGAAGTTTAGGCAAAACCACAGAACATCTAACCCCAAAGGACCCAAGAAGATCTGGGTACCTAAAAGTCAAATAATACCTGTTGCAGATATCCTTAGCAGCAAAATCCAGACACCAATCATGGTACCTGGACTCTGGATGCTCACGACATATGACGGGCGAAAGGTCTATGTTCCAAAGCCTGGAACTTAGATCTGGAGGGGACGTGAAATTTGGAGGGAACCAGAGGGGCAAGATCATTGGCTCTGGTACAATAGGTAATGGTAACCTACCCTCTATTTCTAATGTTCTGTTAGTTGAAGGATTGAAACATAATCTATTGTCCATAAGTCAATTAAGTGACAATGGTTATGATATCATTTTTAATCAAAAATGTTGCAAAGCTGTATGTCAAAAGAATGGTTCAATCCTGTTCAGTGGAAAGAGGAAAAACAACATTTACAAAATTAACCTTTCTGAACTTAAAGTTCAAAATGTAAAATGCCTTTTATCTGTGAATGATGAGCAATGGGTCTGGCATAGAAGATTGGGACATATTAATATGAGACGTATATCTCAGATTAATAAACTCAATCTGGTCAGAGGACTCCCTAATCTGAAGTTCAATTCAGATGCTCTGTGTGGCGCATGTCAAAAGGGTAAATTTTCAAAATCTCATTTTAAACCAAAAAATGTTGTTTCCACCTCTAGACCATTGGAATTACTTCATATTGATCTGTTTGGACCAGTGAAAACTGCATCCATCAGAGGCAAGAAGTATGGGTTAGTCATTGTAGATGACTACAGCAGATGGACATGGGTAAAGTTTCTAAAACACAAGGATGAGTCTCATTCTGTGTTCATTGACTTCTGCAATCAAGTCCAGACTGAAAAAGAATGCAAAATTATTAAAGTCAGAAGTGATCATGGTGGCGAATTTGAAAACAAATATTTTGAAAAATATTTTTCTGAAAAAGGAATTGCACATGATTTCTCCTGCCCTAGAACTCCACAACAAAATGGAGTTGTAGAGAGGAAAAATAGAACATTGCAAGAAATGGCCAGAACCATGATCAACGAGACAAATCTGGCAAAACATTTTTGGGCAGAAGCAATAAATACAGCATGTTATATTCAGAACAGAGTGTCTGTAAGACCTCTTCTGGAAAAGACTCCCTATGAATTGTGGAGAAACAGAAAGCCCAACATTGCTTATTTTCATCCATTTGGATGTATTTGTTATATGCTTAACACTAAAGATCATCTGAACAAGTTTGATTCCAAAGCACAGAAGTGTTTCATGCTTGGTTATTCTGAACGCTCTAAAGGCTACAGAGTATTCAATACTGAAACACAGATTGTGGAAGAATCTATTCATGTTAGATTTGATGATAAGCTTGGCTCTGAAAAGCCAAAGCAAGTTGAAAGTTCTGCAGATAGAGAAGTTATTCTCACAGACTCTGAAGGCTCAGAGGCAGACAAGACTAAAGACAAAGACTCTGAAGCAAATCCAGATGCTACGCCTCTAACTTCCCAACTTGACAATCTGCATATTTCTGAAAGACCAACAGTCAAAGGATCTTCTTCCAGAATGAAAGCTTCTCATCCAGAGGATGTGATTATTGGAAAGAAAGATGATCCAATAAGGACAAGAGCATTTCTCAGAACTTCTGAATCTTCCTTCTGTGGCTTAGTGTCAATTATAGAACCATCATCTGTTGATGAGGCTCTGGAAGATAATGAATGGATTTTAGCTATGCAAGAGGAGCTGAATCAATTCACAAGGAATGAAGTCTGGGATCTGGTTCCAAGACCTAAAGGTTTCAATGTCATTGGAACAAAATGGGTTTTCAGAAATAAACTAAATGAAAAAGGAGAAGTTGAAAGGAACAAAGCAAGACTGGTTGCTCAAGGCTACAGTCAACAAGAAGGCATAGACTACACAGAAACATATGCTCCTGTTGCAAGGTTAGAGTCTATACGCTTGCTTATTTCATTTGCTGCACAACATAACATCACTCTTTATCAGATGGATGTTAAAAGTGCTTTTCTTAATGGAATTATAGAAGAGGAAGTGTATGTCCACCAACCTCCTGGTTTTGAAAATGAAAATTTTCCAGATCATGTTTACAAACTGAAAAAATCTCTTTATGGACTAAAACAAGCTCCCAGAGCTTGGTATGAGAGGTTGAGTAATTTTCTTCTGAAGAAAGATTTCATCAGAGGAAAAGTGGATACCACACTATTTTGTAAAACCATTAAGAAAGATTTGTTGATTTGTCAAATTTATGTAGATGATATCATTTTTGGATCAACAAATATTATGCTTGGAAAGGAGTTTGCTAAATGTATGCAGGAAGAATTTGAGATGAGCATGATGGGAGAACTGAAATTCTTTCTGGGAATCCAAGTAAATCAGACTCCAGAGTGCACCTACATACATCAGACCAAGTATGTTAAAGAGCTTCTGAAGAAGTTTAACATGCTGGATAGCAAAATGGCAAAGACTCCAATGCATCCTACAAGCACTCTAGGTAAGGAAGAGGTAAGTAAGAAGGTAGATCAGAAACTCTACAGAGGTATGATAGGATCTCTTCTTTATTTGACTGCTTCTAGACCAGATATTCTGTTTAGTGTTTGTTTATGTGCTAGATTCCAATCAGATCCTAGAGAATCACACTTAACTGCTGTTAAGAGGATTCTAAGGTATCTGAAAGGTACTGCTAATGTTGGTTTGTGTTACAGAAGATCTGACAAATATTCACTAGTTGGATTCTGTGATGCTGACTATGCTGGAGATAGAGTTGAGCGCAAAAGTACTTCTGGAAGCTGTCAGTTTCTTGGAAGTCATCTGATCTCATGGTACAGCAAGAAGCAACCAACAATTGCACTATCAACCACAGAGGCAGAATACATTGCTGCTGCTGGGTGTTCCACTCAGATGCTCTGGATGAAGAGTCAACTAGAAGATTATCAAATCTATGAGAGTAATCTTTCTATCTTCTGTGACAATACTTCAGCTATATGTTTATCCAAAAATCCAATTTTACACTCTAAGGCCAAACATATAGAGATTAAACATCATTTCATCAGAGACTATGTTCAGAAGGGTGTAATAAATTTAGCCTTTGTTGATACAGATCATCAATGGGCAGATATTTTCACAAAACCCCTTGCTGAAGATAGGTTTAAGTTTATTCTGAAAAATATTTGTATGGATTTTTGTCCAGAGTAATATTTCTCAGAGTCAACTTCTCAGATGCTAAGTGTTTAACACTCTGAAGTATTTCATCTGTTTTGCTTGTTTAATTTATCTGTGATTTATTTTTGTGTGAAACTCTGTACTGACCATCTCAGAGGATCTGAAAGTTGAAAACGTTTCATTTCTTAAGAGTTACAGAATCACATGCAAAGCAAACACGTGTCACTCAGAATCTGAAAAGATGGAGTACACCTACTGATTATGACGTTTAAGGTATTGCTTTGAAAATCTCAATCTGTCTTGATTTTCCCCCAAATGTCATATCATAATTAAAAATGATTACTTTTCATTAAATGCAAACGTGCGTATGTGTCCTATGTATGTCTGTTGTGTTTCCCATGCGTGTTTTATTTCTCTATATAAACCACTCTCTTAACACATTCACACTTTTCACATTCTCAAACACATATGCGTTTTTGCTTGTTGTTCTCTCTCTTCGCAAACCCTAAAAGAACCCAGAAACCGTCATCTCCTTCTTCATCATCAACAATGGCATCTACATCAAAAGCAGTTACTACCAAAGATTCCACCACTATCATTGAACCAGTACGCACTCTCCTGACTCCTGTTGATTCACTAGAAGTGCTATGTGAAAGTTTCGTGGATTTGGAAGACCTTGCTGAAAATGGGTTTGATCTGATTCCTTCAATCAAAGCACAAGGCTGGGACGGTTATTTTGACAGGCTTATGGGTCCTGTATATCCAAAGTTAGTGAAGGAGTTTTGGATCCATGCATTTGCTACTCCAAAGTTCGTTCATTCCTCTGTGCTGGGTAAGAAGATTGTTATCACTGAAAATCTGATCAGGAAACTCATAGGTTTCAAGGCAACTGATGGAGTAACCTCTCTGTCTTCTGCGCGTGAAGACCTGAAAGATGTTTGTCAAGACATCTGCACTACTGGTGAACCTTGTAAGAAGGTTAAGTTTTTGAAACCCACTTACAAGATTTGGGCTAAGATTTTCTTGAACACCATTTTTCACAGACCCTCTTCAAACTCATCTGATTATGTTAATGCTGAACAACTTTACTTCATGTATTGTTTACACCAAAACATTCAGATTGATCTTCCATATCTGTTGTTTAATCATCTGGTATCTCACGTCAAAGAAACAAGGGAAACAGCAAGAGATAAAACTGGAAGAGTCAGAACATGGATCCCTATGGGAAGACTGATTTCAGATATTCTGATAGAAAACCAACTTGTGGCGCATCTGCAAGAGGCTGGGCTGACAGAGGATCTGAATTTTATCATTGGCTCTGAAATAAATGGTTTAACTCTGAGAAGGATGAAATTGGTTGAAGATTTATCTGAGAAACCAAGGAAAACTAACTCTGAAGAAGTTAGGGGGAGAAGGATTCCTGTTGAGGATTTTCCTTTATTCACCTCAGATGAACCCAGAGAACTTATTGCTGAGTATGTTGCTCGCTGCATCAGAGATGGTGTTGAAATTCCTCCCAATCTTGTGCAGAAGGAAGGCCAAGTTCTTCCTGATCTAACAAGGGAAAGAAGACGTAAGAGAAAAGCTGATAAAGAAGGTCATCAGAAGAAAAGGAAGCATTCAGATGCTGAAAAGAAGAAGAAAAGAAAGAAGCTGAAGAAGGTTCAACAAAATCCTCCTGCAGCAACTTTTGAAGAGATAAGAGATACTCTGAAACAGGTATTTAACACTGATTCTAATCCTGTTCATCATTCTGCTACCCCCACACCATCTGACTCACCCCTCATATTTAAAAGATCTAGACCATCTGAGACTCAAACACCACAATCCAAACAAACTCAACAAACAACACCTCATCCTCAAAACACCATCCCAGAATCTACCATTCCAGAGGATGTTCACCCTGAACACCCTGACCAACCTGAAAATTTCATTAACCCTAATGAGATATTAGATATCACACCCTTAAATCGTTCTATCATTTTATCCTCAACTTCTGAAAAATCTAACCAATCTGATACATCATCTGATGATGAATCATCTGGTTTCATTAATGAATGCTTGAATGATCTCAAACAACCTCGTACTGAGAGTGTTTGGAAACAACTTTTTAAATCCCCAACCTCTGAACATCCACCCTCTCCACAAAATTCCCCCACTCAAACTCTCACTCCACAACCTCTTGAAATCCAAAACACTCCACAACCAACATCTGAACCACAAACCACCCAACCAATATCTGAACCACAAACCACCCAACAAACATCTGAACCACAAAACAACCAACCATCATCTGAACATCCATCTTCACAACCTCAACCTTCTGACCCACAAACATCTGAACATCCATCCTCACAGCCTCAACCTTCTAAACAAACACCACAAACACAACCAACCCAACCCAGAATCCCTGATGAAGCAGAATTGGGATCAAGTGTTTATACTATGTTAAAAGATTTTGACAAGGATAATGTCTCAGACTTTGCTGACATTATGGATGTTTGCATGACTACTATGGACAAAGAGGCTGCTAATGCTGTTTGGAAGAAATATCTTTACAGACTGAATAGGGAGGCTTTGAAAATCAGGACTCAATGTCTTAGATTGTCAAAAGTAAGGTTTGCTGCTTATCAGAAACGGATTAAGAGAAACCCTCCTCCTATTCTTCTTCTAGAAGCTCCTCCACCTCCAGAAATTCCTGCACCTAATGTTGCTCAGATTGTTTCAGAATCCACTGTTCCAGAATCTTCTATTTCAGTATCTACAGATCTTCAGAAGGATGTCAAAGAACTAAAGGATTTTATGGTTGATCAAAAGAAGACAAATGAAGAAATGAAAACTTGGATGGCTAAGCAAGATGAGAATTCAGAAAGGATTACAGCACTGCTGCACCTCATTGCTTCTCAACAAGCCTCATCTGCCACACCTTCTTGATGTTTTGCACAAGTTTTTCATGTTTTGTTTTGTTTTTTGATTGTCTTCTGATATGTTTTGTTTGCTTCTATCTGAATCTGGATGTTATCTTAATGAAAATGATTTTTTTTGCTTATCTGAATATGTGTTTCTTCTGCATCTTTACTGTCTTTTAAATTTCTTTTTGATTATGACAAAAAGGGGGAGAAACAAAATAGAATCTGATTGTTCAAATCTATAAGCAATTATCTGAACTAAGTCAGACATGTTACTAACATTCTTTGAATCTAACCAGACTCTGACAAATTTATCTAACCAGACTCTGACAAATTTCATTGAAGTTTTTCCTGAGATCTATCTTTTCAGAACCTGATCAAAAATAGCTAAATCTGAGTAAACCAGACTCTGATTTCTAAAGACCAGACTCTGATATCTAACCTTGAGTACTATGATCTAAAAGATAACTCAAGACAGGAAATGGCAAGATAAACAACCAGGTGCTCTGAAGTTGTTCATCTGTCATCAAGCTTTTATATGACATCAAGCTTTGGCATCAAGCCTTAATATGGCATCAAGCTTTGACTCTAGAAGTCAAACATATGTCAACCAGGATTTGTCAACCAGGCTTCAATCAGGATGTTAATCAGGCTCTGAACCCGAAATGCAATCAGGCTCTGAATCTGAAATATAATCAGGCTCTGAATCTGAAATGTACTCAACCAGAAAGGGAAGTATCTAATTCCATTAGAGTATTCATTTCAGGGGGAGATTGTAAATCTCAGGGGGAGTAATTTTAAGTCATTTTTATTGAACAAATTGCTCATGTTTTGTCATCATCAAAAAGGGGGAGATTGTAAGAGCACAGATTGTGTCTTAGTAATATCTCTATGTTTTGATGATAACATTAATGATAATTTGTATACAAGAATTATACTCTCTAAATTTGTTCTAAACTGTTTTCTACAGGCACAAAAGATTTTAATCTTAAAGAGCAAATTTGATGTGAACAATGAATTCTGAATGGCTCAAGAGCATCTGAAGATTAGAAGAATCTGAAGTATAAGAGCTTAGTCATCAAGATTCTGAAGATACAACACGCTGCATGTATTATCAAGAATCTGAATGAAAGAAGACTCTGAGTGAAGAGACTCTGAATGAGAGTAGACTCTGATCTGAGTGAAGACTCTGATCTAAGAGCATGTTACGCTTCAAGCACACAGCTGCACCAGACTCTGATTCATCAACATCTGAAGAACATATTAGGCTCTGAAGTTTCCAGAAGGTTCTGAAGACTGAAGACTCTGATATTGATTGTTGATCTGAACTATCTGAAGAATTATTTGAAGAAGATTATTTTAATATATCCGTTGGAATATGCCAGCAAATCTTTCCTTAATTGGGATAGACAAAATTCTCTGCAAGAATATTATTCCTCTGGTACATTCCATATATGGTATAATCACAGCTCAGCAGACAATTGCTACACCCACTATTTGTGCGCCGTCTCTCTGCTGCAATAGTACAAAGGACAGTACTATTTTGATATTGGAAATATCTTCTCTAACGGTAAAATATTCTCTCCAATATTCAAGTGGCTATATAAAGGATATTATAGCTCATTCTTCAAGTGACCAATATTGAAAATCTTCTCTCACGCGAAAATCTCTCAAGCTCTCATATTCTTTGCTGTTCATACACTGTTCTTAACTTAGAGAAATAACACAGTTGTGTTTATAGCTTTCTTAGAAGCATTTCTTACTCTTTCATTGTATTACATTAATTTGTAAAGGAAGTTTTCCTTAAGAGGATCTAGGTTAGATCAGTAGCTCTTAAGAAGACTAAGAACAGTTGTTCTTAGGTGTGCTATTTGTAATCAGTTGATTTGAATAGTGGATTAAGTCCTTGTTGAGAAAGGCAAATCACTCTTGAAAAGGGTGGACTGGAGTAGTTGAGTTCAACGAACCAGGATAAAAATACTTGTGTTTTTATCTTTGATTATTTTCTGTCATACTTATTCAACCCCCCCCCCCCCCCCCCTTCTAAGTATTTTCTCACCTTCAGTCGCGTGTGAAGAGAGAAATCGGTTACAGCGTGAGAGAGAAGTTCAACTAATTGAGGTTCTGACTTGAGGGCAATGAGCTTGGGGGGTTATGTGTGTCTGCTCTTGGGCTTTAGGCCCATTTGTATTTTTATTCGCCCCCTGCAATCACTCTTTCACCCCTTCCTAGTACACACTAAAGCTAATGGGCCCATGAGCAGTGTCTTGTGATTACCACTAGTTCATATCCTTTTTTTGTTCACCCCCCAATTTTGTATTTGTTCTTCTTTTAAATTTTTTGTATTAATTACATTTTGTTTTAGATTTAATCTTCGATGTTAATGCGTGAGTAAGTCATCGTTAACCTTGTGATTAGGATTTTAACTAAAATTATGTTAGAATAATATTTGAATTTTGATTAAATTTCTTAGCATTCCAAATAATTGTTGATCAAATTTTAGATAAATATAAATAGAATTTTCTTAATGGAGCTTACACACTTCCTTATTGTTTTCATGACCTTAATAGGTTTAGTTGATCGGTGTGATTCACATGTTCCCTTAGAGTTGGTTCTAGCCTGATTGTAATTAGGTCTTTTGCTTGATTAAATCAAAGCATTCCTTTAGGTTTTTGACGTTATGCGATAACATTAGGTTATTTTCCTATTAATATTGACTTTAGGATCGTAGAATTAGGTTAGAGTTTTCTTTCCGTTTAAAACAAAAAAAAATCTCAAAAAATACAAAAATACTTTAATGATGACTCTAATTATTTTCTCAAAAATAAATCAAAAATAAAAATATTTCACCAATCTCAAACCATTTTGCCACTTTAATTTTTCAACTTTAAACCTTTTTCAAATAGATTAGACACTAGTCATCCCTAGTCGAGATATAATTCTACTACTCCATGACATAGTCGAGAAAGATGTAGAATCTTTTATGCGAGAGAGAGGTATGTGGCATACTCGTCGATTATATATCCGAGTTAGAGTCATTCTCTCAATGTGAAGCAAAAATCGTCTTCTGCATGTTTGTGGTGGTTTAAATTGAGTATCCTCCTTAAGATGACGACTTGTCGCTTCTCCTAAGTCAATCAACAAACCTCTCCTTTTGGAACCTTGACAATAGTCAAGAGTTCCTCACTTTTTAAGGGGAACTACGAATGCTCTGATTCCATTCTCGTTAGGATACGTAGGCACGAGATGCGATGTCTTGACGAGCATACTTAGAAATAACACCTTAGGTCTTTCTTTTCCTTTTTGACCCTTAGCAGACAAATAACAAATAACACATTAAAACAAGAGGTTCTTGTAGAGTACTACAGATACTTAGGGTGCTAATACTTTCCCTTCGTATAACCAACCCTCGAACCTTAGATTCTCTAGCTTTGTGTTTCATTGAATACTCATGGGTTATTCGATCTTTTTTCCTTCCCTTGGACAAATTAAAGACCAGTGGTGAATTATGATTTGCGATTCAAGTTAGTCAGTAGCTTGATGTCCGATTCTCACCGCGACAAGAAACTAAATAGGTCGTAAGGCATTAGAGGCTTTAGATTAATGTAATCTTAGTATTCTTCATCCTTATTTGTAGTCCTCTTTTTCTGATTAATGAAAATTTGTTTTGATCATTATTAAATTTGCATGCGTACAATTTTTACTTTTCCCTTTGATTTTTTGACATATACATACACGAAGTAAAAAGAAGAACAAATGGAAATAATAAAAACCAACAAATAGCTATTAAAATGACATTTACAATTGTCTAAAGAGAATCCTTATTAGGACTATATACTATATATCATTTCCTAAGAGTCAGACGTTAAAAGATTGATTTGGCTAATCAATATTGAAACAATAAACACTCAAGGTAATGGATGAATAGACTCTATAAGACATTTAGAAAATTATCTTTCTAAATCACTTAATCTTTAGAACACAAACATGTATAAGCAGAAGAAAATATGGGTTCCAAAGAGAGATTTTAGAAAGGCAACAATACTAAAAGCAGCAACTCAAGCAAGCGAGAAGAATGTAGCAACTGAAGCATCTTCAAGCAAGCAGATTTCTTTAGAGGCACATATATCTCCAGTAACCTTTGTTGAGACACAGAGAAGAAAAAGAACTTCTAGGTCAAAATGCAGAAATCTTATGAGGAAGGAAGCTGTTGAGTTTGCAAAGGAAGATTGAGAGGATTATCTGAACAGTCTAGACATGTCAGATGAGCCTAAGGAATTCCTTAGAATAGATCCAAATGTCTAGAAAGTTTTTAATAATTTATATTAGCTACCAATCTTTCAATGACAATGTTGTAAGTTTTTAAAGAGTTTTAATCCTAATCTTTTATTCTCTGGACAACATAAGAAATGCATATATAACAGTTTAAGACACACAAGAACATGAACAATTTTGAACAACAATATTGCTTAATATAAGATATTTAACTATTACAAGGCATATATTTGCAGAAATCCAACATTAGAATCTCTTAAAGATAACTTCAAGCTTTTCTCTCCATATTTTAGAAGTATCATCCTCAGAACTTGTGACAACTCCCTGTTGGATCAGTAGCTTAGAAAGAAATCATCGTTAAGGAATGAACAATGTCTTTCCTTTGTAAAAGGATTAAAGGGCCTTCTTCAGATAGTCAAACATAATTTGAGGAAGATCAATCTGCAAGTTTGAATTGAGAATAAGTAGAAAATGTTTTTTAATAGAGTCCACATGGTCTAGATCCTTGTCCTTAGATAGCAAGTTTGAATTCAGAATCTGATTCCAAATAATTGCATTAGGATGAAGATTTGATACCAGAGAAAGTTTTGATGGATCTAAAAAAGTACGCCAAGAAGGAAGATAGTATTCTCAAACAAGAGTACCTGGGATTTCTCTAATCTCATCATAGTTGATTACATTAGCAATCGTCTTAGAGGTTACTATTATAGAAACACCAAAAACCTTGGAAATAATAGCATACTCGGAATTTAGCTTGAAAATGGAAGCATTAACCCAGAAATCTTTGACAAGATTTGGATAAGTAAAACCACAGAGCATATCAAAGTATCCATTCTAGCCTTATTCAGAAACAATCTTTCAGAAGTTAAAACCTAGCTTAAGTATCTCTTCAAAATCCACAAACTTTTCATTGATGACAACTAGTTGATTCAGTGAAGAATTGACTAGAGAATTCATCTCAAGTTTGGTTTGATCAACACACAAAAGAAAAATAAATAAAAAGAAAACATTTGAACAAGGTTCTGACCATAGTGGAATAAGAATCTTGTCAGAGGGACAGAAAATGTGACACAAAATGATGTTTCACAAAGACAAGGAATAGAGACCATAAATGTATAAAATAAGAAAACATCATTACCCAAGGGTCCTTACCTAGTAGACTTCTTTATCATACTAAATGACTTTCAACTTTATGGGATTTTAAGTAAGATAGGTTTTTAAATAATTCTTACTTAAATTGCTTTATCAGAAGTAAAGATTCCTTTTCTGAATCACAAAAATTGACAATTTTTCAGAAGGTATTTGTCATCAGAGTCTAGTAGGATTAGACTTCGAGTGAGACAACTTCTATTAGTCATCCGTCTTTGATATTCTATTCAGAGTCAAGCATTTTCTCTTGAAACTACAGTTATGATTGATTTATGAATATTGAATTGGTGTCTTTGGCCACTGACTAGCAGCAGTATTATCACAAAAGGCAAGAATATTGTTTCCATAAATATGATTGTCATCTAGTTAATGAAATATTCAGTATAGTCAAATACAACATAGTTTCTTTTCAAAGATTTCTAAAAATTCTTTTGTTGTCAACAAATAGAATTTCCCTAGAGATCTAACAGATACTTTGTATTCACTCATACTTAAATAGTTCATTTAGTTAAAAAGTTTGTTAGAGTAAAGAACTGAACATATATTTTTTTAGTTTGTCTTGATCAGGCTTCGGGTAAGTATTCAGATTTGACCATGGAATCTAAATCTTGTCTTCAAGTGGATTCTGAGTCAATAGCAATTAAACCAATGATCCACTTTCTTTTCCAAACTCCATACTTTTTGCATTCTATTCCATCACAGTTTGTAAGCAACCATTGATCAAGTGTCGTGGAAGATGCCTTGCTCATTTCTTCTGTGATACCTGAAGTAAATACAATTTAAGATTTTGATACCCATATTTCTGTGAGTCCAGAAATGTTAGTCATGACAGGCTTTCTTTTACATCATGCCTTAGTCTGATAGTAGTACCAAGATTCATTCCAGAATAGAGTCTAGGATGATTTATGGCACTTAACAAAATGTTTTGACTTCATAATCCTTGATTTTGAAATTTCTAACTAGAATAGAAACAAATAGTGTTTACTATCAGAGGTTAGCATAAAATAAGTTTTTAGCACAGTCTTAGTATTTCTAGAAAACAAAAGAAGAAATGAAAGGTTTCTCACAGAATTGTCCTTTAACACAAATTCTATGATAGCCTTCAATTTCCTTAGGAGCAGTGGAGTCACTTAAGATTTTATCTTGAGAAGCTGACTCCTTATTATCAATATTGAAGCAAGATAGGTTAGAAATTACTTTTTTTCTCTTCAATATTTGATTTATTCCTAGATTCATATGCTTCTTCATAAAATGTAATGGCCAGTAGTACCAGATTACACTTTTCATCGGATTCTGAATCCTCAACTTTGTCAGCTTCATTAGAATATGCTTCGAACATCTCTGACATTTTCTTTATGGGTTTTTCTGTCTGGTAGCTTTTCTCCTTGTTCATAAGATTGGGATAATCACTTGAGATATGAATATTTCAGAAGCTTCTAAAGTTACTCTTCCATCAACGTATATCACACTCCATTTAGCCAGCTGAAAGAATCTTTCGATAAGAAAGGAAAATTCCACATCATCAATCATTCCATAGGAATTTTATTCAACATGCTTAAGGAAGGTTGATCTCTTCGATAGCTTTTCTTCATCTAATTCTATTTCTTTACTTTTAAGATTGCTAATCAAACTTTCAAGACTCAACATACTCAAGTTTTTGACTTCTTGAATAGTTGTGACTTTTGGTCTGAACCTAGCAGGTAGACTTCTCAGAATTTGCTTGGAAAGATTAGATGAAGTGTAACTAGATAAGCTTCTAACTGATTTCCTTCAAATTTAGAATGCAAGGATTCAAAGATTGTCTTAGCAGTAGACATATCAATGATGTTGATATACTCATAATGAGGTAGAGTATCTACCAGAATGCTACTAACCCCAAGATGATTCTTGTAAAGCTTCTTCTAAGATGATGTAAGAGATTTTCTATCTTTGATAATCTTTACACCATCAACTTCTATAGTAATACCTTTCTCAAGGGTGTTCCATAGACCTTCAACAAAACCCTTTTATCAAGACCAAATATGCTTTGCTTTTTTCATGATTTAAATTCAGCGAAGTCATCACTGAATATGAGAGAATTGACAAAGTAATATTTTTACATGTTACTTGATTCCTTCTTGAGAGAAAGTCTTTAGCAAACATATTTTTCTCATTGGATCATTATCTGCACCACTGTTAAGTTTTATATACATACCAGTCTCTGATACCAATTGAAGATGAGAAAAATACACAAGAAGGGGAGGTTGAATTGTGTAATCTATTTTTACTTTGCTTCTGAACAGAGTTCATATTCTAAACCATGTTCATATTCTGATTATAAGTTACAGTGAAATAATAACAGAAGCAAATAAATAATAACAGAACACACATAGATGTTGGAATTAAACTGAATTCCTAATGTGGAATTTCACCAAAAATTGATGAATTTTGAACCAAATCTTGATGAACAGGAATCAATCTTTTTTATTTATTATCTCTCTTGTTCTTCACTCTTTACTCGAGTTAATCAACCAACCTTGGTTGCAAGATTGTAGCGCTGCACAATTATAATGAAAGAAGAAAATTGAATTGGGGAAGAAAGATAATTAGGGTTTCAGCGTGAAAGGGGAAGAAGAAGAGTTGTGAATTCTGTAAAGTTTTTCTCTGCTCTCAAACTGAGATTTTCTATTCAACTGTACAACTGCACTTCTGTGTTGTCTTACAAGTTACAATCAATAATATGGTTACTCTCTTATAGGTTGAGTTTGCTTACACACCAGCAACCATAACTAACCTGACTAACTCAACTTAACAAACAAAGTAAAGTTAAGTCATAAAGCACTGTCGAGATACACTTCGACATTTCAACACACAACATTTCAACGACAACAGACTTTGTCAAAAATACTGTTTTGGCACAAAAATTATACTTTCAACAAATACACTCTTCCCGCTAGCTTCACTTAGTCGCCCCCTCCTTTCTTGACACTACAGATGAGTCATATACAACATGAACTTATATTCATATTTTCAATTTGATAGACTTTTTTTCTTAGAATAAGTCAAAACAAATGCACTCTTCCCGCTAGCTCCACTTGACCGCCCTCTCCTTTCTTGACACTACCGATGAGTCATATACAACATCACCTTTATTTGATTAGCTTATATTCATATTTTCAACTTGATAGACTTTTTTCCTTAGAAGAAGTCAAAACAAAGAAGAAAGACGCAACATTTTTCAAAATTCAAAATAGACCACTAACTCCTCCTCCATCCTACACACAAAACTTTGAATGTCTCCAAAAACAAACAAAAGAAGTATCAAGTAAGAAACTAATCTTTATACTCAACCACGACGAATACATAGAATTTAGTCAGAAAAAAATTCCAAGGTCGTGTCGTTTTCAAGCCCATAAGGTCATTGGTAGTACGATGCCTCAAACAACAAGTAAAAAATCGATGCTCAATCACCCTCAATTGACAGTACTCAAATGATAAATAAAATCAACAAATACCACACACCACATGCACACCATACAATTATACACCACAAGATTACAACCACACATTTCATTCCATTTTATTATATAGTTTTTGTTTTATTTTCTTCTAAGTTGACAAGAGTTATTATTTTATCATGTATCAACTGAAGGGTTTCTTGATTAATAATTTAATATAGTATAATACACCTCTTAAAATATAATTACCACTTCAAAATATCTGATTAAACTATGCGTGATTCTAAATTCAAATGGTTGGTTGGTAAATGGTTTTATTGGACAATCTTTCTCAGCCACAACTTCTTCTTGTGGCTCTTAAAATATTTAGCTTTATTAGCCTAGTATGACTTTTTTTTTCAATTAATATTAATTTATTATAAGGTTTAATTTTTTAAATATGGTATTAGGAGATATTTTTTTAT
This sequence comes from Lathyrus sativus, assembly GCA_963859935.3. Taxonomy (NCBI): domain Eukaryota; kingdom Viridiplantae; phylum Streptophyta; class Magnoliopsida; order Fabales; family Fabaceae; genus Lathyrus; species Lathyrus sativus. The sequence continues at coordinate 949,735,898 of OZ012735.1, forward strand.
AAGAACATTCACATGTTCACTTGATGTGATGGCCGGCCACGCCAAGTCATGATTTGTTCCAACAATTCATTCAAAGGATAATGATCCTCATGCAAGGCGAATCAAACTTTATATTAATTAATGTATGTATTAATTAACTAATAACTGTATTTTATATAATGATAATAGTACTAATCCAACTAATTAGACGTATAAGAATGAATTATATAACTGTATTGTATCATATATCATTTATATTTGTGTCAAACTCAATGGTATTAGACGTATAAGAATGAAGTAGATTAAATTTTAATTTTATCAATGTCAGATAACTTTTTTAAGCATTGTTATGTTAAAAAAAGTATGTGTTTGTAAAATAAAATAACAAAGTTAGTTTTAGAAAAGTTTTAAAACTTAATTTGTTAAAACTATCTAATTTAAAGATATTTACTTCATAAAATTACTTTTATAAAAAATAATTAATATATCTAACTTATAGAAATGATAATTCAATAAATAGATAGGTGAATTGTTTGTTATAAATATATACCTAATCACTAACCTATTAGAGCACATTAAAATGTGGCAAAACAATACTTTAGGACATTAACAATGTTCAGCTACATAGGGTGGTGACAGCATACATTAAACTACATACCTAAAAATTTGGTGAGATTTCAAAAACGTTGCTCATAAAATAAACATGGTGTAATTAATTAGAATTGGAAGGTTCCCGTTACTTTCTTAAACTAACATGTTTGTTTTTCTTAACAAGAAACTCAAGTACAATTTACTTGGTTGTTGATAGTTGGCAATAACACATGACTAGTTTTAGCCCCTATCATAACCTCTTCATCAAAGCACTTTCCTCATATACCTTGAAATCTTGAATGAATGAAAGAGAAACAACCTTTGCTATTCAGAACCACAAGTTACATAATGTGTCTAACCACTAGTGATGAATTTTTTTGACACGTTTCTATCTTTTCTTGGTTTAAAACAGTTGCTGTAGACACCAAATGAACTACGTTTCAACCAACCAATTACTTATCATAATTGTTGTCACTCCAAATCTTATATTCAAGTTTTCATATTCAAATTTTATTTATAAATAGTAACCAATGCTACACCATGAATAAAGTGAAGAAATTAAATGAATAACTTTGTCTAAATTATTTCCATTTTACCTAATCACATGTCATAAATGTGCTTTAAAAAAACACATGGTTTAGATTGATGCAAAGTCTTTATTTAATTGCTTAACTTAAATTTCTTTCTAATTGATAAAAAAACACATGTACATTAACAATGCACCAGAATAAATATACATTAAATTTCATAATCTAATTTTTTTTTTCTCTTCGTCCTTACATAATTATATAAACAGAAAAAATATTACTTTTGCAAAACAAAAAAAGAAAACTAATTAATCACAACCATAATCCTCAAAATATCATTACAAAATAAACAAAAAAATAAATAAACTAATGCATATTACATAATAAAAATCTAAGGAGTTTCGTTAGCGAAAGTTAATCAAAGAGATCACAAATAAAATAATATCCCTTATTGTACGGACTCATCAATCGTGCGGCTGAGAATTCTCCGGTCCTTTTCCGTCAGTTTCTTGCCGGATCGACGCCTTCGACGAGGACTCTCCGTCGTATCTCCTCCTCTCAGCACCGTACCTACGTTGATTTACGCAAATTTTCGAATCTGAAGCCTGAAACACAAAAATCAACACATTAACGAAAAATAACAAACATTAATAAAAAGATGCAGAAGAAAATTGAAAAAAAAAATATTACCTGAAAATCACGATCCTCCTCACGACCTCGTTTCAAGGAAATAAAGTTTGTTGTAACTAACTTTGAAACAACCTCGTCATCGTTATCGTTACACTTACTAACCGACTCTTCGCTACCGGAGGAACTCGAAGCCGGAGGCGGCGCCGCCGTAGACGACCAAGGAACAACCTGATTATCACCATCCTCATCACCATCAACCTCATCTTCCTCCTCCTCTTCCTCATCAAAATCAGTATCAACCTCATCGTCCTCCTCATTCTCACCTTCACTCTCTTCCTCCTGTTCACCTTCCAATTTTCTCCCACCACCACCGCGAGCGCACGTTTCGCACAAAGAAAGCGCGTTACTAAGCCTAGCACCGGAGGCTTTCCACGGCGTCGGAGACTGGCACCGGTGACAGAGGAGAGTCCTCACGTGTCTGGCAACAAGGAAATTTGCACTGTGGATCTTAGAATCGCAGTCCCAGCATAAGCTAGCCTGGTCGGACTCGCAGAAAGTTCTAGCCGGAAGTTTGCAGAGTTCGCAGTTTTTCCTCATTTTCTTTGATCAGAGAGTCTTCTGGTTTTCTTTTTTCGCTAATTTTTGTTTTTTTTTTCTTTGTCTGCCAAATTTTCGTTTTTTTTCTCTCTCTTGTGATGGTTTGATTTGTATGAAGAATGGGTAAGAAGGAAGAAAAGAGAAGGGAAAGTAGATGCTTCTTTCTGATATTTATAAACAAAATATTATTTTAAGATGAGAGCTTATCAACATTTTTTAAAAAAATTTAATTTTATAAAAATATTATAAAATAAAAATAATAAACATTTAAATTAATTTAATTTTAATCATTAAAAAAATAGTAAAATACAATTTAATATTTTAAAAAAATTTAAAAATCACAAAAACTATATTAAAATAATCTTGTTCATGCATTCTTTACTCCTTGTTTAATTGATAAAAAGAGAAAAGAAAAATACATAAACATTTTTATCAAGTTTAAATTTAAATTTTTTGTAAGCTTAATTGATATTTTTTTCTCTTTATTCTAACTAATTCATAAAATTAATTTTCTTGATTTAAGTTCAGACAAATTTTAATTTTTTTTATACTTATATTAATAATATGTTATTTTTAAATAACATGTCAATTATAAAATATGACAAATAATTGTTTAGACATTTTTTGTGAAAGACTCACATAATTTAAAAAATAAGATTTTTTAATACAAAAATTTGAGAATTAAAATTTTGTAAAATTTAAATAAATAATTAAGTTCCGTGAATCAAAATTGAAATTAAGATAGTTTTTTATTATTGTATGAATATAACTCTAGGTAAATCTAATACACAAGCAAATTCACATGTTACAAATTTTAAAATTGATTGATAAAGAATTAGAAAGAAAAAAAAATCACGACTTTGCTTATATATATACACGTGAAAACAATAATTCAAGAGCAACACACTACACATGTCAATAATTTGAGGAGTATCATTTTATCATATATTTCAATTTTCAAATGTCATAACTTTGTAGGAAAAAGAAATTTATTGGATCATTGTGAGGAGGACTCGTTCAAATAAATGGGAGGGATGTTTCATATTTACTTAAAAGTTTAAGACAATTGATGCATGTATAGATTTTCTTATTTATAGAATGTTCATCTCTATTTTTTTTAAATAATTTGAGATTTATATAATTTATACATGTTTTTCAATAATTTTTTTCTCAAGTGTAAATATATTCACAATACTCTCCCTAAATTGTAAGTTATTTCACCCACATACTTATATCCAGACACTTTTTATTACGTCATAAACACTTCAACGAGGCACGTCCCCTAACCACCACTATATCATGAAGACTTTTGATACAAGGATTCAGTCTCTTACTCGAATCAGACTCTGAAACTAGTATTGGGTCATCATGAGGAGAAAGAATCCACATTGTCTTAAAGATTTACCTAAAGGTTAAAGGCTCATCACCAAACGAGAGAGAGAGAGAGAGAGAGAGAGAGAGAGAGAGAGAGAGAGAGAGAGAGAGAGAGACCACATATTCATTAAAAATCTTATGGCAGTGAATGTATGAGTCATCTTATAAAGTGTTCAACCTCCATTTTTCCGAGTAATATGAGGCTTATACAATTCACACTTGTTTCTCAACAATCCCCTCATCAATTAGAAGCTCTTTCGTCTACATACTTGTACCAATGTTAACACATTCTTTACCACGCCACTGACACTTCAAATGGACATGTCACATGATCACCACCATGTCAAGAAGATTTTTGATACAAGGAATTAGTCCCTTGCTCGAACCAGATTTTGATACTACTATTAGGTCATCAAGAGAGAGAACATTCACATTGGGTCAAACATTAACCTAAAGGTTAAAAACTCACTCCAAATAGGTGTGAGAGACACCATATATTCACCCAAAATCTTAAGACAAATGGTGTATGATTCTCTCACTTATAAAGTGTTCGACCTTCACTTTTTCAATCAATGTGAGACTTATACAACTCACATTTTTTCTCAACAATCTCCCCTTCAAGTGTGAGTCCATCCAATATGCTTTCCCTAAAGTATAAGTTTTTTCATCCACATACTTTTATCGTCTTTGACAAACACCCTTTACCACATCACTAACACTTTAATAAGACACGCCGCCTAACCACCACTATGTCAAGAAAACTTTCGATACAAGGAGTCAGTCTCTTACACGAACCAGACTTTAATACTAAATTTGAGTCATCATGAGAGGAAGCATCCACATTTGATTAAATATTCACCTAAAATTCAGAAACTCATCCAAACAAATGAGAGACACATCACATATTCATCCAAAATCTTAAGATGATGAGTATATGAATCGTCTCCTTTATAAAATATTCTACCTTCACTTTTTCAAATAATATAAAACTTATGCAACTCTCATTTAACATTTTCCATATTATTATAATCTTACATCGATTCAATATTTTTCATGTTGTACTATTAATGATCATCTCATCTTTCTTAAAAGAAATGATATCAATTATTATAGTTTTAAAGTTAATAAAAAAAATACAAATTCATATATTTTTTCCAAGTTAATCAAATATTATAAATTTGAATTTAATTTTAAATCCGCAACAATATTAAAATATTTTAAAGAGATTTGCTAATCGTTGTAATTTTGTTTTGTCCCAAAGAATTAATCTCTACATTGCAGGTAGAGGATTATCAATTTAAAAATAAATAAAAATTAAGTGATAAAAGAAAGTTTAAAACATAACATTAACACAATACTAATCTATTTGAAGATGCAAATGAAAAAATTAAGAGACACTCCATTGAAGTAACTTTAATTTTTGTTTTGTTTTGTTTTTGAGAGGACCAACTTTAGTTGTTATAAAAAGAAAACTCTATCTAGATTGTATTATTTATAAGATGCCCCAACTTTGTCGACAAGGGATAGTGACTCGTTAGCCAAAAAATAAGCATATACTCTTAATTATAAGAGAGATAATATTATCAAAAACACTAATCATAAGATAGATATAAGAACTAAAATTTGTACATGCTATAAATGATGAATGAAAAAATAAAATAGAAAACCCATACAGAAGTAATATAAAAAGAGTGAAAATATGTCAAATAAATAAAGGCATCATAGGTGCAATGTATATGATCCTGCATTAACGGGAAGGTCTTATCTAGTAGTAGTTATCATCACTGCAAATTTGGGCTACACCTACTTAATTGCTTTAAAATATAAAATTGAGCTTGTTTGTTTTTTATTGGTTAATAGTGCATATTTCATTTATAAGAAAAACAAAATTTCTATATGTATGTCAGTTATCTCTATTAAAATTTTAATTGTTAACTTATAAAAAGAAAAGGAAATATTATATTTTTTAAATGTAATTTTTTATAGAGAAAATAAAATATTCATCGATAATATAAAATAATTTTATATTATCAACCGATCACCATCATATATCTCGTCAAATTAGACTGTAAATTTTAAATTAATCGTATGATATGATAAATTAATAAATTTTTATTAAATAATAATATAAAATTATTTTATACTGTCAGTGAATACTAATTAAACTCATTTTTTTATTGAAAAAAACTATACCGTATAATCTTTTTTTTTAATTTTAATATTATTAAATGATCAAGTTCAACCTCATCAAATTATAAATCTATTTGTTTTCCTTTTTGGTATAGTAAGTTAATTGTCAAAATTTTAATGGTTGGATTGTGATGATTAAATTCACAACAAAAAATTATTAATTAATTAATAGAATTGGCCAATAGCAATAAATTATGAAATATTAAACTTCCAATCAATTGTTCCCACTGAAGATTAATTTGAGAAAATCCATTTACATTTTGAGTAAAATAATTTTTTAATTTATTTATCAATTAAATTCCGAAATACCTAGATCTCCTATAAATTGAAAAAACAACACAAAATGACATCATATTTTGTACGGAAAATGAAACCTACCTATGGCCACACAATATTCAATTCAAAAATTTAATATATTATTCATTTTAAAATTTCTAAAAAATAAATGTAAGAAGAAGCAAAATGATGAGGAGAGGAAGAAAATGACTTTGTGGTAACCCTTGATGACAGGTGTCTAGTATCAAGGGAACAACAAGTTTTTGTTTTTGTGTGGTGTTGTATTAATCTCCCAAATACTCTATGGCCCCACACACCACAGCTTAGTAAAAGAAAAACAACTACAAATATTATTATTAAATAATATTCTTGGGATATTTTTCTTTATCTTGTTTTTTTTTCTACACCAACGGTGTGATTTGATGATGTCCACGTGTCACATAAGCATCATTGAGATTCGGATTTGCTTAGGTGGCATGATTTTATTCACTAGGTCGAAACTAAGCCATGTGGATGTTGTCATCTTCAATGCATCGAATTTGATTTTGGTTTTTTTTCTCTCTCTCATGGATATCAATATTCATTATTCAACAACTGTTGTTCAAATCTCAATCGCTTTTTGTATAGCTTGTATTTCACGCGATGGTTTGTTATTTCTGAATTTGACCCTACAACCACGTGATGCCCATTTGGGCTTAGCTATTGTGATTGGTTGGTTTCTTCTCCTCTTTTTAAAAGGTTGTTATTCTTTTCTTTTTTTTCTTCTTTTTTTGTTTAATTTAATTTATTGTCTATGCTATTTGAAAATAAGTTAAAATCTATTATTTTATTTTTTACCATCTATATTGTTTGGAAATTGTGAGTTGGAATTTTCTTTTTCTTTTTGTAATGTTTTTATGTTTGTGTGAAAATATTCACTTGACAATTTTTCAATATCGTTATTTTCTAAGTAAAAAAATCTTAAACATATAATGGATATTTACAAACCTCATACATAACAATTTTTTTTATTTTAAAAAAAAGGGCATAGAGAAAATAACAACACAATCTAAGAATAAAATATAAAAATTTTAAAACTATCAAAAAAAATTATCATTATTGTCAAATGATAATTAGAGTATAACATTAAAAAAATTATTACAACACATAATCTATCCTAAAATATCTCCACGATCTCCCGTACATTCGCACTTCCCAAAAGAAATATTTAACTATATTTCACTAGCATTCTAACGCAAGCGTATAAGAAAAAACAAAATTTTAAATATAAGTTTAAAGTAATTTTTATTGATACATTTTGTTATGAAGACTTTGAATCCATTATATAATTGGACTTCTTTTACCTTTATAAATCTAAGGTTATGTTTGGATTTATAAAATATGTGGAATGGAGTAGAATGAAAATAAGGTTATATTTCATCATTTAGATTGATGTCAAAATTACGTAGCTTAGTACTTTGTGTATATTGGACTTTACCGTTTTTGTCTATATATGCTTCATCGTTATAGGACATGTAAAATTAGAATACATAGGCCATCACATGCAAAAAATATGATTTTTAATGAAAATTTTGTAAATTGGCCAATACATCTTTGGTATGTACCCATACATGCTGAGTTGATTTTCAAAGGAATTGAGTCTACCTCTAATGTATCGATACATATGCAAGATGAGTCGATACATCTTGTGAACGAGTCGACTCATTCATGGTTGGAGTCGACTCCATCTGTAAGTGTTGCACCCCAAAATTTGTCCAACTTTTCTCTACCTAGCTTATGTTGCATTTCATTCACATTAGCATTATCATTTGCATTTCATTGACATGTATGCGGGAGATCAAGAGGTATGATTACCAATCAAGAGCTATACAAGACTATGAAGCTAGCTAAGAAGGTTATTCAAGTGTTCCAGGGTTGATATCCTTGTCAGAGAAGTTAAAAGATCCTCAGAAAGAGTGATTGAAGTCAAGCGTGTGTCTCCTAACTTGAGAGTTGTGGAAAGCCATCAGATGATTCTGAAGCCATGAAGATGGACTTGAGGTCTTGATAGAGCTCATGAGAAGTGTTGAAGATCACTTTGAGGCCTAGACATGTCATTGTGCAAGATTAAGAAGCCTCAGCGATGATTGATGCAGCTAGGGTTTGACTGGGTCAACCCTAAGTCAACTGAGGATTTGAAGGAGGTTGAGACTTAATTCAAGAGCCATGTGACCATGGATAGATACATTGAGATGTTCTAATGATGATTCCAATGTTAACCCATCATGATTGAAGAATTTGAGAAGTTTCAGGCTAGGGTTTCTAAGACTTGACAGTGTAAAATCCTCTGGCTTGACCCCTGACTTCAAGACTATTTAACTCAAGATATGATGTTCATCTCATCTTGACCCCAATATGATTGTTGTAGGGCATGGTATTATCTTTAATTGGAGTACTAGAAGTCCTTGATAGGGTTTATAGAACTCAAGTTATGAGCCAGAGAAGTTACAAGTCATCTGAAGCATGTGAATTTGGAGCTTGAAAGTTACCCAACTTGCATGACACTTTTTCCCTAGAAGGATGATTCCTATGAACTTTTGGTCAACATTAATGTTGTTCCTTATTCTCGTAGCTTTCTAAAGAGTACTAGAAGTCCATGATTGGATTTGTAGAACTCAAGTTATGGCTTTGACAAGTCAAGAGTATTTTGGGTATTTGGACATTACATGTCATTTTGAATTATAGGTCAATTTCACTATCTTGCAAGCTTCAAATGGAGTTTTGTTCAACATGAGAGTTGCTCAAAATGATGTTTTTAGCTTAGCCAAGTATCAAGAGTCCATTGATATGCATTGAAACAAGCATTGGTTGAAGAAATTTCACAAAAGGACCATTTTAATGAATTAAAATGGAAAAATTCAAAACAATTGGTAATGGAATGTTTTCAACCCAAATTTGTGCTCATTTTGATTGGAATTGATATTCTAAATACTTTGGAATCATTACATTTTTGAATTGAGGTATGTAACATGGTCATTTGGAGGATTACTTCATGATGAAGTAACATTTCAAATACACCCCTTTGGTTGAAATCAAAGAAGGAAAACCATCCCATTATACTCCACAACTGTCAAGCAAGTGAATTGGAGTGAGTTGAAGGCATAAGCAAGCCAAAATCGTGCACACCATAATTGAATTTTTGGAGGAAAATTGAAAATGGAAAATCACAAATTGGGCTTTGTGTGGGCCTCCAAAGGTGTTAAATAGAATATAAATTGAATTTAGATGATTCTCAGAATCTTCTAGTGGCAAATTCAGTTGAGAATCAGTTGGAGCAAGTGTATGAAGAAGCTTGGAACTTGGTTTTCGGATTTGGAGATTGAGAGAGTTTCAGCAGAAATTGGAGTTCAAGAAGTGTTCATCATCATTCATTGAAGTGATCTGCACAATTTGGAAGGGAATTGAGGCTTGAAAGTCACCTTGCTCGAAGCTCAAACTCAGGTTCTTACCTCTCAAATTTCCTCTTAATTTACACACATTTAAGACCTTAGATTCATGTGGTTAAGTTAGAATTAAGACATAGATGGATTATGTATAGTTTTTAAGGTGAATCGTGAGAGTTGAGGTTATGGTGATCCAAGTTGTGATTCGTGTATCTCCTTGAATGTTGGTTAAAAATGAAAACGAAGGTTGGATTAGTGACCTAGGGAGAGAGGCGAGTTGAATGATGTAGAGAAATTGAATTTTCATCAAGATTGGATGACTGGTAGTTTTTCCAGTCGTGAGGTAGGGGATGACCGACGCTAGGTCGACCGCCGTGTGAAAGTTGCAGAGGCGCCGTGTTCATTTTCCCTCCGTTTAGTGGTTTAAATCCCAGGTTTTATCACAGCCGTTGGATGGCGCTTGAGAGTTGAATTTGTATGTTGATCTGATGATCATAAACGCGTCCACGTGTGACCGCCCTCCCTTTTAATGAAACGCGGAGTTTTGTAAGTTGAAACTCTGGGCCTTGCATTCAGCTGCTATCCACACTCCCCTAATTAGGCCTACTCTATTTTAACACTTAAAAGCCATACTTGATGCACCCCCTGGCGCTTGTTTCGTTTAGAAAATAATAGGCTGAGTTGATAGTCAACTGGGCCCAGTTCCCAGCGCTTTTCGCACCCTCTCATATTGGGCCCAGGCGAGATTACCCGTAGATTTCCTGCTGGTTGCACCTCCCTCCTATTATTTATTTTTCTTCTTTTTCTTTATTTCTTTTGTTTTAATGATTGTTTGTTTTAATTCATAAAAAATAATGAATATTGTTAATAAATCCTGAAAAAAATTGTGGATATAGTTTCGAATGTCTAGAATATTTCCATATTTTTTATTTTAATTTTCCATTTCTTTTGCAAGTAATTCCATATTTTCCATGGTAATATGTTTTTAATGATGGAATAATTGTGTACTGAATTTGTTGATTTTATTTCTCACTCATGGCATGGAGTTTGATATTGAGATTTTGTATGTTGGCTGTATACATGTTGATGATGTTGTGTGATTTTTGTTATGATTTTTAGATGATTTTAAATAGGATTTTATGGTAGTTGTTTAGGAGTGTTCATGGATGGATTCCTTTAGTGTACCCTTGAAGTTTTAGATTTAGTTTGAACCTTTTGATTTAGGTTTAACCTGTAACACCCCCTTTCTATACCCCCAAATAAACAAATAAATCACTTAATCACTTATTGAAATTTTGTCAGAGTAAATTTAAAACATGGTATAAAAGGAGCATGTCACACATACATGAAAATAAAACATGCAACACCTGCTCAAATAAAGATATGTAACAATGGGATAGCTACAACATAGGAACTTCGTCCTTACGCCCATGTCTCAATATTTAAAATTAAAGTGAAAGATTAAAACATTTGAATCACTTAAAACATGTTATCATATAAATACATAATTCAGTTTGGTTCATCATATCATTCATGTTTTCCAAAACATTATCAGCTGATACATTTACAAATGTATCACCAAAGGATGCTATACAATCCTAACTACCCGGTGCTACATATCAGAGCTGACCGACAAAAGAATGAAGCTATACTTCACAAAAAGACCTCCAGCAATTCTAATCTGCAATGCCTCATAGAGCATTATAAAACAGCAGAAGGGTGAGAAATATTATCATAATAACAATGCATATAATCATGTATTTATAAATATAGACATAAAAGTATACATATTTCGCATTCTCACCACATTCATCATAATTTACTCATATACATCGTCATATATACACATATATATAATCCAAGCATAACGTCATGTACACTTTCACAATTTCAATCAAATCCACATAAACATACACATTATGTTTAATTCACTACAAATCATATAAACATATACAATCATGTTTATTCATCAATTCATAATTTCACATTCGCAACTCTCAAATCAACAATTCATGCTCATAAGCATACTTTCATACAATAATCACATTTTCACAACTCTCAATTACGCAAGTAATGCACATACATATATTACACAATTCTCACCATACTTCATCATAACTCATCATACACTTCACATAGCATATATATACTTCGAAAATCTGACGCTTGCGGATAAAAAGACTTCATCGATCCAAATAGTCAAAATAAAAATCGAAACAGAATAAGAAATGAAGAGAGAAAAAGGTGGATCTCGGATCCAACGATACTTATCAATATTGACTTAGTAATCGATTTATAGAAGCGTCGTCATCGACCCAAAAGGCAAAAATGGAATAAAAAGCCCAATAACAAAAAGAGAAATGAAATAACTTTGAAAATAATTTAATTAAAAACTCCAATATTAAAAAGAGAAAAAAAAGTTTAGAAAATATATAAAATACTCTAAAGAAATGTAGAACTGAAATTAATATACAAATTATAAATACAATATAAAAATTTTAAAAGAAATAAAAATATATTAAAAAGTCTATAATAATATCTCTACGTCCATTCTATATAATATATATACATAATAATAATAATAATAATAATAATAATATATACATAAAATAACAGTCTGTAAAACAATATATAATAACTAAAAATATTTACATTTTATTCTAAACAATATACAATATAATATATTAATTATTACATAAGAAAAGGGGGTTCAGGAAATGAGACTGGGGTGTGTATGATTTAAAACAAATGGGCCGAAACCCCCAACAGCATGGTCCACTTCCTCTTTACCAATAAACAAAATAAATAACTGGATAATAAATAAATAAATAAATAAAAGAAAAAGAAGAAAAAAGAAAAACGAAGACCAAACGGTCTTCCTTCTCCGCTCAAACCGCTATCTCTCTCTCTCAACTCTTCTTTCTCTGTTACTTTCAAACGAACAAATCATCACCATCAAACTTCTTTCTATTTCTGTTTTCCGTTTTCGCTTGGAATGCGTTTAACATAGGTGTGGAGTGCGATTCGAAGGTTTGGTGTTTGTGTAGGTGTTGTGAGATGTGGGTAGCGTTGGTTTTGCGGAAAAATTGTTGGGGTTTTTGAAGGAGAAAAAATCTCGTTGGGTTGGTGAAGACAGTGAGGGTTTTTTGGGTTGTGATGGTTCTGTGATGAAGTTAAGATGGAGGAAGGCTTATGGGTTTTCGGTGGGAGACGTTGAAAAAGTTTGGTTATCAGGAAATGGAACGATGATGTTAGGATGAAGGTAGAGGATGAGATGTTTGGAAACGCCGGCGGCTAGGGTTGCTGGTCCTAGGTTTTAGGGTTTGGAGGCTGCTGAGTTTAGGGTTGTGTCCTTAGCTAGGAGACAATGAATAGTAGTATATATACTATTTATTTGACATGTGGCACACTAACTTTTTTTGAATTTTTTATGGTTAATGATAATGATTAATAACAAATGCTAAGTAATGAATAATTATTAAAAATTAACTAATAACAAATATAATTAAAAGGAAATAATTTTATTAAAAAAAAACTCTAAATAATACTAAACTAAAATAATTCTAATCTAATAATATCTAATAATTGAAAATGAATAATTAAAAGAAAAATAAAATCTAATAACAATTAAAAGTTTAACTAATCAAAATAAATTTATTAATAAATGAAATTAACAATAATAAAAAGGAATAATGCTAATTAACCTATTTCTATAATACTAACACATTCTATAAACTAATAGTTAAAACCTATTTTAAACTCTATTAAATTAATCTAAATAAATAAATAAAAGGAAATAAATCTATCTTAGTAATAATCTAATTAATAAAAAATTAATAAAAATCTAATAACTTTTAAAAAAAACTCTAATTAAAAAAATCTATTTCCTAAAAAAAACAACTTTAGTTCTAGAAATGAATAAAATAAAAGAAAACTCTAAAAAAACTAATTTCTAATAATACTAAATAAACTAAGGAAATAAAATCTAAATTATTAAAAAAACTAAACAACATCTGACTATTAATAGTGAAATAAATTAATCTTAATTTAATAATACTAATAAATACCATAAATTCTAATTAAACTAATTAATCTAACTTAAATAAAAACTATAATCAAATTAAACTAAATCTATTTAAACTAATTCTAAAATATACTATTTCTAAAACTATATAACTAAATCTATTTAAAATAAAAACTATTTCTAATAAAATTAAAAACAGTTAAAACTCTAGAATAAAAAATCAAAATCTAAAAACTATTTAAATCCTAAAATATCTCTAACATTACTAACTTAATTCTACAATCCTAAAATATCTCTAACATTACTAACTTTATTCTAAAATCCTAAAATATCTCTAACATTACTAACTTAATTCTAAAATCATAAAATATCTCTAAAATTACTAACTTAATTCTAAAATCCTAAAATATCTCTAAAATTAAATCAAATCTAATTAATTCTAATATTAAAATAATTCTGAAAACAAATTAAATCTATGCTATAAAAATAATCTATTTCTATTCTAAATAAATAAAAAACTATTTCTAATAAAAATTCTAACTAAATTAAAAAATCTATTTAAAAACTATTAAAATAAAATGTATTCTAAAGAAATAAATAAATAACTATTCTAATTCTAAAAATATAATAAAACAAAATTCTACATCTAATTAAATTAAATAGGTGATAAAAATAAAAAAAGAACAAAATAGTAATATTTGCAAGGAAAAAGAGAAATTAAAAAGGATTGAAATATTTACGAAAATGCCCTTAGGCCACGTGTCGCGCTCCCATTAGGCAAAATAAATCAAGATTTGAAAAACGCTCAAAGTGGACACGTGTCTAGACGGCATGAAATTAAGTGAAAAAAAAGCAAAAATATTTACAAAAGCTGGCGGGCAAATTTAGGGTATGACAGATGCCCCTATCTAATCGGCTTAGACCGAGTAAGATGAATTACTGCAGCATTCATCTTTCAAGGTATAAGTCGATTAGATACAAAGAAGACCCTGAATTTGTCCAAAAAAGGAAAACAAAAATTTGAGAAATGAAATACAGACAAACCTGACACCCAAAAGGATGTAGGGAGATAAGCTTGTCCGAAGAGATTGCCACTTATCGCTGACCTTAAATGATATGCCCCTGACTGGGCTAAATTTGTCGTTGAAGATTTGATTAACCATGGGGTTGAAATACATCATGCGATACACCCATGGTCTTGAAAAGGTGCCCCTGTCTGGGCGGAATTTTGCTTTGATATTCTTGAATTTCGCGGGGAGACCCGCGGTCTTGCGGAGATTGCCCATGACTGGGCTGATTATGATCTTGAAAATCTTCGAGATTAATCCTGGATCTGACCTCGCATACGCGGATGCTTGATGAGAATGATGTTTCATATCAAATGGAAATGCAAGTGCAAATGCTAATACACGGAGATGCAAGAGCTGAGGAAATATGATATGATTATGGGTATGCATATGATGCGTATGATGCATATGATTGCAAATGGGTGATGGAAATGCAAGTGCCGATATGGCAGGTTTTGGGTAGTTGCAAAGGCGGATTGGACTTTGGTGGTTGCCAATGTAGATTGGACTTTGGGTTTGAAGTACCAGATGAGAGCTGATATTCGGAGGGTAGACCAGGTGGGACTGGTTTGAAAGCTGACATATACCGGACGGGAACTGGTATTCATCGGAGGTTGACCAGACGAGGACTGGTTTGAAGGTTTGCCAGACAAAAACTGGACTTTGAAGGTTTCAAATTGGGCTGGTAATAGGTTGTGGGGATGAAAATCCGATGACAGCAAGGCCTTTTCGGAAGGTTAGGGTTGGGTGAGTTGGCGGTGTGATTCCCCGACACTTGTTTTGAACTCAATAGTTGCTGATGAGGATGAACTTGCTTGAGTAGCTTGCCATGAGATGACCTCAAGATGGCTTGCCCCAGAGTTTGTACCACGAAAGGATTCATCGTTTGTTTGACCGACTCTTGGTGGTTGGCTTCAATATACTCTTTGGAGTAGTTTGCTCTTGAAAGAGCGTTGAAGCGACTTGACTTATCCTGATTGAACATTGGAGGGATCTATCCTCAAGTCAAAGAAACTCTAGGTGGCCTGCCCCTGGTTGGTAGTCTGGAGATGATTCACTTCTGATCAACTGTTTCTTGAATGATTTGCCCCATAATCAACTGATGCTTCGGGACTTGCCTCAGACTGACTGATTCCAAACTCACTGGATGTCAATGCGCCATATCCACAAGGCTGCAAGGTATACACAATTCTGATCCAGACTGCTGAATGATCCAGTCCTATTCGATTATTCCCTGTTGGAATTTCCTCCATGTCAACTACTAACCTGTAATTTGAAATCGTTTGTTCACGAATGGTAATCTTAATGCGAAGTTCATGCAAGTTTTGAAAGAAATGTCTTTTACTAAGTGTTGTGATAGTGAAGTGAATGGACCATTTAGTCCAAACGTTGTGCTAACTTGATTGGTGTAAAAGATATAGCAAGGATATGGACACCAATGCTGATGATTAGCAAATATGTGGGGAGTCAGTTTACGCAACCTCGCAATAGTATGCTTTCAGGACAAACCTCGCCTCAATTAGGTCTTTCGAGGGTTTTAACATGGTCTGGTTCATGGTTATGAAACAAAAGATATTAGGCTCAAAGTATAATTTGGACCCCCCTTCTTCTCGATGATCTCCATACCTATGTTCAGTTAATTCTGCACCTGCTTGACGGTGTAAGCTTGATGGTTAAAGGTTTGTTTGAGATGGCAGTCTCCTTATTTTGATGGATGTTAGTAGCTCCTTGATTTGGGTGGCCACTGAATCTTATCTTTTTGTTTTTGTTGAGGGTTTGAGGACCTCTTTTGCTTTTGTTTTTGATCCCTAACTTTTGCATGGACTGATTCTGCTTGTCAGATCCATCGGGATTGCCTTGATTTTTGCCTAAGTCCCCTTTGAGGTGCTTGACTTAGCAGGCTTTTGATTTTTTTTGAATTTTGTTGGAGGATAGTGACTGCCATGTCATGGATCCTTGATGAAGAATCATCATGTCTTTGGATATTTCTTTATTGATTTGAGTGCGGGATTGGATTAACTAAACAACTACCCTGCCCCAGGTTGAGTGTAAGGGTTTGAATATCCGAAGGAAACTCCTACTTCTAGGCTCGAAGTGGTTGACTAGGGATTAACTCCTTATATCTCCGGTGTTTAGGGGATTTGAAACAATGCCTGTACATCATTGACGAGATTATGTCTGAAAGCATACAGTTTGCTATTATGGGTATTTCGTTTTCGTCATCCTCCCTCCAATATTTGCTAAACACAACAGTGATGAAGTGGAGTGGATAAAAGTGTATGTGTCTGTGATAAGTGGAAATAATGAGTGAATACGACGTGACTGATTCGGAAAATGCATAATAACTCCATTAATATTACCATTCAAAACAACAATGTTTAAACACAAGTAGCAATTAACAGGAAATAAACTACAAGATGCAAATGATAAAAGCATTCAAGGACTGCCAATGTTGAGGACGTCTGCCTGTCTAGACCACTGGCTTCTTGGAAATGACCCTTGAAATATTCGAGTTTAGACAGCTGAGAGGTTGACATGGACAACCAAACTTCCTTATGGAAAAGAGATGTACCCTTTGTCAATTAGTTGTTGCACCTTGGCTTGGAAGGCTTTGCATTCTTCAGTCGAGTGCCCCATGGATCCTCCATGATATCCACACTGAGCATTGGGACTGTACCCAGGAGGGTAAGGTTCTGGCACAGGCTTAAGAGTTTTAGGCTCCACCAATGAGTTTTGAATCAAATGCGAGAGAAGCTGACTGTGCGACATATGGACCGGATGAAGAGGAGCAGTCCTTCTTTCCAAGTTGTTGTTGGGCCTATTCTGATCGCGGCGCTGATTCGGATGACCTCGGCCCTGGGCTCGTTGATTTGCATGAGGAGCGACCCGTGGCTTATGGGATGAAGCTTTAGGCATGGCCGATTGTCCATGAGGATAACATGGCACTGGTAATGATGCCTGTTGAGTAGACGAGGGACTATAGAGTTTTGTTGGTACATCGTGAGAATACTCAACGTTTGCTATGAGTGCGCTGGTTTCATCGTTCTCTTCCTCATGGAAATCATCGAAAGATTCAATCTCACTGGCCTGGCTGCCTGATGCGTCCTGGATTTATCCACTTTTGAGGTAACTTTCGAGGCGCTCTCCTACAATCACAAGGTCAGAGAAGCTTGATGGCGTACAACCAGCTATTCTTTCAAAATAAGAGCCCTGCAAACTGTTGATGAACATGTCAATCAGCTCCTTGTCCGAGAGTGGTGGTTGCACTCTTGCTGTGAATTCTCTCCACCGCTGTGCATATCCCTTAAAAGGTTCGTTTTCATTCTGAGATAGGCTTTGCAACTGCATGCGGGTGGGAGGAGTGTCTAGATTAAACTGGTAAAACTTTAGAAAAGCATTGGCTAGGTCCCTCCATGATTGGATATGACTCCTTACTAAATCTGTGTACCAACTTAATGATGCCCCACTCAGACTTTCTTGAAAACAGTGGATCATCAACTTATCGTCATGAGTGTAAGGGGTCATTTTTCGATAGTACATCACCAAATGACGCCTCGGGCAACTAAAACCGGTGTACTTCTCGAAGTTGGGTATCTTGAATCTCGGAGGAATCACCAAGTCTAGCACTAGACACATATCAGCAGCATCGAGGCCGGGCATGTCAGACACTCTCATAGCTTGAATTGTCTCCTTAAGGGCGCGAAGCTTTTCTTTCATGGGATCGGTCGTTGGCATCCTCTGGGGTCGAGTAAGAACGTTTACTTGCGGAGGATGGCCATCCGGCGGAAGATCATACAGTGGATTAGTTGTCACAGTAAATCCTGGTGGAGACTCAACATCCTGGCGGTTGTTCTCTGGCATAGCTACCTCAACTTGCCTTGTTTGATTGGCCCTTCAAGGCGTCTACGTTCCTCTTTGCTTCAAACTCTTCACAACTCTCCCAAGTTCAATGGGAGTGTCGGGAAATCAACTGCGGGTTATGAACAGAGGATGGGTAAGCTTAGAATCTTGGTCAGGGAAGAAAATGCAAAATGATGCAGATATGCTTATGCAAATGCAATGCCATGAGTGCATACGAGAACAAATCCATATAAAGGATTAAGATAACAGATCTTGCAAGACCACATCAAAAGGTATCTCTCCCCTCGGGTGGGCTATCTATTGGTTTATAAGAGGGTATCCCAAAGGATTTTAAAATAATGTCCCATGCACTAACCCTCAAAAGTTTTCCATCAGAACGACTACTCGTAAGACGATAATCCTTTCAAAGGATGAAGATAGAGTTATGTTTTAGCAACCTTCGGAATAAGGTTCTATAAAAGGTCCTCAGAGTCACGGACTCCCAAGTTGGAAATAAAGACGCCATTACGACTACACGTAAGACATAATCATCCCAAAGGGGTCTCGTCTGAGCGGTGGAATTCGATCCAACTCAACGAGTCCTAAGTCTCGCAAATCAGAAAGAATCCACCTCCTAACTTAGTGTATACTCGAAAGCTCGGATAGAAAGCTTTTATCCTCACAAACCAATCCAATAAACCCAACAGGTTAGTGAACACAACATAAAAAAAACAGATAAAAGCAAACAAAATCACACACGCGACAAACAAGTTAGGCTTGGCTCGCTAGGAGTCCCCAGCAGAGTCGCCAGCTGTCGCTACTCGAAAAATGCATCGTGCAACGACGGGGAGGCGAAAAAGATAGACAGAAGAGTCGCCACCAAACTTTATTTATCCCATGAGGGGAAAGGAAAATATCGAGAAAACCTTAAGAAAGAAATGGATAAGATGGTCTCGCGACCAAGAACGGGTTCGGAAGCCGGTTATGCAAGGGGAAGGTATTAGCACCCCTCGCATCCATCGTACTCGATGGGAACCATTTGTTTATCGACGTGTGAATTTATTTGCTTAAAAAATTATGCTATAAAAGAGTGTTCCAAAGGGGAAGAGAAATGGTTAGAAATAGGAAGATGAGAGGTTAGGAGGAAAGAGAGAACGGGGAAGAAAAGAGAAAGAACAGACTCGGTAGGACTTCGCGGTCCTAGGCCTACGTATTCTCAATAGACATGAGAAAGTCAGAGTCGACGTAGTTCGGGGAACTACAAATATGGGGTGAATGTGCTCGACAAGGATTGTGGCCCTTGTGCCTACGTATCTTTACTCAAAAGAAGTAAACAATCAGAGCATTCGTAGTTCGGCCTACGGTTTGCGGGTGAGTTCTGGTAGACGATGATATCGTGCGCATTCTAGCAGTTTAGGTGTTTTGCTGCTCGCATGTGAGGAGACTTAAGCGTTACCTGTTTGCGGTAGAACGGACGTAGCATGCCTTTCTGGGAAAGGGTGGAAAAGAGAAAAGGGTGCTCGCTAGGATTGTCGCAATCCTATGCCTACGTATTCTCAACATGCAAGAGAAATCAGAGCAACGTAGTTCGTGCCTACGGTGCGGATAACCGGTGTGTTTGGGGATGATGTTATCGTGCGCGTTCTAGCAGTTTAGGTGTTTTGCTGCTCGCATGTGAGGAGACTTATGCGTACCTATTTGCGGTAGAACGGACGTAACATATCCTGTTTGAAAGGTTGGTTTTCGCCATGCGAGGCAAGGTATCATGTTTGATTGGTTGAGATTGATTTTGGGGCGAGATAGGTCCTCGGATAGTAACCCCTACAGGTAGTACCCAATTCTTTATCTCAAAGTTTTTGTTGTAAAAAATGTGTGGCGAACGTAGCGTCTTCGTATTGAAAGACGAGTATCAAGACCACACACACTACAGTGAGTATCCTGACACTCGGAGAGGAAGAAGACTACACTCAATCCTCTCTCTTTAGTTCAACACAAAGAGAACTTCATTCTCTTATTAAAGTGTTTTTGGTTTTGAATGGTAAGTGCTTTTTGCGATAGAGAACCCTACGGTAAACGTCAGCCCTCGGGATAGGAGAAGGCCTACGCCTAACCACTCCATGACCATTCAAGTTTTTGTATGAAAAGGAATTTGAAAATGCACTCGGTACGAGACCGAGGTTTTAGGTGAGAAAGGTTGCGGTAGGAAGTTGTGAAAAGAAAGGTGGTGGAAGAAGTCGCGTCTTCGTATTGAAAGACGAGTATCGAGACCACCCTCACTACAGTGGGCATCCCAACACTCGGAGAAGAAGAGGTCTACACCCAATACTCTCTCTTTAATGCAATACGGAGAGAAATTTATTGAAAGGATTTTGAAAATGCATTCGGTACGAGACCGAGGTTTTAAGAGCAAAAGGGGTGGAAGCGTCTTCGTATTGAAAGACGAGTATCGAGAACACCCTCACTACAGTGGGCATCCCAACACTCGGAGAAGAAGAGGTCTACACCCAATCCTCTCTCTTTAATTCAATACAAATAGAATTTGATTTATTATGGTTTGAAAATGGACTCGGTACGAGACCGAGGTTTTAGGAGCAAAAGGGGTGGAAGCGTCTTCGTATTGAAAGACGAGCGTTGAAACCACCCTCACTACAGTGGGCATCTCAACACTCGAAGAAAAAGAGGTCTACACCCAATCTTCTCTTTTTGATTCAATACAAAGAATTTGATTCCTTATTGATGATGATTCGAGAACCTGCCAAAGAGATGGAAAATATACACAAGATATGGATAATATACAAGATATATAATCAACAGTCCACCAGTTAGGATTTTAAGATTTCGATATTGATTAGGTGTTTTAAGAGAATGTACAAGTCAATTGAATATTTACAGGATAATGATCATATACAGAATATATAATATGTGCAAGAATATAATGACTGAAAAATAAAGCAATTAATATTTAACAGAAATTAAAGCAGTTGTATATTGGTTAGTGTATCGAATCGAGGCACAAAAGAATGAGATCTCGTATTAACCACAAACAAAATGTCGATTAATCGAAGGTAGCCTATCGCGATCCCAAAGTAAGAAAGATGACCCAAATGGTCATCCCCCATAGATTTGAAATCAGGAAGGTTATCGACTTCGAAAATCTGACGCTTGCGGATAAAAAGACTTCATCGATCCAAATAGTCAAAATAAAAATCGAAACTGAATAAGAAATGAAGAGAGAAAAAGGTGGGTCTCGGATCCAACGATACTTATCAATATTGACTTAGTAATCGATTTATGGAAGCGTCGTCATCGACCCAAAAGGCAAAAATGGAATAAAAAGCCCAATAACAAAAAGAGAAATGAAATAACTTTGAAAATAATTTGATTAAAAACTCCAATATTAAAAAGAGAAAAAAAAGTTTAGAAAATATATAAAATACTCTAAAGAAATGTAGAACTGAAATTAATATACAAATTATAAATACAATATAAAACTTTTAAAAGAAATAAAAATATATTAAAAAGTCTATAATAATATCTCTACGTCCATTCTATATAATATATATACATAATAATAATAATAATAATAATAATATATACATAAAATAACAGTCTGTAAAACAATATATAATAACTAAAAATATTTACATTTTATTCTAAACAATATACAATATAATATATTAATTATTACATAAGAAAAGGGGGTTCAGGAAATGAGACGGGGGTGTGTATGATTTAAAACAAATGGGCCGAAACCCCCAACAGCATGGTCCACTTCCTCTTTACCAATAAACAAAATAAATAACTGGATAATAAATAAATAAATAAATAAAAGAAAAAGAAGAAAAAAGAAAAACGAAGACCAAACGGTCTTCCTTCTCCGCTCAAACCGCTATCTCTCTCTCTCAACTCTTCTTTCTCTGTTACTTTCAAACGAACAAATCATCACCATCAAACTTCTTTCTATCTCTGTTTTCCGTTTTCGCTTGGAATGCATTTGACATGGGTGTGGAGTGCGATTCGAAGGTTTGGTGTTTGTGTAGGTGTTGTGAGATGTGGGTAGCGTTGGTTTTGCGGAAAAATTGTTGGGGTTTTTGAAGGAGAAAAAATCTCGTTGGGTTGGTGAAGACAGTGAGGGTTTTCTGGGTTGTGATGGTTCTGTGATGAAGTTAAGATGGAGGAAGGCTTATGGGTTTTCGGTGGGAGACGTTGAAAAAGTTTGGTTATCAGGAAATGGAACGATGATGTTAGGATGAAGGTAGAGGATGAGATGTTTGGAAACGCCGGCGGCTAGGGTTGCTGGTCCTAGGTTTTAGGGTTTGGAGGCTGTTGAGTTTAGGGTTGTGTCCTTAGCTAGGAGACAATGAATAGTAGTATATATACTATTTATTTGACATGTGGCACACTAACTTTTTTTGAATTTTTTCTGGTTAATGATAATGATTAATAACAAATGCTAAGTAATGAATAATTATTAAAAATTAACTAATAATAAATATAATTAAAAGGAAATAATTTTATTAAAAAAAACTCTAAATAATACTAAACTAAAATAATTCTAATCTAATAATATCTAATAATTGAAAATGAATAATTAAAAGAAAAATAAAATCTAATAACAATTAAAAGTTTAACTAATCAAAATAAATTTATTAATAAATGAAATTAACAATAATAAAAAGGAATAATGCTAATTAACCTATTTCTATAATACTAACACATTCTATAAACTAATAGTTAAAACCTATTTTAAACTCTATTATATTAATCTAAATAAATAAATAAAAGGAAATAAATCTATCTTAGTAATAATCTAATTAATAAAAAATTAATAAAAATCTAATAACTTTTAAAAAAACTCTAATTAAAAAAATCTATTTCCTAAAAAAAACAACTTTAGTTCTAGAAATTAATAAAATAAAATAAAACTCTAAAAAAACTAATTTCTAATAATACTAAATAAACTAAGGAAATAAAATCTAAATTATTAAAAAAACTAAACAACATCTGACTATTAATAGTGAAATAAATTAATCTTAATTTAATAATACTAATAAATACCATAAATTCTAATTAAACTAATTAATCTAACTTAAATAAAAACTATAATTAAATTAAACTAAATCTATTTAAACTAATTCTAAAATATACTATTTCTAAAACTATATAACTAAATCTATTTAAAATAAAAACTATTTCTAATAAAATTAAAAACAGTTAAAACTCTAGAATAAAAAATCAAAATCTAAAAACTATTTAAATCCTAAAATATCTCTAACATTACTAACTTAATTCTACAATCCTAAAATATCTCTAACATTACTAACTTAATTCTAAAATCCTAAAATATCTCTAACATTACTAACTTAATTCTAAAATCATAAAATATCTCTAAAATTACTAACTTAATTCTAAAATCCTAAAATATCTCTAAAATTAAATCAAATCTAATTAATTCTAATATTAAAATAATTCTAAAAACAAATTAAATCTATGCTATAAAAATAATCTATTTCTATTCTAAATAAATAAAAAACTATTTCTAATAAAAATTCTAACTAAATTAAAAAATCTATTTAAAAACTATTAAAATAAAATGTATTCTAAAGAAATAAATAAATAACTATTCTAATTCTAAAAATATAATAAAACAAAATTCTACATCTAATTAAATTAAATAGGTGATAAAAATAAAAAAAGAACAAAATAGTAATATTTGCAAGGAAAAAGAGAAATTAAAAAGGATTGAAATATTTACGAAAATACCCTTAGGCCACATGTCGCGCTCCCATTAGGCAAAATAAATCAAGATTTGAAAAACGCTCAAAGTGGACACGTGTCTAGACGGCATGAAATTAAGTGAAAAAAAAGCAAAAATATTTACAAAAGCTGGCGGGCAAATTTAGGGTATGACACCAAGCAAAAGTTAGGGATTTAAAAAGTAAGTGATCACAGTTTACGTTCGATCTGTAAGCTTGTGAGCAGTTATCCCGAAGGAAAGGAGTCAGTCCAGTCAGTCTTGTCAGAAGACGAAACATGGGGAACATCGAAGACATACAGGTCATAGTCGAATCGACACATGGTGGTTATCTGTTTCCACATTGCCGACATTTGTGTATTGTATTTGTTTTCTTGTTTTTGAGCAATTACCTCTTTTCAGGAATTGCATCTGAATTGTAATTCGCCTATTTACGGGCCTTTCATCAATAAAGTATTCACTTCAGTCAAAGAGCTTTCTTTTTCTTGTCCTTTACTGTTTTGTTTGCAAAATGTCAGTTATTTTGGTAAACATTGCAGGTAAAATCAAGAGGCTATATAGAGCATAACAAAAGCGCTGACTTTGCCTGACCGACAAGTATCATGGATGGTAACTGAGGTAATCATTTCACTTATATAACATTTCTGGTGTTTTTCTTTGTTGCAGGCCAACAGGGTTATCACAGCTGAGTGAGATTCCCTTGTCCTCAGTAGTTCAAGTCACAACAACTAGCAGTTGTTGTCAGCTGGGTATTCTCAGCAGGTTAAGTGTGATACTTTCGGCAAAATGGACTTGTTCCCCATAGGTAAGTGAAGTCAGGCATGAGAAACAAAGAGGTGCTTCCTATAGCAGAGATCTCGCTTCCCCAGTGAAGTAGTCATCCTCTCTCCGGCAGAGTTGTGTCTTCTCCCCGGCAGAGTCCGATTATCAAGTTTGAAAAGTTGTATCTCCAGTAGAACAAAGCTTTGTCTTCGTGAGAAAGTGAGTCCTCGGCAAGGTAGAATTTGTTCTCAGCAGGATTCCCTGAGCGGCAGGGTGGTTGGTAAACCAGTTTTATTCTCCAGTGGAGGCAACGTCGGTGACGCCCTTTCCCAACGGAGTCGGTATTCGGGATTTTCTCCAGCAAAGTGCAGTGTTGATCCCCTCGACAAAGCACGTGGTGGAATAGGAGTGTGGGATTTCCCCAATATATTCAAATTCCCCGCAGAGTAGGAGTATCTGATATTCCTCGGCGAGACAAGTTGATATTTGATGTAATCCCAAGCAGAGTGGATTTTCTCCCCAAGCAGGGTGGAGTTGTTTTTGGAAACGCTAGTCAGGGCTGATTCCCTGAGTAGAGTGAAGTTCATCTCGGTAGATGGTCGTATCCCTCCCGCAGGGACAGTTTCCTCAGCAGAAGGGGTTTGATTTAAGCATAAGATTGTTTGTGTTCCAGCCGAGCTATTCAATTTCCCAGAAGATTCGATCCCCAAGGGTGTGGATTTCTCTCCCCGACGAGGTTGTTCTCTCTCCTCGGCGGAGTGGGTATCTTTTCTCCTAGCATTTATTTTTCTAGGTTGGTTCTTTTGCATTAGCATCCTCCCAAATGCGTAGCATTTCCATTTCGTATGGAGCATTATGCTATTTTCAAACACAGGCATCTGAAGCATAAGCCAGGTTTGGTGTTTTGGGGACCATATATCTTTTCAGCAGATATTGTTTGAATCAAGGGGCTTTCGTGTTATCCGCGTCAGGATGGGTTTTTTTGGGCTGATTATTTTATCAGATTCTTCCCAACTGAGTCGTTTGGGTAAATGTTTTCGCTTTTCTTAGGTGAGTCGCTTTCGAGTGTCGTCTTCCCTGGTCAAGCTTGTGGTTCTTTCCCAATAAAGTTGTTCCGACTTTTGGTTGGTCATCGTTGTTTTATTTCAACTTTTGGTTGATGACCTAGTGGCGTTTGGATATTATTCCAACTTTTGGTGGTTATTCTTTATTTCTCTCAGCAGAGTCGAAGATTCCAACTCTTGGTTGGCACCCTCCAGCGTAGTTCAGATGGTTGTATTTGGTGTTCCAACTTTTGGTTGGCCTAGAAGGTGATCCCAACTGTTGGTTGGTAATCTTTGGTTTCTCCGCACGGAGTCTCTATTCCAACTTTTGGTTGGTAATCTTTGTTATTTTAACTCTTGGTTAGTAGCTGTTGTTCTAACTCTTGGTTAGTAGCCTTTTATTTCAACTCTTGGTTGATAATTTGGGATGATCATCCCAACTTTCGGTTGACAGTCTTCTGTGGTAGAGTCAGCTTCGTTTAGCATCCCCCAGCTATCCTAACTCTTGGTTAGTAGCTTTTGGTCGATGAGGATTTTCCCCCAGCAATCCTAACTCTTGGTTAGCAGCTTGTGTTCCGACCTTTGATCGATGGTGTTTCCTGGTGATTCTAACTATTGGTTAGTACCTTTGTTTCCCAACTTTTTGTTGGATTTTATCCCTTGATTGGTTGTCCCAAGTTTTGTTTGGTAGTCTTCCCTTATTCCTCTGCAGAGTCGTGATCTTAACTTTTGGTTGATGAGGAGATTTGGCATTTTCCAACTTTTGGTTGGTGGTTATGGGTTCCCCAGTATGGTCAGTCGTGCATGTCGATTCGTTTTCCAACTCTTGGTTGGTAGTCTTTGATTCCCCAGTGAGGTCGCCGTATCCGGTATGGTCGATTGGTTGACGTCTTTCCAACTCTTGGTTGGTAACCTTTGTTCTCTGAATGAGGATTCCGACTCTTGGTTGGTAAGGGTGGTTTTGTCCCTAGAAAGTAACCTTTATCCTATCTCTTGGATGGTATCCTTTGATTGCTGTCTTTTGGTAGAAGCTTGTTCTCCACAGAGTCGTCTGATTAGTCTACTCTTTCCCCGGTGAAGTCACCACAGAGCTGTTTGGCTACTCTTTTGTTCCCCAGTAGGGTTTGTTCCAACTCTTGGTTGGTATTCCGAGTTCGCTATCCCGACTCTTGGTTGGTATTTGGTGCAAGAGTCTGTTCTAACTCTTGGTTGGTATCTTTTCCAGGTTTCGTCCCAACTCTTGGTGGGTATCTTTGGTTGTTTCCCAACTCTTGGTTGGTATCCGTTGGTCTTTGTTCCGACTCTTGGTTGGTATCTGTCGCTACTGCGAAAATCGGCGCCGGCTGACAGAAGAGTCGCCACCGTGCGTTATTTATCCCACGGGAGGGAAAGGAAACGCTCGAAGTAAACCTCGCAAAAAACGGGGAAAAGGTATGGTCATCGCAACCATAGCCTGGGTTCGGGAGTCGGTTACGCAAGGGGAAGGTATTAGCACCCCTCACGTCCGTCGTACTCGACGGGATCCACGCTTGCTTGGGTTGCCTACTGGATGCAAAACAATCTATCTACGGCTGCTAAATCTAAACGGAAGGGAATTGACTCGATAGAGCATCGCACTCTATGCCTACGTATTCTCGAGAGAGAAAGTCAGAGTCAACGTAGTTCGGGACTACGGGGAAAATTGGCTCGCCAAGACCTCGCGTCTTGTGCCTACGTACTTCCACTGGACGGAAGATCAGAGCTTTACGTAGTTCGGACTAACTACGGCTAAACACACATTCTCACACAGCAGTGAGAAAAACAACTGGTTTCACAGGGTCGGGAACCTATGGTCAAAACTATGGCTGAGTCTCAAATGCACTCGGGCAAGAGAGGAAAAGGGTACTCAATTAATCGTCAGCGGGAAAGTCTCGATCGCACAGCCGCGAGAGAACAAAAGTTAGTCGTTAGTGTGCTCGTTAGGATATCGCATCCTATGCCTACATATCTTCGTCTGGTACGAAGAATCAGAGCAGCTGTAGTTCGGCTACTATCGGACCACAGCTCAAATCTCGTTTTATTCATCTCTGAAAAATGATTACAATGAGTGCATACTGAAATAAACCTCCTAGGAAACGCTATCCTATTCTATCTTGAAAAATCGACTGAAAATAGCCCCCTAACAAATGGGCCTCTAATTCTATCCTAAAAGTCGAAAATAAAATCTATGAAAGTATCCCTAAAAGAAAATGCTTTAAAAAAATATTAAATCGAAACTTTAATATTTTTTCTTTTTTTCTCCTTTCCTATTCTCAAAATATCCTTTCTTTTTTTGAATATTTTCTCAAATATATTTCTATTTTTTCTCTCACAATATTTTTTCTTCACTCTTTTTTCTATTTCTTTTTCTATTTTCTCTTTTATTGTTTTTTCTTATTTCTTTTCAAATTATATTCCTTCTTTTCTTTTTCTTCTTTTCTTTTTCTTCTTTTCTTTTTCAAATATATTTTTCAAATCTTTAAAAAGAAAAAAAACAAGAAAATGGGGCTGGGGGGTGCACACCGTTATACAGGGTTATATGCAGAAAAAAATAAAAATAAAAAAAACAGCTAAACTGGGCCCAGCCCAAGTCTTCCCCAAAATTGCAGAAGGGGGGGTGTTGAAGCCATCTGGGGCGTCTGGCAGAAAATTGGTGTTGGGCTCAGGCCCGTTTCAGCCAAAAAAGGGGGTGAGAGGTGCCAAAAAAATGGTTTGGGCCAGGCCCAATCTTCTTCCTCTCCGTCTCCCTCTCTTCCTTCTCAAGTTCTGAAAAGAAACCCTAAACTATCTTCCACTGTGCCGCCGCCGCTGCCACCTTAATCCCCTCCGTCGTTCACTTCTTTTTGTTCCTCCACCTTTTCCGTCCTAATCCCTTCAATCTTCGAAGAACAACTCAAATATCTGGACACCTGATAATACTCTTTGATTGATGAAGACGTTCCTGAAGATTCATCAAAGTCTTTGAAGCTTTCTGGATTTCGTGTGGATCTTGGCCAGTGTTGATAAGCTTCCTGGAAATTGGTAAAGAACGCAATGTGTTCTTGAATGTTGTTGATGATTTGATGATGTTGATGGTGGATCCTGAACAAGATGACGAATCTGGGGAAGATCACGAAGGAAGATGATGAAGCTTCATCATTCTGATGGACTTCTGGGAACGTTTCTCGAAGCTTGATGATGAACAACATTGTTGAAGGTTGATGACGCCTCTTAAGTGTTCTTGATGGAGATCTGTTGTTCCACGGTGGTGAATCGGAGGAAAGGATGGAAGTTTCTGGTAGTTTTTCTGGAGATCGTGAAGGATGATTTTGGAAATCTGGAATTTGATGTTGATGCTCGTGGATGAACTCGTTCGCGATTGATAAGATCTTCTGGAGATTTGTAAAACAGATGAATGTTTCTGGAGTTTGTTGAAGATTTCTGGTGAGATTAGTGGTGGTTTCTAGGAATTTTGGTTGTTGAATGAAGGAGGAGGTTGGAGGTTGACGATGAAGGGGAGAAGATGAAGGTGGAGGTTCATGGTGACGTTGGGAAGAAGATGAACGGAATCTGGAATGGTAGTTTCTCCGGTGACGGTTGGTGCTGGCCGGAAGTTGTTGGAGAAAGATGATGGGAGGTCTTTCTGGGCGTGTTGGTCGCCGGTGAGGGTTTGGGGGTGGCCGCCGGCCATGCAGGCCGGCCGGCGGTAGCTTTTCTGGTGAAGAGTGTGGGAAGGACGCGTGGGGGGAGGGACGGTGGAGGAGCTCTGCATGTGTGCCACGTGGTGGCAGCGTGGCTGAGAGAGAGAGGGTTGGGGGTACGCGTGGCGTGCTGAAATGTGAAAAGGTGGGGCCTCTCTCTAGTGGACACGTGTGAGCTCGCTGGTATTTATACTGAACCGTTCGTTGGAAGGTTCTGGATCCTTCTGGAGGACGCTGGAGAAATCTGGCATATGGAATATTCGCTGGATCTTTTGGATTATTGGATGGGCCTTTTTTGCTGAATCATTCCTGGACAAAAAATTGAACTGGGCTGCGAAAATGAACTAAGCCCAACACAACAATGAACAAAAAACTTAAAAAAACTGCATTACTCTAATTAAACCCTAATCAAACACTAAATCCAATTAACCCCTAATTAATAAAATCCTAATAAACCTCTAATCTTTTATTAGACTCTAATTAAATTCTAAAAATCTAATATTCTATAAAAGAAAATAAAACCTATTTATTTTTAATAAGGAAAAATCTATTCATTTATTATTATTATTTCTATTTAAATTCTATCTAAAAATTATACTAATATTCTAAAAAATCCTATATTATCTAAAAATATTAAAATCTATAAAAGATTTCTACAAATGATTTAAAATCTATTTAAAGGAATTAAAAACCTATTAAATTCTAAAATGAATTTAAAATCTATTACATTCTATAAAATGCTAAAAAATGATTTAAAAATATTAAAATCTATTTAAAAATCTATTAAATCCTAAAAATTGATTTAAAAGCTAATAATATTCTATAAAATGCTAAAATTGATTTAAAGAGAATTAAAAATATCAAAAATTCTATTAAATCCTAAAAAATCCTATAAAGTCCAGAAAAATCACCATAATTCCCTGAGGGACAAAATAAGCACTGAACGACACAAAAATAATCGGTAAAAATAAACGGGCACCGAAATAACCCCAAAATCGATTCTACTGATTAAAAACACCTGAAACACGAGACGGGAGCTGTGATCCCTGATAAAATCAACCCAAATGAAAAATGCAATGTATGCGATATGCAGATGCGAATGCGATTATGCGTCGAAACATCGAGCCAAATGCGAGACCCGGTTGGTCAAATTTTGGGGTGCAACAGCTGCCCCTATTCAAGCGACTTCGACCTGAATGGGTGAAGAGCGCTTAGCCTTCAGACATTCAAGGTAGATGACGGTTGAATACAAATGGAACCCTGAAATTTGCCAACCGCAAGAATATACTGCAAAACTGCTTGAGGAATAGCTTCCAATAAACTGAAGTTTGGTTGTAACGGCAACATCTGGTCAATTTTCTGATACAATTTTTCTTCTTCTTTTCAACACCTGTGTGACGTCACAAGTATTGAAATAATGCTTCATAAAGCAAACACTTTGACTCCCATTTCTCTCTCGTGGGATCAAATCTGGTCAACTCACAGTTCATTGCGAACTTGAGGACAATTCTCCTGAGGAAATCTGAATAGAACTGCCTTGCACCTGTTTTGACAAAGGGGGCAGCTTCAGAAGTCTGATATATGTCAAACTTTGTTGTTGTTGTTGTTGTTGTTGTTGTTTTTTTTTTCCGATGCTGACGTAACACCCAAATATGAAGAATCACTCCGCTGGGGAAGACAAGAAGCTGAACCAAACAACTCTGCAGGTGAACAAATTCGAAATCCAATAGGCAACCATTTTGGTCTATGTTTCGACATGCGTATGCTTGAAATGATGCAATGCCCTATATGACATGAACATGCTATGCGTTTTGTTTGAAAATGCAATGCCTAGACGGCATGGATATGCTATATGCTTGTTAGATGCAATGGCTATATATGCAAATGCTAATGCAAGCCCGAGCTGCCAGAGAACACCAGGTCTGAAAACCACTTGGCAAAATAAATGCCGAAGGAAACGTCAGCTCTACTGGGGATGACCTGAAGTCACAGAACCATCTCAGCAAAATAAATGCTGGAAACGAGAAATCAAATCCACTGAGGATAACTGCCCTGCTGGAGAAATGAAAAGGCAACCCTGCTTGACAACTTCACTGGGGAAAGAAAAAGAACTCTGCTCGGGAATGCTCTTTTCAAACCATTGGCAACTGATTGCACTCTGCGGGGATTGACCCAAACTGAGGTTGATTACGCGCAGCACACTGCTGGAAATGCTCCTACTATCAAGGATATCAATCTTAATCTGCTGAAGACACTCCTGATCCTACTCTGATACGGGGTAAAAGACAATCTCGACTCTTCCGGGGATAATAAGCAACTTTCATTTGCCGAAAAGTAACAATTCTGATTTGACACTATCTGCGAGGAATCCCAACATTAATCGGAACACTGGCATCCGTTGAGCTTCGTATCGGGGAACATGACAACATGCGAGTCATTGGGAAATACTGTGTCAGATACCTTTAGGTTTTTTTTTTTTTTTTTTTTTGTTTTCGGTTTAGAATAAACATGGACTATGTACACAGTGGAAGTATGGGAAATACTAGACGAGAACTAGCATTCAAAGGTAGACTACCAGGCGAGAACTGATAGGAAAATAGGTTAGAAAAATTGATTTTTGTTTTTTTTGTGTTTTTGAACATCAGACTGAGGTATAGACAACAAGCTAAGAACAAGACAGCCAGGCGAGAACTGGCTGAAAGCTAACGTACACCAGGCGAGAACTGGTATAACACATAGGGTAAAACACACGAGAACTGATTACGCGATGACATGTACCAGGCGAGAACTGATACAACCCTAACATTGGTTACCAATAAACTGCACCAGGACGGGAACTGCTGCTTACAATAAACTGCACCAGGACGGGAACTGCTGCTTACAATAAACTGCACCAGGACGGGAACTGACGCTTACGGAAGGTGGGCCAGACGAGAACTGGTTACCGATTTGCCAGGCGAGAACTGGACTTTGGAAACTACTGGTTACTAACACGCAACAGGTTTAAACTGCAGGATAATGATCCAACGACAACAAGACCTTCTTATTTGAAAGGTTTCTGTTTTTGATAAGGGTATTGACATGATTCCCCGATACTCAACTCTGGCTGGGGATAAACAAGCTGGTTTGAATGACTTGCCCCTGGTACACTCAGCTGGGGATAACAAGACTATCTTGCACAA
Source organism: Lathyrus sativus (assembly GCA_963859935.3). Lineage (NCBI taxonomy): Eukaryota > Viridiplantae > Streptophyta > Magnoliopsida > Fabales > Fabaceae > Lathyrus > Lathyrus sativus. The sequence continues at coordinate 949,768,855 of OZ012735.1, forward strand.
CTTGCCCCATTACAATTCAACTTTGCCCCAATCTAACTCTTGGGAATACCTGCTCTGAATAACTTGCTACGAGAATACTTCGAGAATACTTGCCCCGGTATCTGCACGACAAAAGAATTCAATCTCCAATTAAACACCTAACAACCCAGTTGATTTCAACATTCTCTGCGATGACTTGCCCCTGAATGAGCGTTCTAGCGACTCAACCTGATCTGATTATCCATTGGAAGCATCTGCTTTCAAATCTCAGCGCTCTGCATAATTGCCCCTGATTAGGTCTTGAGAAGACTCCTTCTGATCAACTGCTTTTCAAACAAACTGCCCCTGCTCAATTGGAACTTCGGGACTTGTCCTCAGACTGACTGATACTGAACTTACTGGAAGATAATGCCCCTGATTCACAAGGCTTCACAACATACACCATTCTGGTTCAGACTGCTGGATTACTCAGTCCTACTTGATTACTCCCTGGTGGAATTTCTTTCATGTCAACTACTAACCTGCAATTAGAATCGTCTGTCTTCGAATGGTAATCTTAATGCAATGGTTATGCAGATTTTGAAAAAATTTGAGCTGTCACTCATTTACATGCATATGATTGAGAGTGACGAATGAACCGTAGTGCTTACGTGGTCAGTGAAAAATACAACAAGATGTGACTAGCAAGTCAAGAAGGAGTCAGGTTGCTCAACCTTATCGTAATGCGCTTCAGACTAACCCTACCTCAATTAGGTCTTTTGAGGGTTGTATCGTGGTCGGGTTCACGGTCCGTGAAACAAAGGATATTTGGCTCAAATTTTGATTTGTTCCCACCCCTTCTACGTGATGATCTCCGATCCTAAGGTTCAGTTAACCTGGCACAAGCACTCGCCTCTTCGAGAAATATGTTGAATGGTAAGAACCTACAGTTAAGGAATTCACAAGCTTTTCTCCTAGAGTGATAGTTACTCCTTCTTCGCTTTCGGTGTCTGTGTACACGACTTTGTGATTTGCTGGGGAAAATTTCTTTTTAACCCTCTTTTCCATTCTCTTGATTCCCTAATTTTTGCCTGGACTGACTCATTCTGAGTTCTTTCGATTTTTCGTTTTCTTTTGAAGTCCAGCGGGATGCCCTGATTTTTGCCTAAGTATTAGCTTTCCAGCTCTTCTTTCTTTTTGCTTAGCGGGCTTTCTTTCTTTCTTTCTTTTGGAACAAAGTCGTGTGACACTGGTTGTCTTGATTGCTCCGAAAGGATTGTAACTGTCTCACTCCTGATTGGTGAGGTTTGACCTCTTGAAAGGTATCAACTGATTAGTCCTTGAAAGACAACACTCCTCTGCAAGACTTGAATGCTCGGTCAAGCTAACTGACAACTACCCTGCCCCGGGTTAAGATGTGAGGGTTTATAAGTCCGAAAAACTTCTACTTCCTGGCTCGAAGTGGTTAACAAGGGACTAACTCCTTATATCTCCAGTGTTTGGGGAATTTGAAACAATGCCTTGTACGTCATCGGTACGGTCTTATCTGAAAGCATACAATCATTGGTTATGAGTTCAGTTTCGTCATCCTCCCTCCTAACTTTGCTAGTCACAGCGAAAAAATGGAGTGAAATAAATGCAAGTGTCAGTGCAATGCAATAAATGAGCGACAGCGACATGATTAATTCAGAAAAATGCATAGTCACTTTATTATTATCACCATTCAAAACATACAATGCTTAAAAAGCAGGTAGTAACTAACAGAAAAAGAAACTACAGATGCAAATGATGCAAAAGCTTGAGAACTGCCAAATGCTGAGGCGCCTGCCTGTCTGAACCACTGGCTTTTGCTGGGGAACACCTTCCTGAGTCACGAGCTTAGTCAGCTGAACGGTTAGGGATGAACAAACAGAAACCCTTCTCGAAAGGAAATGCGATCCTGATCAATCAACTGCTGTACCTTCGCCTGGAATGTTTTACAATCTTCCGTTGAATGCCCCGGAGAGCCACCATGATAACCACACTGAACGTGGGGATTATACCCAGGAGGGTAAGGTTCTGGAACTGGCTTAAGAGCTTTCGGCTCCACCAAAGACTTCTGGATCAAAGAGGGTAGCAACTGGCTATACGGCATCGGCACTGGGTGAAAAGGAGCATCCCTTCGTTCCAAGTTGTTGCGAGGTCTGTTCTGATTCTGACGCTGACTCCGATACCCTCGGCCACGAGTTCGTTGATTTGCAATGGAAGCGACATAAGATTCCTGATATGGTGCCCCAGGCACGGCTGTCTGTTCAGTATAACAAGCCACGGGAGGTACTGATCTCTGATAAGATGATGCACCAACAAAATTCACTGATTCGCTTTGAGGATATTCAATCTTTGGCATGACTGAGTTGATCACAACTTCTTCTTCACTCTGATAGTCACAAGGGTATTCAGTTTCACCAGCTTGATCATATGGAGTAATCTGAATTTTCCCCATTCTTATGGAATACTCAAGGCGTTCTCCTAATGCTACCACGTCAGAGAAACTTGCCGGAACTCCGAGCAATCTTTTGAAGTACGGATATTGTAGGGAATCCACAAACATGCTTGCCAGCTCTTGGTCTAACAACGGTGGACGCACTTTAGCAGCAAATTCTCTCCATCTCTGAGCATATCTCCTGATAGGTTCATTGATCTCTTGAGACAACTCTTGCAAATGCATGCGATAAGGAGCAATGTCTAGGTTGTAATCATACTGCTTCAGAAAAGCTCTGGCTAAATCCATCCATGACTGAATCTGATTCCTCTCTAACTGCATATACCACCTCAAAGATGCCCCAGTCAGACTATCTTGAAAGCAATGGATCATCAATTTGTCATCTCGCGCAAACGCAGTCATTCTTCGACAGAACATCATCAAATGCAGCTTTGGACAGCTATCTCCCGTATATTTCTCAAATTTCGGCACTTTGAACTTGTAAGGCAACACCAGGTCAGGGACCAAACACATGCCTACAGCATCTAGGTTGACAGCATCTTTGGCTTTCAAAGCTTTCATTTGCTCTTCCAACACTCGGACTCTTCTACCATCGTCAAGGGCTCTTGGATCTACCATCCCAGCTGCTGGAATATCTCTTCGGTAATTCATCACAGGGAAAGCAACACCTTGATTGTTGACAGGAGGAGGACGCTCATTCTGAGCAACAAACTGCTCATGTCGATCTCGGTTCTCAACAGAAGGCTGTACAACTTGGTCTGCAGCAACGTTGTTTACTTGCGGGAAATCTTCCAGGGAATCATACAGAGGGTTGGACGCCATAGTGAACCCTATCAGGGTGTTAGGAGACTGGAAATTGCCTTCAGACATGGCTACCAATAGTCTTCAGCTGACTTCGACACTTGATTCTGCTCAAATCTATTCAAACCCTAGGTAGGTCTTCTGACAATCCACAGCTGCTCAATCCGAACTCCGGGTAATCACCTTCAGGAAACAAAGGCTGGATCAGAACTCTGGCTAGCTGGAGGATGATATGCAATGCAACACTGATATGCATATGATATGCAAAATGCAGCAAACAATGGGACCACAGCCCCCACACAAAATCTAAATACTGCTGCGCTGCTGACGGAGACGTTCTCTGAAGAGAATACCAGCATAACGGGTAGGTTGGAAGTCAAGTTTCCTGCACAAAAAACCCCCCCACTCACAGGTATGGACCTATATCTGACAAGGTACGGCATCCTATGCGGTCGTCAGCGTCACAGACTTTCAGAACTGACGATACGATTCCCAGAAGGAGTGGCATCATCAAGTCCTGAAGAGGCCTCACTCAGCTAACTTCCAAATGATCGGTTCCCAGAGTCGACAATCCAACTAACCAGCAACCCACGCCAACCAAAGGAAGGGACAGGAGGCCAACCAGCAGAACCTCGTCTGAGTGTAGATTTCATGGGACACCAAAGCAAGACAAAGCAAGCGGGCACCCACTAATTTCTACTCTAAGTCTAAGGTGCACTCCAAGCCCAGGTCCGGCTTCTCACTCAATATCATAGAACACCCGTAACACCCCAACAGCAACAGATAATATCGATAAATAGGCCCCAAACAAGCGCTAGGATTGACTCTCTCTTAGGGGACGTTGGATCCCACATGCATAAGAACTATCGCAGTCCTTAGCAGCCAGGGGACGTTGGATCCCCAGCAGAGTCGCCAGCTGTCGCTACTGCGAAAATCGGCGCCGGCTGACAGAAGAGTCGCCACCGTGCGTTATTTATCCCACGGGAGGGAAAGGAAACGCTCGAAGTAAACCTCGCAAAAAACGGGGAAAAGGTATGGTCATCGCAACCATAGCCTGGGTTCGGGAGTCGGTTACGCAAGGGGAAGGTATTAGCACCCCTCACGTCCGTCGTACTCGACGGGATCCACGCTTGCTTGGGTTGCCTACTGGATGCAAAACAATCTATCTACGGCTGCTAAATCTAAACGGAAGGGAATTGACTCGATAGAGCATCGCACTCTATGCCTACGTATTCTCGAGAGAGAAAGTCAGAGTCAACGTAGTTCGGGACTACGGGGAAAATTGGCTCGCCAAGACCTCGCGTCTTGTGCCTACGTACTTCCACTGGACGGAAGATCAGAGCTTTACGTAGTTCGGACTAACTACGGCTAAACACACATTCTCACACAGCAGTGAGAAAAACAACTGGTTTCACAGGGTCGGGAACCTATGGTCAAAACTATGGCTGAGTCTCAAATGCACTCGGGCAAGAGAGGAAAAGGGTACTCAATTAATCGTCAGCGGGAAAGTCTCGATCGCACAGCCGCGAGAGAACAAAAGTTAGTCGTTAGTGTGCTCGTTAGGATATCGCATCCTATGCCTACATATCTTCGTCTGGTACGAAGAATCAGAGCAGCTGTAGTTCGGCTACTATCGGACCACAGCTCAAATCTCGTTTTATTCATCTCTGAAAAATGATTACAATGAGTGCATACTGAAATAAACCTCCTAGGAAACGCTATCCTATTCTATCTTGAAAAATCGACTGAAAATAGCCCCCTAACAAATGGGCCTCTAATTCTATCCTAAAAGTCGAAAATAAAATCTATGAAAGTATCCCTAAAAGAAAATGCTTTAAAAAAATATTAAATCGAAACTTTAATATTTTTTCTTTTTTTCTCCTTTCCTATTCTCAAAATATCCTTTCTTTTTTTGAATATTTTCTCAAATATATTTCTATTTTTTCTCTCACAATATTTTTTCTTCACTCTTTTTTCTATTTCTTTTTCTATTTTCTCTTTTATTGTTTTTTCTTATTTCTTTTCAAATTATATTCCTTCTTTTCTTTTTCTTCTTTTCTTTTTCTTCTTTTCTTTTTCAAATATATTTTTCAAATCTTTAAAAAGAAAAAAAACAAGAAAATGGGGCTGGGGGGTGCACACCGTTATACAGGGTTATATGCAGAAAAAAATAAAAATAAAAAAAACAGCTAAACTGGGCCCAGCCCAAGTCTTCCCCAAAATTGCAGAAGGGGGGGTGTTGAAGCCATCTGGGGCGTCTGGCAGAAAATTGGTGTTGGGCTCAGGCCCGTTTCAGCCAAAAAAGGGGGTGAGAGGTGCCAAAAAAATGGTTTGGGCCAGGCCCAATCTTCTTCCTCTCCGTCTCCCTCTCTTCCTTCTCAAGTTCTGAAAAGAAACCCTAAACTATCTTCCACTGTGCCGCCGCCGCTGCCACCTTAATCCCCTCCGTCGTTCACTTCTTTTTGTTCCTCCACCTTTTCCGTCCTAATCCCTTCAATCTTCGAAGAACAACTCAAATATCTGGACACCTGATAATACTCTTTGATTGATGAAGACGTTCCTGAAGATTCATCAAAGTCTTTGAAGCTTTCTGGATTTCGTGTGGATCTTGGCTAGTGTTGATAAGCTTCCTGGAAATTGGTAAAGAACGCAATGTGTTCTTGAATGTTGTTGATGATTTGATGATGTTGATGGTGGATCCTGAACAAGATGACGAATCTGGGGAAGATCACGAAGGAAGATGATGAAGCTTCATCATTCTGATGGACTTCTGGGAACGTTTCTCGAAGCTTGATGATGAACAACATTGTTGAAGGTTGATGACGCCTCTTAAGTGTTCTTGATGGAGATCTGTTGTTCCACGGTGGTGAATCGGAGGAAAGGATGGAAGTTTCTGGTAGTTTTTCTGGAGATCGTGAAGGATGATTTTGGAAATCTGGAATTTGATGTTGATGCTCGTGGATGAACTCGTTCGCGATTGATAAGATCTTCTGGAGATTTGTAAAACAGATGAATGTTTCTGGAGTTTGTTGAAGATTTCTGGTGAGATTAGTGGTGGTTTCTAGGAATTTTGGTTGTTGAATGAAGGAGGAGGTTGGAGGTTGACGATGAAGGGGAGAAGATGAAGGTGGAGGTTCATGGTGACGTTGGGAAGAAGATGAACGGAATCTGGAATGGTAGTTTCTCCGGTGACGGTTGGTGCTGGCCGGAAGTTGTTGGAGAAAGATGATGGGAGGTCTTTCTGGGCGTGTTGGTCGCCGGTGAGGGTTTGGGGGTGGCCGCCGGCCATGCAGGCCGGCCGGCGGTAGCTTTTCTGGTGAAGAGTGTGGGAAGGACGCGTGGGGGGAGGGACGGTGGAGGAGCTCTGCATGTGTGCCACGTGGTGGCAGCGTGGCTGAGAGAGAGAGAGGGTTGGGGGTACGCGTGGCGTGCTGAAATGTGAAAAGGTGGGGCCTCTCTCTAGTGGACACGTGTGAGCTCGCTGGTATTTATACTGAACCGTTCGTTGGAAGGTTCTGGATCCTTCTGGAGGACGCTGGAGAAATCTGGCATATGGAATATTCGCTGGATCTTTTGGATTATTGGATGGGCCTTTTTTGCTGAATCATTCCTGGACAAAAAATTGAACTGGGCTGCGAAAATGAACTAAGCCCAACACAACAATGAACAAAAAACTTAAAAAAACTGCATTACTCTAATTAAACCCTAATCAAACACTAAATCCAATTAACCCCTAATTAATAAAATCCTAATAAACCTCTAATCTTTTATTAGACTCTAATTAAATTCTAAAAATCTAATATTCTATAAAAGAAAATAAAACCTATTTATTTTTAATAAGGAAAAATCTATTCATTTATTATTATTATTTCTATTTAAATTCTATCTAAAAATTATACTAATATTCTAAAAAATCCTATATTATCTAAAAATATTAAAATCTATAAAAGATTTCTACAAATGATTTAAAATCTATTTAAAGGAATTAAAAACCTATTAAATTCTAAAATGAATTTAAAATCTATTACATTCTATAAAATGCTAAAAAATGATTTAAAAATATTAAAATCTATTTAAAAATCTATTAAATCCTAAAAATTGATTTAAAAGCTAATAATATTCTATAAAATGCTAAAATTGATTTAAAGAGAATTAAAAATATCAAAAATTCTATTAAATCCTAAAAAATCCTATAAAGTCCAGAAAAATCACCATAATTCCCTGAGGGACAAAATAAGCACTGAACGACACAAAAATAATCGGTAAAAATAAACGGGCACCGAAATAACCCCAAAATCGATTCTACTGATTAAAAACACCTGAAACACGAGACGGGAGCTGTGATCCCTGATAAAATCAACCCAAATGAAAAATGCAATGTATGCGATATGCAGATGCGAATGCGATTATGCGTCGAAACATCGAGCCAAATGCGAGACCCGGTTGGTCAAATTTTGGGGTGCAACAGTATCCTCCGGGCATTTTCCCGACTTTTGGTTGGTATCTTTTGGATGAGTGTCAGATTGTATTGGATTGTTATCCCCAGCGTGTCATTTTCCAACTCTTGGTTGGTAGTCGTTGTTTTGCATTCCCGCGGGGTGCAAATTTCTGGGTTCTTTTGTATTCAATCCCCTTATACCTTGAATGTTTGAAAGCAGATGCTTTTCCTCCCTTCAGGTCCAAGTTGTTTGAATAGGGGCAGCTGTAGCACCCCAAAATTTGCACTTCCGTTTTTGTACCTGGCTTTTGTTTCTTTGCATTTTGCATTTTTTCGCATATCAGAGCATTCTTTCTCGAGGCATGGGATCAAGGCGTTCCTATGGCTCAGGTTTATTTCGGAGCAAAAGACTGAACAACAAACAGTGAGCATCAGAGGCTCAGACATTTATTTTGTCTAACGGTCAGGCGACCGATTTTATTTTGCAGGTTAATTTCAGATCAGAAAGCAGCACTCAGGCTCAGGACAAGCATTTTCACAGTGGTAATGTTAAAAAATGAGGTTCAGCAGCTAAACAGAGCTCCAAACAGTTGAAATAGGGCAAATGGACAGATTTCCCTCCAAAAGGCGCCAGAATTCAAAATTTAAAGGTGTTAATCGGTTAACCTATATGGTTAATCGATTAACCAAAGGAAAATTAGCCCAAATTTGGAATTTTAACAATGTTAACCGATTAACGCATATGGTTAATCGGTTAACCATAGCAGATTTTGCCCTGTACGTGATTTTGCAAACCAATTGCACTTGGGGTCCAATTTTGATCACCTTGGAATTCAAATTTTCACTTGGGAAGGATCTATAACATCTTTAAATTTCAGATTTCCCTCCAAAATCCCATGCCACATTCCAAGCCAAGTTTTCCAATCCAATTTCCAAACCTTGCTTTGGGATCCAAACCTAGATGGTATTTAAGTGATTTACTCCAAACCAAACCATCCAATTTTCAGGATTTCGAAGTTTTCAGGATTTCTAGCGTTTGATCGGCTCAAATTCAATTGATCAACACTTAGCGAAGCAAATCTCCTCTTCGAAGGTTGGAATTCTCGATCCGATTTAATTTTTTGAGTTTATCATGTTAATCTTCATATTCGATTGAATTTTGTTGATTTTGATCCATTCGATTTGTGATGTGGCTGTGCAATTGTGTATCCATGCTGTTAGATCTCCGTTTTCTGTTGTTAATTTCGTGTTTAATTGATAAGTTGATCTGTTGGAATCTTGGTTAAGCTGTTTCTGTTGCTAGAAGTGATTTTCTGCTGCTGTTTTTAGCTTCTGGTGCAGTGTTAGTCGGTTAACCTATATGGTTAACTGGTTAACCATTTCAAAATTTCAAAAATTTTTCAAACGTTAACAATGTTAATCGGTTAACGCATAGGGTTAACCGATTAACCTGTTCAAAAGTTCAAGTTTTTTCAAACTTTTAAGGTGTTAACCGATTAACAGTATGTGTTAACCGATTAACACTGTGCCAAAATGTCATATTTGCTACTTTGTTTGCATGTTTGCATACCGTTTCGATTCGAATCATCATAGATCAGTGTGATGCATTGGGATTGAACTGTTTGGATATTTGTCACTGTTTATGGTTGATTAATCATGATTTCGTTGACATGTTTGTTCATTTTCCACTCGGTTGCATGCTTGCGTATGTGGTTCGAATTGATCATTTGTTTGCATGTTCATTTGCTTTCATCTCTTGTTTTTCTCCACATGTTTGCATCATTCTTGCATCGCTGTTGAGGTCAAGAAGCGCTTGTAGTGGCTGCTGCCCCACACATTTTTTTCCTCCCTCCCACCATTCTAAGTGTGCATTTTCATGTTTGCATTTTATACTTGTGATTGATCCTTCCTTTGTTCTTCTTATGCTTTTTTGCCATGATCACCATAGGATTCATAGTCACTTTGTTTAGGATGGTAGTAGGAGAGACATTAGGCGTTCAATCCAAGTATGCTAACATTAGGGTAGATGTTTCCCCTTTCCATCCGAACTCTAGAATCATTTTGCATGACAACGTTAGGGCCGAGTTTCCCTTAGACCTTCCGTGCGTCTCTCTTCTCATCTCAAAACCATGCTAATTCATCTAATAAAGGCGATAAACATTGCACGCTACGAGCCTTAAGCTACATGGGGAATGATGAGTGAGGGGTCTCCTCTCTCTTATCTAGAGTGTTTAGTATACGTCCCGTTTGGGGGTGATATACGACGCATTTGCCTCCATGTCATAGTATTTAGTGCAACGTGAATCACAAACCGAATCAATTCACTTCACTAAAAAACACAGACAAAATTCAAACCTTTTTCCTTCAAGATTAACCGGAAAATATTTTTCAGAAAAGAGTGTTGTTAAGCTTCGGTTATACCGCAAACAGGCTTTGTCCCTAACTGCTGGAACGGATGTTTAACCCTACTCGGTTAAAACACTTAATCAACCTATGGTTTCGTGTCAGCCCGAACTACGTTTGCTCTGATCTTTCATACCAGATGAAAGTACGTAGGCACAAGACGCGATGTCTTGGCGAGCAACCGTCCCCCATTCTCTCCCATAGTTAGCTGAACTACGTTGACTCTGACTTTCCCATTGCACGAGGGAATACGTAGGCGCAGAGCGGTGATGCTCTGCCGAGTCTCTTTCTTTTCTTTTTATCCTGAAGCCTGTAGTGTAGATAGTTTAAACACACCCTTAGATAGATAACAAGCGTGGATCCCGTTGAGTACGACGGACATGAGGGGTGTGTCGCTACTGCGAAAATCGGCGCCGGCTGAACAGAAGAGTCGCCACCGTGCGTTATTTATCCCACGGGAGGGAAAGGAAACGCTCAGAGTAAGCCTCGCACAACACGGGAAAGGTATGGTCATCGCAACCAAAACCTGGATTCGGGAGTCGGTTACGCAAGGGGAAGGTATTAGCACCCCTCACGTCCGTCGTACTCGACGGGATCCACGCTTGTCTTCGGATATGGATTGTTATTCTATCTACGCTAAAAGTCTGGGGTTAAAAGGAAAGAAAATGAAAATAAAATGACTCGGCAAAGTATCGCACTTTATGCCTACGTATTCCCGTCTGGAACGAGAAATCAGAGTCAACGTAGTTCGCCTACCTACGGGAAAGGAGGGGAAGGTTGCTCGCTAGGATATCGCATCTTATGCCTACGTACTTTCATACAGCATGAAAGATCAGAGCAAACGTAGTTCGGGCCACGTACGACACAAGTCTGTTTTGGTTGCTTTTATCTCCTTCTGAAAAGGGTTTTTCTGATTAACAGTCCCGGCGGACAAAAATGATGTCTTTGATGAGTTCGCATTCTTTTACGGAAGAAGTGTCTTTTATTGTGCTTGAAATCTTTATATGTTTTTCTGTTTGTTTGAGAAAGAAGAGACAGAACTCTAACCTATGGTTGCGAAGGGAATCAAACTAACCTAATGTTATCATGCATGGGTTAAGACCTAGTGTCTATCATGCTCCTCTCTTGCACAGAGAGAAGCAGAGATCCTAAGGGATAGGCAGAAACAGAAACAATATCAGATATATACAGTAAAACAGTAAAATGCATGGATGCAACAGTACAAGCGAGGCAAGGGAGTCCCACTCAACCTCGAACCTAGAAAACAATAGGCAAAAGTGAACAGGCTTCACTTTCAACCCTACAGGGTAAACAGCAAACAATACAGTCAGAAAACCAATCAATACATCAGCAAATGAAATACAACAGCAAAAGAAACAACATCAGCAGCTCTGCATCAACATCTAGCTTCAAGTAATCTCCAATCATCTACAGGCTTCAACAAGCATCAATCTCCATCTACATGACCTTCAGGCAAGGGCTTTGATCATCGGTCTTCTATCTGCAATGGCTTTTCTTCAAGCTCAAACCTCCAGGATGAGGAATCAGTCACAAGAGTGAAGTGAATGAATGTTAGACAGTTAATTACCTACCAAGGGTGGTTCATCAACTGTTAACATTAAACAGAAAGTTTCCTCTCAAAAGTTCTATCTTCCAAATACATTCACTGATCCTTCCAAAGGAAGGAGGTGGATATTTGAAAGAGACTTTGAATCATAGAGAAAGGATGGATGCTGACAAGGCATTCCATGTTTGAGAAACAAGCTTTCTGATCTAGAGCTCTGCCTAGCTCCTAAACCCTAGTCTCCTCAGCAGCTGCTAGCAAGAACCTCCTCTCCAACTCTGGCAGTTGATCTTCAATCTCTGGATCTCCAATAGTCTTCATCTCCTCAAGTCTTCAGCTCTCCCAAGTCCCCAGACAATCCCAATACCCAAGCAAGCAAGCAATAATCCCCAGAGGGCACACCACACCAGTCAATCAGACATACACAGAGTATTAATAGCAGTAGGGGAATCCTGACTTTTTTCTAAGGGATCTAATAGCTACCCATAACCCCTATAGTCCCATAACTAATCTAGTCAAACCCTAAGTCCTAAGGGAAAGAATCAAACTTCCTAAGTCATCACCTAAAAACCCTAATTTGTTCATGTTGTTCAAGCCTACATTAAGCACCTAAAATTAATTTCTAAAAATGGGAATTAAATTGTTTCTACAAGTTCAATATCTCATCTAAACAACCTAAAAAAAATGAACAAAAAATATTAAAGCATCTAGTAGAACAAAAATTAACAAAATCATGCATGAAATGAAACTATTTAAAATGTCATTTATTTAGAAAATATGGGAAAAATGTCAAATAAAAATAAAAATGCAATTTTATTTAATGACAATTTTCTACACAGAACCAAGAAAATATAGAAAAAACAACCACTAAAAAAGAATTAATTTCCTATTTTTTATGATTTTTTAAAGTTGGTAAAAATTAAAATGAATAAAAAAAACTAAATTGAATTAAAATGAGAGGGAGGGGGTACTAATAGCAAAGCGCCCTAGTTGTTTTTTAAGATTGGGCTTAATACTGGGGGTGCGAACAGCAAGTGGCGTTAGGCCCAATTTTATTCAGAATCCAAACAATAATAAACTACTGGGGGGTGAACTAAGCAAGGGAATATGCGTGGGATTGGTTTTGGGCCTGTTTGGTGGGGTGTTAATAAGAATTTGAATCAAGCCCAGGAATACTTATTAAATGAAACGGCAGCGTTTCATGGCTGCTGCAATTCCCTCCAAAACTGAAATTGAATCTAGACCGTGGATTGAGATTAAAAAGTCAAAAATTCAGAATGGATCAAAGGCCACGATTACGTCTTCCCCAATGGGAAGCTAGGGTTTCTGAAATTCTCACACGCATGCCATGAACGTACCAGCTTCAAGCTACCTGTTCTCTCTCCACAGTCCACGAATCCTCACGATGTAAACATGAAAAGTGTTCCAAATCTCTCCCTCTACAAGACTACAACCTTAGTTTCCATTGAAATTCATCATATCACTCAAACCGATCGCAACAAGCTTTGGCCACCATAAGATTGCACTGATATGCATCTCAACAATTCTTGCTCCAACTTATACTAATCTAATCTACACGTTATGGTGATCATCCTGAACTAAAGACCTAAGATTATCATACATTATCCTACGAGTTCTAAGTCAAATCCGTTTTGTGCACCTGTTATGAACTACCTCTAAACAGCACTAAACTCACCAGAAATGGTCCTTAATCATTCTAGATCAACATTATACTAACAACCTAATGCTAAACTAACTAAATCAAGCAAGTGGAAGTAATTTGCACCTGGAGCAAAAGCTTGTGGATGATGATGAAACTTGTGGATCTAAGAGTCTTGATGCTTGGATCTTGATCTACAATTGCACTACTTGATTCTGTATGCAACACCTTGAGGAGTCTTGCACTGGATCTTGAGTTCCAACTGAATTTGCAACTTGTGTGTTCTTGATGAAAGTGCACGAAATTGAGCTCTAACCACCAGGATCTTGATTGAATTCTATGCCATGATGATGATTGAATGGAGCATGATCAATGTTGATGATGATAGATGTAGAATTTGTGAGATTGAAGTGAAATTGCAAATTGGAGAATGAGAGGATTTTGGGAAGTTTTTGGCAAAATATGAATCCAACCCTTGCTCAATTCTGATTTCATGAATATATAGTGCTCAAATGAACTTTCTAGAACCATCTTGCAACTTCCCTTGCATTCCAAATTGGTTATGTTTCTTCAAATGCAAGTAACCATAAATAACTTTGATTTTTTCCACTAAGCTCAAAAATGTACTTGAACCATTGTTCTTAGAATGTGTTTTGGACCCAAAATCATATATTGGAAGTCTCCATTTGGACTTATAAATCTTTCAAACCATTTTTCACTTTGACTTTCTTTAAGTTATAAGCCATTTTAGTTCAAATTTTGACCAATCATGCAACTTCATGTTATGAGCTTTTCCAACAATTTGTGACCTTCTTTCTAGGCTCAAAATGTCATTTGGAGCAAGTTTGATGTTGTAAGTTTTTCCATTTGAGGCCTCCTTGTATGAGTTTTGGACATAGGTTAAAATGACCTGTAATTCACCAATGACCAAAATACCCTTTGCTTGCCAAGACCATAAGTTGAGTTCCACACATCATATGAAGGCATGCCATACCATTCTAGAAAGCTAAGACAATGAGGAACAATTCTTATGTTGCCCAAGAATTCATTTGAAATCTCCTTGAGGGGTAAAACTAGCTTGGAAGTCAAGTCACTTTCACAGACAAAATTTCAGATACCTCAGATGACCTGTAACTTGCAAGGACCATAACTTGAGTTCTATAAATCTCCTTGATGTCTTCCACCACTCAAATTAAAGGTATTGAGATCCTCTACAAGTTTCATGTTGGCCAAGAAGCCATTTGAAGCTTGCATTTTGACTTATCTTGCTTGGAAATTTGACCTAAACTAGGGGATTTTACACAGAAACCCTAATTTAGAAGCTCCTCTTCTCCTTGATTTCTCTTGAATTCTTCTTGGAATATCTCCATATCCTTCTTTATATGTCCAATGATGAACCCCACATCTCTCCACTAGACTTGAATGCCCCTTAAATCAGTCAATTGACCTAGGGTTGACCTAGGGTTGACCCAGATGAAACCCTAGTTGACTGCCTTCAGCTATAGCTCTTGTGCTCTCATCAATGACTTGTCTCCTTCTTTAAATGACTTTCTAAGTCTCTCATAATGTCTAGATACTCTCCATGCCTTCAACTCACAGCTCATACTTTCCTTGATGATCCCTAGATACCCTCAGCCAGGAGATAGATGAACTGCTTGACCCATTGACTTGATAGCTTTCAAATTCTTTTCTGATGACTTGAATGAGATTGAATCAGGATAATAACCTCTTTATAGGCCTCTAGAGATGAGAATAATGATTGGTCCCCCTGTTGTATGACTTGCTATGCTTATGCTATGCCGATGAGTAACCTATGTACATGACTCTATATGCAAATGCTAATGACATTGAAACATAAACCAAGTGAATAAGGTTGGGCAAATTTTAGGGTGCAACAGTTGCCCCTATTCAAGCGGCTTGGACCCGATTGGGTGAAGAGCCCGGAGCCTTCAGACATTCGCGGTACGAGACGGTTGAATACTAGGAACCCAGAAATTTGCCAACCGCAGAAATAAACTGCGCCACTGCTTGGGGAACGACATTCATCAGCTGAATTTAACTGTTACAGCAACCCACTGATCTCGTGCGACCGTGCTGGGGATTCTTCTCATCATCCTGAAAAAGATTGAATCATCGGAAACTTCGTCCTTTGCTTGTCCACGTCAGGACTCTATCTGCTGTCAACTCGGAAAAAACTTCAACAACTTTGCTGGGGACGGCTCGTCTGCCTTCTCGTCAGAGATAAATCGTCCACGTTAGGAATAAACTCTTCCACATTAGGAATACCACCGTCCACGTTAGGACTCACCTTTCCACGTAAGGAATAACCGTTCCACGTTAGGAATAATACTGTCCACGTTAGGACTCACCTTTCCACGTAAGGAATACATCGCTTTTCCCCGTCAGGGGTGACTTTTCTCTGCTTTGTCAAACTCTTCCACGTAAGGAATACGTCTTCTTTTGCTTTGTCCATGTAAGGACTCTTTCTTTTTCCACGTTAGGAATCACAAATTTTCCACGTAAGGAACCCCAATCTTTCCACGTGAGGAATACTATATCAATCTTTCTTTCCACGTTAGGAATGCTTCTTCTTTCCACGTAAGGAATACCGTTTCTTCTTTCCGTCCACGTCAGGACTAAACTTTCCACGTAAGGAATCTATCTTCTTCTTCCACGTTAGGAATAACTTCTTTGATCTGTCCGCGTCAGGACTAAACTCTTCCACGTCAGGAATAATCTCTTTCTTTCCACGTCAGGAATCAATCTTGATATGTCCGCGTGAGGACTCAATCTTTCCACGTAAGGAATAAACTCGTCTTTCCACGTAAGGAAACCATTTTTCTTCCACGTAAGGAATGCTCTTGATATGTTCACGTAAGGACTCTGATCTTTCCACGTTAGGAATCAAACCTTGATCTGTCCACGTCAGGACTAAACTTTTCCACGTAAGGAAACACCTTCTCTTTCCACGTCAGGAATCAACTTCTTTTCCATCTGTCCGCGTCAGGACTAAACTTTCCACGTAAGGAATCAATCTCTTTTCCACGTAAGGAATCACCATTTTTCCACGTAAGGAATAAGACTTCGTCTGGATCTGTCCGCGTCAGGACTAAACTCTTCCACGTTAGGAATGCACTTGTCTCCCCGTAAGGAATCCATCTCGATATGTCCGCGTAAGGACTCAATCTTTCCGCGTAAGGAATACCAACTTCTTTCCACGTAAGGAATAAATTCGTCTTTCCACGTAAGGAAACCATCTTCTTTCCACGTAAGGAAACATTGTCTTTCCACGTAAGGAGAACATCGTCCACGTTAGGACCCACCTTTCCACGTCAGGAACACCATCTTAATCTGTCCACGTAAGGACTCCAATCTTTCCACGTCAGGAATGCTGTCATTTCCACGTAAGGAAACTATCTTTTTCCACGTAAGGAATCATCTCTTTCCACGTAAGGAATCCAACTTGATATGTCCGTGTAAGGACTACATCGTCCACGTTAGGACCCACTTCTCCACGTTAGGAATAATAATCTCTTTGATTTGTCCACGTCAGGACACTGATCTCGTCTTGATTTGTCCACGTAAGGACTACATCTTTTCTGCTGAGAGAATAAATTTTGTCCATGTCAGGACTTAGTTCTCCATTGATCCCAACCCACAAACTTCTTAGCACTGACGTGACAGCGACTTTGAGATGGACTCTACTGGGGATATTTGGAAACCAAACTACCGGACGCCTGTTCTGATAACCGGCGGTGGCCTCTGAAATTCTGATTCATGGAACCCCTGATGACAAAAGAGAAACTTATCCTGATAACTCTGTGGGGAATACTGCCGAAACTGACATTATCATTGGATGTCTCATGCCGAGATCTTGAATGTTTGGTAGTTCATTTGAGCAAGAGTTCTCTCCCCCTGAACTGCTAAAGTACAGAAACTGCTTCAGCAAAATAAATGCTGAAGATAATGCCGACTCCGCCGGGGATAGCCAGATGCTACAGAATTATTCCAGCAAAATAAATGCTGGAAGGGTGAAGTCAACCCTGCTGGGAAATTGGGAACTTAAACCGAGCACCTTGTTGAAGTAACATCCTGCTGGGGAATATAACTCTACTGGGGAGTAGCGGATGTGCCTGGTATGATTGAACTTCTGCTGGCGAGTGAACTGATATTACACAGTATCCCTGACAAAATAAATGCCAGGACCCACCACCAACTCTGCTGGGGAGAGTCTTGATCTTCGAGTTCCACTGGAAGGAAAGAACACTTGCTGAAAAGAGAGAACTCCGCTTCGGGGATACTAACATGCCCCCAGTCTGTATTTTGTATAGCTTGCCCCTGAATCTGCGACCATTTTGGAATGGACCCTTCAGTCTTCGTATCTTGACAACCAGACATGGACGGCTTCTACATTTCACACCTTGACCTGACTGCCCCAGATTTACTGATTCTAGGATGACTGACTCTACCTGAATTAATCAGTATAGCTTGCCCCAGTTCACGAAACATTTGGGCATTTCTGCATTTTATCCCGATCATACCTTCCACTGTAGGAATCTTTCCTGTCGGCATGCGCTTACTCGCAAGTAACACAAGTTGTTCTGCATAAAAGATATATTAAACGCAATACATATGACAGTTTCAAAATCCAAGCCTGTTCCCTGAAAATTTTGTGACATGTAATGAATCAATTATCAAAATGTCAATATGAAAGCTGGTAAGAGGAACCCTTTTAGGAGTCAGAATCGACGAGATCTTTACTGACGTACGCCCTCGGACAAAACCTGTTTCAATTAGGACTTTTGCGGGTTGTAACGTGGTCAGGTTCACGGTTAACAAGGAAAGATATAGGCTCAAAATTTATTTCGACCCACCCATTCTTCGTGATGTTCTCCAATCCTATGTTCAGCTAATCTGACTTCAGCGTTCACCTATTAGAGGTGGAATGATATGAGTGATGGTTCAGGATACCACACATTTTTTGTTTTTGAGTGACAGTCATTTGCTTTTCGTCTTTGGGTACCTAGAATCACACGACTTTTGTCCTTTTCGAGGATTTGTTCTTTTCTTTGACAATCCTTTTCGTCTTTCGTTTTTTCGTTCCCTAACTTTTGCCTGGACTGAGTATCTTTTTTTTTTTTTTTTTTTTTAGTCCAGCGGGATGCCCTAATTTTTGCCTAAGTCGCTTGTTTTCAAGTTTTGACTTAGCGGGCTTTTGATTCTTTTTGCTTTTCGTTCTTTTTTTTTTTTTGAACAAGTCGCGTGACACTGGTTTGTCTGACTTTTTTGTGGAATAATGTGACTGTTTCACTCTTGTCGCTTAACCATTGTGGCTTTTTAGGCACGACCTATACAAGTGTGATTTATCCTCAACCGGACACTCCTTTCACGATTCGAACGCTTGGCCAAACTAACTGCCGCCTACCCTGCCCCGGGTTAAGATTTAGGTTTTTTCATTTTCAAAAGAAACTCCTACTACCGGCTCAAAGGGGTTATCAAGGGATTATCTTCCTTATATCTCCGGTGTTTAGGGATTGAAACAATGCCTGTATCTCATCAACAGGTTCTTTATCCAAAAGCTTGCAATCCGAATATTATTCGTCATCTGTTTTCGTCATCCTCCCCAGATTCCTGCTAACACAAGCATTAAGCATTAAAGAAAAACAAAGAGTGAACACGACTGGATTAATTCAAAACATGCATATTCATTTCGTTTATCAATATCAATTGAAAAAACAACAAGTTTTAAGAGTGAAATTTGCAATTACACAGAAAAGAAACTACAAATGCGAGGACATGAACAAGATAACATGAAAAATGTCGGCGTCTCAGAACTGGACTTCCTGCACTCTGACTTATTGGTGAGTCAATCATCCTCAGAAGCTATCATCAGGGGTAGTCTACTGCTGTCTCGATCTTCTTTCACCGGCCCGATCAAATCTGGGAAACCTTTTCATCACCCCGGCTTTTGCTTGTCTATGGCTTTGCACCACCTTGGGGACCCTATCGGAGAAGTTAATGACCCTGCTGTCGATTAAATCTTGGACGTTATGCTTGAACGCGTGACAACCTTCAATATCATGTCCGAGAGCCCCGGAGTGGAATTCACAGTGCCTGCTTGCATCATAGCCATCCGACAGAGTGCCGGTTATTGGCGCCAGAGTTCTTTTCTCCACCAAGTTCAATCTTAGTAGTGTCTGTAACAAATCTGCGTATGTTGAGGGAGGCTTCTCAAACACCCTCCTCGGCTTCTTTCCCCGAATTCTTTGTTGAGCTGGATACTGGCCTCTTGTATGCTGCTGGCTTTGCTCGGACGATTCCTTGGGCTCACGCGTTATCATCCTTAAATTCAACCCTGGCATCGGCAGCTGTTGTGGACATGGAGACTCAGCTTCCAGTGGTTCTGGGATATACCTCGATTCGTCTGCGACCTCTGGCGGAGAAATGGGAATATCAGTCCCTGCAACTTTTATGCCCTCCGGTACAAACTCAATTATTTTCCCATCCAGCAAATCTTGGATCTTATGCTTAAAAGCTTTGCATGTTGCAATGTTATGCCCCGGTGCTCCGGAGTGGAAGGCGCAATGGGCGTTCAAGTCATAGTCTGGTGGCGGCTGCCCTGTCAGTGGAACCAAAATGCGGGGCTCAACCAGTTGGAGTTGGAACAAGAGTTGCACCAGCTGATCATAATCCACAGGGATCTCATCAAATACTCTGTTAGAAGACCTCATCCTCTTACCACACCTTCTTGAGTTATCCTGCAAAATCAATTGCGACTGCTGACGAGGAGAATTCTGAGCTTCGAATCCTGGGGAAGGTCTCTTAAGCCTATCCTGCGTGGGTAATGGTTCTTCAGACCCTTGAGGAACAGATAATCCAGCCGCGTCTTCCGACATTTGCCCTCCTTCTCTCCTGAGTACGTTCCTTAATACTTCAGCCATCAACCCTATCTGTGCCTTCAGTCGGCAGTTCTCTTCTTCTAGCGTCTCTTGATTCGAGCGCAACTCTTGCACATCTTTCGTGAACTGCCCCAGCTGGCCTCGAACATCCGTTAATTCTGCTTGAACCTGTTTGATGGCTACCCCCACAAGTTGGCGTATGCGGCCTGGGAGAAAACCATGATTCTCTAGCTGAGCAAAGTCGGCAGCTCTATCATTAGCCCGTGCCATCAGAGGCTGCACCGTATCCTGCAACTGCTTCTGACTCTCGGCCATGGCCTCCATTACCCGTATAAGCCTCATTATGTTGTCGTGCACCTCTTGCATCTCAGTCGGATCCTGACTCATGACTTCCTTGCTGCTGCTTCTGGTTGAACGCCAGGGAATTCTCCGGTCGCTAATCTTGGAGGACCTGAGAGACACAGGAGATGAGATACAATTTAATAATTACCTGTAATGCAATATGAATATGAATGCAATGCAATGTGTGTGCCTGTGCATTAGGGAAATTTATTCCCCCAGTTCTAGTGTGAAGGTGCCAGTGCAGTGACAGTGCTGACAATAGGAATATCGGAGCTGAATCATAGAAAGCCTCATATATTGCAGAGAAAACCAATAAGCCAAGAGTACAATATCACTGAGTACAACAAGAAGGCATGACCTCATCCAACAATCCTGGTGATGGTCAGCACTATGCAAATAAAGCATACAAGCGAATATGTGAAATGATCAAATGCTCTCAAAAGCCCGGTATTCTTTTATCAACTTCTTGGTCTCTGGGTGACCTGGTCGGGTGAGCAGTCCTTCAACCAGCTGGTTTCTTCTCTTAAGAACACGACACGCGTCTCCAGCAGTTTCTTCCCATGTCGCTTCTCCGAAGCAATCTTCCAGTTTTCGCTTTTGGGACACCATTTCATCTCTGCATTTGGTTGCCTTGTTCAGTGCATTCTGGACACTATACCGGGTCATAACTTCTTCCTCACACTTCTTAATGCTAGACTTCAACCTCTCTTCGAGGTCGGAGATTTGCTGTTTCAGCTTATCTTCCCTCATCTTATTGTTGGTGAGAGTAGCATTCCAAGTCTTGTTGCAAGAGGAGATTTCTCGGTGTGCCGCGCCAAGCGCTTTCTTTTTTGATTCCAGCATGTCATGGGAACTTCTGAACTCTTGCCCCAGACGTTCGCGCTTTTTCTTCTCCTCAGTCAACTCGGCCCCTAACCTGTTTAACAGCTCGATCTGTTGTTGGAAAGCATATACAGCCTTGTTTTTCTCACTGCGTACTTGAGCTAGCTCTTGCTCTAACCCTTCGTTGACCTTCATCAAGGCTTCTTTTTCCTTCACAACTTGCTCGTAGGCCTCCCTAGAAACAGTAGTTGGCTCTTCTGCCGGGACGGGAACAATGACGGGTGCAGCTGGAAATGGCATTAATAACTGACTTGCTCGTTCCTGGATCCAAACCCTGTAAGGTTCATAAGCCTGGCAATCGTTCTTACCTAACAGTGGCTTCCCTTTGCGGTTAATACGTGTCCAGGCATGTTGCAACTTGGCTAATAACTCCCCCTTCACGTCACCGGTGAAGTACAGAGATTCCTGTACTTCTTCCTCCTGAGGTGGATTCTTCAGTGCATATCCGAACTGGCGAATGAATAGAGAAGGGTTGTAATTGATACACCCTTTTCTTCCTATCAGCGGCACATTAGGGTACCCAGAACAACTGAAGATGAGCTCGGATCCCAACAAATCTCGATCAAACCATACAACGTCTTCGGAAGATAGCCTCATCAGGCGTTCTGACCAACTGGCTGAGGTTGCACTGTCCACAAATGGTCCCTTCATGGGAAGGTGACTCTTGAACCACATATTCAACAGAGGAGCACAGCAGTACACAGCCTTTCCTCTTCGGTTCTCATTCTTATAGTGCAATGAATGATAGAAGTCTCCAATCAAAGTTGGCACTGGGTTGCCTACAGCAAACAGATAAAAAGCATCGAAATCCACAAAGTTGGGCAAGTTAGGAAACAGCACGATTCCATAAATGCATAGAGCCAGAATAGCATTGAAAACCACCCAACAACCGTTCTTGGCGTACTCTTGAGCCTGGCCAACCAGAAAATCCAAAGAGAAACCTGAAACCCCAAGCCAAGAAGTCACTAACAACTCAGCAGCGTTCATGTGCAAGGCTTTGGCTAAGTCCTCCAACTTGGGCTCAGCAGCAGAGTGAATAAAGGGAACCTTGTTCTGCACGGGAAGCTCAGTAAACTCCACATACTCCTCAATGGTAGGCCCTAGAATAAAGTCAGCAAACGTAAAGCATCTCAATGCGGGGCCATAGAACTGCATCAAGGTGTACAGCCCGTTCATCTCATCAGCAGTGGGCTTGCAGACTAATCTCAGTAATCTTCCATGACTCCTTCGGAAGCTTCTTCTAACCTCTTCATCAGCAAGAGATATCAGACCGAGTAAAGGGGTAATGTCAGGTGCAGGCAGCTTATACGCAACTGTTTTCCTCAAACCAGCCATAATCAATACTCAGAAGTCCGGGCACTAGAACTAGGGAAATGCAAATGCACCTGCAGCACAGACACACGTTAGTGAAATGCAAATGGTAATGGATATGCAGGCAATGCAATGCAAGTAACATGCAACAGGGACCAAAGCTGTAGCTGAATAGCCTGAACCCAATCAAGAAATCTCAGATAGACCCTCCAGAAGTCCTCAAACCCTGGTCTCAGATAGACCTAAAACAAAGCTCCATTACTGGTCTCTGATGGACCTCAAACCATAACTCCCACTGGTCTCTGGTAGACCTCAAATCACATCTCTAATTGGTCTCTGACAGACCTCAGAACACATCTCCAAATGGTCTCTGACAGACCTCATAACTCTCCATAAATACCCAGGATCTCTGATCGAGAACAAACCGGTATCTGAAGGTCTGGTTACCTGCATAACCCCAAATCCCCTCACAGGTGGGTGGCCCTATAACTGGCACAAGGTACGGCATCCTATGCGGTCGTCGGCGTCACAGACTTTCAGGGTTGATGATACGATTCCCAGAAGGAGTGGCATCATCAATTCCTGAAGAGGCCTCACTTAGCCAACTTCCAAGTGATCGGTCCCCGGAGTCGACAATTCAGCTGACCAACAACCCCTTCGACCCAAAGGGTAGAAAAAGAAGCCAACCAGAAGAACCTCGTCCGAGTGTAGATTTCATGAGACACTAATGCAAGCAAAGCCGGCACGCGCCCACTACTTTCTACGCTAATTCTAGGTGCACTCAAGCCCAGGTCCGGCTTATCTCTCAATATCAGAACACCCGTCACACCCCAAATACAGCAATAATAATCAATATACAAAGCTGAAAATACAAGGTTAGAAATATACAATAACTCCATACAAAATCCTCGACGGGAAAACAAGCGCTAGGATTGACTCGCTCAAAGGGACGTTGGATCCCAAATGCATAAGAACCATCGCAGTTCTTAGCAGCCAGGGGACGTTGGATCCCCAGCAGAGTCGCCAGCTGCTGGGGATGACCCCAAACAGCTAGGAAAAAAACCCAAGGCGAGACTCGTATAGGGAACTATCGCAGTCCCCAGCAGAGTCGCCAGCTGTCGCTACTGCGAAAATCGGCGCCGGCTGAACAGAAGAGTCGCCACCGTGCGTTATTTATCCCACGGGAGGGAAAGGAAACGCTCAGAGTAAACCTCGCACAACACGGGAAAGGTATGGTCATCGCAACCAAAACCTGGATTCGGGAGTCGGTTACGCAAGGGGAAGGTATTAGCACCCCTCACGTCCGTCGTACTCGACGGGATCCACGCTTGTCTTCGGATATGGATTGTTATTCTATCTACGCTAAAAGTCTGGGGTTAAAAGGAAAGAAAATGAAAATAAAATGACTCGGCAAAGTATCGCACTTTATGCCTACGTATTCCCGTCTGGAACGAGAAATCAGAGTCAACGTAGTTCGCCTACCTACGGGAAAGGAGGGGAAGGTTGCTCGCTAGGATATCGCATCCTATGCCTACGTACTTTCATACAGCATGAAAGATCAGAGCAAACGTAGTTCGGGCCACGTACGACACAAGTCTGTTTTGGTTGCTTTTATCTCCTTCTGAAAAGGGTTTTTCTGATTAACAGTCCCGGCGGACAAAAATGATGTCTTTGATGAGTTCGCATTCTTTTACGGAAGAAGTGTCTTTTATTGTGCTTGAAATCTTTATATGTTTTTCTGTTTGTTTGAGAAAGAAGAGACAGAACTCTAACCTATGGTTGCGAAGGGAATCAAACTAACCTAATGTTATCATGCATGGGTTAAGACCTAGTGTCTATCATGCTCCTCTCTTGCACAGAGAGAAGCAGAGATCCTAAGGGATAGGCAGAAACAGAAACAATATCAGATATATACAGTAAAACAGTAAAATGCATGGATGCAACAGTACAAGCGAGGCAAGGGAGTCCCACTCAACCTCGAACCTAGAAAACAATAGGCAAAAGTGAACAGGCTTCACTTTCAACCCTACAGGGTAAACAGCAAACAATACAGTCAGAAAACCAATCAATACATCAGCAAATGAAATACAACAGCAAAAGAAACAACATCAGCAGCTCTGCATCAACATCTAGCTTCAAGTAATCTCCAATCATCTACAGGCTTCAACAAGCATCAATCTCCATCTACATGACCTTCAGGCAAGGGCTTTGATCATCGGTCTTCTATCTGCAATGGCTTTTCTTCAAGCTCAAACCTCCAGGATGAGGAATCAGTCACAAGAGTGAAGTGAATGAATGTTAGACAGTTAATTACCTACCAAGGGTGGTTCATCAACTGTTAACATTAAACAGAAAGTTTCCTCTCAAAAGTTCTATCTTCCAAATACATTCACTGATCCTTCCAAAGGAAGGAGGTGGATATTTGAAAGAGACTTTGAATCATAGAGAAAGGATGGATGCAGACAAGGCATTCCATGTTTGAGAAACAAGCTTTCTGATCTAGAGCTCTGCCTAGCTCCTAAACCCTAGTCTCCTCAGCAGCTGCTAGCAAGAACCTCCTCTCCAACTCTGGCAGTTGATCTTCAATCTCTGGATCTCCAATAGTCTTCATCTCCTCAAGTCTTCAGCTCTCCCAAGTCCCCAGACAATCCCAATACCCAAGCAAGCAAGCAATAATCCCCAGAGGGCACACCACACCAGTCAATCAGACATACACAGAGTATTAATAGCAGTAGGGGAATCCTGACTTTTTTCTAAGGGATCTAATAGCTACCCATAACCCCTATAGTCCCATAACTAATCTAGTCAAACCCTAAGTCCTAAGGGAAAGAATCAAACTTCCTAAGTCATCACCTAAAAACCCTAATTTGTTCATGTTGTTCAAGCCTACATTAAGCACCTAAAATTAATTTCTAAAAATGGGAATTAAATTGTTTCTACAAGTTCAATATCTCATCTAAACAACCTAAAAAAAATGAACAAAAAATATTAAAGCATCTAGTAGAACAAAAATTAACAAAATCATGCATGAAATGAAACTATTTAAAATGTCATTTATTTAGAAAATATGGGAAAAATGTCAAATAAAAATAAAAATGCAATTTTATTTAATGACAATTTTCTACACAGAACCAAGAAAATATAGAAAAAACAACCACTAAAAAAGAATTAATTTCCTATTTTTTATGATTTTTTAAAGTTGGTAAAAATTAAAATGAATAAAAAAAACTAAATAGAATTAAAATGAGAGGGAGGGGGTACTAATAGCAAAGCGCCCTAGTTGTTTTTTAAGATTGGGCTTAATACTGGGGGTGCGAACAGCAAGTGGCGTTAGGCCCAATTTTATTCAGAATCCAAACAATAATAAACTACTGGGGGGTGAACTAAGCAAGGGAATATGCGTGGGATTGGTTTTGGGCCTGTTTGGTGGGGTGTTAATAAGAATTTGAATCAAGCCCAGGAATACTTATTAAATGAAACGGCAGCGTTTCATGGCTGCTGCAATTCCCTCCAAAACTGAAATTGAATCTAGACCGTGGATTGAGATTAAAAAGTCAAAAATTCAGAATGGATCAAAGGCCACGATTACGTCTTCCCCAATGGGAAGCTAGGGTTTCTGAAATTCTCACACGCATGCCATGAACGTACCAGCTTCAAGCTACCTGTTCTCTCTCCACAGTCCACGAATCCTCACGATGTAAACATGAAAAGTGTTCCAAATCTCTCCCTCTACAAGACTACAACCTTAGTTTCCATTGAAATTCATCATATCACTCAAACCGATCGCAACAAGCTTTGGCCACCATAAGATTGCACTGATATGCATCTCAACAATTCTTGCTCCAACTTATACTAATCTAATCTACACGTTATGGTGATCATCCTGAACTAAAGACCTAAGATTATCATACATTATCCTACGAGTTCTAAGTCAAATCCGTTTTGTGCACCTGTTATGAACTACCTCTAAACAGCACTAAACTCACCAGAAATGGTCCTTAATCATTCTAGATCAACATTATACTAACAACCTAATGCTAAACTAACTAAATCAAGCAAGTGGAAGTAATTTGCACCTGGAGCAAAAGCTTGTGGATGATGATGAAACTTGTGGATCTAAGAGTCTTGATGCTTGGATCTTGATCTACAATTGCACTACTTGATTCTGTATGCAACACCTTGAGGAGTCTTGCACTGGATCTTGAGTTCCAACTGAATTTGCAACTTGTGTGTTCTTGATGAAAGTGCACGAAATTGAGCTCTAACCACCAGGATCTTGATTGAATTCTATGCCATGATGATGATTGAATGGAGCATGATCAATGTTGATGATGATAGATGTAGAATTTGTGAGATTGAAGTGAAATTGCAAATTGGAGAATGAGAGGATTTTGGGAAGTTTTTGGCAAAATATGAATCCAACCCTTGCTCAATTCTGATTTCATGAATATATAGTGCTCAAATGAACTTTCTAGAACCATCTTGCAACTTCCCTTGCATTCCAAATTGGTTATGTTTCTTCAAATGCAAGTAACCATAAATAACTTTGATTTTTTCCACTAAGCTCAAAAATGTACTTGAACCATTGTTCTTAGAATGTGTTTTGGACCCAAAATCATATATTGGAAGTCTCCATTTGGACTTATAAATCTTTCAAACCATTTTTCACTTTGACTTTCTTTAAGTTATAAGCCATTTTAGTTCAAATTTTGACCAATCATGCAACTTCATGTTATGAGCTTTTCCAACAATTTGTGACCTTCTTTATAGGCTCAAAATGTCATTTGGAGCAAGTTTGATGTTGTAAGTTTTTCCATTTGAGGCCTCCTTGTATGAGTTTTGGACATAGGTTAAAATGACCTGTAATTCACCAATGACCAAAATACCCTTTGCTTGCCAAGACCATAAGTTGAGTTCCACACATCATATGAAGGCATGCCATACCATTCTAGAAAGCTAAGACAATGAGGAACAATTCTTATGTTGCCCAAGAATTCATTTGAAATCTCCTTGAGGGGTAAAACTAGCTTGGAAGTCAAGTCACTTTCACAGACAAAATTTCAGATACCTCAGATGACCTGTAACTTGCAAGGACCATAACTTGAGTTCTATAAATCTCCTTGATGTCTTCCACCACTCAAATTAAAGGTATTGAGATCCTCTACAAGTTTCATGTTGGCCAAGAAGCCATTTGAAGCTTGCATTTTGACTTATCTTGCTTGGAAATTTGACCTAAACTAGGGGATTTTACACAGAAACCCTAATTTAGAAGCTCCTCTTCTCCTTGATTTCTCTTGAATTCTTCTTGGCATATCTCCATATCCTTCTTTATATGTCCAATGATGAACCCCACATCTCTCCACTAGACTTGAATGCCCCTTAAATCAGTCAATTGACCTAGGGTTGACCTAGGGTTGACCCAGATGAAACCCTAGTTGACTGCCTTCAGCTATAGCTCTTGTGCTCTCATCAATGACTTGTCTCCTTCTTTAAATGACTTTCTAAGTCTCTCATAATGTCTAGATACTCTCCATGCCTTCAACTCACAGCTCATACTTTCCTTGATGATCCCCAGATACCCTCAGCCAGGAGATAGATGAACTGCTTGACCCATTGACTTGATAGCTTTCAAATTCTTTTCTGATGACTTGAATGAGATTGAATCAGGATAATAACCTCTTTATAGGCCTCTAGAGATGAGAATAATGATTGGTCCCCCTGTTGTATGACTTGCTATGCTTATGCTATGCCGATGAGTAACCTATGTACATGACTCTATATGCAAATGCTAATGACATTGAAACATAAACCAAGTGAATAAGGTTGGGCAAATTTTAGGGTGCAACAGTTGCCCCTATTCAAGCGGCTTGGACCCGATTGGGTGAAGAGCCCGGAGCCTTCAGACATTCGCGGTACGAGACGGTTGAATACTAGGAACCCAGAAATTTGCCAACCGCAGAAATAAACTGCGCCACTGCTTGGGGAACGACATTCATCAGCTGAATTTAACTGTTACGGCAACCCACTGATCTCGTGCGACCGTGCTGGGGATTCTTCTCATCATCCTGAAAAAGATTGAATCATCGGAAACTTCGTCCTTTGCTTGTCCACGTCAGGACTCTATCTGCTGTCAACTCGGAAAAAACTTCAACAACTTTGCTGGGGACGGCTCGTCTGCCTTCTCGTCAGAGATAAATCGTCCACGTTAGGAATAAACTCTTCCACATTAGGAATACCACCGTCCACGTTAGGACTCACCTTTCCACGTAAGGAATAACCGTTCCACGTTAGGAATAATACTGTCCACGTTAGGACTCACCTTTCCACGTAAGGAATACATCGCTTTTCCCCGTCAGGGGTGACTTTTCTCTGCTTTGTCAAACTCTTCCACGTAAGGAATACGTCTTCTTTTGCTTTGTCCATGTAAGGACTCTTTCTTTTTCCACGTTAGGAATCACAAATTTTCCACGTAAGGAACCCCAATCTTTCCACGTGAGGAATACTATATCAATCTTTCTTTCCACGTTAGGAATGCTTCTTCTTTCCACGTAAGGAATACCGTTTCTTCTTTCCGTCCACGTCAGGACTAAACTTTCCACGTAAGGAATCTATCTTCTTCTTCCACGTTAGGAATAACTTCTTTGATCTGTCCGCGTCAGGACTAAACTCTTCCACGTCAGGAATAATCTCTTTCTTTCCACGTCAGGAATCAATCTTGATATGTCCGCGTGAGGACTCAATCTTTCCACGTAAGGAATAAACTCGTCTTTCCACGTAAGGAAACCATTTTTCTTCCACGTAAGGAATGCTCTTGATATGTTCACGTAAGGACTCTGATCTTTCCACGTTAGGAATCAAACCTTGATCTGTCCACGTCAGGACTAAACTTTTCCACGTAAGGAAACACCTTCTCTTTCCACGTCAGGAATCAACTTCTTTTCCATCTGTCCGCGTCAGGACTAAACTTTCCACGTAAGGAATCAATCTCTTTTCCACGTAAGGAATCACCATTTTTCCACGTAAGGAATAAGACTTCGTCTGGATCTGTCCGCGTCAGGACTAAACTCTTCCACGTTAGGAATGCACTTGTCTCCCCGTAAGGAATCCATCTCGATATGTCCGCGTAAGGACTCAATCTTTCCGCGTAAGGAATACCAACTTCTTTCCACGTAAGGAATAAATTCGTCTTTCCACGTAAGGAAACCATCTTCTTTCCACGTAAGGAAACATTGTCTTTCCACGTAAGGAGAACATCGTCCACGTTAGGACCCACCTTTCCACGTCAGGAACACCATCTTAATCTGTCCACGTAAGGACTCCAATCTTTCCACGTCAGGAATGCTGTCATTTCCACGTAAGGAAACTATCTTTTTCCACGTAAGGAATCATCTCTTTCCACGTAAGGAATCCAACTTGATATGTCCGTGTAAGGACTACATCGTCCACGTTAGGACCCACTTCTCCACGTTAGGAATAATAATCTCTTTGATTTGTCCACGTCAGGACACTGATCTCGTCTTGATTTGTCCACGTAAGGACTACATCTTTTCTGCTGAGAGAATAAATCTTGTCCATGTCAGGACTTAGTTCTCCATTGATCCCAACCCACAAACTTCTTAGCACTGACGTGACAGCGACTTTGAGATGGACTCTACTGGGGATATTTGGAAACCAAACTACCGGACGCCTGTTCTGATAACCGGCGGTGGCCTCTGAAATTCTGATTCATGGAACCCCTGATGACAAAAGAGAAACTTATCCTGATAACTCTGTGGGGAATACTGCCGAAACTGACATTATCATTGGATGTCTCATGCCGAGATCTTGAATGTTTGGTAGTTCATTTGAGCAAGAGTTCTCTCCCCCTGAACTGCTAAAGTACAGAAACTACTTCAGCAAAATAAATGCTGAAGATAATGCCGACTCCGCCGGGGATAGCCAGATGCTACAGAATTATTCCAGCAAAATAAATGCTGGAAGGGTGAAGTCAACCCTGCTGGGAAATTGGGAACTTAAACCGAGCACCTTGTTGAAGTAACATCCTGCTGGGGAATATAACTCTACTGGGGAGTAGCGGATGTGCCTGGTATGATTGAACTTCTGCTGGCGAGTGAACTGATATTACACAGTATCCCTGACAAAATAAATGCCAGGACCCACCACCAACTCTGCTGGGGAGAGTCTTGATCTTCGAGTTCCACTGGAAGGAAAGAACACTTGCTGAAAAGAGAGAACTCCGCTTCGGGGATACTAACATGCCCCCAGTCTGTATTTTGTATAGCTTGCCCCTGAATCTGCGACCATTTTGGAATGGACCCTTCAGTCTTCGTATCTTGACAACCAGACATGGACGGCTTCTACATTTCACACCTTGACCTGACTGCCCCAGATTTACTGATTCTAGGATGACTGACTCTACCTGAATTAATCAGTATAGCTTGCCCCAGTTCACGAAACATTTGGGCATTTCTGCATTTTATCCCGATCATACCTTCCACTGTAGGAATCTTTCCTGTCGGCATGCGCTTACTCGCAAGTAACACAAGTTGTTCTGCATAAAAGATATATTAAACGCAATACATATGACAGTTTCAAAATCCAAGCCTGTTCCCTGAAAATTTTGTGACATGTAATGAATCAATTATCAAAATGTCAATATGAAAGCTGGTAAGAGGAACCCTTTTAGGAGTCAGAATCGACGAGATCTTTACTGACGTACGCCCTCGGACAAAACCTGTTTCAATTAGGACTTTTGCGGGTTGTAACGTGGTCAGGTTCACGGTTAACAAGGAAAGATATAGGCTCAAAATTTATTTCGACCCACCCATTCTTCGTGATGTTCTCCAATCCTATGTTCAGCTAATCTGACTTCAGCGTTCACCTATTAGAGGTGGAATGATATGAGTGATGGTTCAGGATACCACACATTTTTTGTTTTTGAGTGACAGTCATTTGCTTTTCGTCTTTGGGTACCTAGAATCACACGACTTTTGTCCTTTTCGAGGATTTGTTCTTTTCTTTGACAATCCTTTTCGTCTTTCGTTTTTTCATTCCCTAACTTTTGCCTGGACTGAGTATCTTTTTTTTTTTTTTTTTTTTTAGTCCAGCGGGATGCCCTAATTTTTGCCTAAGTCGCTTGTTTTCAAGTTTTGACTTAGCGGGCTTTTGATTCTTTTTGCTTTTCGTTCTTTTTTTTTTTTGAACAAGTCGCGTGACACTGGTTTGTCTGACTTTTTTGTGGAATAATGTGACTGTTTCACTCTTGTCGCTTAACCATTGTGGCTTTTTAGGCACGACCTATACAAGTGTGATTTATCCTCAACCGGACACTCCTTTCACGATTCGAACGCTTGGCCAAACTAACTGCCGCCTACCCTGCCCCGGGTTAAGATTTAGGTTTTTTCATTTTCAAAAGAAACTCCTACTACCGGCTCAAAGGGGTTATCAAGGGATTATCTTCCTTATATCTCCGGTGTTTAGGGATTGAAACAATGCCTGTATCTCATCAACAGGTTCTTTATCCAAAAGCTTGCAATCCGAATATTATTCGTCATCTGTTTTCGTCATCCTCCCCAGATTCCTGCTAACACAAGCATTAAGCATTAAAGAAAAACAAAGAGTGAACACGACTGGATTAATTCAAAACATGCATATTCATTTCGTTTATCAATATCAATTGAAAAAACAACAAGTTTTAAGAGTGAAATTTGCAATTACACAGAAAAGAAACTACAAATGCGAGGACATGAACAAGATAACATGAAAAATGTCGGCGTCTCAGAACTGGACTTCCTGCACTCTGACTTATTGGTGAGTCAATCATCCTCAGAAGCTATCATCAGGGGTAGTCTACTGCTGTCTCGATCTTCTTTCACCGGCCCGATCAAATCTGGGAAACCTTTTCATCACCCCGGCTTTTGCTTGTCTATGGCTTTGCACCACCTTGGGGACCCTATCGGAGAAGTTAATGACCCTGCTGTCGATTAAATCTTGGACGTTATGCTTGAACGCGTGACAACCTTCAATATCATGTCCGGGAGCCCCGGAGTGGAATTCACAGTGCCTGCTTGCATCATAGCCATCCGACAGAGTGCCGGTTATTGGCGCCAGAGTTCTTTTCTCCACCAAGTTCAATCTTAGTAGTGTCTGTAACAAATCTGCGTATGTTGAGGGAGGCTTCTCAAACACCCTCCTCGGCTTCTTTCCCCGAATTCTTTGTTGAGCTGGATACTGGCCTCTTGTATGCTGCTGGCTTTGCTCGGACGATTCCTTGGGCTCACGCGTTATCATCCTTAAATTCAACCCTGGCATCGGCAGCTGTTGTGGACATGGAGACTCAGCTTCCAGTGGTTCTGGGATATACCTCGATTCGTCTGCGACCTCTGGCGGAGAAATGGGAATATCAGTCCCTGCAACTTTTATGCCCTCCGGTACAAACTCAATTATTTTCCCATCCAGCAAATCTTGGATCTTATGCTTAAAAGCTTTGCATGTTGCAATGTTATGCCCCGGTGCTCCGGAGTGGAAGGCGCAATGGGCGTTCAAGTCATAGTCTGGTGGCGGCTGCCCTGTCAGTGGAACCAAAATGCGGGGCTCAACCAGTTGGAGTTGGAACAAGAGTTGCACCAGCTGATCATAATCCACAGGGATCTCATCAAATACTCTGTTAGAAGACCTCATCCTCTTACCACACCTTCTTGAGTTATCCTGCAAAATCAATTGCGACTGCTGACGAGGAGAATTCTGAGCTTCGAATCCTGGGGAAGGTCTCTTAAGCCTATCCTGCGTGGGTAATGGTTCTTCAGACCCTTGAGGAACAGATAATCCAGCCGCGTCTTCCGACATTTGCCCTCCTTCTCTCCTGAGTACGTTCCTTAATACTTCAGCCATCAACCCTATCTGTGCCTTCAGTCGGCAGTTCTCTTCTTCTAGCGTCTCTTGATTCGAGCGCAACTCTTGCACATCTTTCGTGAACTGCCCCAGCTGGCCTCGAACATCCGTTAATTCTGCTTGAACCTGTTTGATGGCTACCCCCACAAGTTGGCGTATGCGGCCTGGGAGAAAACCATGATTCTCTAGCTGAGCAAAGTCGGCAGCTCTATCATTAGCCCGTGCCATCAGAGGCTGCACCGTATCCTGCAACTGCTTCTGACTCTCGGCCATGGCCTCCATTACCCGTATAAGCCTCATTATGTTGTCGTGCACCTCTTGCATCTCAGTCGGATCCTGACTCATGACTTCCTTGCTGCTGCTTCTGGTTGAACGCCAGGGAATTCTCCGGTCGCTAATCTTGGAGGACCTGAGAGACACAGGAGATGAGATACAATTTAATAATTACCTGTAATGCAATATGAATATGAATGCAATGCAATGTGTGTGCCTGTGCATTAGGGAAATTTATTCCCCCAGTTCTAGTGTGAAGGTGCCAGTGCAGTGACAGTGCTGACAATAGGAATATCGGAGCTGAATCATAGAAAGCCTCATATATTGCAGAGAAAACCAATAAGCCAAGAGTACAATATCACTGAGTACAACAAGAAGGCATGACCTCATCCAACAATCCTGGTGATGGTCAGCACTATGCAAATAAAGCATACAAGCGAATATGTGAAATGATCAAATGCTCTCAAAAGCCCGGTATTCTTTTATCAACTTCTTGGTCTCTGGGTGACCTGGTCGGGTGAGCAGTCCTTCAACCAGCTGGTTTCTTCTCTTAAGAACACGACACGCGTCTCCAGCAGTTTCTTCCCATGTCGCTTCTCCGAAGCAATCTTCTAGTTTTCGCTTTTGGGACACCATTTCATCTCTGCATTTGGTTGCCTTGTTCAGTGCATTCTGGACACTATACCGGGTCATAACTTCTTCCTCACACTTCTTAATGCTAGACTTCAACCTCTCTTCGAGGTCGGAGATTTGCTGTTTCAGCTTATCTTCCCTCATCTTATTGTTGGTGAGAGTAGCATTCCAAGTCTTGTTGCAAGAGGAGATTTCTCGGTGTGCCGCGCCAAGCGCTTTCTTTTTTGATTCCAGCATGTCATGGGAACTTCTGAACTCTTGCCCCAGACGTTCGCGCTTTTTCTTCTCCTCAGTCAACTCGGCCCCTAACCTGTTTAACAGCTCGATCTGTTGTTGGAAAGCATATACAGCCTTGTTTTTCTCACTGCGTACTTGAGCTAGCTCTTGCTCTAACCCTTCGTTGACCTTCATCAAGGCTTCTTTTTCCTTCACAACTTGCTCGTAGGCCTCCCTAGAAACAGTAGTTGGCTCTTCTGCCGGGACGGGAACAATGACGGGTGCAGCTGGAAATGGCATTAATAACTGACTTGCTCGTTCCTGGATCCAAACCCTGTAAGGTTCATAAGCCTGGCAATCGTTCTTACCTAACAGTGGCTTCCCTTTGCGGTTAATACGTGTCCAGGCATGTTGCAACTTGGCTAATAACTCCCCCTTCACGTCACCGGTGAAGTACAGAGATTCCTGTACTTCTTCCTCCTGAGGTGGATTCTTCAGTGCATATCCGAACTGGCGAATGAATAGAGAAGGGTTGTAATTGATACACCCTTTTCTTCCTATCAGCGGCACATTAGGGTACCCAGAACAACTGAAGATGAGCTCGGATCCCAACAAATCTCGATCAAACCATACAACGTCTTCGGAAGATAGCCTCATCAGGCGTTCTGACCAACTGGCTGAGGTTGCACTGTCCACAAATGGTCCCTTCATGGGAAGGTGACTCTTGAACCACATATTCAACAGAGGAGCACAGCAGTACACAGCCTTTCCTCTTCGGTTCTCATTCTTATAGTGCAATGAATGATAGAAGTCTCCAATCAAAGTTGGCACTGGGTTGCCTACAGCAAACAGATAAAAAGCATCGAAATCCACAAAGTTGGGCAAGTTAGGAAACAGCACGATTCCATAAATGCATAGAGCCAGAATAGCATTGAAAACCACCCAACAACCGTTCTTGGCGTACTCTTGAGCCTGGCCAACCAGAAAATCCAAAGAGAAACCTGAAACCCCAAGCCAAGAAGTCACTAACAACTCAGCAGCGTTCATGTGCAAGGCTTTGGCTAAGTCCTCCAACTTGGGCTCAGCAGCAGAGTGAATAAAGGGAACCTTGTTCTGCACGGGAAGCTCAGTAAACTCCACATACTCCTCAATGGTAGGCCCTAGAATAAAGTCAGCAAACGTAAAACATCTCAATGCGGGGCCATAGAACTGCATCAAGGTGTACAGCCCGTTCATCTCATCAGCAGTGGGCTTGCAGACTAATCTCAGTAATCTTCCATGACTCCTTCGGAAGCTTCTTCTAACCTCTTCATCAGCAAGAGATATCAGACCGAGTAAAGGGGTAATGTCAGGTGCAGGCAGCTTATACGCAACTGTTTTCCTCAAACCAGCCATAATCAATACTCAGAAGTCCGGGCACTAGAACTAGGGAAATGCAAATGCACCTGCAGCACAGACACACGTTAGTGAAATGCAAATGGTAATGGATATGCAGGCAATGCAATGCAAGTAACATGCAAC
The DNA here is from genome assembly GCA_963859935.3 of Lathyrus sativus. Lineage (NCBI taxonomy): Eukaryota > Viridiplantae > Streptophyta > Magnoliopsida > Fabales > Fabaceae > Lathyrus > Lathyrus sativus. Next base: position 949,805,128 of record OZ012735.1, read on the forward strand.
AGGGACCAAAGCTGTAGCTGAATAGCCTGAACCCAATCAAGAAATCTCAGATAGACCCTCCAGAAGTCCTCAAACCCTGGTCTCAGATAGACCTAAAACAAAGCTCCATTACTGGTCTCTGATGGACCTCAAACCATAACTCCCACTGGTCTCTGGTAGACCTCAAATCACATCTCTAATTGGTCTCTGACAGACCTCAGAACACATCTCCAAATGGTCTCTGACAGACCTCATAACTCTCCATAAATACCCAGGATCTCTGATCGAGAACAAACCGGTATCTGAAGGTCTGGTTACCTGCATAACCCCAAATCCCCTCACAGGTGGGTGGCCCTATAACTGGCACAAGGTACGGCATCCTATGCGGTCGTCGGCGTCACAGACTTTCAGGGTTGATGATACGATTCCCAGAAGGAGTGGCATCATCAATTCCTGAAGAGGCCTCACTTAGCCAACTTCCAAGTGATCGGTCCCCGGAGTCGACAATTCAGCTGACCAACAACCCCTTCGACCCAAAGGGTAGAAAAAGAAGCCAACCAGAAGAACCTCGTCCGAGTGTAGATTTCATGAGACACTAATGCAAGCAAAGCCGGCACGCGCCCACTACTTTCTACGCTAATTCTAGGTGCACTCAAGCCCAGGTCCGGCTTATCTCTCAATATCAGAACACCCGTCACACCCCAAATACAGCAATAATAATCAATATACAAAGCTGAAAATACAAGGTTAGAAATATACAATAACTCCATACAAAATCCTCGACGGGAAAACAAGCGCTAGGATTGACTCGCTCAAAGGGACGTTGGATCCCAAATGCATAAGAACCATCGCAGTTCTTAGCAGCCAGGGGACGTTGGATCCCCAGCAGAGTCGCCAGCTGCTGGGGATGACCCCAAACAGCTAGGAAAAAAACCCAAGGCGAGACTCGTATAGGGAACTATCGCAGTCCCCAGCAGAGTCGCCAGCTGTCGCTACTGCGAAAATCGGCGCCGGCTGAACAGAAGAGTCGCCACCGTGCGTTATTTATCCCACGGGAGGGAAAGGAAACGCTCAGAGTAAACCTCGCACAACACGGGAAAGGTATGGTCATCGCAACCAAAACCTGGATTCGGGAGTCGGTTACGCAAGGGGAAGGTATTAGCACCCCTCACGTCCGTCGTACTCGACGGGATCCACGCTTGTCTTCGGATATGGATTGTTATTCTATCTACGCTAAAAGTCTGGGGTTAAAAGGAAAGAAAATGAAAATAAAATGACTCGGCAAAGTATCGCACTTTATGCCTACGTATTCCCGTCTGGAACGAGAAATCAGAGTCAACGTAGTTCGCCTACCTACGGGAAAGGAGGGGAAGGTTGCTCGCTAGGATATCGCATCCTATGCCTACGTACTTTCATACAGCATGAAAGATCAGAGCAAACGTAGTTCGGGCCACGTACGACACAAGTCTGTTTTGGTTGCTTTTATCTCCTTCTGAAAAGGGTTTTTCTGATTAACAGTCCCGGCGGACAAAAATGATGTCTTTGATGAGTTCGCATTCTTTTACGGAAGAAGTGTCTTTTATTGTGCTTGAAATCTTTATATGTTTTTCTGTTTGTTTGAGAAAGAAGAGACAGAACTCTAACCTATGGTTGCGAAGGGAATCAAACTAACCTAATGTTATCATGCATGGGTTAAGACCTAGTGTCTATCATGCTCCTCTCTTGCACAGAGAGAAGCAGAGATCCTAAGGGATAGGCAGAAACAGAAACAATATCAGATATATACAGTAAAACAGTAAAATGCATGGATGCAACAGTACAAGCGAGGCAAGGGAGTCCCACTCAACCTCGAACCTAGAAAACAATAGGCAAAAGTGAACAGGCTTCACTTTCAACCCTACAGGGTAAACAGCAAACAATACAGTCAGAAAACCAATCAATACATCAGCAAATGAAATACAACAGCAAAAGAAACAACATCAGCAGCTCTGCATCAACATCTAGCTTCAAGTAATCTCCAATCATCTACAGGCTTCAACAAGCATCAATCTCCATCTACATGACCTTCAGGCAAGGGCTTTGATCATCGGTCTTCTATCTGCAATGGCTTTTCTTCAAGCTCAAACCTCCAGGATGAGGAATCAGTCACAAGAGTGAAGTGAATGAATGTTAGACAGTTAATTACCTACCAAGGGTGGTTCATCAACTGTTAACATTAAACAGAAAGTTTCCTCTCAAAAGTTCTATCTTCCAAATACATTCACTGATCCTTCCAAAGGAAGGAGGTGGATATTTGAAAGAGACTTTGAATCATAGAGAAAGGATGGATGCAGACAAGGCATTCCATGTTTGAGAAACAAGCTTTCTGATCTAGAGCTCTGCCTAGCTCCTAAACCCTAGTCTCCTCAGCAGCTGCTAGCAAGAACCTCCTCTCCAACTCTGGCAGTTGATCTTCAATCTCTGGATCTCCAATAGTCTTCATCTCCTCAAGTCTTCAGCTCTCCCAAGTCCCCAGACAATCCCAATACCCAAGCAAGCAAGCAATAATCCCCAGAGGGCACACCACACCAGTCAATCAGACATACACAGAGTATTAATAGCAGTAGGGGAATCCTGACTTTTTTCTAAGGGATCTAATAGCTACCCATAACCCCTATAGTCCCATAACTAATCTAGTCAAACCCTAAGTCCTAAGGGAAAGAATCAAACTTCCTAAGTCATCACCTAAAAACCCTAATTTGTTCATGTTGTTCAAGCCTACATTAAGCACCTAAAATTAATTTCTAAAAATGGGAATTAAATTGTTTCTACAAGTTCAATATCTCATCTAAACAACCTAAAAAAAATGAACAAAAAATATTAAAGCATCTAGTAGAACAAAAATTAACAAAATCATGCATGAAATGAAACTATTTAAAATGTCATTTATTTAGAAAATATGGGAAAAATGTCAAATAAAAATAAAAATGCAATTTTATTTAATGACAATTTTCTACACAGAACCAAGAAAATATAGAAAAAACAACCACTAAAAAAGAATTAATTTCCTATTTTTTATGATTTTTTAAAGTTGGTAAAAATTAAAATGAATAAAAAAAACTAAATTGAATTAAAATGAGAGGGAGGGGGTACTAATAGCAAAGCGCCCTAGTTGTTTTTTAAGATTGGGCTTAATACTGGGGGTGCGAACAGCAAGTGGCGTTAGGCCCAATTTTATTCAGAATCCAAACAATAATAAACTACTGGGGGGTGAACTAAGCAAGGGAATATGCGTGGGATTGGTTTTGGGCCTGTTTGGTGGGGTGTTAATAAGAATTTGAATCAAGCCCAGGAATACTTATTAAATGAAACGGCAGCGTTTCATGGCTGCTGCAATTCCCTCCAAAACTGAAATTGAATCTAGACCGTGGATTGAGATTAAAAAGTCAAAAATTCAGAATGGATCAAAGGCCACGATTACGTCTTCCCCAATGGGAAGCTAGGGTTTCTGAAATTCTCACACGCATGCCATGAACGTACCAGCTTCAAGCTACCTGTTCTCTCTCCACAGTCCACGAATCCTCACGATGTAAACATGAAAAGTGTTCCAAATCTCTCCCTCTACAAGACTACAACCTTAGTTTCCATTGAAATTCATCATATCACTCAAACCGATCGCAACAAGCTTTGGCCACCATAAGATTGCACTGATATGCATCTCAACAATTCTTGCTCCAACTTATACTAATCTAATCTACACGTTATGGTGATCATCCTGAACTAAAGACCTAAGATTATCATACATTATCCTACGAGTTCTAAGTCAAATCCGTTTTGTGCACCTGTTATGAACTACCTCTAAACAGCACTAAACTCACCAGAAATGGTCCTTAATCATTCTAGATCAACATTATACTAACAACCTAATGCTAAACTAACTAAATCAAGCAAGTGGAAGTAATTTGCACCTGGAGCAAAAGCTTGTGGATGATGATGAAACTTGTGGATCTAAGAGTCTTGATGCTTGGATCTTGATCTACAATTGCACTACTTGATTCTGTATGCAACACCTTGAGGAGTCTTGCACTGGATCTTGAGTTCCAACTGAATTTGCAACTTGTGTGTTCTTGATGAAAGTGCACGAAATTGAGCTCTAACCACCAGGATCTTGATTGAATTCTATGCCATGATGATGATTGAATGGAGCATGATCAATGTTGATGATGATAGATGTAGAATTTGTGAGATTGAAGTGAAATTGCAAATTGGAGAATGAGAGGATTTTGGGAAGTTTTTGGCAAAATATGAATCCAACCCTTGCTCAATTCTGATTTCATGAATATATAGTGCTCAAATGAACTTTCTAGAACCATCTTGCAACTTCCCTTGCATTCCAAATTGGTTATGTTTCTTCAAATGCAAGTAACCATAAATAACTTTGATTTTTTCCACTAAGCTCAAAAATGTACTTGAACCATTTTTCTTAGAATGTGTTTTGGACCCAAAATCATATATTGGAAGTCTCCATTTGGACTTATAAATCTTTCAAACCATTTTTCACTTTGACTTTCTTTAAGTTATAAGCCATTTTAGTTCAAATTTTGACCAATCATGCAACTTCATGTTATGAGCTTTTACAACAATTTGTGACCTTCTTTATAGGCTCAAAATGTCATTTGGAGCAAGTTTGATGTTGTAAGTTTTTCCATTTGAGGCCTCCTTGTATGAGTTTTGGACATAGGTTAAAATGACCTGTAATTCACCAATGACCAAAATACCCTTTGCTTGCCAAGACCATAAGTTGAGTTCCACACATCATATGAAGGCATGCCATACCATTCTAGAAAGCTAAGACAATGAGGAACAATTCTTATGTTGCCCAAGAATTCATTTGAAATCTCCTTGAGGGGTAAAACTAGCTTGGAAGTCAAGTCACTTTCACAGACAAAATTTCAGATACCTCAGATGACCTGTAACTTGCAAGGACCATAACTTGAGTTCTATAAATCTCCTTGATGTCTTCCACCACTCAAATTAAAGGTATTGAGATCCTCTACAAGTTTCATGTTGGCCAAGAAGCCATTTGAAGCTTGCATTTTGACTTATCTTGCTTGGCAATTTGACCTAAACTAGGGGATTTTACACAGAAACCCTAATTTAGAAGCTCCTCTTCTCCTTGATTTCTATTGAATTCTTCTTGGCATATCTCCATATCCTTCTTTATATGTCCAATGATGAACCCCACATCTCTCCACTAGACTTGAATGCCCCTTAAATCAGTCAATTGACCTAGGGTTGACCTAGGGTTGACCCAGATGAAACCCTAGTTGACTGCCTTCAGCTATAGCTCTTGTGCTCTCATCAATGACTTGTATCCTTCTTTAAATGACTTTCTAAGTCTCTCATAATGTCTAGATACTCTCCATGCCTTCAACTCACAGCTCATACTTTCCTTGATGATCCCCAGATACCCTCAACCAGGAGATAGATGAACTGCTTGACCCATTGACTTGATAGCTTTCAAATTCTTTTCTGATGACTTGAATGAGATTGAATCAGGATAATAACCTCTTTATAGGCCTCTAGAGATGAGAATAATGATTGGTCCCCCTGTTGTATGACTTGCTATGCTTATGCTATGCCGATGAGTAACCTATGTACATGACTCTATATGCAAATGCTAATGACATTGAAACATAAACCAAGTGAATAAGGTTGGGCAAATTTTAGGGTGCAACAGGGTGCTAATACCTTCCCCTTGCGTAACCGACTCCCGAATCCAGGACTTAGTTGCGATGACCTTGTCTTTCCTTTTTTCTTCAGGTTTCTCTGATCGTTTCCTTTCCCTCTCATTGGGATAAATAACGAAAGGTGGCGAAGCTTCTGTTCTCCGCCGGGTGTTTTTCGCAGTTACGACATTAACAAGTCTTGATGATCATTGGTTTGACTTTCACCTCTCTTACTTCACATGAACAATTGTTTCCTTTTATGAAAGGTGTTGGTTGATGCATGCCCAATTGTATGTGCTTGTTTATGCTTGTCTTGATGTCATGCCTATGCATCCCTTTCATCCTAACCTTAGGACCATTTTGTATGATAACATTAGGGTTTTCAGTTCCAATTTGTGTTTTCTTTTTTAGTATTCTCTTCTCATCTCAAACAACTATAAGATACTTAGTAAAGAATAATGAACGTTGTGTGCCACAAGCCTTAACTATATGGGAAGTGATGAGTGGAGGGTTTCTCCTCACTTGTCTAGAGTGTTTAGTGTATACCCCTTGGATGATATGCGATACATCCTCTCCTATATCATAGTATTTAGTGCAACGTGAATCTCAAAAAAATTCAATTCAGTTCTCTAAAACTCTTAAACCAAATTCAAACCATTTTATCCTTTGGGATTGTTTCAAAATCATTTTCAGAAAAGAGTACGTTACTTTTCCGTTTTACCGTAAATAGGCATCATCCCTAACTGTTGGAATGAGAACTTAACGTCGCTCATAAAAAAACACTTAACCAACCAATGGTCTAGTTTACCCGAACTACGTTTGCTCTGATTTCACATACCAGATGAGGATACGTAGGCACAAGATGATGATGTCTTGGCGAGCAACCTTCCCCCATCACTTGTAGTTTTCCGAACTACGTTGACTCTGACTTTCCCATTGCACGAGGGAATTCATAGGCATAGGGCGGCAATGTCCTATCGAGTCTCATTTTTCTTTTCCTTTCCTGTTACCATTTAGTAGTAGCTTTTAGATAACTTACCCTTTGACTAGACAACAAGCGTGGATCCCGTTGAGTACAACGAACGTGAGGGGTGCTCATATCTTCCCCTTGCTTAACCGACTCCTGAAGCCAAGATTTGGTTACGATGACCTTGTCTTTTCCCGTTCTTCAGGTTTTCTTCGATCATTTCCTTTCCCTCTCTTTGGGATAAATGACGTTCAGTGGCGAATCTTCTGTTTGTTTCTGCCGGTTTTTTCGCAGTTGCGACAACTGGCAACTTTGTTGGAGATATGAACCCAAAATCTCTGCTGGGGACTTGGGGTTCCCTATGCGAGTCAATCCTAGCACCTGTGTGTTTTGTGTCTTCGGGTGTTTATTTTTGTGTATATGTATGTTGTATATGTATATTTACTGTTGTATATTATTGCATTTGTATTTTACCTTCTGCACTCTATTATTGTTATCATATTATGCTAATGTATTGTTGAGTGGGTTGTTCCATGAGAGATAAGCCCAATACACAGGCTTGAGTATACACTTAGGATTAGTGTGGAGAGTAGTGTGGACTTGCATGGCATTTAGTCACGTAAGAGTTCGCACAAAATTCACGTCCAGACGAGGTTTTTTTTGGAGACATCCTATCCTGCACATTTAAGGCATTTGAGAGGGTGTTAAATTAGAAATTTAGTGACTCTGGGGACCGTTCATTGGGAAGTTAGTTGAGACCTCCTTAATTGACCATGATTCCAAACCAGAAATGGTGAACGTATCATCGTTTCTTGATCTGAGAGTCCATGATACTGACAACATGCATAGGCTGTTGAACCTTTCAATACTAGAACCTGCCTGTGAGAGTGTCGCTCGCGCGAAAATAAGGTGCCGGCATGACAGAAGAGTCGCCACCTTTCGTTATTTATCCCTCAGAGCGGGAAAGGAAACGATCGGAAAAACCTGACGAAAAAGAGTAAGACAAGGTCATCGCAACCATTGTCTGGGTTCGGGAGTCGGTTACGCAAGGGAAAGGTATTAGCACCCCTCACGTCCGTCGTACTCGACGGGATCCTCGCTTGTTTGCTTACTTGGACGGGTTGGTTATAATCTATCTACCTATCAAGGCTGGCTGAAAAAGAAAAGAAAAATGACTCGGCAAAGCATCGCGCTTTATGCCTACGTATTCCCGTCTGGAACGAGAAATCAGAGTCAACGTAGTTCGGCTAACTACGGGTGAAGGTGGGGAAGGTTGCTCGCTAGGACGTCGCATCCTATGCCTACGTACTTTCATCTGGTATGAAAGATCAGAGCAAACGTAGTTCGGGAAACTACGGGTTATCTCCTAAAAGAAGTGTTTTTTATTGTGTTTGCGATTTCAACCGCACTAGAGACTATGACCTGAGAGTGAATGCGTCGCATGTCACCCAAAGGGTACCATACTAAACATCCAGACTGTGGAAAAGAAACTCTCCCACAATCCTTTCTCAGATAGCTTAAGGCTCGTAACGTATGAAAGAAATCATTCATGATTACTGTATCTTAAACTGCTTCGAGATGAGAAGAGAACAGGCCCAACTAGGAGGGGGACTATCAAGTCCTACTGTTATCATGCCATGGATTCATCCTATGGTTGAGGTTTGAACAGGGAACTCCTAGATGTTGTCATGCATAGGTTTCAACCTAAAAGTCTATCATCAAATCCTCATCAGAGGAAATGGGAGTCCTGAGGGATCATGTCAATGATATACCAAAACAGACAAGAGCATCAGCTTTAACAGTAAAATGCATGCAATGCAAGTGAGGGAGGAAGTGTGTGTGGGGTTTCAGCCTCCACAAGCTCGTCTCAACCTCAAGCCAGTCATGGAATAACAGTAATCATACTGAAATAAACAACATGCTATCAAGCAAAACAGTAAACTGTAATCATACAGACAAGAGAAATGAAATGCTATCAAGCAAAATAAACACATGGGCAAGGGAGCTGGGCTCTACCGAATACCCGCAAGCAAAGCCACGCAATAACAATACAATCAGATGCACTCATGCTCTTAGACTGAACTTATTCTAAATGGGCTTAATCTAATGCAACAGACAAATCAGACAAAACACACAATACATCAAAGAAAACAGAAGAAAGCCTCAGCTCCTCCAGCAGCAACCCAGTCTTCAGACTTCAGAGATCACTTGCTTTCCAGGTATCAACCCTGCAACATGAGTATCAACTCATCTTCTCCCTTGAGCTTCAGCTCCGTTGATCAGCTCCACCTTCAGGCTTCACTATCTTCAGGGATCTTCAGGCATCAACTTGATCTTCACAGAGTCTTCAGACTTCAATAATCTTCAAGGAATCATCCTCTTCAAGGCCTTAGCTTCTATCTTCAATGGCTCTAATGCTCCAGCAAACAAGATTCAGTCAACAAGATGAGGTGAGGATGTTACAGTACTCACTGACTTCCAAAGGATGCCATTGAGGACTTAACATCAAAGGAAAGGCTCTCTCAAAGTTCTACCTTATGGGGCAAGGTCACTAATCCCTCCAAAGGAGAGAGGTGAATACCCTTAAGGGACTCTATGTCACAGAGAAGAAAGGAGGTGGACAAGACACTCCTTGTTTATTGAATGGAAATTAATCTATCTAAGGCTCTTCCTATCCTATGATCTTATTAAACAAAACAAAACAAAAGCTAAGCTCCTCTTCAAAGTCTTCAAAGCTCCCATGATGATCTTCAAGGTCTTCACAAGGTCTTCACATGATGCCCAAGCTCCTCAAGCAAAGGGAAACTCCAAATCAAAGCAAACTATACTAAACTTGCCCTAAAGGCCACACAAACAACATTCAATTCAAAAATCAACCAAAAATAGTATAGTATTATATTAAATCCTAATATTAATTCTAAGGGATCTTATCTAACTACCCTTAAGCCCTATATGTCCCATATAAGCTAACTTGTCCTAAAAACCCTAAAACAAAATGTTCAAGTTCATGATAACTATTTAAAACCCTAATTTGGTTAGCCTAAGTTCAACTACCTAAACTAACTAAATTTTTATTCTAAAATTCTAGTAATAAATCCAGGGGGAAACTACATTCTATTATCTAGCTATGCCAAAAATAATGGCTCTAATATCCTAAAGGAAGGTCCTAAAACAATTTATAGAAAATGAGATATCAACTAAAAGAAAATAAATGCACTATTTAAAAGAAAATATCACCAAAAATTCTACACTAAAAATAAAATCCTATTTTTATTTTTATAATTTTCTACACATTATTATCTAAACATAGCAAAAAGAATGAACAAAAAAATCATTATTTATCAATTTTTTATGAATTATCAAAGTTTACTAAAAATATAAAAGAAAACAAAATATAAAATAATGAAAATGAGGGAGGGGGTGAAAATAGTACACGCGCGCAGTTCATTTTATTGATGGGCCCATATTGAGGGGTGCAGATAGTAATCTGGCTAGGCCCATTAGCGCTCAGAAACTGAAATAAAAAAGAAAAAGAAAAAGAAAAGCGAGCGGTGCGAAAAGTAAGATTTTCATGTGCGTTTTCCATATTGGGCCAAAAGGGGGGGTGGGATTAACAAAGTTCAAACCAAGCCCAGAATTTCTTTTAAGTGAAACGGTGCGTTTCACGTTTTAAATTTCCCTCCGTTTTCGCAAGCAATCCTGGCCATATGATCAGCTTCTCAGTCAAGCCTTTGACCTCCATCCAACGACCACGAACCCATCTTCAACCTTGGACAAACCCTGATCCTGAAAACTCTTCTTCCATGCACGAACTTCCCCCTCTCTGTTCTCCCTCATCCCTCAACCAATCACCATGATCCAAAAAGCAAAATCATACCTCTCAATGCCCTCTACAAGACTGTGCCATTGGTTTTCCATAAATCTCATCCTACAATCAAACCCGATAGCTGGAAGTATTGGGCACCATTGTTGTGCACTGACATGCATGTTCATAAAGCTTGATCAAACTTATACTAATGCGTTCTACTCCTTATGGTGATCATCCTAAACATAATATCTAGTATTGCAATGCCCTAATCCGCGAGTTATAGATCAAGAAAGTGAAACTGCCATGGATCGAACCTTCATGTAATGCCCTTAAACTCTCAAGATTTCATCCTCTAACTTAGCCTAACCATTCTAAACCTAAAACAAGTTCTATCTATGCATAATTATGGTGAAAAAGAGAAGAGAAAGGACCTGTCAAAGAGCTATGGTGTGTGATGTTTGAGCACGATTCCAAGCTTGCAAACCCTTCTCAATGATCCTCCAATGGTGATAGACTTTCTGTTTGCACAATTCTTGAAGAAGGAAGCTTGTAACAATGATTTTGATCTTGAAATGCAACTATGGAGCACCTTGAAACCCTAGCTCGAATCTCTCTATTCTCCACTCAATTCTTCAATATTCACCAACCTTTTTCCCTCCATGATTCACTCTTCTTATAATGATCCATGGAAACTCCTAGATCTTTCTAGAATGAGCTAGAAAGTGTTAGAATCTCATATGATGGTAAGGTGAAAATCTCATGCATCATGCCTTAACCCTTGCAAATTGGTGTCAAAATCTCCTTATGTGAGATATTGAGAAGGAATGTACAAAAACAAGCCTCTTCCTTGCCTTGTGCTATGATTTCCAAAGGTGCCTTAATATGCAAGTTTCAATTTTCCAAAGCATGTCCCATTTTAAAGCTTCAAATCAAAATTATATTTAAACCAATGTTCTCAAAATGATGTTTCCAATCAAAATGATATGTTGGATGACCTATTTTGGATCCATAGATCTTCCAAACCAATTTCCAATTTCAACTTTTTAAACTTATAAGCCATTTTTAGTTCATTTTTGACCAATCATGCAAATCCATGCTATGAGCTTTTCCAACAATTCAAGACCTTCTTTCTAGACTTAAAATCACATTTTGAACAACTTTCATGTTTTGAGTTTTTCCATTTGAGGCTTGGAAATAGGAGATATGGCCTTTGCTTAAAAATGACCTATAACTGACAAATGACCAAAATACCCCTGTCTTGTTCAAACCATAAGTTGAGTTCCACAAATCCTATCAAGGACTTCTACCACTAAAATTAAAGCTAATAAGATGCCCTCCAACATTCATGTTGACCAAGAGATCATAGGAATCATCCTACTAGGGCAAAAGTTGTCTGCAAGTTGGGTGACTTTTAAGGACCCAGATTCACATGCCTCTGCTGACCTGTAATTTGTCAAAACCATAACTTGAGCTCTGCAACTCCTATCAAGGACTTCCACCACTCAAATTAAATCTAAGAACAAGCTCTACAACATTCATGTTGTGGGGAAGATGAGATATCAATCACATCTAAAGCTAAAACCGCCTAGAAGATAGGGATCAAATTAGGGTTTTTCCCCTGACAATCCTTAGAAACCCTAACTCAAAACTTCTCAAACTCCTCAATCATGATGAGTTGGTCTAGGAATCATCTTTATAACATCTCTATGCATCATTCCATGATCTCATGGCCCTTGGATTAGGTCTCAACCTTCTCCAAATTTTCAGCTAATCTAGGGTTGACCCAGTCAAAACCCTAATTCTACCATTCATGGTTGAATCTTCTGAATCCTTGCATAATGACCTCTCTGGGCTTCATGACGGCTATCAAGACATCTCATAGGCTTTCTCAAAACATCAAGTTCATTCTCAAAGTCTCAGAATCATCTGAGGGGCACCCACAACTCTCAAGCTATGAAGCACACAACCCTGGTCCCAACCAATTCCTCTGAAGATCTCTTGAACTGTCTGATGAAGGTATCAACTCTCAAACACTAGATGGATAAATAATTGTTGGTCAAATTTTGGGGTGCAACAGCTGCCCCTATTCAAACGGCTTGAACCTGACTGGGTGAGAAGCGAACGGCTCTCAACCAATCAAGGTGCGAGACGATTGAATACCGGTAAACCCGAAAATTTGCCAACTGCACGAGCACACGGTACTCTGCGAGGAACAAATCTTCGAATACTGTAACACTAGCTGCTCAACAACTGGCTGGAGAAATATCGACCTGACATCGCCGTCAGTTATCCACGTTAACTTCTTCTGACGTCGCCTTCAGACACCCAACATCGCCGCTGGAAGACTAAATCACCTGACATCGCCGTCAAGAACAACCATAACTCGGGGAAACAAGCGTCCAACATCGCCGCCGGAGACCTAAACCTGAATCACCAAAATACCCAACATCGCCGCTGGAGAAAATACAAAAATGAACAAAATACCCCGCATCGCCGCTGGAGAAACTAGAAGGATCTGCATCACCTAACATCGCCGTCAGAAGACTGGATCACCTTGACATGCCCAACATCGCCGCTGGAAAACTGAATCTGACATCGCCGTCGGAAACAAACATCCTCTTAGAGACACTCGACATCGCCGTCGCACAAACATCATCTCTACTGGGGATTTAAAGAGTCTGACCTCGCCGTCAAACAAACATTCAACCTCGCCGTCAAATCCAAACGTTCAACCTCGCCGTCGAACAAACATCCAACCTCGCCGCTGGACAAATGATGATCTGACCTCGCCGTCAAATCCAAACGTTCAACCTCGCCGTCGAACAAACATCCAACCTCGCCGCCGGACAACTGATGATCTGACCTCGCCGTCAAATCCAAACGTTCAACCTCGCCGTCGAACAAACATCCAACCTCGCCGCTGGACAAATGATGATCTGACCTCGCCGTCAAATCCAAACGTTCAACCTCGCCGTCGAACAAACATCCAACCTCGCCGCTGGACAAATGATGATCTGACCTCGCCGTCAAATCCAAACGTTCAACCTCGCCGTCGAACAAACATCCAACCTCGCCGCTGGACAAATGAAACAAAAGGTACACTTGTGTATTTGAAACTACTCCGCTGGGAATGAGAGACTTAACCGAGCACACTCTGATATGGGGTTCACCCTCAGGACCATAACGAACATCGGAATACTGTTGCACACTGCCCGCCGTAGAACTTTAACATTAAAGATATTTGAAACCCTGGCCCCTGGCCATTCCAGATCCGCTGGAAAAAATATTCAAGTATTTCTGAAGACAGATGGAACCCTGGCCCCTGGCCACTCCAGATCCGCTGGAGAATCTTCAAGTTCTTCTGAAGAAAGATGAAACCCTGCCCGTCGGCTATTCCAGCTTCAGCTAGAAACAACATCCTTGGCCTTCAAGGATGTAAACTTTGCCCGTCGGCAACTCTGCAGGAGGCATCTTCGACTTCAGTCTAAAGAAATGGTCCTTGGCCTTCAAGGATACATGGATCTGCCTTCAGGCAACTCCGCCTCTGCTATAGAGCATCCGAGACTTCAGTCAGGGATATACTTCGGCCTTCAGTCCGAAAAATGAATCCTAGGTCATTCATGACCTTGGGGATAACCTTGCCCTCAGGCACCTTCGCTTCAGCTTGGGGAATTTGTGACTTCAGTCAGAGAAATGGTATCCTGAGCCATTCATGACTCTACGGGGATTCAAACACTTTGCCTTCAGGCAAAACTCCGCTTCAGTTGGAGAAACATCTTCGACTTCAGTCAGAAGAAAAACTATCCGCTTGATCGCAATCAATCATCTCCTCAGGACAACTGACTTGGTCTTCAGACCAACACGGATCATCTTGAATACAAAATTTGGAACCTTGTCTTCAACCGTTGATTCATCAACAAGGAAATCTGAACTCACTGGAACCTTCTGATACCGCCTTCAGGCGTCTACGACGTCCATCTTCAGATTAGACATCACCATTGGAGCAGACATATCACGCTGCTAAGGACTTCAAGAATCATCTTGAACAAACAAATCCGTCGGGCACCTTCAAGAATCATCCTGAACTGATAACCTTTCTGGAGACTTCACTCTGCTAGGGATCCCTGGAATCTTCCTGGGCAACTCTTGCTGGGGGACGCTACTGGGGAGCTCAAGAACCATCCTAAGCAAACCATTCGGGAACCTGCACTGGGGTCTTAAGAATCATCTTAAGCAAACGGCCCTGCTGAGGAATTCAAGAATCATCTTGAACTGGAGACTTCGCTGGGGATCTCAAAAATCATCTTGAGCGAGCGTCCGTGGGGATTACACCGGGGTCTTAAGAATCATCTCAAGAAAGCGACCTTGTTGGAGAGAATATCCGGAATCATCCTGAGCGATCGATCCTTCGGCCGAACACCTGTAAGGCAAGAATGATAATGACCTAGATCATGCTTATGATGCGTATGCTTCGGCACCATGCCCCACAGTGGGAACGATATGCGTTTATGCTAAATGCCATGCAATCATGCACAATGCTATGCAACGTTAAATGCTATGCAGTGTTAAAGGCTATGCAGTGTTTAAATGCTATGCAGTCATGCATAATGATGCGATCCCGTCCGCAAAATAAATGCTGGGGGAAGTTCTCCTGTCAAGGAGAAAGAACTACTCAGGTAGAGGAATCATCCTGCTGAGAAGAACGTGGACACGCCAATACCAATCGGATTCTGTCTGGGGAAACGATCTTCCGTTGACTGCTGCAGGGAAAACAACTTCAGCTGTTCCAACACTCTACTGGGGAAAAACCAATCACGATTTGATCAACTTCCAAGGATTCGACTCTCTTGGACGTTTGCAAACTCGGCCGAGGAAGGAGAAGACATTCTGCTTCGCTGGAGAGGGTACGACTCTGGGGAGATACAGCATCAGCTGTTCAACATCTGCTAGGAAAACTACTCACGATCCCAACTGCTTCCAAGGATTCGGCTCTCCTGGGGATTTGCGGACTCAACCGGGGAGAGAAATCATTCTACTTCAATGGAGAGTACGACTCTGACGAGGAATTTCAATTCCGTTGGGGAAGAAAGAATCATCTGACTTCGGGGGAGAGTACACTCTGCAGGGGAACACAACATCAGTCGTTCCAACACTCTACTGGGGAAGAGGGAATCATCCAACTTCAGGAGAGAGCATGACTTTGGTGGGGAATCTCAATTCCGCTGGAGACTTTACTGGGGAAACACGAGCTTCAACACCCAATCATTTCTACGAAACCTGCACTTGTGACCCGGTGCTGGGGAACGACATCATTCTTTGGTGTTTGACTCAGCTAATGAGGTGACATTCCTTCAGGATGCGCCTGCTTGGGGAAGAGAATCCTCTCTGCCTGGGGGAGACATATCAATGCTCACCATTCTGATTCTGATTCTATGGATGAGAGACTACCGAACTCTGCTGGAGAAGGAGGGCTCGCCCTGCTTCGGGGATGCGCACGGCATATCCTCTAGAAGGTGCTACACCTGCAACAACACAAACAAACAAACAAGATACCCTCCTCAAAGGGGCCTATCCAGGTTATTATCTCGTGACAATATTCAGTTAATTAATTGTTTCAACAATCAATGGGCCTAGGCCCGTGAGTTTATGTATGCGCATTTTATAAAAAAACGTCGGCGTTTTCATTCGCAAACAAAACAGATAAATGCTAAACAGGCAAGCAGAATTGCTGAATAATGTGCATTTTATTGATGATGAACCCCTGAATGGGCAAAAATGTTTTACAACAGAGGCAAGCTCCTGGAATGAGGAAGCCGCGCAAAAAGAAAACATAAATATACATCAGTATATACAAATGTCGGCACCGAGGCGTAGACGAACACCATGAGTTGATCCCTCTAAGACCCACTCGACTTCGATACTTCTCCGACGCTTCAACTTCGGAAGAGATTGATTCAGATAAACGGCCCTCAGGTCCTCCAAACCACCAAACAAAGAAAGTCCATACGCGGAACGCAGTCATTTGCTTATTCAAATCCCTAACTTTTGCGTGAACCGCCCTTTACGGGTTTTCAGTTCACCGGGATACCCTTTTTTGCCGAAGCCGCCCAGTGTAGGTTTTCGACTTCGCGGGTGTACATTTTTTCAATATATCCCTAATTTTTGCCCGAACCTTTTATTCTGTTTTTGGTTCGCCGGGATGCCCCTTTTTTGCCTGGACTCTTTCTTTTTTGTCCAGCGGGTCTCTTTCAAGCAAAGTATTTTTTAACTGCGTCCGCGTTCACCGGGGATGCAAAATCTTCACCATCCATCGTGGATAACAACAAAGCTCCTCCTGAGAAGACCTTGCTGAAGACATACGGCCCTTCGTAATTCGGAGTCCACTTGCCCCGGTGATCAGAGTGTGGCGGAAGAATTTTCTTCAGGACGAGATCACCCGTCTGAAAGCTTCTAGGACGCACCTTCTTATCATAAGCTTTCTTCATTCGGCTTTGGTACAGGCGACCAAATGCAATCGATGCTAACCTCTTCTCGTCCATCAGGCTGAGTTGGTTCAAGCGATTCGTAATCCATTCTGCCTCGTCGAGTTTTACATCAACCAAAACTCGCAAAGAAGGAATCTCCACTTCTAACGGTAGGACAACTTCCATACCGTACACCAAGGAGAAAGGAGTTGCCCCGGTCGATGTACGCACCGTCGTACGATAACTGTGCAAGGCAAACGGCAACATCTCGTGCCAATCTTTGTACGTCACAACCATCTTCTGAACAATCTTCTTGATGTTCTTGTTGGCCGCTTCAACAGCGCCATTCATCTTCGGCCGGTAAGGAGATGAGTTGTGGTGTTCAATCTTGAAGCTCTGGCACAGCTCCATTATCAGTAATGATCCGCTCGGGAATTCCATAGCGACAGATGATGTCCTTCTTTATGAATTTAGCTACCACCTGCTTGGTCACATTAGCGTACGAGGTTGCCTCCACCCATTTGGTGAAGTAGTCGATAGCTACCAGAATGAAACGATGACCATTGGATGCAGTGGGCTCGATCTTGCCTATCATGTCGATGCCCCACATGGAGAACGGCCACGGGGAGGACATGACATTCAATGGGCACGGCGGCACATGAACTTTATCAGCATAAATCTGGCATTTGTGACATTTCTTCGCGAATCTGAAGCAATCCGACTCCATCGTCAGCCAGTAATACCCTGCTCTTAGGATCTTTCTCGTCATGGCATGCCCGCCGGCGTGCGTACCAAATGTGCCCTCATGGACTTCTTCCATGAGCATATTTGCTTCTTTCTCATCTACACATCTGAGTAGCACGAGATCGTGGTTTCTCTTATACAGCACTCCATCAGGATTGAGATAAAAGTTTCCAGATAGCCTCCTTAGAGTTTTCTTATCCTGGGTCGACGCACCCGCCGGATACTCCTTGGTCATAAGGAAGGTCTGGATGTCGTGGAACCATGGCTTGCCGTCGGTGGCATCCTCGATTGCAAAGACAAATGCCGGTCTATCAAGACGCGAAAGTACAATTCTTGGAGCCTCATTCCAATAATTGACCTTATACATTGAAGCCAGCGTGGCTAAGGCATCAGCCATCTGATTTTCAGCCCAGGGTACATGATGAAGCTCCACTCGATCGAAGAACGGAAGCAGCCTCCTGG
This sequence comes from Lathyrus sativus, assembly GCA_963859935.3. Classification (NCBI taxonomy): domain Eukaryota; kingdom Viridiplantae; phylum Streptophyta; class Magnoliopsida; order Fabales; family Fabaceae; genus Lathyrus; species Lathyrus sativus. Next base: position 949,823,260 of record OZ012735.1, read on the forward strand.
CGTAATTCATGTACGGCACTAGATTCGCTTGACGAGTTTCCCACTCCCCTTTAATCTGGTTGATTACAAGCGCTGAGTCACCATATATGTCTAGATTCTTGATTCTCAAATCAATTGCCTCTTCTAGACCCATAATACATGCTTCATACTCTGCTTCATTGTTGGTAACTGGAAACGTCAGTCTCGCAGTAAACGGGATGTGGGATCCGTGAGGAGTCGTGATGATAGCCCCAATACCACTTCCATAGGAATTAACCGCTCCGTCGAATATCAACTTCCACCGAGACTTCCTATCTGGCCCCTCATCGGGCAATGGCTCATCGCAATCCTTCGCTTTGAGAAACATAATATCCTCGTCAGGGAATTCGAACTTCATCGGCTGGTAGTCTTCGATTGGCTGTTCGGCAAGGTAATCAGACAATACGCTTCCCTTAATGGCTTTCTGAGAGACGTACTGAATATCATATTCTGTTAACACCATTTGCCATCTGGCAATCCTGCCCGAAAGAGCCTGCTTCTCGAAGACGTACTTGATCGGATCCATCTTCGAAATTAGCATTGTGGTGTGATTGAGCATATACTGTCGTAGACGTTTGGCAGCCCAAGCTAATGCACAACACGTCTTCTCCAGCATCGAGTATCGAGATTCACACTCAGTGAACTTTTTACTCAAGTAATAAATGGCATGCTCTTTCCTGCCTGTCTCGTCGTGCTGACCGAGAACACACCCCATACTATTCTCCAGAACCGTCAGGTACATGATCAATGGCCGTCCAGCCACTAGGGGTATCAAGATTGGAGGTTCTTGAAGATACTGCTTTATCTTGTCGAATGCCCTCTGGCAATCCTCATTCCAAGTAATCGCCTGATCTTTCTTTAAAAGCTTGAACATCGGTTCACAAGTGGCCGTGAGCTGAAAGATAAACCTTGCAATGTAGTTTATCCGGCCCAGGAAACCACGAACTTCTCTTTCTGTTTTCGGCGCTGGCATTTCTTGGATAGCTTTTATTTTCGCAGGATCAACTTCAATACCTCGTTCACTAACGATAAACCCCAATAACTTTCCGGACCGCACTCCGAAAGTGCACTTGCTAGGATTCAGCCTCAGCCTGAACTTCCTAAGCCTTTCAAACAGCTTCAACAAATTGACCAGATGTTCTTCCTCCGTTTGGGACTTTGCAATCATGTCATCAACATAGACCTCGATCTCATGATGAATCATATCATGAAACAAAGTTACCATTGCTCGCTGGTAAGTGGCCCCTGCGTTCTTCAGACCGAAGGGCATTACCTTATAGCAAAATGTTCCCCAGGGGGTGATGAACGTCGTTTTCTCCATGTCCTCCGGTGCCATCTTAATCTGATTGTAACCGGAGAAGCCATCCATGAATGAAAACACGGAAAACTGGGCTGTGTTGTCGACCAACACATCGATATGAGGCAACGAGAAATCATCCTTAGGGCTCGCCCTATTCAAATCCCGATAATCGACGCACATGCGTACCTTACCGTCTTTCTTCGGTACAGGCACTATGTTGGCGACCCACGGAGGGTAAGTGGTAACGGCTAGAAATCCCGCGTCCAACTGCTTCTGGACTTCTTCTTTGATTTTTACAACCATGTCTGGTCTCGTCCTCCTAAGCTTCTGCTTGACTGGAGGGCAATCTTCTCGCAACGGTAAGCGATGAACCACGATATCAGTGTCAAGTCCGGGCATATCCTGATATGACCAAGCAAAGACGTCACTATACTCTCGAAGCATCTCGACCAGTCTATGCTTGACATCATTCTGCAGCGCAGCCCCTACTCTGACATTTCTGACGAGCTCCTCAGAACCCAGATTTACAATCTCAATATCCTCCTCTTGAGGCAGAATAACCTTCTCCTCTTGTCTCAACAAGCGGGCCAACTCTTCCGGAAGGTCTTCGTCTTCATCAATCTCATCCTCGGCTTGATAGATCGGGCAATCAAAGTCGTAGTGAGCCGTAGAGGGTCCAGAGTCGATGTCGTCTGTTACGTGGATCCTGCAATAACAAGGGTTAAGTTTAAAGCAAGAATATGCAGGCTAGCACGAACCTCGTTGCCATTTTGCTGTTTTTTGAAATAAACATAAAACAGGAATAACAGAGAACACAATATTTGATTACGAAGAAAACACCTTTTATTTATTAACAAAATGCATACGCATAATCCAACAAGGCCCTGACAGTAAAACCACTATGCCCCGGGCAGGACATAGGGTTGTACAAAGATTGTAAAAAGCAAATCATTACTCTTCACTTGTCAGCTTGATAATCTCCTTGATGGTCCAATTGTGGAGGCGCTCGCCCGGCTTGCTCGGGTGAATCCAGGCGTCAAGATCATAATCACTGTCTCCGCTGTCCTCCGACGCAGCGTTGATGCTCTTGAAAATTACTCCCCCCTTGGTGAATAGGATCGGCCCTTTCCCACGAGACGAGCTGCCAGAAGAAGATGAAGCTTCAGCTCCAGGAGAATACCCCAATCCAAACTTATCCTGTTTGATTGGTATATCCAAGACGTGCCCCCAGCCTGGGGTGGAACCGACTTCGACAACGGTCCGAGCTTCCTTAAACGAGGAGAGATTCAACTCTTGCTTCTCTGCGACGACGGGAGCTACCTCCTTCACCTTGACGGTTTCAAATGCTTGGCAAAGGGTTTCATGGATCTCGCCATCCATTTCAACGTATTTAAAGGACGACAGGTGGCTCACCATGATGTCCTCTTCACCACAGACGGTCACTATGCTCCCCCCAACAGCATATTTAAGCTTCTGATGCAGCGTGGACGTCACGACACCAGCAGAATGGATCCATGGCCGACCTAAGAGGCAACTATAGGCGGGCATGATATCCATGATATAGAAAACCGTATTGAACGTCTCTGGACCAACCTGAATTGGCAGGGTCAACTCTCCGAAGACGTGGCGCTTGGTTCCATCAAAGGCTTTCACGACCAGATCACTGGGCGTGCAAAGCAGTCTACGGGTATCCAACTTCATCAGTGCCTTCTTCGGAAGCACATTAAGCGAGGAACCCGTATCCACCAGGACATGTGACATAATCGTGCCTCTGCACTCTATTGAGACGTGCAAGGCGCTGTTGTGATCTCTTCCTTTGGGAGTCAGCTCCAGATCTGTAAATCCCAGCCCATTACCAGCATTAACATGGGCCACCACCTCCTCGAGTTGATTTACTGATATCTCCTGCGGCACGTATGCAGCATTCAATACCTTCAGTAACGCGTTGCGGTGCGCCTCAGAACACAGCAACAGGTTAAGAATCGAGATCTTTGACGGAGTCTGATGAAGATGATCTACAATTTTGTAGTCACTCTTCTTGATTAGTCGCATGAACTCTTCAGCATCTTTAACTAGCAAGTCTTTTTCTGCCCCTGCAGGGACCTCTTCGACAACTTTACCTTTACCCTTATCCGCGGCGTCAGCTCTAACTACCTTCTCTGCTGCAACCTCCGCTGGCGCGAACACTCTACCGCTTCTAGTGATACCACTGACTTCGGTAAGATTCTGCACAGTCGATCCGAATGGCTCAAGCTCTATCTTCTGACCATTACAATAAACTTCGGCGCCGTAATGCCATGGGACGGCATTAGTGCTCTCGAATGGGATTGGTCCGGCCCTGGTGATAGTGATTGTAGGTGGACGGGGCGCGAAAATAGTAATAGGGTGACGAGGAATAGTAATGGTAGCGACTTCGTCTGCCTGCTTCAGTACGACTTCCCTTGACGCACTCTCAATGCTCCGGCTGAACTGTAAAATACCCTCGGACATCAGACTTTGGATACCTTCGATCAGCTGCTCACACCCATCAGGAAGTGTAGCACAAGCCATACATAACTCTCCACATCCAGGGAAGAAACCCTTCTTCAGCAACTTAGCCTTGACAAAACTCAACGGCGTCTTCAAATCTTTGACATCAGTCAGCAAGTCTGAACTCTCTTCTGTGATAACGGCATTCACTCCGCCCCCCTTATGATGAGGCATCGGATTTTTGGTGACGTTGGGCACGTTGTCAGAAAAGTTGATAACCTTGGCGTCCACCAAGTCCTGGATTTTGTGCTTAAAAGCTTTACAATTCTCAATCGTATGGCCAGGTGCCCCAGTGTGGAATTCACAAGTAGCATTGGCATCGTACCCCGGTGGTGGTGCCCCTGTTAAGGGAGCCAACGTCCTCTTCTGAACCAATTGGAGCTGAAGCAATGTTTGCAGAAGCTGTGCATACGACATAGGTGGAGTATCAAAATGACGGCTTGCCATAGGAGCCCGATTCTGATATCTTTTATACCCCTGTTGGTTCTGCTGCTGAGGCTGCTGCTGCTGCTGCGGTGGAGCAGCTGGGATATTTATGCTAGCGATCTGAGGCTGAGGGCCCTTGCCCTTTCTCCTAGCATTAGTGACAGCACTGGCATCTCCCTCTCGACGCTTGCCAGCGTAAGGTTTCTTGCTACTTCCTCCAGCTGAGGATGATTCGCCCTGAATTTTTCCGATCTTTATACCGTTCTCAACATGCTCGCCCAGAGTGATGAGAGCCGAGAATGTTCCAGTCATGCCACTGACCAGCTTTTCGTAATAGATTCCAGGAAGGGTAGCCACGAACATTTGCACTAGCTCACGCTCAACCATCGGCGGTTGAACCCGAGCAGCCAATTCACGCCACCGCTGGGCGTACTCTTTGAAGCTTTCATTGTTCCGCTGTGAGAGATTCTGAAGCTGAACTCGGTTGGGAGCCAAGTCGCTATTATATTGATAGTGGAGAACAAACGCTTCTGCAAGATCTTTCCAGGTGCGTACAGTAGCGGGCTCCAAACCCATATACCATTCGAGCGATGGACCAGAAAGATTATCCTGAAAGAAGTGCATCAGCAGGTTCTCATCGTCAGAATAAGCGGACATCTTTCTATAATAAGATCGGAGGTGGACCCGGGGGCAAGTAGTACCCTTATACTTCTCAAAGGTAGGCACCTTGAACTTGTGAGGTACTTTAAAGTCAGCAATCAACCCGAGGTTGGACATGTCAACGCCCAATGTGTTCTGATTTTCTATGTCTCTCATCTTGTCTTCCAGCGCTTTGAACCTGAGTCGAGCTTCAGCATTCAACTCTGCTTTTACACCTCTCTAAGAGAATATGTCATCCTGATGGTCCTCCAGCCACGGTTGAGGCACCAACAGATTTCCTGCACCAGCATTGCCGTTGACCGGCCCCATGTTAACATTGGCTCCCAGACTACCATTGCCGACGCCTGCCGCATTGAGTCCGAGATTAGCCATCAGATTGCCGTTAGCACTGCCGTTGCCCCCGGCAACGGGAACAACATTCTGTGGAGCATCCACTGGAGGAGGAGTAGGCACGGCCCCTCCATGAAGTATGCCATTACTGTCAACCCTGGAGATCAGAGGTTGAACCAGAGTACGAAGCTGGTCTTGACCATTCGCGACCACCTGCATCAGCTCCATAAAACGATCCATCCGTTCACGGAGTTCTTGAACATCTGACTGCACCTGGTCCATGATTCTCGTCTGATTAGCGCGAGTTGAATAGCGGTGGATGAGTCTTTGATCAATCCTGGAGATCGAAAGCAGCTCGGAACCTGAAAAACCTGTTAACAATAAAGGTTAGGAAAAGCAATAAGATATACACCTTGCAAATATGCTGCATGCAGATGCAGGCGTGTGTCTGTGTGCGTGGGAGATTTTCCCCCGATCCTAGTGCCTTAGTGCCAGTGCTGATAATAATAAGGGGAAGAAGAAATCCGAGCCCGATCATGGAAACATCAATCTCATATATAAATGGAAAGGCCTGTCAAGGCAGTACACAGTATCAGCGAGTACAAATCAACAGCATGACCTCAGCCAACAAGTCTGGTGATGGTCAGCATACATCAAAGATCAAAAACAACAGGGATATAACTAGTCAAGTATGGCCACGGGCGCGATACTCTGCTAATAACTCCTTTGTCTCTGAATGATCTGGCGAAGCGAGCAACCCCTCGACGAGTAGTTCCCTCTGCCTGATAGTATGCTGAAGCCCCTGAACTGAACTCTCCCAAGCGCCTTCGCCAAAGCAATCCTCCAGCTTCCGCTTCTTAGACTCAAACATCAGCTTATGCTCCTTCAGGCTAGCAATAGCTTTGTTGAGACGGGCTTCAGCGGAGTACCTGCGGGCGGTCTCTTCATCAAACCTCCGCTCACTGTCCTTTACTTCGGCTTCTAGCTTAGAAATCTGCAGTGTCAGCTTGTCTTCTCGCTCCTTCCTGGTGGCCATGGAAGTCTTCCAATGCTGGTCGAACTTAGATATTCTCCGATATGCTTCCTCCAAATGCTGCTTCTTCGTAGCTAGCACATCATTAGCAGCTCTGAAGTCTTGACCTAAGCGTTCCCGATCAGCAATCTGCTTTGCCAAGTCTGCACCCAGCTGGCTCACCGACTCTGTTTGCCTTTTGAGAGCATGCACGGCTTCGTTCCTCTCACTTCGAAGCTGAGCTAACTCCTTCTCTAATTCTGCATTTGCCCTCTTTAGTTCATCACGCTCAGCTAATACCTGGTTGTGCTGATGAATGGACACAGTGGTAGGCTCCTCGACTGGTGGAGGGCTCTCTGGTCGGACATGAGGGAATGGCATCCCTATAGCGCTGGCTCTGGCTCTGATCCAATCTGAATAAGGAGGGTAGGCTTGGCTGTTACTCTTCCCCAACAAAGGCTTCCCTCTCGTGCTGATATTGTTCCACGCATACTGAAGCTTGGACAACAAATCCCCCTCTAGAATACCCGTGAGGTACAGAGATTCCCGTACCTCTTCTTCCTTCGGTGGAGTCCTCAAGGCATATGCAAACTGACGAACTAGCAATGATGGATTGTAGTTGATGCAACCCTTCCTACCTATCAGAGGTACGTTAAGAAACCCACTACAACTGAAGATCATCTCGGTGCCTAACCTGTCTCTGTCAACGAACCAATCAATGTCTTCTGCCGACAAACTCATCAGACGCTCAGGCCACTCAGCTGTGGCTGCAGACAAGACAGAAGAACCCTTCTTAGGCAAATGACTATCAAACCACTTGTACAACAATGGTACGCAGCATGAAACATTCTTCCCTCTCCGGTTCTCATTCTTGTAATGCACTGAGTGGTAAACGTCTCCGATCAGAGTAGGGACTGGATTCCCTGAGGCAAAGATATGGAATGCATCAAAGTCTACGAAATCAGGCATGCTGGGAAATAGGATAATGCCATATATGCATAAAGCAAGGATGGCGCTGAAGGCTTCCCAACACTTGTCCTTAGCACACTGTTGAGCCTTAGCTATCAGAAACTGCAGAGAGAACCCTGGGACCTTGTTCCAGCTCGTCACCATTAACTCAGAAGCGCTCAAATGGAGTGAGGAAGCTAGACCAGCCAGATCAGGTTCAGCATCCATGTGGACAAAAGGCATCTGCCTTTTGATAGGCACACCCAGCATATCAGCATACTCTTCCAATGTCGGCGCGAGGATGAAGTCATGAAAAGTGAAACATCTCAAGGGAGGGTCATAAAACTGCAGAAGAGCATGTAACCCATTCAACTCGGACGTAGAAGGTTTGTAAACCAGGCTAAGCAACCTGCCATAAGACTTCCTGAACCTATCCTTCACTGAATCCCCTGCCAAGGCTATCAAACCAGTCAACTTCGACACATCGGGGGTCGGGAACTTGTATGCAACAGTCTTCCTGAGAGAAGCCATAATAACAGTAGAAGACGAGAAATCCGGGATCGGGGAAACGGTACCTGCAACACAGACACACGTTAATGGAATGCAGATGAATGCGCAAACTAATGCAAAATGCAGGTATGCAATAATATATCCAGGTGGCTGCTAAGGAGATTCTGTATCAACAGTCGCTGATGAGAAGGAAACCCCGGCGTAAAACCACTGATCTGATCTGCCGAGAATACCTATCTGATAGGATCGAGATCAAAATTCTGCTCTGACAAGAATAAGTGTCTGATAATAAGGACCCCGGGCGCAAGATCAAGGAACATCTGTTGAAGTCTTCAGACCCCAAATCCGAAATCTGCCCTATCAAGAACAAACACACAGCTGCTGACGAGACCTTCAGACTCCACTCAAAATTTGCCCTATCAAGAACAAATAACATCTGCCGATGAGGTCTTCAGACCTCACTCAAAATCTGCCCTATCCAGAACAAACCACTGATGATAACATACTGATCAAAGCCTGCTCTATCAAGAACAGACAAACACCCGGCGACAAGATCCTCTGATCAAAAAACCTCTTGCCCCATCAAGAGCATGTCTGCAACTGAGAACCCAACATAACTGATTCACTGTCAAGAAAACCAGGTAGTCTGAAGGTCTAAGTTTCCTGTAATAAACCCAGTCCCGCTCACAGGTATGGACCTAGACTGACTCAAGGTATGACATCCTATGCGTTCATCAGCGTCACAGACTTTCAAAACTGATGATACGATTCCCAGAAGGAGTGGCATCATCAAGTCCTAAAGAGGCCTCACTTAGCTGAATCACAAATGATCGGTCCCCAGAGTCGACAATCCACCAAACCAGCAACCGTCTCAACCCAAAGGGTTGAAAGTGAAGCCAACCGGATGAACCTCGTCTGAGCGTGGATTTCATGAGACACTAGTGCCTGCAAAGCAAGCACGCGCCCACTAATTTCCACTCTAAGTCTATGGTGCACTCAAGCCTGGGTCTGGCTTCTCACTCAATCAGAACTCCCATCCCACAACAACACAAATAATCATATTTTACCGAATATAAAATGCGGGAAATAAAGTGCGAGAAGTAAAAAATGCGATAAATAAACGCAACCCAACAGGTAAACACACAAACGGTAGGATTGACTCGCAGGGAACTGTTGGATTCCCCAACAGAGTCGCCAGCTGTCGCTCGCGCGAAAATAAGGTGCCGGCATGACAGAAGAGTCGCCACCTTTCGTTATTTATCCCTCAGAGCGGGAAAGGAAACGATCGGAAAAACCTGACGAAAAAGGGTAAGACAAGGTCATCGCAACCATTGTCTGGGTTCGGGAGTCGGTTACGCAAGGGGAAGGTATTAGCACCCCTCACGTCCGTCGTACTCGACGGGATCCTCGCTTGTTTGCTTACTTGGACGGGTTGGTTATAATCTATCTACCTATCAAGGCTGGCTGAAAAAGAAAAGAAAAATGACTCGGCAAAGCATCGCGCTTTATGCCTACGTATTCCCGTCTGGAACGAGAAATCAGAGTCAACGTAGTTCGGCTAACTACGGGTGAAGGTGGGGAAGGTTGCTCGCTAGGACGTCGCATCCTATGCCTACGTACTTTCATCTGGTATGAAAGATCAGAGCAAACGTAGTTCGGGAAACTACGGGTTATCTCCTAAAAGAAGTGTTTTTTATTGTGTTTGCGATTTCAACCGCACTAGAGACTATGACCTGAGAGTGAATGCGTCGCATGTCACCCAAAGGGTACCATACTAAACATCCAGACTGTGGAAAAGAAACTCTCCCACAATCCTTTCTCAGATAGCTTAAGGCTCGTAACGTATGAAAGAAATCATTCATGATTACTGTATCTTAAACTGCTTCGAGATGAGAAGAGAACAGGCCCAACTAGGAGGGGGACTATCAAGTCCTACTGTTATCATGCCATGGATTCATCCTATGGTTGAGGTTTGAACAGGGAACTCCTAGATGTTGTCATGCATAGGTTTCAACCTAAAAGTCTATCATCAAATCCTCATCAGAGGAAATGGGAGTCCTGAGGGATCATGTCAATGATATACCAAAACAGACAAGAGCATCAGCTTTAACAGTAAAATGCATGCAATGCAAGTGAGGGAGGAAGTGTGTGTGGGGCTTCAGCCTCCACAAGCTCGTCTCAACCTCAAGCCAGTCATGGAATAACAGTAATCATACTGAAATAAACAACATGCTATCAAGCAAAACAGTAAACTGTAATCATACAGACAAGAGAAATGAAATGCTATCAAGCAAAATAAACACATGGGCAAGGGAGCTGGGCTCTACCGAATACCCGCAAGCAAAGCCACGCAATAACAATACAATCAGATGCACTCATGCTCTTAGACTGAACTTATTCTAAATGGGCTTAATCTAATGCAACAGACAAATCAGACAAAACACACAATACATCAAAGAAAACAGAAGAAAGCCTCAGCTCCTCCAGCAGCAACCCAATCTTCAGACTTCAGAGATCACTTGCTTTCCAGGTATCAACCCTGCAACATGAGTATCAACTCATCTTCTCCCTTGAGCTTCAGCTCCGTTGATCATCTCCACCTTCAGGCTTCACTATCTTCAGGGATCTTCAGGCATCAACTTGATCTTCACAGAGTCTTCAGACTTCAATAATCTTCAAGGAATCATCCTCTTCAAGGCCTCAGCTTCTATCTTCAATGGCTCTAATGCTCCAGCAAACAAGATTCAGTCAACAAGATGAGGTGAGGATGTTACAGTACTCACTGACTTCCAAAGGATGCCATTGAGGACTTAACATCAAAGGAAAGGCTCTCTCAAAGTTCTACCTTATGGGGCAAGGTCACTAATCCCTCCAAAGGAGAGAGGTGAATACCCTTAAGGGACTCTATGTCACAGAGAAGAAAGGAGGTGGACAAGACACTCCTTGTTTATTGAATGGAAATTAATCTATCTAAGGCTCTTCCTATCCTATGATCTTATTAAACAAAACAAAACAAAAGCTAAGCTCCTCTTCAAAGTCTTCAAAGCTCCCATGATGATCTTCAAGGTCTTCACAAGGTCTTCACATGATGCCCAAGCTCCTCAAGCAAAGGGAAACTCCAAATCAAAGCAAACTATACTAAACTTGCCCTAAAGGCCACACAAACAACATTCAATTCAAAAATCAACCAAAAATAGTATAGTATTATATTAAATCCTAATATTAATTCTAAGGGATCTTATCTAACTACCCTTAAGCCCTATATGTCCCATATAAGCTAACTTGTCCTAAAAACCCTAAAACAAAATGTTCAAGTTCATGATAACTATTTAAAACCCTAATTTGGTTAGCCTAAGTTCAACTACCTAAACTAACTAAATTTTTATTCTAAAATTCTAGTAATAAATCCAGGGGGAAACTACATTCTATTATCTAGCTATGCCAAAAATAATGGCTCTAATATCCTAAAGGAAGGTCCTAAAACAATTTATAGAAAATGAGATATCAACTAAAAGAAAATAAATGCACTATTTAAAAGAAAATATCACCAAAAATTCTACACTAAAAATAAAATCCTATTTTTATTTTTATAATTTTCTACACATTATTATCTAAACATAGCAAAAAGAATGAACAAAAAAATCATTATTTATCAATTTTTTATGAATTATCAAAGTTTACTAAAAATATAAAAGAAAACAAAATATAAAATAATGAAAATGAGGGAGGGGGTGAAAATAGTACACGCGCGCAGTTCATTTTATTGATGGGCCAATATTGAGGGGTGCAGATAGTAATCTGGCTAGGCCCATTAGCGCTCAGAAATTGAAATAAAAAAGAAAAAGAAAAAGAAAAGCGAGCGGTGCGAAAAGTAAGATTTTCATGTGCGTTTTCCATATTGGGCCAAAAGGGGGGTGGGATTAACAAAGTTCAAACCAAGCCCAGAATTTCTTTTAAGTGAAACGGTGCGTTTCACGTTTTAAATTTCCCTCCGTTTTCGCAAGCAATCCTGGCCATACGATCAGCTTCTCAGTCAAGCCTTTGACCTCCATCCAACGGCCACGAACCCATCTTCAACCTTGGACAAACCCTGATCCTGAAAACTCTTCTTCCATGCACGAACTTCCCCCTCTCTGTTCTCCCTCATCCCTCAACCAATCACCATGATCCAAAAAGCAAAATCATACCTCTCAATGCCCTCTACAAGACTGTGCCATTGGTTTTCCATAAATCTCATCCTACAATCAAACCCGATAGCTGGAAGTATTGGGCACCATTGTTGTGCACTGACATGCATGTTCATAAAGCTTGATCAAACTTATACTAATGCATTCTACTCCTTATGGTGATCATCCTAAACATAATATCTAGTATTGCAATGCCCTAATCTGCGAGTTATAGATCAAGAAAGTGAAACTGCCATGGATCGAACCTTCATGTAATGCCCTTAAACTCTCAAGATTTCATCCTCTAACTTAGCCTAACCATTCTAAACCTAAAACAAGTTCTATCTATGCATAATTATGGTGAAAAAGAGAAGAGAAAGGACCTGTCAAAGAGCTATGGTGTGTGATGTTTGAGCACGATTCCAAGCTTGCAAATCCTTCTCAATGATCCTCCAATGGTGATAGACTTTCTGTTTGCACAATTCTTGAAGAAGGAAGCTTGTAACAATGATTTTGATCTTGAAATGCAACTATGGAGCACCTTGAAACCCTAGCTCGAATCTCTCTATTCTCCACTCAATTCTTCAATATTCACCAACCTTTTTCCCTCCATGATTCACTCTTCTTATAATGATCCATGGAAACTCCTAGATCTTTCTAGAATGAGCTAGAAAGTGTTAGAATCTCATATGATGGTAAGTTGAAAATCTCATGCATCATGCCTTAACCCTTGCAAATTGGTGTCAAAATCTGCTTATGTGAGATATTGAGAAGGAATGTACAAAAACAAGCCTCTTCCTTGCCTTGTGCTATGATTTCCAAAGGTGCCTTAATATGCAAGTTTCAATTTTCCAAAGCATGTCCCATTTTAAAGCTTCAAATCAAAATTCTATTTAAACCAATGTTCTCAAAATGATGTTTCCAATCAAAATGATATGTTGGATGACCTATTTTGGATCCATAGATCTTCCAAACCAATTTCCAATTTCAACTTTTTAAACTTATAAGCCATTTTTAGTTCATTTTTGACCAATCATGCAAATCCATGCTATGAGATTTTCCAACAATTCATGACCTTCTTTCTAGACTTAAAATCACATTTTGAACAACTTTCATGTTTTGAGTTTTTCCATTTGAGGCTTGGAAATAGGAGATATGGCCTTTGCTTAAAAATGACCTATAACTAACAAATGACCAAAATACCCCTGTCTTGTTCAAACCATAAGTTGAGTTCCACAAATCCTATCAAGGACTTCTACCACTCAAATTAAAGCTAAGAAGATGCCCTCCAACATTCATGTTTATCAAGAGATCATAGGAATCATCCTACTAGGGCAAAGGTTGTCTGCAAGTTGGGTGACTTTTAAGGACCCAGATTCACATGCCTCTGCTGACCTGTAATTTGTCAAAACCATAACTTGAGCTCTGCAACTCCTATCAAGGACTTCCACCACTAAAATTAAAGCTAAGAACAAGCTCTACAACATTCATGTTATGGGTAAGATGAGATATCAATCACATCTAGAGCTAAAACTGCCTGGAAGATAGGGATCAAATTAGGGTTTTTCCCCTGACAATCCTTAGAAACCCTAACTCAAAACTTCTCAAACTCCTCAATCATGATGAGTTGGTCTAGGAATCATCTTTATAACATCTCTATGCATCATTCCATGATCTCATGGCCCTTGGATTAGGTCTCAACCTTCTCCAAATTTTCAGCTAATCTAGGGTTGACCCAGTCAAAATCCTAATTCTACCATTCATGGTTGAATCTTCTGAATCCTTGCATAATGACCTCTCTGGGCTTCATGACGGCTATCAAGACATCTCATAGGCTTTCTCAAAACATCAAGTTCATTCTCAAAGTCTCAGAATCATCTGAGGGGCACCCACAACTCTCAAGCTATGAAGCACACAACCCTGGTCCCAACCAATTCCTCTGAAGATCTCTTGAACTGTCTGATGAAGGTATCAACTCTCAAACACTAGATGGATAAATAATTGTTGGTCAAATTTTGGGGTGCAACAGAGAGGGATGGGTTTTGCAGGAAACTTTGACCTCCAACTAACCTAGTTTTCTGGTTTTCTTGTTAGAGCGGACTTTTGACCTTGGATATTATGGTTTTTTGTCACCTTGGTATTCTGGATTTCTGGTTTTTCTTATTAGATCGAAGCTCTTGTTATATTTAGTCAGCAATACAGCAGCATTAGATACCTTGATCCCCTTGTCTGCATTTGCATAATCATCATGCACTTTACCATTGCATGTGTATGTGTTTTCCGGTTTCTTATCTCCTTAGATTCTGGTCCTGGTTTTCTTTGAAGATGGAAGTAGAGAGGAAGAAGGTCACTTTATACAAGTTTCCATTACCAGAGTTGGGATCTTTATTTGGTCTACTTTCTATGGCTAATCATGGAACTCTTGAGGTATTTAGAAGGGACTATGGGAGAATTTTGAGCCTTGTCCATAAGGTCACTATTTATGAGCAGGGAGTTATCCTCACTTTGCTACAGTTTTATGACCATTCACTGTGCTGCTTCACTTTTACATACAATATGTTGGTTCCTACTTTGGAGGAGTTTGCTTTTACTTTAGGATTTCCAGTCCTAGATGAAGTGTCATTCTTTCGTTCAAAGGAGGAGCCTGATCTTGAGAAGCTTGCTGCCGCTCTTTATTTGAGCGCATCTGGGTTGGTTAACAATGTGGTTACCAAAAAATGAGGTCTTTGGCTTCACTTTATCTTTCTTAGTGGATAAAGCCCAGAAGTAAGCCAAAGAAGGTTGTTGGATGGTCTTTAGTGCTATCTTAGCTTTATGAATCTATGGCATTGTGTTGTTTCCCAACATACCAGACTTAGTTGACATGGACGCTTTCAGTATCTTCGCCTCCAAAAATCCTGTAGCTACTCTCCTAGGATACCTGTACCATTCAGTACATTACAAGAACGAAAGGAGAAGGGGAAAAATTGTTTCTTGTTGTACTCCACTCTTCCACAAGTGGTTTATAGGCCACCTTCCTCATACCGGGGCTTTCTTTGACTTAAGGAATACATATGAATGGTCTCAAAGACTCATGGGTTTAACAACCAAAAACATTGTCTAGTTTAATCGAGATCTGCTCGGTATAGAGATTGTCTTTAGCTGTGGTAACTTTCACAATGTACCTCTGATAGGGAGAAAAAGGGGAATCAACTATAAACCTTCTCTCGCCATCAGGAAATTTGGGTATGCTTTGAGAGGACCCCCGAAGGATGAAGAAGTACATGAATCTCTGTACTACACTGATATAGCTGACCTTGACGTTCTGACCAAAATTGTTGAAGCATGGGGAAAAGTTCATAAGAAGGGGAAGATTCCTTTAGGAAAGAGTGACTGCAGAGCTTATGACCCTTACATAGAATTGATCCAAAAGAGGGTTGAAAAGATATTGTTACCTTTCCCTGTTAAAGAACCCTTGTACCCTTTTGTAACACGGTGGGAGAACTGACTTGGTGTTTTTGTTTGACAAAAACATGTGCGGATAGCAAGAGTCGCCACCGACTTTTATTTTATCCAATAGGAAAGGCTATAAAAGAATAGGAAAGGCCTTTTTGAAAAGATTTTGAGTTCGAGGGGTAGGTTATATAAAGGAAAGGTGTTAGCACCCTTTATATCCATGGTTATCCATGGGCTCTTAGTTACTTAGCTCACTTGTTTGTTTGAAAAGTAATGTGAAGTGTATGTTTAGAAAAGATTTTCAGAAGTTCTTTGTAGTGATCCTCGCATGGATGTATACAAAGCCTTGAGTTTGAAAATATTTTGAAAGTGGGGTGTAAAGAATGTTTTTTTTTGAAAAAAAGTGAGCAAGTATTTAAGTGCTACCTACCCTAAGTTTGTAAGGTCTTTCTTGTTATTTATTTCCTTTAAGGGTAAGAATATCCTTACTATTAGTGAGTAAGTAGTCTTTACCTTGGATGTTAAGGGACGGGCGTAGGGTCATCGTATGGTCAAAGAAGGCAATATGTAAGGGTGTCTTAGTAATTCGAAGGGACTATCATCATTTTTATATGGTCTTCAAGGAACAAGATCATTTATTCCGTAGGCAACTTCGAAGGGACTATGATCCTTTTAACTTTAAAGCGACTTGATGATTTATCTGTTTGCAGGGACATCACTTAAGACACACCTACGTTCGAGGGACTTGACCATATTAAGGCAACTAAGAGGGGTAACCCTAGGAGGTGTAGATGGCGATCGTAGAATGATCGACTTACGTGTGTGAGTGATTATTTTCAGATATTTCTTTTATTATTGATTCTCTAAGTCCAATTTATTCAATTAGATCTTTTCATGCCCTAGATTACTAACCAAGCAATTAAATATTTATGGAAATAATAAAAAAACAAGAAATAAAGTCCTAAACTATTACATGGCTTCGGGGCAATTACAGAATAATCTGTGCGAAAAATAAATTACATAAGGAAAATCCTATATAATCCTCTAAATAATATAAATAATGCAATGAAAACAAATTAAATTAGGAAATTAATTGTTTTAAAAAAAAGATCAAGTTTAGAAAATGAGGGTCTAATTAGGGTTAGTGAAAAATTAGGGTTTTTAAATTAATCTAAACCTAGTTATATTCATTTACAATTTTAATTAATAAATTAAAAAAAAGTTATGTGAGAGAAAAAAAAAATATAATTATATTATAAAATTTATTTTAAGAAAAATAATTAGTGAGCAGTTAGTAAAGATTAATGGTTAATTAAATTAATAATAATGTTTTAATAATAATAACTATAAAACATAAAAAAATAAAAATACAAGAAGAAATTCACTAAAAATAAACGGGGGAAGGCCTGAAAATGTCCGTACGAAGAGTTTCGACTCTTGAAAAATTTATGCCTTAACCATGGCACTTCTTGAAATCTGCATCATATCTTGCAAACAAATGATCAAAACAAACCTAAACATGATTATGAAGATCATTATGAACAAAAAATATGATAAAGTGCAATAAAATTAAAGATAAGAAAGCAAAAAAAAAAGAAAGAATGAGAGGCGGCATGTTCATGGGATGCACTTCGTGAGGTCTCAAAGTCTTTGTGGGATAGGTTCCTAGGATCTTGAGGAATGTGAATGGACTTGTAGAGCTGATTGAATCTTATTGCAAAGTTGTTTTAAGATTTTTCTAAGGTTCTCATGGCTTTCAAAAAAAAATTTCTCTATTTTTTTTTTCATTCTGACTTTGTTGTGTATATAAAGTAGTGTAAATTAGGGTAAACAATTGGGTCTTGGTTGGAGTTTTATGGGTTGCTTGAAATGAAGGAGCCAATTATCATAATTGTAAAAAAAAAAACAAATTAAATCATATCATATTGGTCTTGAACGAATTTGGATGACTTCAATCACTTTGAATACCATATATTTGATCCCAACATAAATCTTAAATCAAATCTTTGATTTTTTATAATTTATTTTAATTAAAAATGATTTTAAATGATAAAAATAAAAAATAATATAAAATAAATGATAAAAATCAGAAAAAAATGGTTATTGGGTCGTGAATGACTTTATATTCAAGTTTGGGTTGCAATTTTATGGGCCCATTTGGAAAGAATTGGAGTTATGACCCTTTTTACTTCATACACCCCTTGAAAAATTACCAACTTTGACAATGCATAACCTCCTCAATTTTAATGCTATGGAGGTGTTCTAAGACTTTTTAGAAATATTAGGGTATTCTCTAATCAACCTTTTGGTCCCATGTCCATTTTGTTTTTACCATTTTCAAATTATGAGCGTTGGAAAAAGTTGACTTTTTGTTGACTTTCAAAAGGACCTATAATGTCTTGGCTCATATCTTTCAAATGAAGCATTTTTAGGCTTGGCTTGTGAGACACAAAGTTGTATATAATTAAACTTCCTTCAAAATGAGCTTTGGATGGGAAATTTTTTATGAAACATATGAAAGTTATGGCTGGTCAAAGTTTAGTTGACTTTTCCTGCACAAAACCCTAATTTAGCAACTTCCGATTCTTGATGATCTGAGGTTTCCCTGATGAATCATGATCGACCCTTCATCAAATGATGAATTTCACCTCGTAATATTGATGTTGACCAAAAATCTTGAAGTTTGACTTTGAGTTGACCACAGTTGTCCTCAGTTGACTTTTTGACCAAGTTAATTGATTTTGAGGTATCTGAGCATTTGACTGGCCAAACCCTTGAGGAAAACTCTGAAACTTGACATGGGGATTCTTTGAAGTATGTGGGATGTTATGAAGTCCATTTTAATTTTTAGAAGTCCATTTTGCTCGGGGAGACTCAAAACCCTAGTTCTAAGATCCACTGTTCAAGAGGAGGCTTTGATGAAACCTTTAATCCCTTTGACCAATTGTGAATCTTGTGACTATAAAGTAACCTCTTGGGACACATTGTCTTGAATATGGGAGGATAAATTTTGGGGTACAACAGCTGCCCCTGTTCAATTTTCTGAAACCTGAGGAGTTAGATTGGCATGTCCGCCATTCGTGACTTGAAGGTTGAAGAGGATTGAACAGTGAAGCCCAAAAATTTTCACTCGCCGGTGCACGAAGTAGTGCTGTTGGTTGGTTGTATTGCTTGAATGGGATTAAAGATGCCATTCGGGGTAAAATGTTCTTCAGATATATCTTTTGGAGGATAAAGCAGTCCAAAACGTAGATTGATGTAATCTCGGGGGATGTAGCAGCCCAAGATGTTATTTGATGTGGTCCTGGAGGATAGAGCGGTTCAAGACGTTGTTATGTGTAATCCTAGAGGATAGAGCGGTCCAATATATTATCCTAGGGGTTTATAGAAGCCCAAGATATTGTTTGAGGTAGCCCTTAGGGGAATATAGCAGCCCAAGATGGATACAGATGTAATCTCAAGGGATGTAACAACCCAAGACATTGATGGATGTAATCTTGAGGGTTGTAGCAGCTCAAGATATTGTTATATGTACTCCTGGAGTGTCGCTACCGCGAAAAACGAGGTCGGCAAAACAGAAGAGTCGCCACCTTTTGTTATTTATCCCTCAGAACGGGAAAGGAAACGATCAGAAAAAAACCTGACGAAAGGTGATCGGTGGATTTCACTTGTGTTTTCAAATGCTGTTTGTTGTTAATTTCGCAATGTTTTTATCTGTGTTTCGAAGCTTTAGTCGTTATTATCTGCATTACTCGTAGTTGTGTGTCTTCAAGTCTTATTTTTAAGTTTATATTACTTTTGCCGCTGGTGCGCTTGATTTGGTTTCTTTTAGTGTGTTTTTGGCAGGAAAGGATAGCACGACAGTCGCACCGCTTTCGGAAGCAAAGAAAAGTCGGAAAAGGGAAGTCAGAGCTACAACACGGGTACCCGTGTTGCACAACACGGCATGTGTCATGGAGGACACGGTTGGCAGACACAGGTAGACCAAAGCAGAAGAAAAGAAGACTCAGACTTACAACACGGGTGCCCGTGTCATGCAACACGTCCCGTGTTGCAGCCCTTGGAGATGAGACACGCCCTGAAGAAGTCAACAGCCTGACACGGCCACCCGTGTTGCACAACACGGCCCGTGTCAGGGCCACTGGGAGTGAAATTTTTGTGTTTTCTGATTTTTTGCTGTCAGACCTATTTCGAAGGGCATTTGAGACATTTCGCAATGTAATTTGAATTTAGATATAAGAGTCACTTTTAGAAAGTAGGGGAGACACTTTTGAACGGATATTAGGATTGACAACTGAGAGGAGAGTTCGGCTGGAAAACAGAGGATCGATCAAAAGCGGAAGCAATTGATGATCCAAGGATTTCAACTGGCATTGTAATGATCTTCTCCTTTTCATTTCTAATTGCTTTTATGTTTACACAGAACATGAGCAGCTAAACCCCAAGTTGTTAGGGGGTGGTCCTAAGTTGCGATGTAATGACTTTTGTTTAATGATTCTGTGAGAACTATGTTATTACCTTTAAATAGTTTATTTTGCATTAATCTTAATCGTATTCATATTGGAAAGTAGAATTCGAATTGTGCTTAGGCTTTAGTCTGGAAAGTCAACCTAACACTTTTGCAAAATAGTATCACAGTCGATATTGCTTAGGAATGAGGATATCCTGTATCACGTATTTTATGGTCGGAACTATTGCTTGATGCTTTTCATGGACACTAAGGAATTAGTGTACAGGAAAATCATCAAAGGGTTTTCATTAAGGAATTACGAAAACTAAATTGGCCAACTGATAAATTAAGGTTAATAACTAGTATAGCAGAATAATCATACAGGATCTTTACTCGCATCGTCTCCACTCCCCTAACACTGTTCTTAGATTGATTCATAAGTCCTTATTTACTTGTTATATTACTCTGCTACCAAACAAACCACTAGACCTTTTGTTCATTTGAATTTTAAAATTCCGTTAATTACTACGCAGTCCTCGAGATCGATACTTGGGACTTTTCCCTTATTACTACAATTGGTAAAAATAGTACACTTGCTATTTTCCCAATCAAGTTTTTGGCGTCGTTGCCGGGGACTGCCAAATTAACATTGTTTTTAGAATCCAAAAGAAATTTTGTTGCTCTGCGACTAAAATTTTATTATTTACTGCATAACTTTTATCCGCATGTATTATCTAACGCTTGTCTAATTGTGTATGCGAGGTCAGGCCTCAGCTAAATATTCTTTTGATACAGAACCAGAACGAGCATTACACGAAAGACGGAGATTAGCTAAAGTTAAAAGACTGGAAGAAATAGAGGAAATTATATCTGTGCAGAGCGACTCCGAAGAGAGAGAGAGAGACAACACCTGAAACTGTTCAAATGGCTGGAAATCCACCTCAGTCTGAAAGACTGCTAGGAGACTATGGAGGGGCCAATGCTCAACCAAACCGGATCACCATTGTGAATCAATCGGTGAATGTTGCGCATTTTCAGCTACACCCTTCCACCATCCGTCAATTAGAGAGCAAGCCGTTCGCCGGAAGAATCAACGAAGATGCAAATAAACATCTTCAGAGATTCCTTACAACCACCACCTCGCTGAAAATAGAAGGACATTCCGAAGAGGCCAAGAGATTGGTTATGTTCCCGTTCACAATCACTAATGATGCAGAAGAATGGTTTTACTCGCTTCCCGCTGGGAGTATCACAACATGGCAAGAGATGGAAACTGCGTTCCTGAATGAGTATTTCCCTGCCTCAGTGTTCATCCGAAAAAGATATGACATTGTCAACTTCAAGCAAAAAGAAGGATAATCTTTAGGGGATGCATATAAGCGGTTTAAGAGGTGTCTTACAGCATGTCCTACTCATAACATGGACGCCACTGAGCAGATGCAAAACTTTGTGAATGGATTACGACTCAAAACAAAACAGCTCATAGATACTGCTGCCGGTGGCTCAACCAACTTCTCAACGGCCACAGGTATCAGAAGGATCATAGAAGCAATCGCCGCTAACGAGCACCTTGAGTTGTATGATCGCACGGTTAACCAACCGGAAGGTAAGATTGATCTGAAGCTGGAAGACCAGGTTGTTAAAATGGAGGATCAGATCACAGTTGAGGTAGAGAGAAGGTTAAAGAAAATGAATGTTGAAACTCAGGTAGTGGCACAGGTTGAGCCAGTTCAAGCAGCACCTTGTGAAATATGCGGTGGACCACACTTTACAATGCATTGTGTAGCAACTCAAGAGCAAGTGGAACAGATTAATATGTTGAGGCAGAACAATCCCTACGCCAACACATATAATCCTGGTTGGAAAAATCACCCAAACTTTTCATGGAAAGATCAACAAGGAAATGTACAAAAACCTGTTCAAGGCCAACAACCGTATCAACCTCAGCAACAGCAGTACCAGCAGACACCGTACCAACCTCAATATCAACCACAAGCACCTCGAAAAGCTGATTGGGAAGTGGCCATTGAGAAAATGGCCGCCCAAAGTTCTCAATTTGAAGAAGAGACAAGGAGTAACTTCAGGAATGCTGGAGCATCCATAAAGAATCTTGAAGTACAAATGAGTCAAATTGCCCAACAGCTAGCGAGTTCACAAGCGCCGGGTACACTTCCAAGTGCCACAGTACCAAATCCGAAGGATCACCACCAAATTAAGGCGGTAGTAACAAGAAGTGGAAAATCCAAGGAAGTAGGAGAAGAGGAAACAGAACTAAATGATCAGATGATTGAAGTGGAGATGGAAATTAAAGAAAATGAAATAGTCGAGGAAGAAGTGGTGACACCGGTATCGGTAACTAAAGAAAAAGTGGTAGAACCGAAACCGGTGATCAAGCTGCCATACCCCTCAAGAAATAAAAAGAAAGGACAACAAGAGAAGAATTTCGAGAAGTTCCTGGAGCTGTTTAAAAAGTTGGAGCTGAACATTCTGTTGTTGGAGGCACTAGAACAAATGCCCACCTATGCAAAATTCATGAAGGACATCATTGCTAAGAAGCGGACTAGTGAGTCTAACCCTGTTATTCTAACGGAAACTTGTAGTGCTATTTTGCAGGGTCTGAAGATTCCAGTCAAGAAGAAAGACAGTGGAGTTGTTACTATCCCATGCACTATTGGCGATAGGTCATTCAACAGAGCTTTAATTGATTTGGGAGCAAGTATTAGCCTCATGCCCTTGTCCATCTACAAAAAGTTGGATATCGGGGCGGTTCAAGACACTCGGATGACCCTCCAGTTTGCTGATCATTCAGTTAAGCGGCCATATGGAGTGGTTCAAGATGTACTAGTTAAGGTAAATAAATTTGTGTTTCCGGTTGATTTTGTGATCCTAGAGATGCCGGAAGATGAAGAAATGCCGTTAATTTTGGGCCGGCCATTCTTGGAAACCGGGAGAGTCATGATAGATATGGAAGGCGGCACCCTGACCTTGAAGGTATATGACGAGGAGTTAAAAATTGATGTTAGTAATACCATGAAGCATAAACAGGATCGTGGCACCAATAACAATATACAAGTGCTAGAACGAGTCGTAGAGAGCGAACATTTGGAGAGTGTGACCCAACTGCCCATGGAGAGAGTGCTAAGCATGTCAATCTTTAAGGAAGATAAAGAAGTAGATGAGAATGATAGGGAGGTAGTTGAAATGTTGGACACTCGACCATTCCAAAGGGGATCCCGACCATACCGATGGGAGGACTTACGGCAACCTATAGCGCTGGAAGGTAATGATGAAAAGCATAAAGGTTCGGAATTGAAACAACTGCCGGAAAATCTCAAATATGTTTTTCTAGACACCGAGGAAAAGTGTCCCGCCATTATCAGCTCTAGTTTGAAAAGTGTCCAAGAGAAACAACTGATTGGGGTTCTTAAAAAATTTAAGAGTGCTATTGGTTGGAAAATCGAAGACTTAAAGGGTATAAGTCCTACAGTTTGCATGCACAAGATCCTTATGGAGAAGGACCACAAACCGGTTGTGCAACCCCAGCGAAGACTAAACCCCGTTATGAAGGAAGTCGTAAGAAAGGAAGTGGTGAAATTATTGGATGCTGGACTTATCTATCCTATATCGGACAGTTCATGGGTGAGTCCTGTTCACGTGGTGCCCAAGAAAGGAGGTACAACTGTGGTGACTAATGACAAGAATGAGTTGATTCCTACGCGTACAGTCACTGGTTGGAGGGTATGCATTGATTATAGGAGACTTAATTTAGCCACCAGAAAAGACCACTTTCCGTTGCCCTTTATTGATCAGATGTTAGAAAGATTGGATGGTCACGATTACTATTGCTTTCTAGATGGATACTCCGGATACAACCAAATCGCGGTTGCGCCAGAGGATCAAGAGAAGACAGCTTTCACATGCCCGTACTGAGTTTTTGCTTATAGGAGGATGCCATTCGGGTTATGTAATGCCCCAAACACATTTCAAAGATGCATGACTTCTATTTTTGCGGATATGCTCGAGAAACATATGGAAGTCTTCATGGATGATTTTTCGGTTTTCGGGTCATCATTTGATGACTGTTTAACTAACCTGTCACTTGTTTTGCAGAGATGTCAGGAAAGTAACTTGATCCTGAATTGGGAAAAATGTCATTTCATGGTAAGAGAGGGCATCGTCCTTGGTCACAAAATCTCACACAAAGGGATCGAAGTCGATCAAGCAAAAGTGGAAGTAATATCCAAGTTACCACCACCCGTGAACGAGAAAGGTATCCGAAGCTTCTTGGGTCATGCAGGGTTCTACCGCAGGTTCATAAGAGACTTCTCCAAGATAGCTAAACCGTTGACGTCCTTGTTAGTCAAGGACACAACGTTTGTGTTCGATAAGGAATGTGCTGACGCTTTCGAAAACCTGAAAAATAAGTTAGTGTCAGCACCAATTGTGATAGCCCCGGATTGGTCGCTGCCGTTTGAGATCATGTGTGACGCCAGTGACATCGCAGTTGGGGCTGTATTGGGGCAGCGGAAAGAGAAGCTTTTGCATGTTATTTACTATGCGAGTCACGTTTTGAACCCGACACAGATGAATTACGCAACTACCGAGAAGGAGTTGCTAGCGGTGGTGTATGCCTTTGACAAATTTAGGCAATCTGTTGGGTTCTAAAGTGATTGTTTATACTGACCATGCTGCGTTAAAATATCTTTTTGCTAAACAAGAGTCGAAGCCCAGGCTGCTGAGATGGATCCTTCTTCTCCAAGAATTCGATGTGGAGATTCGGGATAAGAGAGGATGTGAAAATACTGTAGCTGATCATCTCTCGCGAATGTCACTGATTGAAGAAAACGAGGAAAAGTGCCCGATAAAGGATGAGTTTGCTGATGAACACATCCTAGTTATTCATGGTGTTCCTTGGTTTGCGGATTACGCCAACTATTTAGTCGGGGGTCTCATACCCGACGATTTTGATTCTAACAAACGGAAAAAGTTTGTTCATGACTGCAGGTTCTACTTATGGGATGACCCGTTTCTTTACAAGAAAGGGGTGGATGGGCTGATCAGACGATGCGTTCCGGAAAACGAGCAAAAGAAGGTGCTCGAAGCATGTCATAATTCAGATTATGGAGGGCATTTCAGTGGCGACCGCACCGCAGCCAAAGTCTTCCAATCGGGGTTGTATTGACCGTCTTTGTTCAAGGATACCCAGAACGTAGTTAAGGAATGCGACAGATGTCAACGGACTGGAAATATCTCGAAAAGAAACCAGATGCCGCAGAATTCCATGTTAGAAGTAGAGTTGTTTGATGTTTGGGGGATTGATTTTATGGGACCATTCCCACCATCATTTGGAAAACACTATATACTGGTAGCAGTTGACTATGTTTCGAAATGGGTAGAAGCAGTGGCACTACCAACAAATGATGCTAAAGTAGTGGTCAGGTTTCTGAAGGAGAACATATTTTCGCGGTTTGGAGTACCAAGGGCCCTTATAAGTGATGAAGGAACTCACTTCCTAAATCATCTCATGGAAAAGTTACTCCTTAAGTATAATGTGAAGCAAAAAATATCTACTCCGTACCATCCTCAAACCAACGGGCAAGCCGAGGTGTCAAATCGACAACTCAAACAGATATTAGAGAAAACAGTGCGTGCATCCCGTAAGAACTGGGCAGTAAAGCTGGACGACGCTCTCTGGGCGTATCGCACTGCATACAAAACACCCATTGGTATGTCCCCTTACCAACTGGTCTATGGTAAAGCTTGCCATCTGCCTCTAGAGTTAGAACACAAGGCATTATGGACATCAAAAGTCCTTAACCTAGACCTCACCAGAGCAGGAGAGTCCAGAACCCTCCAACTCCATGAGCTAGAGGAATTCAGGAACCGGGCATATGAGAATGCAAAAATGTACAAAGATCAAGCAAAGAAATGGCATGATCGACGTATTCAGAAGAAAGAATTTCGGGAAGGACAATTAGTACTGTTGTACAACTCCCGACTGAAACTCTTTCCGGGAAAGCTTAAATCAAAATGGTCGGGACCATTTGTAGTACATAAGACGTTTCCGCACGGAGCAGTCGAGCTGAAAAATCCAGCTAATGGAGACATTTTTAAAGTAAATGGTCAGCGTCTGAAACCTTACTACGAGGGACAGCAGAAAGATCGAAACGATGTCGTTCATCTCACATGATACGATGATGAACCGTCGAGTCAGGCAACGTAAAACGAAGCGCTTCATGGGAGGCAACCCACGTATTTCACCTTCACGCTTTCATTTTGTTTTTGTTTTAACAGGTTTTGATTAACTCGCAGTTCATCGGTGAAAGAAGAAGGTCAGGGACCAGAGGAGAGGAAAAAGTTGAAAAACAGCACCCTGACACGGGTGGCCGTGTTACACAACACGGGCCGTGTCAGGCCTAGCATGACAGAGATGAAAAAGTTGGGAAAAATGTGGAGTCAGTGGAGCAACACGGGTGCCCGTGTTGTGCAACACGGCCCGTGTTGCAGGTTCGTGGCCTTGAAAAAAAATTAAACTACAGGAGGAGCAACACGGGTGCCCGTGTTGTGCAACACGGCCCGTGTTGCAAGGCACGATCTGTTTTTCTTAATTTTTAACCTGTGGGGCCCACCACTTTCACTCCCACTTATCATTAGCAACCACACATTTCAAATCATTTTTCATCTTCCTCCTTCTTCTCCCTCACAAAACCCTTAACCTCTATAACCTTCTCCCCACAAAAGCTTCATTATCTACCACACCCACTCACCGGAAACACTTCCGTCCTTCACAAAAAACGTTATACTCATCATTGTGCTTATTTCTACGGTCGCGTTTTTCACTAACAGTGATTTCGAAATTTTTCGAACCATCTGTGTTGTTTGTGTTTTGCAGGTTCAAGAATGCCTCCCAGTAGAGACACAGGAAAAGCAGTGGCGGAAACTTCGCGCCCCAGAAAGAGAGCACACCGGATGGCGAATCCTCACGGCATACTCTTTGAAGACCCGGATCATCAGAAGAAGTACTCTAACATCATCAAGCATAAGCTTGCGCCCACAAGGTATATCTGTAACATTACGCTTGATAATCTAGGGCTGAGAGTAGAGGTCCATAGGATGTTTCACACTCTGGGTATGCTAGAATTTATGCAATTGGAAGCGCCGACTTATGAGCGCATAACTGTTGAATTCTTGAGTACTTTAGAATTTCAGTTGAAGCACAGGTGGACAGGTGTGGAGGAGGAATATTATGGTACACTGAGGTTTAGGTTATTTGATACTGACCATAGCCTGACCATAGCCGAATTGGGAGATATTCTGAAGCTCCCCAATTTTGGACCCGGAGCCCCTCTGGGAAATTTTAGTGCAGGGGACTTCTGGAAGGCTATTACAGGCAGAACTGATTATGTCGCGAAAGCGGCAAAAGCCTCGTGTATCCATAACCCTTGTTTCAGGTACGCTCAAAAGGGATTGGCATATACACTGTTCGGCAGGGGTGACAGCACAGGAGTGGCGACTCAGAGGGAGTTGTACTTCATGTACGGCATGGCAAATCAAGAAATCATTAATGTAGCTGCCTTTGCAGCTGATCACTGTCATACCCTAAATTTGTCCTACCTATGTATAATTTTCATTTTTTGTATATCTACTTATTAGTATCCAGAAAATTCAAAAATATACCCACAGTTGTTGCTAGGGTGAATCCAGTTTTGGACCAGACTGTCAGGTCAAAAGTGAGTGTGTGGTATGGATTAAGGATCATCTGGTTTGGACTCAGTTTTATTTAGTAAGGATTTGCTTCATGGTCAAGCTATAACAAAGTTTTTCAGGATCATTAAAGATCAGTCCACTCACCAACCAGGGTTAGGTAATGTGTTAAATGATTATGCCCTCGTGTATAATCCTTGGAGAACCAAAAGCTTTCTGGATGTAAGCATGAATTTGATTCAATTGAAAATTCTGAGGTCCAAAATGCAGGGAGCAGCTAATCTGAATTCGTGAATTAACACTAGTTTCGTGCATTTTCAAGATGGGAGTTAACTGGAATATTGATTCATGGGTTTAAGTCGAGTATAGTATCTTTTCAAGGCTTACAAACATGAATCATGATTTTAATGGCCGAGTCTTGATGCAAACTCTGTTCACCGCCCATATAGAGCCATCGTTCAAAATGGAGGAAGTGTCAAGGAGCTCAAATCACTAATTCACATACGTTACTACACTTTGCAGAGGATAAAGTCAAATGGGTGAACCGTCATATGGACCAGATCAAATATTATGTTAAGATTAATTCAATTCAGGTTCAAATAATGGGTTTTTGGATTTATTGAATTTGACCCTAAGAAATATGCATTTTGCTTAAATGATGTTCAAACGGTTCAAGATATTAGTGTGCTACTTATGAAGAAGAGAAAGCTATCATGTTGAGATGCATCGTTGGATGTTTATTTAGGATTTGCTCCAAAAGATTTAATGTCTTAAGTGCTACCATTTCTGTCAAGATTTTTTGCAAGGAATGTGATCAGAATGCATATTCACTTTATACGAGAGTTGTATCACTAGTTTCAAGACTTGGTTATAAGGTAGAAGACTAGGATCCATTTTCATGATTGTCTCAAAGCCTTTCTAAATAATGCAGAAATTAATTTTTCAAATCATTATGGTACATAACAAAGGTGATGGAAAAGATTCTAAAAAATATATGTCTTAAAAGTTACAGAGAAGGAGGTGCAATGTACGAGCCTTTCTGCATCAAGATTTAGAGATTATGCATCTTAAATCACATGCCAAGATTATACAAGTGACCTCCATTCTAAGGTAGCCATTATTTAAGTATTACAATCATACTATGCAAATAACCATGGTTTTAAAGAAGCTGACAAGCTCCAAGAGGACCTGAGCATGTCGTCACCGGCATCATCTATTGTGTAGTACGTCTCACCACTCCTACAAATTTCGAACTACGGGTGGACTTGATCAAATACTTGAAGCATATGCCACGCAACAGTTCACAAACCCGCACACCAGCTTACAACCACGATACATCCGCAACCGTCAATGATTTAGCAGCAGACCACGACTTGCAG
Source organism: Lathyrus sativus (assembly GCA_963859935.3). Classification (NCBI taxonomy): domain Eukaryota; kingdom Viridiplantae; phylum Streptophyta; class Magnoliopsida; order Fabales; family Fabaceae; genus Lathyrus; species Lathyrus sativus. The sequence goes on from OZ012735.1 coordinate 949,852,127, forward strand.
CAATGTGACAAAATGTCATATAGGCTTCACAGCCATGCTGAGACATTAAAACCTGCATAGTACCACAACCATGTTGGAGTCACGTAAAAGCCTGGGTACAACAGGTATCATCTGCAGACTCTGCCCACATATACAAGAAGACAATGGAAAAAATGAAAAGGTTGATGCAAAAGTTGTAGTAGCGAAGCCACTCGCACAAGGACCTGTACCTGCAGCAACTTTATTGATGCAAGCCCCTCCGACTTCCCTCGTTTATGACCTTGCAACCTGCAGTGAAAACACCAAACAAATCCAACCGTAATTTCACGCAGCAACCATCACCAAGATTTCTAAGAAAACCAGTTATGGCATTGCAATTGAGTCAATGTTGTTTAAACTACAAAGCATGACATATACCTCGAAGCAATGTTCGACGTGCAAACTCTTGCCAAACACAGACCCATTTTCATGACGTTTTTCACTGAGAGAACTAAGAAAGGTCATCACTGATACAATAATCCCTTCATGTCTCAAGCTTTACTTTATCATCCCTTTCAAGCCTGACTTCAACACAAGAATCAAATGTATGTAAAATCTAAAGAAGAAAAGGAAGAGAGAAAACATGAAGTGAAATACCAGTTGCAACATTCGTTTGGAAAAAAGTAATTTGATGTCGTTCCGTACGCCGTACGCGATCCCCTTTATTTGTCACAAACAATCTGCAACGCACTCACTGAAATTGTGCAGCCAATACGCACACCAGCTCTGAGGAATTCACGCAGCATACCCATCAAGCCAAATAACTTGCAGCAAAATGCATACTGGTTGATTCTTTCGAAGTCTCGACAAAACTTTCACGCAACAAGCCGTTACGCATCCCAGCTCATAACTCCTCACACAATACAAGCCAATCATCATACCTGTTTCTTTCTTGCGGAGCCAAATACCAAAAATAATTCCTGTAAAAATGTCAGAACAATTACTACCAATAAGTTATTTGTTCCAAGCACTCCAAGTCCAAGCAAAACCAATATTGAAAATATATAAAAGTGGACAAGATTAGAACCGGTCGCAACAGCAGCTATAGCATGTCCTGCTGGATAAGAAAAGTCTCAACGCATATCTTCACTGGTTTTCGAATGGGATTGCCGGATAAGATTAGAACTGTTGTGTACGGCAAACCGAAACCACGCGAATTTTCGTACGCCGACATTTCAGTCACTGACCTGCAGGATGATGTAATGCTTCAATCAATACATCAAGTTGTAAAAATAAGGAATGAAGAGAAATCAATCACGGGTGATGAGGGATATGATAAAGGAGTACTTGGAGGAAATCAAGTTGGCTGTAGGTGCTGAGAACCCTGTCAGTATTTCTGAAGACAGTTTGATGCCTCCACCTAAAATGCCTTCTAGTCATGCCATTCCTATGGAGGCCAATAACTAAAGACAAGTTTGTGATGAATCACCTGCATTGATAATTAGAAACCCATCACACACATAAGCCAAATAGATATAAAAATCTATTCATGGAGCCATTACTACATCAATTAGGCCATCAAAACATGTTCAAGTTGAAATGATAAACTGTCACTACAAGTTGATAATACTAAAACCTGGACATGATAATCAAAAGTTTCCCTATGGAAAATCAAAATACATGCTTCGACGTTACCCAAAAGAACAATTCTTCAAAGAGCGGATTACCAGCATCCATGATTCAAGGAATGAAAAAGAAGAAAACTTTGAAGGGATGCAGCATGAGGAACGTGTTGTGACATCAATTTCATACCCCAACGCACCATAGGGAAGGATATCAACCTTGCAATTGGGAGGAATCCCCACTACCTGCACCATTCGCAAAAAAACACATCAATAATCCTGCGTACACAACCCTTAACCAAACCACCTGCAAAGAAGAAGGACAGTGGCAACAACTTTTTCAGCAGCAAAAAGATCCATACAACAAAACATCACGTCTCACCTTTTCACTTTGCATCAACTCCACCCACCACAAACATACACAGCCACATCCCTGATTCCATATAGCTGCTAACAAAAGAAGGGACAAGGCAACATAAAAAAACGCCGCAGCGTCCCATACATATTCCAGCTATTTTTTCTCCGCTTTACAACAGTCCATAACCTGCAAATCAAGAGGGAAAAAGGCAGAATAGCAGCTCCCGAACACCCACTCGCACAAAAACAAGTACCTCCAAATCGAATACTATAACCTTCCCACAAACTTTGGCTCCAAAACGACTTGGCGGTACGTACAACCTTGCAATTAGGAGGAATCCCCACTACTGGTACCATTCTGTAAAACATGTATAACTTGTACGAAAATTCATTATACACCACTTTTCATAACCAATTTTAATTGCTGCAAAAGGACAAAAAAAATATAGAGGACAATACCTTCAAGAGGGCAATACCAACGGCTACGTACTCGCAAGGTAACATGTCTTGTACGAAAAAACCCTCCACACCCACAAATTTGCACACTTTCTTCAGCTCATTGGATATAAAAGAAATCCCTCGCATCAAGGAAAAGGGGAGAAAAAACCCTAGCCGCCAGTCTTTCTTCCTCCCCCAACACTCTCCTTCATACCCCAAAAACCTCAAAATCCCTAAATCTCTCTTCAACCTTTCCTTTAATTTATCTCTGAATCTTCACAAATTTCAGAACACAAATATCAATCTCGTTCCCCAACTCACTCCATCAAATAACCCCAACCATTAAACACTTTTTTTCTTCCACCTTCTCATACCCTCTCAAACTCTTCGAACATCGCCATCTCCAACCTACCCGAACCTTCCTCAACCTCTTTCATTTTTTAACTCAAAACAACCCAATCTCAGCCCCATTCGAACGGCCCGTAACAAAGACGAAATAGAAATCAAACAGAAGAACAAGAAGAAGAGTGAGATTCGGAAAAAAGGTGAAACAAATTGAAGCCGATCTCAAATCCGAGGCGAATATCCACAAGTTATCGAAGATCAAAGTCAAATCTCACGCGGTGGAGATTGAGGCGAAAAAGGTCGGAAATAGATGCGTTGTTCTCGACTCGTTTTGGATTTTTTTTACCTATGTTTGGATCATTAACTCGCTTTGATCTTCTGGAAATACAAACAGAGCTCTTGTTGAGTAGTTGAGAATGGGTTCAGTTATTTTGAAATCCAAACGAGATTGTTTTTTTATCGACCCGTTTTTATGAAGTTTTTTTATTATTACTTTTATTTTTTTCTGAGAATGATTTGCTGGAAGAGTTTTGAGTCACGTGAATCACAATTGGGTAGACTCTTAAGCCTGAGTTTCCCTTTTTTTTTTTTTAAAAATTATTTTTGGGTATGTGCTGACCAGGGGAGACGATGGGCCGTGAGGCCCATATGAGTTCTTTTTCATTCACCCATTAACCATCATCCTTAACACCCTCATTTATATTATTATTATTTGTTTTTTTTCTTCTTTTATTTTTTTTTTAAGTCGGATTTCGATTTATTAAGTTTATAGTCTTTGATATTTTACCTGTTTTTATTTATTTATTTATTTATTTTATTTTTTTCTTACTCTTTTTTTCGGTCGATGACGAGACCTCCAAGTTATAGTTTGTCAAATTATTGACAAATAATAACAAACCCGAGACCAAATTTTTTTCAAACTTTCATTTTCGTTTCTTATCCATTTTTATCCACTTTTTTCTTATTCTTTAGTCAATGATGACTTTAATGATTATTATCGATCAAATTATTGATAGATGATAGTTCAGTCAAAACTATGTCATTTTCGCCTCAAATCATTTTTGAAACATTTTCCTCGAAAAAACTCCAAAAGAGGGAGATTCTTGAAATCTAGCATTTCTTGGATCTTCGAGTGAATAATTCTCGAGGCACGCTCTTGAGTTGTTATTCATTCAATCTTTTGATTTTCTCAAACGCATTTTCTCAACATTTTTTTCGATCAAAACTCCGAAAGAAGGAGGTACTTGGAATCTAGCATTCCTTGTGTCTTCGAATGAATAATTCTCGAGGCACGCTCTTGAGTTGTTATTCACTCAACCTTTCGACTCTTTCAGATTCAATCATTTTCAAACATTCTCCTAAGTCGAATGCTCGTCCGCATTCGCAATCCACATTTCATTCACAACTTCTCGTGGTTTCGATATTAGGGGCACCCTCAGGGACTTATATCGTTTCTCACAATCCTAACCCTTGACACGTCGTCAAGTTGGTTTCATTTTCAAACAAATCCTCGACACGTCGTCGAGCTATTCCAAACCAACTTCCTTTGGCCACGCATGCCATTCTTCGATTCAATCCTTTTCAAAACATTTTAAAAACTTACAAAAGAGAGATATTCTTAGAATCTAGCATTCTTTGAATATGTGAATGAGTAACTCTCGAGGTGCGCTCCTGAGTTGTTATTAGTTCATTCTTTCGATTTCAAAACATCCAACTCTTTATCTTCAATTTATTCAGTCAATTCCCGAAATAACTGAGTTCTTGGAATCTCGCATTCCTTGAATTCTTGAGTGACAAGCTCTTGAGGCGCGCTCTTGGGTTGCTTGTTAGTCACCCTTTTGTCTCTTTCTCAAACTCCCAATCTATTCAACCTCATCCTTTTCGTGGTCGTTACCACGAACTACGGACGCTCTGATTCTTTATTCATTCTTGAATATAAGATACGTAGGCACAAGATTGCGATGATCTTGGCGAGCACACTTCTATCTTCCTCCATTATTTTGTCCATACATTCCCAACCTTTCCTGTAGTCGAACTACGACGCTCTGATTTCTCATTCTCGTCCGAATGAGCATACGTAGGCACAAGGGCCCCAATCCTTGGCGAGCACCCTATCTTCTAATCACCCATCTCTCCTTTGCGTCTTTAACCTTTTGACCCTACCAATTCTACCTTTACCAACGAGAAGAAAAACAAGTAAACCTACACAACACTCCCCACATTTACCTTAAGAGGTTCCCGTCGAGTACGACGGACGTGAGGGGTGCTAATACCTTCCCCTCACGTAACCGACTCCCGAACCCGGAACATGGTTGCGACAACCCTGTTCCTATCCTTTCATTTTAAGAGGTTTTCTCGATATTTTCCTCTCCCGTTTCTTCGGTAAAAATAAAGTTTGGTGGCGACTCTGTCGAACCGCATTTCCGCGCCTTTCACGCTAGGGTCGCGTTTCTCCGAATTGTCTCCGTGATTTTTCGAGGTGCGACAGGTGGCGACTCTGCTGGGGAGATTTTTGCTCCATGCAAAGAGAGAGTCGAGCCTATCTTTTGGTTTGTGAGGAGTGTTTGTTTTTTATTTGTTTTCTTTTGGTATTTGTTCTCTTGTAGATTTTATTTGTGCTTGTTATCTTGGTCGCCTCTTGGTTCTTGGGATGACATCATGAGTAAGGCTCTACGCCCGAGCTTTGGTAAAAGCAGAGAGAACACTTAGTTTAGAATTGGTAGTCGAGTAGTGTTAGTCTCCGAGGACTTGCTCCTTGTGGGCCTAGCATGAAAGCTCCTCCAGAGGAGACCTATTCGTAGATCTCGTTGTAACGTAGCTAGCCTGTTGCACGACTTGATTAATGAAGGGTCCATGATTCTGGGAACCTTTTGTTAGCACCAGTTCCGATATTGGTGGTCGTGTAGTGTTAGTCTCCAAGGACTCGCTCCTTGTGCGCCTAGCACGAGGACCACGCTCAGGAGAGACCTTATCGTCATTATCGTCGTAATACAGCCAGCCTGTTGCGTGACGCTAATACGACTAGTGTCCGTGATCCTGGGAACCAAACATAGACACCATCCCGTGAGTGGGTTTATGGGTAGAATGTTTAGATCTTCCCGCATAGGTCGTACCTGTCAGTTTTTCTTTGAGCGGGAATTATGGTTACTTATCTATTACAGTTACTAGCTTCAGGAGCTGTTCGAACTATGATCTTGTGATCCTGGATCTTGTATCTTGCATTGCATCTTGCATATCATTCTCATTGCATTTCATATGTTGTGCATTTTGCATTTCCAGTCCTTCAACAGAATCTTATGTCTTCGTTCCTTCCTCTCCAGTAAATCAAGCTGATTCCCCGACACCAGTACGCCACTAGAGCCAATACCAGACGAGTGATGGAGCAGATTCAACAGGAGCAAGTCGCCTTCAGGGAAGAATTGGATTCTATGAAAGGAAAGATCGACCAGATCCTCGAAGCCATCCTCGCAGCCAGGAGAGAGGAAGAACAGTGTGAAGCCGCCGCTGTCGTCAACAACAATGGTCAAGGACAAGGGTCTACTGCCATCCCTTTGGTTCCAATTCCAAATTCTCATGGGATACCGTTGAACTTCAACAACGCAGTCGAAGGAAACACTTCTCAGCCAATCCCAGTGCCTGGAGTTACTATTGGAGTTATCCCGCAGGCCCAGCCTACTGCTGCACAAATCCCAGCTCCTCATATCGAAGATACTCTGATGGATCAGTATGACGACGTTCAGAACTATCATGCTGCTATCCCCATTGCCAGTCCTGTTGCCGCTCAGGATTCAGAAGCCATGAAGATGTGTCGAGATCTAGCCGAGAAACTCCGAGCCATGGAGGGGCATAACTCAAATTCCTTCAGTGCTCTGGAATTGTGCTTAGTGCCTGATGTTGTCATTCCTCCCAAGTTCAAGGTGCCCGAATTTTCGAAGTACAAAGGTCTCAGTTGCCCGAATATTCATCTGAAGATGTACTGTCGCAAGATGGCTGCTTATGCCAGAGATGAAAAGCTCATGATTCATTGCTTCCAAGACAGCTTGTCTGGGGCATCACTCGAATGGTATATGCAGCTGGAGCGTAACAGTGTGCGCACTTGGGCCGAGCTAGCTGATGCATTTGTCAAGCAGTACAAATACAACACCGATCTTGCTCCGAATCGTACTCAACTTCAGAGTATGACTCAGAAGGACAACGAATCCTTCAAGGAGTACGCGCAACGATGGAGAGAGTTAGCCGCAAGGGTTCATCCACCTCTTGTTGACCGTGAATTGATCGACATCTTCATGGGTACCTTGCAAGGCCAGTACTATGAGAAGTTGATCGGTAGTGTCTCCGCTGGATTCTCTGACCTAGTGATCGTCGGTGAGAGAATTGAAGAAGGGTTGAAGAGTGGAAAGATCCCAGGAGGTTCTAACAACCAGGCTAATGCCAAGAAGCCTTTCAATGGATACAAGAAGAAGGAGGGCGAAACAAATGCCATCTTTTTGCAGAAAGGGCAAGCTTCTCAACAAGCTCCTGCTCCTGTGCCTTATCAAGTTCCCTATTATCAGTATCCGTATGTTACTGCTGCGCAATATGCTCCAATGCCTTATCAGCCAGCTGTTCAAGCAGTGCAAGCTCAGATGCCACGACAACAGGCTCCTCAGCAACAAGCCTACAACCAGCAAGGATATCAGTATCCTCCTCAGCAACAGCAGATGCAAGCAACTCAGCAACAACAAGGTACTCGCCCGCAGCGTCCGCAGAGAACATGGAGACCAGATAGAGTCTTTGATCGTCTACCAATGACATATGCCAAAATCTTTGCTCAGTTAATGGAGAAGAAAGCTGTTGTTCCGAGAGATTTGGCTCCTCCAACTGTCATTCCTGCCGATTACGATGCAAATGCTCATTGTGAGTTTCATAAGGGCGCTCCAGGTGTAACACGGTGGGAGAACTGACTTTAAACAATGTTGCGGATAGCAAGAGTCGCCACCGACTTTTATTTTATCCATAAGGAAAGGTTATAAAAGAACAGGAAAGACCTTAGAGAATATTTTGGGTCCGGGGGGTAGGTTATGAAAAGGGAAGGTATTAGCATCCTTTTCATCCATGGTTATCCATGGGCTCTTAGGTACTTAAGCTCACTTTTGAATTGTTTTGAAATTGTAGTGTGTGAATAGAAAATTTTCAGAATAGTTAATAAATAATCCATGTAAGGATGTGTTAAGAACTTGTTTGAAAACTTGTTGAAAATTTGTTTAAGTGTGAAACAGTTTTGAAGTGAGCAAGCACCTAGGAGTAACCTACCCTAATGTTTAAAGGTCTTTCTTATTCTTTATTCTTTCCTTTAGTAAGACTATCCCTACTATAATGGAGTAGGTAGTCCTTACTTTGGATGTTAAGGGACATGTGAGGGACAATTTGACTTTGAAGGCCATTGTGGGATGTAATAAGCACATATAAGGGACCATCATCATTTTTCGAAAGGGACTCGATTCGTAAAGGCAACCATAAGGGACTTTGATGATTTTTCTATTTGAGGGACTTGCTTTATACACCCCACTTAACCATTATTCGTAGGCAACTTGAGGGATATCCTTAGGAAGTGAGACGACGATTAAAATCGACTTACGTGTGTGACGTGTTTATTTTAATTATCTTTATTTAAAAGTGATCTAAATTTATTTTAATATTACATACATGTTGTTACACTCCCTAATTACTAACCATAATAATAATTAAATAATTAAACAACTTTACATCCAAGAAACAATTACAAAATAATAAGCAAAATAATTAAATAGCAAAGATAAATAAAATATAAATAAGCAATAATAAATAATAAAGGGGGTTAGTAAGCAATATTTAGCAAAATAATAAGCATGATTAGAATATAAATGAGTTAGTAAATAAGAATAAACAAAATTAATCCAAATATTATAATAATAAGAAATTAACAATTTTTTAATATAATCAACTAAAAAAACAAATATGAATAAACAATTGTTTTAATTTACAAATTATTAAATTATATTTTAATCATGAAGTTACTACAAAAAATCTAATTATTATAAGCACAATTATTTATAAACTAAAGTTATGTAAAAAAAAATGTTTATAAGTATATTTACAAAAATTTGTAAGAATTATAGTAAACATACATATATAATAATTATATTAGAAAATAACATTAAAAAAAAAAATAGGATTAGATTTGTATTAAAAAATATTTTTAGAGTTTTATGAAATTAGGGTTTATATGAGAAATAAATTTTTAGGATTTATATAAAAAAAATAGGATTTAGTTATATACAAAAATTTTCTAATTTATACATATTACAATTTAGACATAAAATATAGAAACAAAATTTGTGAAAAAAAATATATTTTTTAAAATTAAAGAAAACAGACATATTTTATTATTATTTATTTATTATTGAGAAATATACATAATATATTTAATTTTTAATATTATAATATTTAAATCAAATAAAAGGAAAGAAAAAAAAGTGGAAACTTACCTGGCTGGGGTTTGAACCCAGGCCAGCTTGATTTCCAGGAAGCACAACAACCATCAGGCTAAGCATACAATTGTGAAATATATCCAGGAACAATTCATATTATTTTTTTAATAGAATTTGAATTTGAAAACAGGCGCGAACTAGCCTTCTTCTTCCTCCCATTACCTGCGAATTTTGCAACGTTTTCTCCTACGAATATTGTTACGAGTTCTTCCACCCTGCGAAACACAAACTTCATCCAAACGGCAAAATTTCACAAAATTGATTGCACCATTGTATTGCTACTGAGTTTTTCAATCGTCCTATGTTTTTCAAATCCATTTATCATTTGAAAATCGTGAAACCCTAAAGAGGGCCGAAAACCCTAATCATGGTGAATTCTTGTTCCTGCAATGAAAATCCAATTGAACCACCCAGAATCGTTCTAGAGTTCATTCTAAACATCATACAACAATCAAAAACAGTTTAAACATGATAAATCAATGGATTCGAAAACAAAATATTCAAGGTCAAGATGAACTCGGGTTGAGCAATTGGGTGTGTATATGATGCATATGGATGATGATTTATGATCAGAAGAGTCCAAGGAAGCTTGCTATGTCTTCCAAATACCTTGCAATGCTCTGAATTTGAGAACCCGAATATGACTTTTTGAAAGATTTTTGTGCTTTTGATCTTACCTTTAGGCTGCTGCAAATTCGTCTCTAGGGTTATGTTTGTGCTTAGTATATATGTGTGATGGATTTAGGTCAGAAACATTGATGTGTTGTGTGGATATTTGATCCAAAAAATATTCAAAAAGATCATTGTATAAATTTCAAATATTTGATCATGAGTGCTTGCTATTTTGGGAGAGATCACATGATTTCTTTCTCATTCTAATTCAATCAATGATTATGAATTTCTAGAAACAAAATCTTCACCCAAAAATAGATTTTTATATTTTTTATTTATTTAAAATGATTTTTATGAATTAAATCAATAATAAATAAATAAAAAATAATAAAAATGATGAATTTTGGTCAATTGGGTCGTGCACCATGTTATGAGATGGATTGGGTCATAAATTAGGCAGCCCATTTGGAAAGAAATACTTCTAAGCCTCCATTTTCAACATAAACCATCACAAAATTGCCCAACTTTGCAAGGGCACATTTCTCTCAATTTTAAAGGTATGATGGTGTTCTTGGACTTTTTGGAAAGCTTGAAGAGTCCTCTAAACAACCCCATTGGTTTCAGGTCCATATCATTTACCAATCTCAAGTTATGCCCTTTTGAAGTTGTTGACTTTTTGTTGACTTTTGAAATGACCTATAATGTCTTAGATCATATCTTTCAAATAAAGCATTTTTGGGCTTAACCTTCAAAATCGAAGTTGTAGAGAATTCAATTTCCTTCAAAATGAGCTTTGGATGGAGACTTGGTGATGAAGTATGTGAAAGTTATGCCTGGTCAAAGTTCAGTTGACTTTTACTGAGGAAACCCTAATTTAGAAACTCCTGATTATTGATGATCTGGAATCTCCTTGATGAATCATGATCAACCCTTGATCAAATGATGAATTTTACTTCATATACTTGATGTTGGCAAAAAATCATGAAGTTTGACTTTGGTTTGACCACAGTTGACCTCAGTTTGACTTTTTAACTGCATTGACTGCTTTTGACTTATCTGATCATCTGACTGAGCAAACTTTTGAGAAAAGTCTTGAAACTTGACATGGGGGTTCTTATACACATATAAGATGTTATGAAGCTCACTTGAAGTCTTGGAAGTCCATTTAGCCTGATTAAAGTCAAAACCCTAGTTTTGGATGCACTGCTTAGGAGGTGCATTGTCTGAGGGAATTGTCAACTCTTCTGACCAATTGTGAACTTTGTGAACCTTGTGAATCTTCATAAGATATATTGTGATACTCATGGGAGGTATTGTGAAGCTTGTGAACCTTGTGAACATCATGAAGTGGCTTTGTAGACCTCATGACCCTTAGGAAAGCTTTGTAAACATTGTGAATCTTGTGAACCTTGTGAACCTTCAAGAAGCAACCTATGGACTTCATGAACCTCATGAAAGGTCTTGTAGATGTTGAGAAGTTTGTGAACCTTGTGAACCTTCAAGAAGCAACCTATGGACTTCATGAACCTCATGAAAGGTATTGAAAGCACTGTGGGACTTGTGAACCTTGTGAACCTTCATAAAGTAGCTTGTGGACTTTATGAACTTCATGAAAGGTTATGCAAGTTGTTGGAGAACTTGTGAACCTTGTGAACCTTCTTAGAACACAAAGTCTTGTATTGTGAGGGCAAATTTTGGGGTGCAACAGCTGCCCCTGTTCAATTTTCTGAAACCTGAGGGGTTAGATTGGTATATTTGCCAGTCGTAACCTGGAAGGTTGAAGGGGATTGAACACAAAAGCCCAAAAATTTGCACTCACCAGTGCACTAGAGTGGTACAGATGGCTAGTTGAATATGATTGAGTGGGCTTAAAGATGCCACTAGGGGGGGAGCAGTTCAAAATATGGGTGTATGATGAAAGCTGTCAGGAGTCTGGAATAATAATGATGTAGCAGCATGTCTTCATGAGGATAGAGCAATCAATAGTGATAACCCTAAAGCAGTCTTGAAGCAATGATATGATTTCAGGAGGATAGAACAATGAATGGCTCTAAAGCAGTCTTGAAATAATAATGTGATATGTCTTCAGGAGGATAGAGCAATCAATAGCTCTAAAGCAGTCTTGAAGTAATGATTTCAGGAGGATAGAGCAATGGATAGCTCTAAAGCAGTCTTGAAATAATTAGATGGCTTCAGGAGGATAGAGCAATCAATAGCTCTAAAGCAGTCTTGAAGTAATGATTTCAGGAGGATAGAGCAATGGATAACTCTAAAGCAGTCTTGAAATAATTAGATGGCTTCAGGAGGATAGAGCAATCAATAGCTCTAAAGCAGTCTTGAAGTAATGATTTCAGGAGGATAGAGCAATGGATAGCTCTAAAGCAGTCTTGAAGTAATAGGATGATTTCAGGAGGATAGAGCAATCAGTAGCTCTAAAGCAGTCTTGAAGTCATGAGAGGCTATCAGGAGGATAAAATAACCCTGAGGTTACAATAAAGCAGTCCCAAAGATCATAAGCTTGTTTGTTGGATAATTAACCTGAAAACAAGGTAGCATTCTGTATAACAACATTAGTTTATGCTTTATGTATGCATGTATGACATGATGCACTTAGGTAATGTACTATAGACATATATGTTATGGTATGATGTAAATGATGTATGTATGATATGACACTGCTGGAAGTGTCTGGATATCCTTGTATAACAACTGCTGGCCAAGGAAAATAAATCCCGATTCGTTGTTGAAGAATATATAACCCTCCGTCTGCTGGGGATAACAAGGTATAGATAACCTCCCGTTGTTGGGGATAACAAGGTATAGATAACCTCCCGTTGTTGGGGATAGTAGGGTATAGATAACCTTCGTTTTCGTTTGATAGTAGGATAAGTATAACATCCCGTCTTCGTTCATCGTGCCCTTATTGGAAAGTAATTTCCCGTATATCCGTATGAGGATAAAAGAGATGGATATAAATTCCAGGGGGGATTAGACTTTGTGAAAATGGATTAGTCCTACTGATGGTTTGTAACTGTCTTGTAAAGATGAACCGGCGAAGCTTCGTTGAAATCCTTCCCTCGTTCGTCCTTAGTAAATACTATTACTGCATTTTCATGCATTTCTGGTAAACATCAATCATATTAAAAGCATACATGCATTTCTGGTAAACATCAATCATATTCAAAGGCATACATACATTCAAACACAACCAATGGACGTTTCGCTTATGTAAATAGGGTAAAAGTAAATCTGGATTCAAAAGATGGAATTTATTTATATCAAAAGTGACCCATACACGGGTAAGTTTGTACAAGGAGACATAAACCCTAGTAAGAGAATTTTGTCATGAAGTTTTACAAAAAGAATCAGCTATGTGGGAAATAATCCTATTGAGTTTCAATTCTACTATTGCCACTCAAGTATCTCATCTTCTTGCTGTTGAGACGGAAACGATTGGATTGAGCTTTATCTGTTTGAGCTTGAGTAAGTAGTACAACTGGTTGCAGTTTCATGAGTGATCCAAACGAGACATAGTCATACGCTTTAATCCCTAACTTTTGCCTGGATTGCCCTTTCAGGTTTTCAATCCACCGGGATACCCTTTTTTGCCCAAGCCGCCTTTTCAGGTTTTCGACTTGCCGGGTGTACATCTTTTTATATATATATCCCTAATTTTTGCCCAAACCCTTTTGGTTTGCCGGGATGCCCTTATTTTTGCCTAGGCCTGTCAACCTAGCGGGTCTCTTTTTATGCGTAGTATTTTTTAACTATGTCTGCGTTTACAGGTTGTGGGAAGTCTTCACCATCCATTGTAGTCAGTATCATGGCACCTCCTGAGAACACTGTCTTGACTACAAATGGTCCCTCATATGTTGGAGTCCACTTGCCCCTAGGATCACCCTGTGGTAATATGATACGCTTGATTACCAAGTCACCAGCCTGATATACCTTTGGCTTAACCTTCTTGTTAAAAGCTTTGATCATCCGTTTCTGGTACATCTGGCCATGACAAACTGCTGCTAACCTTTTCTCATCAATCAAATTTATCTGGTCAAGTCGAGTCTGAATCCACTCATCTTCATCCAAGCCTGCATCCTTCATAATTCTCAAGGAGGGGATCTGAACTTCAATAGGCAGAACTGCTTCCATACCATAGACTAAGGAGAATGGGGTTGCCCCTGTTGAAGTACGTATTGTAGTACGATAACCATGCAGAGCAAATGGTAACATCTCGTGCCAATCCTTGTAAGTAACAGTCATCTTCTGTACAATCTTCTTAATGTTCTTATTAGCAGCTTCAACTGCCCCATTCATCTTTGGACGATACGGAGAAGAGTTGTGATGCTTAATCTTGAACTGCGTACAGAGATCAGTAATCATAGTGTTGTTCAGATTAGAGCCATTGTCAGTGATAATCCTTTCAGGGATACCATACCTACATAAGAGATTATTCTTAATGAACCGAGCCACAACATTCTTAGTCACAGATGCAAATGAAGCTGCCTCTACCCACTTCGTGAAGTAATCAATAGCAACCAGGATGAAACGATGCCCATTAGAAGCAGTAGGCTTGATCTCACCAATCATATCAATGCCCCACATGGCAAAGGGCCAAGGAGCAGTCAACACATTCAATGGAGATGGAGGTACATGTACTTTATCAGCATAGATTTGACATTTGTGACATGTTCTGGAGTGTTGATAGCAATCAGCTTCCATGGTAGACCAATAGTAACCTGCTCTCAAAATCTTCTTTGCCATGGTATGACCACTAGAATGAGTGCCAAAGGTCCCATCATGCATCTCTTCCATAATTTCTGTAGCTTCCTTCTTATCCACACAACGAAGCATAGTTGAATCATGATTACGCTTATACAGAATGCCATTACTCAGAAAGAACTTAGCAGAAAACCTTCTCAGGAACTTCCTATCTTTGACAGATGCCCCTTCAGGGAACTCCTGAGCTTCAAGATAGTTTTTCACTTCATAGAACCAAGGCTTCTCCTCTGCCCCTTCAGTGTCAATCTCATTGCAGTATGCAGGCTTCTCAAATCTATCAATGGTAATCTTGGGAGCTTCATCATCCCAGCTGATCTCAAACATAGATGCCATGGTGGCCAATGCGTCTGCCAACTGATTCTCTCTTCGTGGAATATGTTCAAAAGTAATCTCTTTGAAATGTGGGATCAAAGACAACACATGTTCTCTGTAAGGAATGAGATTATCATGCTTTGTATCCCAATCTCCTTTAATCTGACTTACTACCAGAGCTGAATCTCCATACACCTCAAGGAACTGAATCTTCATATCAATAGCAACTTGCATACCCATGATACATGCCTCATACTCAGCCATGTTATTGGTACAATAGAAACAAAGTCTGGCAGTAATCGGGGTATGACAACCTTCAGGGGAACTAATCACAACACCAACACCATTACCATGTGCATTGGAGGCACCATCAAAAACCATAGTCCATCGGGATCCTTGTTCAGGTCCGTCATATTGTCCAGGTTCTTTGGTAACAGACATAATGTCTTCATCAGGGAACTCAAAATTCATTGACTGGTAATCATCTACTGCTTGATGAGCCAAATGATCAGCAACAACACTCCCCTTAATGGCCTTCTGAGTAGTATACTGTATATCATATTCCGTCAAGATCATTTGCCATCTTGCAATTCTTCCGGAGAGAGCAGGTTTCTCAAATATGTACTTGATTGGATCCATCTTCGAAATCAACAAGGTAGTATGGGTCAACATATACTGTCTTAGTCGGCGAGCAGCCCATGCCAAAGCGCATCAAGTTTTCTCGAGCAGTGAGTATCTTGTTTCACAGTCGGTAAACTTTTTGCTAAGGTAGTATATTGCCTGCTCTTTTCGACCAGACTCGTCATGTTGCCCCAATACACACCCCATTGAGTTGTCTAATACTGTTAAATACATAATCAAGGGTCTTCCATCAACTGGTGGCATTAAAATTGGAGGTTCTAGCAAATATCTCTTGATTTCATCAAAGGCAGTCTGGCACTCATCATTCCATTCCATCACCTGATCTTTCTTCAACAACTTGAAGATTGGCTCACAGATGGTAGTTAATTGGGAAATAAATCTTGCAATGTAGTTCAATCGTCCCAAGAAACCTCTAACCTCCTTCTCAGTACGGGGAGCCGGCATCTCTCGTATAGCTTTCACTTTTGCAGGATCCACTTCAATACCTTTTCCACTGACAATGAAACCCAGGAGCTTTCCAGATCTAACTCCAAAAGTACACTTGTTTGGATTTAATCTCAACCTGTATTTCTTCAACCTCTCAAACAACTTGTGCAGATGATCAAGATGTTGTTCTTCATTCTGAGACCTGGCTATCATATCATCCACATATACCTCTATCTCGTGATGAATCATATCATGAAACAAAGCCACCATAGCACGCTGATATGTTGCCCCTGCATTCTTCAAACCAAATGGCATTACCTTATAGCAAAAGGTGCCCCACTGTGTCACAAATGTAGTCTTCTCCATATCTTCAGGTGCCATCTTGATTTGATTGTAACCAGAGAAACCATCCATAAAAGAGAATACCTTATGCTGAGCAGTGTTGTCTACCAGAATATCAATATGAGGAAGTGGAAAGTCATCTTTAGGGCTAGCCTTGTTCAGATCTCTGTAGTCTACACACATACGTACCTTACCATCTTTCTTAGGAACTGGTACCACATTTGCAACCCACTGAGGATAAGAAGTTACGGCCAAGAACCCTGCATTGAACTGTTTCATTACCTCTGCTTTGATCTTTTCTGACATTTCAGGACGCATACGACGAACCTTCTGCTTCTTTGGACGACAATCTTCTTTCACTGGCAAACGGTGAACCACAATGTCTGTATCCAACCCTGGCATATCTTCATAAGACCAAGCAAAGATCTCCACATAGTCACGTAGCATCTGAATCAACCTGCTCTTGACACTGTCCTCTAAATCAGCCCCTATCTTGACCTCTTTTCTGTTTTCTTCAGTTCCCAGATTCACAACTTCGACTGGCTCTTCATGTGGCTGTATAGCTTTCTCTTCTTGTTGTAACAACCTAGCAAGCTCTACAGGTATTTCACAATCGTCCTCGTTTCCGTCTTCAGTTTGATAGATCGGATTCTCGAAATTGTAATTGGCAATAGTAGAACTGTTATCAACTGGATCCAGAGTGGATGAGGATCTGCATTTTAGTGACGTGGGTGTGTGTAAGAACACATAGCTGATAAAGCAAAAATAAAAGAAAAAGAAAGACAAGGAACACAATATTTACGAAAACGAAACATCCACTGATTTTATTGAATGAAGTATGCAAATGAAATGACATCCCGTAACAAGCATACCATTGTGCCCCGGGTATGACACATGGCTTGAAAGTTTTATTGTTCCAGAAATTACAAAAAAAACATAACACAGTAATAGTATTTACTCCTGACTAAAGGAGATAGGGATAACATCTTCAGCTTTCCAATTATTGAGCCCAGCATCCATAGTAGGAAAAATCCATGCATCCAAGTTGTAGTCTTCATCTTGATCTCCCACAGCATTGATCACCCCTTGATTGGTGATACGAGCAGCACGAGCACGACGAACAGCCTTCTGGGACTCTGCAGTGAAACCCAAACCAAACTTATCAGACTTGTATGGAATATCAGGAAGCTGACCCCAAATAGTACAACCACCTTTATCCACCACAGCTCTGGCATCATTGAGGGAGGCCATTGCCATTGTTGGAGATTTTCTGATGACCATAGGAACCTTCTTCACAGCAGGAGGAGTCACACAATCATTAACAGCCCAGGGAACCACTTCAAATGACTGACATGGAGTTTCAATGTATTCACCTTCCATTTCCAGATACTTGAAAGTGTTTACATGGCTGACAAAGTATTCTTCCTCTCCAAAGACAGTAACAACTTTTCCATTCACCGGATATCTCAACTTTTGATGTAATGTGGAGGTCACAACACCTGCCCCATGGATCCAGGGACGACCAAGCAGACATGAGTACGAAGGACGAATATCCATCACATAGAATGTAGCAGTAAACACCTGAGAGCCAACCTTGATTGGAAGATCAATTTCCCCATGCACTATTCTTTTAGATCCATCAAAAGCCTTTACCACAATATTACTGGGCTTCAATACCGTATCTTCAGGACTCAGCTTGTTCAGGACTTCTTTAGGCAACACATTCAGAGAGGAACCATTGTCTATCAGCACATGAGACAGGGTAGTGCCCCTGCATTCAAATGAAATATGCAGGGCCCTGTTATGATCTCTCTTGGCAGGGGTCAAATCAGCATCAGAAAACCCTAACCCATTGTCATAGGTCAGGTGGGCAACACAATTCTCAAACTGGTCAACAGAAATTGCACTGGGTACATGAGCCATCTTCAGAAACTTGATCAATGACTTGGCATGAGCCTCAGAACATAATAATAGGGAGAGCATAGAAATCTTTGAGGGAGTATGCCCCAACTGATCAACAATGTCGTAATCACTCTTGCGAATGATTTTCAATACTTCTTCCATCTGCTTAGAGAGATCATCAGCAGCTGGCACATCAGTAGATACAGGCTCAATAACAGGACCCTTGCCCCGAGCATCAGTGGTGGAAGTAGCAGCAGGAGTAACTGCACTCTTAGAAGTAACTGGAGGAGAGAAGACTCTTCCACTACGAGTGATCTTGCTAGATCCAGCAATATTATCAATGTCAACAGGCACATCAGGTAAAGGCTCTTGCTTAACACCATGGATGTAAACGTCAGACCCATAGTGCCAAGGTACAACTTTTTCAGATGTATAAGGAATAGGACCAGGAGTGGTAATGATCAGAGGAGCCACTCTGGCTTCAGCAACAATTTTCACAGGACCTTCGGCAGTAATCTTGATTGGGCCCTGATGAGTGATTTTAATGGGACCCTTTGAAGTGATTCTCACTGGTGCTTTGTCAACCATATCAACCTCTTCAATCTTCTTACCCTGAGTCAGATGATCTACCATACTTTCTACAGATGATGGTCTTCTTTCAAACACTATAGTATACTTATCCATGAGACGTTGAATCCCATCTCTCAAAATGAAGCAACTATCCGGCTTATAGGTACAATACAAACAATCTTCACGACAACCTGGAAAGATCCCAGCTTGTACTAACCTCTTTTTGATAACAGACAATGGTGTGCTCAACTCCATAACCGAATAGACATGCAGATCTTCATCAATATCTTCATCAATGGCGTTGACAGTCTTCTCGTGATTTGGCATTGGAGCTGTAATCACATTTGGAGTACCTGGTGGATCAAACTCAATTTCTCCAGCATCAATCATATCTTGAATTTTGTTCTTCAAGACCCAGCAGTTATTAGTATCATGTCCTGGACAGTTTGAATGATATGCACATCGTGCATTGGGATTGTACTTGGGAGATGTAACATTGGGATTCTGAGGAGCCTCCCTCAGGGTAATAAGTTCAGCCTTCAACAAATGTTGTAATGCCTGAGCCATTGACATGTTGATCTTCGTGAACTGTCTTCTAGCCCTCTGTTGGTTGCCCTGAGGCTGCTCTGTTGTTGCAGGAGTTGGATTTGAAATATGAACTACACTCACAGACTGATGTCTTCTGTTACGATCAGGCTGACCATAAACAGCATTAGATTCTTTCTTCCCAGTGGGAGGCTTCTTTGCAGCACCTGATGAAGAAGTGCCCACTTGGATCTTACCACTCTTGATACCATTCTCTACTCGCTCTCCTGTCATGATCAACTCAGTGAAGCCAGATGATGAGCTTCCAATGAGATGACTGTAAAACGGACCATTCAGCGTACACATGAACATATCAACCAATTCCCTATCAGTCAAAGGGGGTTGAACTCTTCCAGCTAAGTCTCTCCACTTCTGAGCATACTCCTTAAAGCTTTCTTTGGCACCCATAGACATGCTTTGAAGCTGCATGCGAGTGGGGTCTAAGTCAGCATTGTATTGATACTGCTTGTAGAAAGCTTCAGCAAGGTCATTCCAATCTCTGATGTTGACACTCTCCAACTGATAATACCACTCTAGCTGAGCTCCAGATAAACTCTCTTGAAAGAAATGGATCCACAACTTTTTATCAGCAGTGTGGGGTTGAATTCTTCTGACATAAGACCTCAGATGCAATTTGGGACAAGAGACCCCATCATAGACAACAAATGTAGGAACTTTGAACCCAATGGGTATGACCACCCCAGATATCAAGCTCAAATCCTCAAAATCCAGCCCAGATGATTTCTGTAATTCCATAGCATCCATTCTATCCACCAGCATCTTGAATTTGTCTTCATTAGGCTCATGGTAATAATTAGCCTCAGAATCAGAGTCCCCCATAGTGTTGTGGAGACTGCCTCTCTCTTTCTCAGATTCCTCAGATTCATAGTCTTCAACCTCTTCCTTGGTCTTGACAGGACCTTTGAACCTTCTTCCCATGTTGAGCAACCCAGTAGACCTTCTAGTCTTCTTTGTCTTCTTGGCCAGCAGTGCCTTCAAATCATCTTGCCCCTTGGATAGGTTCAAGATCAGCTCTTGGAACTGTGCATTCTGTGCCTGAAGATCCTTAACTGATTGTTCAAGTGCCATTGCTGAAATAAACAGCGAGAAGATGAGAAACCTGTGCACAATTACAAATCTGTGATGCAATGAAATGATATGGTAATGTATATGCAATGTTTTCAAGGACCGCAGGATTTAAATTTGCTTAAACAACCAAGAAAGCAATTTTTTATTAGTAATAACTTTGTTTTGCCTTTAAGGCTTACAAAAAATGAAAGTGAAATAAGTACAAAAGATGGGGTTTTAAGTCTCCCATGGACGTTTCCTCTTTGTGTTGAGGTATGAGTTGAGGTTTCGTTCCTCGTGAAGTTGCTTTGTTAGTTCCAGAATCTTTTCTTGGCTTGCTTTGTAATGACCCTCGAAAGTATCCCTTTGCTCCTTCAGTTGGATCCATGATCTCTGCAAGTCTTCCTTATCAGTAGGCATGTCTGGGTGAAGGATGGTATAAGCTGTGTCTCCTTCAGCAACAGGTTCCATGGTAACTGGTAGGACGGCAGGATATGGCATCATGAGTGTCTGAGCACGAGATCGTACCCATCTGAGATAAGCCTCCATAGGAATAGTGTACTTAGGCTCCAGTGTCTTGCTGTCAATCCTGTTTACCTTTCCCCAAGCTCGGATGAATCTCTGACGGTAACCCTGAAGATCGTCGTCGTAATCAAACACAATGCCCTGAATCAACATGTCATGTGGACCGTCACTTCGGGCGTAACCAAACTGTCGTAAAGCTAGAGAGGGGTTGTAGGTGATGCCTCCTCTTATGCCTAGAAGTGGCACATTAGGAAACTCCCCACAACGGTCAATGATGGTGACATTCTCCATAGATCTGGAGCACCAATGAATGTCTGAGTGAGATAGTGACATGATCCTCTTGGACCATCTGAACCCTTGCTCATTCTTCATTACTGAGCGAGGAAGGTGAGAAATAAACCACCTAGAGAGCAAAGGTATGCAGCACATCAAAGTTCCTCTTGCCCTTGTAGTACGGGTGTGAAGAGAATGTAGGATGTCTCCAAGCAATGTAGGCACTGGATTGTGACTCAGGAAAATGTTGATGGCATGAACATCTATGAACTGATCTGGATTGGGGAACAACACTAAGCCATATATCAGCAAGGCTAAGATCTCCTCAAAAGCATCATAGCTCATGGCCTTCAAGAACATTTGAGCTTTATCCATTAATACCTTGGCAAGAATACCCTTGACTCCGCTTCTCGTCTCTAGAACAATGTCAGACTTCTTCAGATGTAGAGCTGCAGCAATAACTTCAGGTTTAAGCTCCTTCTCCAAACCTGTGAATGGTTTCTGATCAAGAACAGGGATACCCAGAAGTTTAGAGAACTCCTCCATGGTTGGAACTAACTGATAATCAGGAAATGTAAAGCAATGGTGCTTAGGGTCAAAGAACTGAAACAGCACACTCATCATGTCTTCACTGAACCCTGAAGTGACTAGATCCAATAGGTGACCATGTCTCTGGACGAACTGGGAATGATCAGACACTTGGGAAACCAACTCTTTGAGCTTGGGAGGTATCCCTACAAAGTTGATCCTGATGGTGTTTCTACGAGCAGAAGCTATGACCTGCAACAAAGAACAAAAATAAATCCCTTGGTCCTTGAAATGGTTAGGGAAAATGATATGCTCATGATGCATGATGATGTCATGATGTTATGTTCAATCACAAACATGTGGCACACACAAACAAGTCACACAATTGCCCTAGGTTTAAAGGCTTGCATGAGGTTTAAAGGTAAGTACCCTCCCCTGAAGTTAGATGGTTCATCCTGTCCTACAAAAGTAACCGGGTTCTAAGGGATCTCAATATCATTGATCCTTCACAAGGGTGGTTGATCAGAAGGCAACTTACTTGCCAACCAAAACCCTCCAAGTTTAAGATCTCAATGAGCGTAGCATCGAGTGTCAACCAACTTCAGTCTGCACCAAAGCCGGTTACCTCACTACTTTCTAAAGGCCAAGATGAGTTAACTAGGGTTCTAAAAGTCAGTTAGTGCATTGACAACATATGGCAGCCTCAATATTATCCTCAACTTGACTTAAGGAATATAAGCACCAACCACGAAGTCGCACTAACTATGGCCACCAGATCAACCGTATCGATATACGTCGTACAGTTTCCTTGGTCTATTGCCATTTACCTAAGGTACACTAGGTCCGGGTTAGGACCTTTCACACATGAGAGCACCCCAACAAGTAATATAAAACAAACAAGGCAAACAATTTAAAGTGATCTTTAATTCCTAAGGGTACCCCTCTTAAATAGATCCCCAGCAGAGTCGCCAGTTCTGTAACACGGTGGGAGAACTGACTTTAAACAATGTTGCGGATAGCAAGAGTCGCCACCGACTTTTATTTTATCCATAAGGAAAGGTTATAAAAGAACAGGAAAGACCTTAGAGAATATTTTGGGTCCGGGGGGTAGGTTATGAAAAGGGAAGGTATTAGCATCCTTTTCATCCATGGTTATCCATGGGCTCTTAGGTACTTAAGCTCACTTTTGAATTGTTTTGAAATTGTAGTGTGTGAATAGAAAATTTTCAGAATAGTTAATAAATAATCCATGTAAGGATGTGTTAAGAACTTGTTTGAAAACTTGTTGAAAATTTGTTTAAGTGTGAAACAGTTTTGAAGTGAGCAAGCACCTAGGAGTAACCTACCCTAATGTTTAAAGGTCTTTCTTATTCTTTATTCTTTCCTTTAGTAAGACTATCCCTACTATAATGGAGTAGGTAGTCCTTACTTTGGATGTTAAGGGACATGTGAGGGACAATTTGACTTTGAAGGCCATTGTGGGATGTAATAAGCACATATAAGGGACCATCATCATTTTTCGAAAGGGACTCGATTCGTAAAGGCAACCATAAGGGACTTTGATGATTTTTCTATTTGAGGGACTTGCTTTATACACCCCACTTAACCATTATTCGTAGGCAACTTGAGGGATATCCTTAGGAAGTGAGACGGCGATTAAAATCGACTTACGTGTGTGACGTGTTTATTTTAATTATCTTTATTTAAAAGTGATCTAAATTTATTTTAATATTACATACATGTTGTTACACTCCCTAATTACTAACCATAATAATAATTAAATAATTAAACAACTTTACATCCAAGAAACAATTACAAAATAATAAGCAAAATAATTAAATAGCAAAGATAAATAAAATATAAATAAGCAATAATAAATAATAAAGGGGGTTAGTAAGCAATATTTAGCAAAATAATAAGCATGATTAGAATATAAATGAGTTAGTAAATAAGAATAAACAAAATTAATCCAAATATTATAATAATAAGAAATTAACAATTTTTTAATATAATCAACTAAAAAAACAAATATGAATAAACAATTGTTTTAATTTACAAATTATTAAATTATATTTTAATCATGAAGTTACTACAAAAAATCTAATTATTATAAGCACAATTATTTATAAACTAAAGTTATGTAAAAAAAATGTTTATAAGTATATTTACAAAAATTTGTAAGAATTATAGTAAACATACATATATAATAATTATATTAGAAAATAACATTAAAAAAAAAAATAGGATTAGATTTGTATTAAAAAATATTTTTAGAGTTTTATGAAATTAGGGTTTATATGAGAAATAAATTTTTAGGGTTTATATAAAAAAAATAGGATTTAGTTATATACAAAAATTTTCTAATTTATACATATTACAATTTAGACATAAAATATAGAAACAAAATTTGTGAAAAAAAAATATATTTTTTAAAATTAAAGAAAACAGACATATTTTATTATTATTTATTTATTATTGAGAAATATACATAATATATTTAATTTTTAATATTATAATATTTAAATCAAATAAAAGGAAAGAAAAAAAAGTGGAAACTTACCTGGCTGGGGTTTGAACCCAGGCCAGCTTGATTTCCATGAAGCACAACAACCATCAGGCTAAGCATACAATTGTGAAATATATCCAGGAACAATTCATATTATTTTTTTAATAGAATTTGAATTTGAAAACAAGCGCGAACTGGCCTTCTTCTTCCTCCCATTACCTGCGAATTTTGCAACGTTTTCTCCTACGAATATTGTTACGAGTTCTTCCACCCTGCGAAACACAAACTTCATCCAAACGGCAAAATTTCACAAAATTGATTGCACCATTGTATTGCTACTGAGTTTTTCAATCGTCCTATGTTTTTCAAATCCATTTATCATTTGAAAATCGTGAAACCCTAAAGAGGGCCGAAAACCCTAATCATGGTGAATTCTTGTTCCTGCAATGAAAATCCAATTGAACCACCCAGAATCGTTCTAGAGTTCATTCTAAACATCATACAACAATCAAAAACAGTTTAAACATGATAAATCAATGGATTCGAAAACAAAATATTCAAGGTCAAGATGAACTCGGGTTGAGCAATTGGGTGTGTATATGATGCATATGGATGATGATTTATGATCAGAAGAGTCCAAGGAAGCTTGCTATGTCTTCCAAATACCTTGCAATGCTCTGAATTTGAGAACCCGAATATGACTTTTTGAAAGATTTTTGTGCTTTTGATCTTACCTTTAGGCTGCTGCAAATTCGTCTCTAGGGTTATGTTTGTGCTTAGTATATATGTGTGATGGATTTAGGTCAGAAACATTGATGTGTTGTGTGGATATTTGATCCAAAAAATATTCAAAAAGATCATTGTATAAATTTCAAATATTTGATCATGAGTGCTTGCTATTTTGGGAGAGATCACATGATTTCTTTCTCATTCTAATTCAATCAATGATTATGAATTTCTAGAAACAAAATCTTCACCCAAAAATAGATTTTTATATTTTTTATTTATTTAAAATGATTTTTATGAATTAAATCAATAATAAATAAATAAAAAATAATAAAAATGATGAATTTTGGTCAATTGGGTCGTGCACCATGTTATGAGATGGATTGGGTCATAAATTAGGCAGCCCATTTGGAAAGAAATACTTCTAAGCCTCCATTTTCAACATAAACCATCACAAAATTGCCCAACTTTGCAAGGGCACATTTCTCTCAATTTTAAAGGTATGATGGTGTTCTTGGACTTTTTGGAAAGCTTGAAGAGTCCTCTAAACAACCCCATTGGTTTCAGGTCCATATCATTTACCAATCTCAAGTTATGCCCTTTTGAAGTTGTTGACTTTTTGTTGACTTTTGAAATGACCTATAATGTCTTAGATCATATCTTTCAAATAAAGCATTTTTGGGCTTAACCTTCAACATCGAAGTTGTAGAGAATTGAATTTCCTTCAAAATGAGCTTTGGATGGAGACTTGGTGATGAAGTATGTGAAAGTTATGCCTGGTCAAAGTTCAGTTGACTTTTACTGAGGAAACCCTAATTTAGAAACTCCTGATTATTGATGATCTGGAATCTCCTTGATGAATCATGATCAAACCTTGATCAAATGATGAATTTTACTTCATATACTTGATGTTGGCAAAAAATCATGAAGTTTGACTTTGGTTTGACCACAGTTGACCTCAGTTTGACTTTTTAACTGCATTGACTGCTTTTGACTTATCTGATCATCTGACTGAGCAAACTTTTGAGAAAAGTCTTGAAACTTGACATGGGGGTTCTTATACACATATAAGATGTTATGAAGCTCACTTGAAGTCTTGGAAGTCCATTTAGCCTGATTAAAGTCAAAACCCTAGTTTTGGATGCACTGCTTAGGAGGTGCATTGTCTGAGGGAATTGTCAACTCTTCTGACCAATTGTGAACTTTGTGAACCTTGTGAATCTTCATAAGATATCTTGTGATACTCATGGGAGGTATTGTGAAGCTTGTGAACCTTGTGAACATCATGAAGTGGCTTTGTAGACCTCATGACCCTTAGGAAAGCTTTGTAAACATTGTGAATCTTGTGAACCTTGTGAACCTTCAAGAAGCAACCTATGGACTTCATGAACCTCATGAAAGGTCTTGTAGATGTTGAGAAGTTTGTGAACCTTGTGAACCTTCAAGAAGCAACCTATGGACTTCATGAACCTCATGAAAGGTATTGAAAGCACTGTGGGACTTGTGAACCTTGTGAACCTTCATAAAGTAGCTTGTGGACTTTATGAACTTCATGAAAGGTTATGCAAGTTGTTGGAGAACTTGTGAACCTTGTGAACCTTCTTAGAACACAAAGTCTTGTATTGTGAGGGCAAATTTTGGGGTGCAACACCAGGTCACACCATTGAGGACTGCATGGCTTTCAAGCACATAATTCAAGACATGATCGATAGGGATGCTATCAACTTCAATCGGAAGTCTCCAAATATCATCAACAATCCGATGCCACCAGTCAACTAGTGCCAACATCAGATCGATTCCAGTCAAGTTCATTCCCCGAAGAAGGCCGTCATATTGCCATTTCATATTTCTCATTTCTTATGTTTTGTCTTTGCTTATTTAAGTATTGTATGCTTTGAACAATTGCCATTCGTATTTGGTTTTTGTTAATGTATTGTTTATGCATGTTTTGAATTAGTTATGTCGTATTCACTCATTTTCACTTATCACCGACACACTTATTCACTCCACTTTATTCACTGTTATTTAGCTTGATTTGAGGGAGGATGATGAAAACGAGATACCCATAATTGCAAACTGTATGCTTTCAGACCGAATCTCGTCAATGATGTACAAGCATTGTTTCAATTCCCCAAACACCGGAGATATAAGGAGTTAATCCCTAGTAAACCACTTCGAGCTTAGAAGTAGCAGTTTCCTTCGGGTATTCAAACCTTTACACTCAACCTGGGGCAAGGTAGTGTTCAGTTAATTCAACCCCGCACTCGAATCAACAAAGCGAAATCCCGAAGACGATTGTTCATCAAAGACCCATACATGGCAGCCACAACTCTCCAACAAAATCTAAAACATCAATAGCCTGCTAAGTCAAACACCTCAGAGGGGACTTAGGCAAAATCAAGGCAATCCCGATGGATCTGACAAGCAAAGTCAATCCATGCAAAAGTTAGGGATCAAAACAAAAGCAAAAGAGGACCCTGAAATCCTCAACAAAAACAAAAAAAGGATTCAGTGGCCACCCAGATCAAAGGGGCACTAACATCCATCAAAAACCAAAATAAGGTGACCGCCACGTCGAGCAAATCTTGAACCATCAAGTTTATACCGTCAAGACAAGTGTAGAATTAACTGAGCGTAGGAATGGAGATCGTTAAGAAGAATGGGTGGGTACAAATCATACTTTGAGCCTAACATCCTTTGCTTCACAACCATGAACCAGACCACGTTACAACCCTCGAAAGACCTAATTGAGGCAAGGTTTATTCGGAAAGCATACTATTGCGAGGTTGCGTAACCTGACTCCTCACATGATTGCTAATCACCAGCATTGGTGTCGTTATCCTTGCAATATCTTTTACACCAATCAAACAGCACAATGTTTGGGCTAATGGTCCATTCATCTCACTATCACGACACTCTAAACGATACTTTTTCAATCTTGCATCGAACTTTGCGTTAACGTCACCGTTTATGAATGTACAATTTTATTTGCAAATCAGTGCTAGGTATTCAAGGACATCTCAACAAAGGACAATCAAGAAGGAACTTGACTTTCAGTGGCTGTCACGAAGCAAGACTACCTCAGAGCCCACAGGCTGGGGCAAATCACTCAACAGTTCGAGCAGGGGCAAGTCATCCGAGTTCATCTCCCATATGTCAGAACTGGTTAATCTGGGACAAACCATTGCCATGTTCAGACTGGGGCAAGACCAGGTCGTCCTGACCATCAAGCAAAGTTGCAACCTTCTTTTAAGGAAATTCACTACAAATCACCAAGTACCCAGACTTGGGGCATCCAGGGCGTTATTTTTTGCTTCAATCATGGCATCTTCAACAAACTGAGCGTCGGGGAAATCAATCTCTCCCACCACCCAAAGTCCAACTCACATTGGCAACTACCAGAGGCCACTATGCTAGCATTT
This sequence comes from Lathyrus sativus, assembly GCA_963859935.3. Taxonomy (NCBI): domain Eukaryota; kingdom Viridiplantae; phylum Streptophyta; class Magnoliopsida; order Fabales; family Fabaceae; genus Lathyrus; species Lathyrus sativus. The sequence goes on from OZ012735.1 coordinate 949,880,574, forward strand.
CCACCTGCATTTCCAATCACCTGTCTGCAATCATGTGCATCATACGCATTGCATTCGCTATCATAAGCATCTTACATCATATGCATACCCAACCATATCATACTTCCCCGGCTCTTGCATTTCCGCGCGTCAGCACTTGCATTTGCACTTCCACTCGTATGGAATGTCATTTATCATCCAGCATTCATATATGCAAGTCAAGGTCTAGGATCAATCTTGAAGGTTTCCAAGACCATCATCAGCCCAATCAGGGGCATTTTTTCAAGATTGTGGGTTTCTCCCACGAATATCAAGAGCTTCAAAGCAATCATCAGCCCAGTCATGGGAAATTTTCTGCAATTGTGGGTCTCTCCCATCAAAATTCAAAGTTATTCAAAGCAAGATTCAGCCCAGTCAGGGGCATTCTTTCAAGACCATGGGTGTTTCCCATGACGTATTTCAACCTCGTGGTTGATCAAATCTTCAAATCAACATTCAGCCCAGCCAGAGGCATACCATTCAAGACCGTGGGCATTCTCCACGAAGTTGTTCAACCTTTTGTTGAGCAAATCCAAGAAGTTTAATGCAAGACCCAGCCCGAGCAGGGGCACCTTCAGCAGAACCGTGAGCGTTCCTTACGAAGTTGTTCAACCTTTTGTTGACCAAAACAAGACATTTCAAGACAAACTCAGCCCAGTCAGGGGCATCCTCTTCAGAATTCATGGGCGTAACCATGAAACTATTTCAGCAAAACTATGATTTCCAAGCAAAGACGGTGGGCGTACCCCGTTGACTCATTTCAAATTCAATTTTCCTCTTGGGGGTTCCCCAGTGAGTTGTACCCAGCAAACGTGACCATTGTCAATTGCCTTACTATCATCCTTTTGGTGATAGTCGAGCTTCGTCAGTTCAACCTAGCCTGCATCCTTTTGGTGTTGGTAAACTTCAAATCTGTGTTGTCCTATCATCCTTTTGGTGATAGCAACCTGTGCGTGTGAGTTTCGCTCCGTCATCCTTTTGGTGGTGGGTCTGGCATTTCGTCGATGTCAGATTGTGCGATATTTTTATTTGTGTTTCGCCCTGCCATCCTTTTGTTGGTAGGTCTGGCATTTCGTCGATGTCAGATTGTGTGATGTGTGTTGTGTTTCGCTCTGCCATCCTTTTGGTGGTGGGTCTGGCATTTTGTCGATGTCAGATTGTGCGATGTGTGTTTTGTGTTTCGCTCTGCCATCCTTTTGGTGGTGGGTCTATCATGGTCATTAATGATAGATTGTGCGATATTGTTTGGCGTGTGTTTCGCTCCGTCATCCTTTTGGTGGGGGGTCTATCATGGTCATTAATGATGGATTGTGCGATATTGTTCGGCGTGTGTTTCCCTCCATCAGCCTTTTGGTAGGGGGTCTATCATGGTCATTAATGATAGATTGTGCGATTAGTTTGTTTGTGTTTCGCTCCGTCACCCTTTTGGTGAAGGGGTCTATCATGGTCATTAATGATAGTTTGCGCGATGTGTTTTGTGTTTCGCTCTGCCATCCTTTTGGTGGTGGGTCTATTATGGTCATTAATGATAGATTGTGCGATATTGTTTGGCGTGTGTTTCGCTCCGTCATCCTTATGGTGGGGGGTCTATCATGGTCATTAATGATGGATTGTGCGATATTGTTCGGCGTGTGTTTCGCTCCGTCATCCTTTTGGTGGGGGGTCTATCATGGTCATTAATGATAGATTGCGCGATGTGTTTTGTGTCTCGCTCCGTCATCCTTTTGGTGAGGGGTCTATCATGGTCATTAATGATAGATTGCGCGATGTGTTTTGTGTTTCGCTCTGCCATCCTTTTGGTGGTGGGTCTATCATGGTCATTAATGATAGATTGTGCGATATTGTTTGGCGTGTGTTTCGCTCCGTCATCCTTTTGGCGGGGGGTCTATCATGGTCATTAATGATGGATTGTGCGATATTGTTCGGCGTGTGTTTCGCTCCGTCATCCTTTTGGTGGGGGTCTATCATGGTCATTAATGATAGATTGTGCAATGTGTTTATTTATGTTTCGCTCCGTCATCCTTTTGGTGGGGGGTCTATCATGGTCATTAATGATAGATTGTGCGATGTGTTTATTTGTGTTTCGCTCCGTCATCCTTTTGGTGGGGGGTCTATCATGGTCATTAATGATAGATTGTGCGATGTGTTTTGAGTTTCGCTCCGTCATCCTTTTGGTGGGGGGTCTATCATGGTCATTAATGGTAGATTGTGCGATATTGTTTGGCGTGTGTTTCGCTCCGTCATCCTTTTGGTGGGGGGTCTATCATGGTCATTAATGATAGATTGTGCAATGTGTTTATTTGTGTTTCGCTCCGTCATCCTTTTGGTGGGGGGTCTATCATGGTCATTAATGATAGATTGTGCAATAGTGTGTTGCTCTATCGTCCTTTTGGGGATGGTAGCCGTATGTATTTCATCCCATCATCCTTTTTGGTGATGGTGACCTTTTTCCAGTTATTTACAATCTACTCGGAGGTACTCCCATCCATCATTTTCAATTCCCAAGATTTCCTTTCTTTTTTGGACAAATTCAGGGTCTTCTTTATATCTAATTGTCTTCTACCTCGAAAGAATGAACGCTGCAATATTTCATCTTACTCGGTCTAAGTCAATTAGATAGGGGCATCTGTCATACCCTAAATTTGTCCTACCTATGTATAATTTTCATTTTTTGTATATCTACTTATTAGTATCCAGAAAATTCAAAAATATACCCACAGTTGTGAACTAGGGCGAATCCAGTTTTGGACCAGACTGTCAGGTCAAAAGTGAGTGTGTGGTATGGATTACGGATCATCTGGTTTGGACTCAGTTTTATTTAGTGATGATTTTCTTCATGGTCAAGCTATAACAAAGTTTTTCAGGATCATTAAAGATCAGTCCACTCACCAACCAGGGTTAGGTAATGTGTTAAATGATTATGCCCTCGTGTATAATCCTTGGAGAACCAAAAGCTTTCTGGATGTAAGCATGAATTTGATTCAATTGAAAATTCTGAGGTCCAAAATGCAGGGAGCAGCTAATCTGAATTCGTGAATTAACACTAGTTTCGTGCATTTTCAAGATGGGAGTTAACTGGAATATTGATTCATGGGTTTAAGTCGAGTATAGTATCTTTTCAAGGCTTACAAACATGAATCATGATTTTAATGGCCGAGTCTTGATGCAAACTCTGTTCACCACCCATATAGAGCCATCGTTCAAAATGGAGGAAGTGTCAAGGAGCTCAAATCACTAATTCACATACGTTACTACACTTTGCAGAGGATAAAGTCAAATGGGTGAACCGTCATATGGACCAGATCAAATATTATGTTAAGATTAATTCAATTCAGGTTCAAATAGTGAGTTTTTGGATTTATTGAATTTGGCCCTAAGAAATATGCATTTTGCTTAAATGATGTTCAAACGGTTCAAGATATTAATGTGCTACTTATGAAGAAGAGAAAGCTATCATGTTGAGATGAATCGTTGCATGTTTATTTAGGATTTGCTCCAAAAGATTTAATGTCTTAAGTGCTACCATTTCTGTCAAGATTTTTTGCAAGGAATGTGATCAGAATGCATATTCACTTTATACGAGAGTTGTATCACTAGTTTCAAGACTTGGTTATAAGGTAGAAGACTAGGATCCATTTTCATGATTGTCTCAAAGCCTTTCTAAATAATGCAGAAATTAATTTTTCAAATCATTATGGTACATAACAAAGGTGATGGAAAAGATTCTAAAAAATATATGTCTTAAAAGTTACAGAGAAGGAGGTGCAATGTACGAGCCTTTTTGCATCAAGATTTAGAGATTATGCATCTTAAATCACATGCCAAGATTATACAAGTGACCTCCATTATAAGGTAGCCATTATTTAAGTATTACAATCATACTATGCAAATAACCATGGTTTTAAAGAAGCTGACAAGCTCCAAGAGGACCTGAGCATGTCGTCACCGGCATCATCTATTGTGTAGTACGTCTCACCCCTCTTACAAATTTCGAACTACGGGTGGAATTGATCAAATACTTGAAGCATATGCCATGCAACAGTTCACAAACCTGCACACCAGCTTACAACCACGATACATCCGCAGCCGTCAATGATTTAGCAGCAGACCACGACTTGCAGCAATGTGACAAAATGTCATATAGGCTTCACAGCCATGCTGAGACATTAAAACCTGCATAGTACCACAACCATGTTGGAGTCACGTAAAAGCCTGGGTACAGCAGGTATCATCTGCAGACTCTGCCCACATATACAAGAAGACAATGGAAAAAATGAAAAGGTTGATGCAAAAGTTGTAGTAGCGAAGCCACTCGCACAAGGACCTGTACCTGCAGCAACTTTATTGATGCAAGCCCCTCCGACTTCCCTCGTTTACGACCTCGCAACCTGCAGTGAAAACACCAAACAAATCCAACCGTAATTTCACGCAACAACCATCACCAAGATTTCTAAGAAAACCAGTTATGGCATTGCAATTGAGTCAATGTTGTTTAAACTACAAAGCATGACATATACCTCGAAGCAATGTTCGACGTGCAAACTCTTGCCAAACACAGACCCATTTTCATGACGTTTTTCACTGAGAGAACTAAGAAAGGTCATCACTGATACAATAATCCCTTCATGTCTCAAGCTTTACTTTATCATCCCTTTCAAGCCTGACTTCAACACAAGAATCAAATGTATGTAAAATCTAAAGAAGAAAAGGAAGAGAGAAAACATGAAGTGAAATACCAGTTGCAACATTCGTTTGGAAAAAAGTAATTTGATGTCGTTCCGTACGCCGTACGCGATCCCCTTTATTTGTCACAAACAATCCGCAACGCACTCACCGAAATTGTGCAGCCAATACGCACACCAGCTCTAGGGAATTCACGCAGCATACCCATCAAGCCAAATAACTTGCAGCAAAATGCATACTGGTTGATTCTTTCGAAGTCTCGACAAAACTTTCACGCAACAAGCCGTTACGCATCCCAGCTCATAACTCCTCACACAATACAAGCCAATCATCATACCTGTTTCTTTCTTGCGGAGCCAAATACCAAAAATAATTCCTGTAAAAATGTCAGAACAATTACTACCAATAAGTTATTTGTTCCAAGCACTACAAGTCTAAGCAAAACCAATATTGAAAATATATAAAAGTGGACAAGATTAGAACCGGTCGCAACAGCAGCTATAGCATGTCCTGCTGGATAAGAAAAGTCTCAACGCATATCTTCACTGGTTTTTGAATGGGATTGCCGGATAAGATTAGAACTGTTGTGTACGGCAAACCGAAACCACGCGAATTTTCGTACGCCGGCATTTCAGTCACTGACCTGCAGGATGATGTAATGCTTCAATCAATACATCAAGTTGTAAAAATAAGGAATGAAGAGAAATCACTCACGGGTGATGAGGGATATGATAAAGGAGTACTTGGAGGAAATCAAGTTGGTTGTAGGTGCTGAGAACCCTGTCAGTATTTCTGAAGACAGTTTGATGCCTCCACCTAAAATGCCTTCTAATCATGCCATTCCTATGGAGGCCAATAACTAAAGACAAGTTTGTGATGAATCACCTGCATTGATAATCAGAAACCCATCACACACATAAGCCAAATAGATATAAAAATCTATTCATGGAGCCATTACTACATCAATTAGGCCATCAAAACATGTTCAAGTTGAAATGATAAACTGTCACTACAAGTTGATAATACTAAAACCTGGACATGATAATCAAAAGTTTCCCTATGGAAAATCAAAATACATGCTTCGACGTTACCCAAAAGAACAATTCTTCAAAGAGCGGATTACCAGCATCCATGATTCAAGGAATGAAAAAGAAGAAAACTTTGAAGGGATGCAGCATGAGGAACATGTTGTGACATCAATTTCATACCCCAACGCACCATAGGGCATGATATCAACCTTGCAATTGGGAGGAATCCCCACTACCTGCACCATTCGCAAAAAAACACATCAATAATCCTACGTACACAACCCTTAACCAAACCACCTGCAAAGAAGAAGGACAGTGGCAACAACTTTTTCAGCAGCAAAAAGATCCATACAACAAAACATCACGTCTCACCTTTTCACTTTGCATCAACTCCACCCACCACAAACATACACAGCCACATCCCTGATTCCATATAGCTGCTAACAAAAGAAGGGACAGGGCAACATAAAAAAACGCCGCAGTGTCCCATACATATTCCAGCCATTTTTTCTCCGCTTTACAACAGTCCATAACCTGCAAATCAAGAGGGAAAAAGGCAGAATAGCAGCTCCCGAACACCCACTCGCACAAAAACAAGTACCTCCAAATCGAATACTATAACCTTCCCACAAACTTTGGCTCCAAAACGACTTGGCGGTACGTACAACCTTGCAATTAGGAGGAATCCCCACTACTGGTACCATTCTGTAAAACATGTATAACTTGTACGAAAATTCATTACACACCACTTTTCATAACCAATTTAAATTGCTGCAAAAGGACAAAAAAAAATATAGAGGACAATACCTTCAAGTGGGCAATACCAACGGCTACGTACTCACAAGGTAACATGTCTTGTACGAAAAAACCCTCCACACCCACAAATCTGCACACTTTCTTCAGCTCATTGGATATAAAAGAAATCCCTCGCATCAAGGAAAAGGGGAGAAAAAACCCTAGCTGCCGGTCTTTCTTCCTCCCCCAACACTCTCCTTCATACCCCAAAAACCTCAAAATCCCTAAATCTCTCTTTAAACTTTCCTTTAATTTATCTCTGAATCTTCACAAATTTCAGAACACAAATATCAATCTCATTCCCCAACTCACTCCATCAAATAACCCCAACCATTAAACACTTTTTTTCTTCCACCTTCTCATACCCTCTCAAACTCTTCGAACATCGCCATCTCCAACCTACCTGAACCTTCCTCAACCTCTTTCATTTTTTAACTCAAAACAACCCAATCTCAGCCCCATTCGAACGGCCCGTAACGAAGACGAAATAGAAATCAAACAGAAGAACAAGAAGAAGAGTGAGATTCGGAAAAAAGGTGAAACAAATTGAAGCCAATCTCAAATCTGAGGCGAATATCCACAAGTTGTCGAAGATCAACGTCAAATCTCACGCGGTGGAGATTGAGGCGAAAAAGGTCGGAAATAGATGCGTTGTTCTCGACTCGTTTTGGATTTTTTTACCTATGTTTGGATCATTAACTCGCTTTGATCTTCTGGAAATACAAACAGAGCTCTTGTTGAGTAGTTGAGAATGGGTTCAGTTATTTTGAAATCCAAACGAGATTGTGTTTTTTATCGACCCGTTTTTATGAAGTTTTTTTATTATTACTTTTATTTTTTTCTGAGAATGATTTGCTGGAAGAGTTTTGAGTCACGTGAATCACAATTGGGTAGACTCTTAAGCATGAGTTTCCCTTTTCTTTTTTTTAATTATTTTTGGGTATGTGCTGACCAGGGGAGACGATGGGCCGTGAGGCCCATATGAGTTCTTTTTCATTCACCCATTAACCAGCATCCTTAACACCCTCATTTATATTATTATTATTTGTTTTTTTTCTTCTTTTATTTTTTTTAAGTCGGATTTCGATTTATTAAGTTAATAGTCTTTGATATTTTACCTGTTTTTATTTATTTATTTATTTATTTTATTTTTTTCTTACTCTTTTTTTCGGTCGATGACGAGACCTCCAAGTTATAGTTTGTCAAATTATTGACAAATAATAACAAACCCGAGACCAATTTTTTTTCAAACTTTCATTTTTGTTTCTTATCCATTTTTATCCACTTTTTTCTTATTCTTTAGTCAATGATGACTTTAATGATTATTATCGATCAAATTATTGATAGACGATAGTTCAGTAAAAACTATGTCATTTTCGCTTCAAATCATTTTTGAAACATTTTCCTCGAAAAAACTCCAAAAGAGGGAGATTCTTGAAATCTAGCATTTCTTGGATCTTCGAGTGAATAATTCTCGAGGCACGCTCTTGAGTTGTTATTCATTCAATCTTTTGATTTTCTCAAACGCATTTTCTCAACATTTTTTTCGATCAAAACTCCGAAAGAAGGAGGTACTTGGAATCTAGCATTCCTTATGTCTTCGAGTGAATAATTCTCGAGGCACGCTCTTGAGTTGTTATTCACTCAACCTTTTGACTCTTTCAGATTCAATCATTTTCAAACATTCTCCTAAGTCGAATGCTCGTCTGCATTCGCAATCCACATTTCATTCACAACTTCTCGTCGTTTTGATATTAGGGGCACCCTCAGGGACTTATATCGTTTCTCACAATCCTAACCCTTGACACGTCGTCAAGTTGGTTTCATTTTCAAACAAATCCTCAACACGTCGTCGAGATATTCCAAACCAACTTCCTTTGGCCACGCATGCCATTCTTCGATTCAATCCTTTTCAAAACATTTTAAAAACTTACGAAAGAGAGATATTCTTAGAATCTAGCATTCTTTGAATATGTGAATGAGTAACTCTCGAGGCGCGCTCCTGAGTTGTTATTAGTTCATTCTTTCGATTTCAAAACATCCAACTCTTTATCTTCAATTTATTCAGTCAATTCCCAAAAGAACTGAGTTCTTGGAATCTCGCATTCCTTGAATTCTTGAGTGACAAGCTCTTGAGGCGCGCTCTTGGGTTGCTTGTCAGTCACCCTTTTGTCTCTTTCTCAAGCTTCCAATCTATTCAACCTCATCCTTTTCGTGGTCGTTACCACGAACTACAGACGCTCTGATTCTTTATTCATTCTTGAATATAAGATACGTAGGCACAGGATTGCGATGATCTTGACGAGCACACTTCTATCTTCCTCCATTATTTCGTCCACACATTCCCAACCTTTCCTGTAGTCGAACTACGACGCTCTGATTTCTCATTCTTGTCCGAATGAACATACGTAGGCGCAAGGGCCCCAATCCTTGGCGAGCACCCTATCTTCGAATCACCCATCTCTCCTTTGCGTCTTTAACCTTTTTACCCTACCAATTCTACCTTTACCAACGAAAAGAAAAACAAGTAAACCTAAATAACACTCCCCACATTTACCTTAAGAGGTTCCCGTCGAGTACGACGGACGTGAGGGGTGCTAATACCTTCCCCTCACGTAACCGACTCCCGAATCCGGAACATGGTTGCGACAACCCTGTTCCTATCCTTTCGTTTTAAGAGGTTTTCTCGATATTTTCCTCTCCCGTTTCTTCGGGAAAAATAAAGTTCGGTGGCGACTCTGTCGAACCGCATTTCCGCGCCTTTCGCGCGAGGGTCGCGTTTCTCCGAATTGTCTCCGTGATTTTTCGAGGTGCGAAAATCACCTGAAGAGGGTTGCGAATGCACCTTCAGGCGAAATAAGTGTAGGCGGTATGATTACTCAAATCGCAAATCACTTTGGCCACGGTGCTCTCTTGAGAGAGGAACCCACTGTTGCAGGTAAGACAAAAATAGATCTTGCCACACTGACTGCCCAAGGTATGGTTCGAGTCTTTGATGATTACTACTCCTTGGTAAGCCGAAACAGTCATCTCCTTGCTTTACCTGCCCCTGACTTTATTAGTATTCAAAATGTGAATAACTGGCTATATGAGAGCCCCATGCAGGATGAAGAAGACCAATTTTATGATGGTACAGGTACAGAATTCTTTGAGGATGAAGGAGATCAAGTAGAAGAAGCACCTATACCGCCTACTCGAGTCTCACCCCATCAGGAATCCGGCTCAGGCTCTTGGAGCTTATCTAAAAAAGAATGGGATTGGATGGAGAATGAGATGTGTCATCTCCGAAGTGAGCAGACGAGGCAAGGCGAGGAGCAGACAAGACAAGGGAATGAACAAATCCGACAAGGCAGGTTGATCGGTGAGATGCATGAATGGATGCGGCAGATGATGTTGCGCGACCAACCTCCGCAACCATGAACTTTGTGAGTCCTCTGTTACTAGTGTTCCAACAGTGAGGACACTGTTGAATTCTAGTGTGGGGGTATTTTATTTGTGTTTTTATTTTATTTGTGTTTTTATGTTATTTGTTTATGTTATTTGTGTGTTTTCAATTCTGTTTTAGTTATTTGTTTATTTAATTTCTAGTGTTAGTTTGAGAACATGATAGCGAGTCCACAGGAAGACCTCCCTGACATTGAGCTAATAAAATTAATAACATTGTTGGTTGGGGAACTGTTTAGTGAAGATGTTGAGTGAGGTGATGAGAAAGTATATAGAATACTCAGAAAAGAACCGTGAGGATGAAATCGGAATAATCTTGAGAGATAGGTAAAAGGCCAACACCCTGGGTTTCCCAAATAGGAACGAGTTCGACGTGTAGATTTGTACCATAGTGCTTTAATCTGAGAAGTACCCCTGAGTAGTTTATTTTGACAATCAGGTTTCATAAAAAATAATCGTGTGTGCAAGGGTAATGAAAAATATTGAGCTAAGGCACAGAAAAAAAAAACAAAAAGGGGCAATTAGGCGACTAATCCTTCTAAGTTGGGTAACCCTCACCCGGTTATTCAGCCCAACGGCGGTCGAACCTGAAAGCCATTCAAAAAGAATAACAGTGCCAGAAAAAGAAAAATGTCATTGATAAATCTTGTGCACACGAGGAAAATCATAAAAGCCGTATAGTGATTGTCCGAATGAAAGGGAGGAAAATCGAAAAAGAAGACTTAAGTACAAAGCATAGTCGGAGAGGTTACCCATAGGGAGACTGAGGTCTATGGTTTACCGCAGTCTAGTGTTTGCATGTTACCTGTTTTGAGGGAAAAGCCGAGATTAATCCTAGGGGACTTGGAATGAGAAGTTCAAGTATGAGTATTATCACCGTAACTCACAATTCTATGGACGGTTCCGTTACGAAAAAGATATTAAGTTCGGTTTGGCGAGCTTTTTGCTTGAGGACAAGCAAAAGTTCAAGTTCGGGGGAGTTTGATCGGTATATTTCACTTGTGTTTTCAAACGATGTTTGTTGTTAATTTCGCAATGTTTTTATCTGTGTTTCGAAGCTTTAGTCGTTATTATCTGCATTACTCGTAGTTGTGTGTCTTCAAGTCTTATTTTTAAGTTTATATTACTTTTGCCGCTAGTGCGCTTGATTTGGTTTCTTTTAGTGTGTTTTTGGCAGGAAAGGATAGCACGACAGTCGCACCGCTTTCGGAAGCAAAGAAAAGTCGGAAAAGGGAAGTCAGAGCTACAACACGGGTACCCGTGTTGCAAAACACGGCCCATGTCATGGAGGACACGGTTGGCAGACACGGGTAGACCAAAGCAGAAGAAAAGAAGACTCAGACTTACAACACGGGTGCCCGTGTCATGCAACACGGCCCGTGTTGCAGCCCTTGGAGATGAGACACGCCCTGAAGAAGTCAGCAGCCTGACACGGCCACCCGTGTTGCACAACACGGCCCGTGTCAGGGCCACTGGGAGTGAAATTTTTGTGTTTTCTGATTTTTTGCTGTCAGACCTATTTCGAAGGGCATTTGAGACATTTCACAATGTAATTTGAATTTAGATATAAGAGTCACTTTTAGAAAGTAGGGGAGACACTTTTGAACGTATATTAGGATTGACAACTGAGAGGAGAGTTCGGCTGGAAAACAGAGGATCGATCAAAAGTGGAAGCAATTGATGATCCAAGGATTTCAACTGGCATTGTAATGATCTTCTCCTTTTCATTTCTAATTGCTTTTATGGTTACACAGAACATGAGCAGCTAAACCCCAAGTTGTTAGGGGGTGGTCCTAAGTTGCGATGTAATGACTTTTGTTTAATGATTCTGTGAGAACTATGTTATTACCTTTAAATAGTTTATTTTGCATTAATCTTAATCGTATTCATATTGGAAAGTAGAATTCGAATTGTGCTTAGGCTTTAGTATGGAAAGTCAACCTAACACTTTTGCAAAATAGTATCACGGTCGATATTGCTTAGGAATGAGGATATCCCGTATCACGTATTTTATGGTCGGAACTATTGCTTGATGCTTTTCATGGACACTAAGGAATTAGTGTACAGGAAAATCATCAAAGGGTTTTCATTAAGGAATTACGAAAACTAAATTGGCCAACTGATAAATTAAGGTTAATAACTAGTATAGCAGAATAATCATACAGGATCTTTACTCACATCGTCTCCACTCCCCTAACACTGTTCTTAGATTGATTCATAAATCCTTATTTACTTGTTATATTACTCTGCTACCAAACAAACCACTAGACCTTTTGTTCATTTGAATTCTAAAAATTCCGTTAATTACTACGCAGTACTCGAGATCGATACTTGGGACTTTTCCCTTATTACTACAATTGGTAAAAATAGTGCACTTGCTATTTTCCCGATCAAAAGGGTATAAGACAAGGTCATCGCAACCATTGTCTGGGTTCGGGAGTCGGTTACGCAAGGGGAAGGTATTAACACCCCTCACGTCCATCGTACTCGACGGGATCCACGCTTGTTGGTTTGTCTACGGGTGAAAAACAATCTATCTATGGCTTCTAAGGCTAATTGGAAAGAGCTGACTCGATAGAGCATCGTGCTCTATGCCTACGTATTCCCTCGTGCAATGGGAAAGTCAGAATCAACGTAGTTCGGGAAACTACGGGGGGATTTTGCTCGCCGAGATATCGCATCTCGTGCCTACGTACTTTCACGCGGCGTGAAAGATCAGAGCTTACGTAGTTCAGGCTTCTACGGCTAGACAGAGGGTGTTCTCGATCACACCGGAGTTAGAGAAAGGATTGACGATACTAGCGTACACATTCTAGCAGTTAGGTGTATGATGCTCGCTTGACGGAGACTTAGGTGTTACCTATTTGCGGTAGAACGTACGTAGTATGTCGGGTTTGAAGGTATGGGAACCTACGGGACTTAGAACTATGGTCTGGTCTCAACTGCGCTCGGGCAAGAGAAAGGGAACATCAGTCGTTAGCGGGAAAGTCTCGATCGCATGGCAGAGAGAGAACAAAGAAATTAGTTGTTAGTGTGCTCTCTAGGATATCGCATCCTATGCCTACATATTCTCGTCTGGTACGAGAAATCAGAGCAGCTGTAGTTCAACCAACTACAGCAAAACGGGGGAAAAAGGGAAAACGGAGCTCGCTAGGATATCGCATCCTATGCCTACGTACTCTCGTCTGGCACGAGAGATAAGAGCAAACGTATTTCGGCGGGAAAACGAGTCTCGATTACACAGGGGCAACAGAAGTGGTCTCAATCGCCTGAACGCGAGAGAAAAGGGTTTCGATCGCACGGGGGCGAGAACAAAGAGGAAGCCGACCTAACACGCCTAAACGGGAAGGAACTCGGGACACACACGCAAGACCCTAAGGCATAGGAGCGAATGCATCGCATGTCACCTAAAGGGTACCATACTAGACACCCTAGACGATTGAGGGGAGACTGCTCGATTGTCATTTCCCACGTATCTAACACCACGGCTCACAACACTCGACGGTTGCACGAAAACTTGAATAAGAAAGATGATGACGACCGAAGTGACTCCGCTGGCTCCTAACATGTGCGCAAGCTCCATTCCAATCTTCTCCTCTCTGGATCCTTGATGAGGACGCTCGAATCAGTACCAATGTAACGCTTAGACCGTCATGGTTCGACTTATACGAGAAATCGAACTCTAAGAGGTAGTGTATTGATATCTGTGTCAAAGACAAGATAGAGAAGTGATATCGAAAATCATTCTCCAATTGAATCCTGTCATACGGCCAGCCAACAATAAAATCGAAGATAAAATCGGATAGAAAAGAAATGAGGAGAGAAAATAGGAAAGAAATCCAATCACAAGTGAAAATAAAGTTCTACTCCTAAATACGGTAATTAATTTCTAATAGAAAACACTCTAAAGAAATATAAAGAAAATGCGTATAGAAAATAGCATGGAAACTCTATATAAAATCCTATACTATTCTATAAGAAAACTAGAATGAAAATTCCATATTAAAATCTGTAGTAAAAATATGCATAATATTCTAAACTATAAAAATATGCTAAGCAAATAATATTCTAGAAAAATAAAACTATAATCCTAAAAG